>CM055120.1:61775760-62365760 GCA_029206835.1 Rana muscosa | reverse complement strand
TCCCTTTAATAATACAGAGTTTTAAATGGTTGCCCTTGTTTTATAATCAATAAGGTCCTTGAAACGTGGAGCAAAAAAAAAAAATAGGTCTGCCCAAGCTATTGTTGGCTTTTGTTTTCCGATCTGCACCGGAGAATGAAATCATGGATATGTTTGCACCGCTCAACATTGCCATATTGTCCTTTTTTGTATTCTTTTCCTCTAACTTTTGTTAGTTGGCCCCAGTGCCCTGTATTCTTCTTCATGTTTTCTGCACTGTTGTTTTTCTGCCGTTTACAGAGAAATCTTTATTTTTATGACACTGAATAATTTATAAATGTGGTTTATTTTCCTGAATTGTAAAATGGTTATTAGGGGATGGTTATAAACGAAAATTAAAGTTCTTTATTATAAATCTGGTCAGTTTTTAAAGCCGAAAACCCAACCAAAACTTTTTTTTTTGGGCTAGAATTGGGAAGACTTCGAACATCCTATTTATTTATTTTTCATTGTTTATAGTTGTCTGTATGGGACCAATGGGATGGCGATTACATGAGAAAAGTTTTTATATGTGCCCATTTGTGGGATCTCTTCTAAGTTAAATAGAATTAGGAAGGGTGGTTGATAATGACAGGCCCGGGCCAGATAATTTAGCTTTACTTATTTGGTCGGCTGTACAAAACCATTGACTATTTGTAGGCAAACAACTGGCAGTCCTGACAATACATGGGCTACATATGAGCAATTTTGACAATACCTGGGCAGCTAACATTTATTTGTGGCAATATATGGATGACAAATGAGAATTACAATACTGAACACGTGGAGAGTTTATACCTATGGAAGTTGCCATCAGGACAAAAATATACATACAGTAAAGTTTTAGACAATAAATGGTATCTAAATCCAAGAACAAACAAAGTATTCACAGCGCTTCACTTTTTCCACATTTTATGTTACAGCCTTATTCCAAAAATGATTAAAAAAATTTTTTTTCTCAAAATTCTACAAACAATACCCCATAATGACAATGTAAAAGAAGTTTGATTTGAAATCTTTGCAAATTTCAAAAAAAAAAATAACACGTACATAAGTATTCACAGCGTTTGCCATGACACTCAAAATTGAGCTCAAGTGCATCCTTTTTCCACTGATCATCCTTGAGGTGTTTCTACAACTTGATTGGAGTCCACCTGTGTTAAGTTCAGTTGATTGAACCTGATTTGGAAAGGCGCACACACGTCTATGGTCCCACAGTTAACAGTGCATGGCAGAGCACAAACCAAGCCATGAAGTCCAAGGAATTGTCTGTATACCTCAGAGATGGGGGATATATCTGGGGAAGTGTACAGGAAAAATTCTGCATAATTGAAGGTCCCATTGAGCACAGTGGTCTCCATCATCCCTAAATGGAAGAAGAAATAATTCCGGACGGCTGCACTTCCAAAAATCCTTTTATTGAAGCTTCATATGACAAGTGGTTGACAGATGGAGCAGGGGACAAAAAGGTAGACGCGTTTCGCGCAAATATCAGCGCTTAGTCATTGGTGGTAATGACTAAGCGCTGATATTTGCGCGAAATGCGTCTACCTTTTTGTCCTCTGCTCCATCTGTCAACCACTTGTCATATGAAGCTCCAATAAAAGGATTTTTGGAAGTGCAGTCGTACGGAAGTATTTCTTCACGTCACACAGCATGCGAGCTTGGCTAGCACCTGACTAGTGTGCATTGGGATTAACCAGAGACTCACTCACCTGGAGCAGCTTTTCTTGTTCCTAAATGGAAGAAGTTTGGAACCACCAGGACTCTTCCTAGAGCGGGCTGTCCGGCCAAACTGAGCAATCGGGGGAGAAGAGCCTTCGTCAGGAAGGTGACCAAGAATCTGATGGTCACTCAGACAGAGCTCCAGCATTTCTCTGTGGAGAGAGAAGAACCTTCCAGAAGAACAACCATCTCTGCAGTACTCCACCAATCAGGCCTGTATGGTAGAGTCGCCAGACAGAAGCCACTCCTCAGTAAAAGGCACATGACAGCCCACCTGGAGTTTGCCAAAAGGGACCTGAAGGACTCTGACCATGAGAAACAATTTTCTGGTCTGATGAAACAAAGATTGAACTCTTTGACCTGAATGGCAAGCATCGTGTCTGGAGGAAACAAGGCACCGCTCATCACCTGGCCAATACCATCCCTACAGTGAAGCATGATGGTGGCAGCATCATGCTGTGGGGCTGTTTTTCAGCGGCAGCAACTGGAAGTCTAGTCAGGATTGAGGGAAAGATGAATGCAGCAATGTACAGGGACATCCTTGATGACAACCTTGTCCAGAGCGCTTTGGATCTCAGCCTAGGGTGAAGGTTCATCTTCCAACAGGACAACGACCGTAAGCACACAGCCAAGATAACAAAGGAGTGGCTATGGGACAACTCTGTGAATGCCCTTAAGTGGCTCAGCCAGAGCCCAGACTTGAACAGATCGAACATCTCTGGAGAGATCTGAAAATGTCTGTGCACCGGCGCTCCTATCCAACCTGATTTTGAGAGGTCCTGCAAAAAAGAATGGGAGAAACTAAGGCTGTAATTGGTGCCAAAGGTGTTTCAACAAAATATTGAGCAAAGGGTGTGAATACTTATGTACATGTAGATGGGGAGATAGAGAGCGATATCTATCGATCTATCTAAAAAAAAAAATGTATTTTTATAAATTTGCAAAGATTTTAAACAAACTTTTTTTTCACGTTGTCATTATGGAGTCATTTTTTGCAGAATTTTGTGGAAAATAATGAATTGAATCCATTTTGGAATATAGCTGTAACCTAACAAAATGTGAAACAAGTGAAGTGATGTGAATACCTTCCGGATGTACTGTATTGCAGCTTTTCAGTCAGTAGATTTGGTTTTTGCATTAGGTTTTTTTTCCCTCTTTATTTTCACCTGGCTTGGAGAAACCCTTGAAATAACTTCCCGGTCTTAGGGAACCCCCGCTAGAAATTACTATAGCTACAGCTCATCATACACAAGTGTAATGGTCAGTGGGAAGAATGCTCCTTACACTTGTGGTTATTGGGAAGAATTCCCCCCTGACAGATAACTTAAAGGCTCAATAGTGTCAGTGGGAACTTATTTCAGAGGCAGAAATTGCTCATTGCACCTCTAGCAACCTCCTGGAGAAACCCATATCATAGAGGGGAGGTTTTCTGTAGTCCTCAGAAATTTATTGAAATCATGTAACTGATGACAGAAATCACAGGGAGTTGTTTGCTGACCAGGTTTATGGAAAGATCAATAGGTGTTTTGTGCTCCTTTTTGAACAGATATAATAAAAGGCTTTAAACTGAATATTTAACAGGCTAAAAGGAACTAAATAAGAGAATTTCACTGCTAGGGTTTATGTGCACTTTAATCAATGCAACTGTATTTTACTTGATGGGATTCAAATTCTTAGTGGGAATGAAATGAACTGTTAATAAATATACATGTAGCGCTACCCTGCAAAGGCCGCTGGAAATTGCTTGTCCCCATTGGTTGACCTGGCCTCCCCAACACCTCTGACACTCTGGGTTCTGACATTTAAAGCAGACATGAAATGCAAAGACACCAATAGTTAAATTTGCCAGCAGGGGCAGTCAGGTGGGGGGGGGGGGGTGTCCTGCGGTTAGGGTGCTAGAAGGATCCTGCCATAACACACGAGGAAGCTTTTCCTGGCAGGGGTGTACCTAGAGCATTTGGCACCCAGGGCAGATCCTATCACTGGCACCCCTCCCCACGTTAAAATGTAAAAACCCCCCCACTATGCCCCCTGCATACCTCTGCATTCTCCAATATCTTTGTCACTACTGTGTACCCCCTCTCCACAACTGCACCTCTGGACCCCTTTACATTACACAGCACCCTGCACCTTTTGGACCCCTTTACACTGCACCATGCACCTCTGGATCCCTTTACACTACATGGCACCCTGGACCGCCCCCAACCCTCCAGTTGGTACGCCACTGCTTCCTGGATGGATGAGAGCAATAGAGGACAGACTTTTGGGGACTGACAAGGGGGGAGACTACCACATGTAGCCAGTCTCCCTGAAAACAGCGGTGTACTTAAGTCTTCACCCTTCCCTGAGCGATCTCCTGAGAGTCAGCCGGGTAGGCTGAGGAGAGTTGGCCTGGGGGGCTAGTGAAAGGGGCAGCTGCAGCCAGGTGGGTTGGTAGTGCCTGAAGAGGTGGGGCTGGGATCGGTGGCCACAGAAGAGGATGCAACAAGCTGTTTCACTCTGTTGCTACAGAACAAGGGGCTACGAGTTCCTGCCTGTAAAGGGCTATTGCTACAATCTGACTCGGAGCCTGTCAGAATATTCTACGGTGATTCAGCTGGAGTAAGCAAGTGTGTGCAGAAAGCAAGTGAAGGAGACTGTATATACCGTAGACTGTATATAGGAAGATTTCCCAGATGTATTGCTGAGGTCAAGTGGGCATCCCATAACCTCCCATCCCTATCCCACGTTTTTAACCCCTAATAAATAACAGGAACAAAGTCGTGGACTGTTCTGACTCTGTGTGCTTGTGAAAATTTGGTGTGCCTGGCTGTGGGGGACCCAAGTTTATCAGCAGTCCCTACGGGGGGTGTGCTACATTTTGTTTTTATGGGAGTTAGTCTAAAAGCCAATCCCATTTAAAATGAATGGGCTGCCAACACACCACAACGTCGCACCGTTATCTGCTGCCGCCATAATTGGCATAGCAATTGAATGACACGGTAACAGGTTTTATGCATTTCATAAATGTAAATGAGCCCTTAATTATTTATTTTTTTCATGTAAGGTCTGCTTTAAGAATTCCAATGGTAAACAAGCATCTTACCAGCTAGTAAATATTTAATGACCCTCCATGATGTTTATCAAGTTGCATGACTCCCATTTCAAACCACTGATTTCCCAAAGAGAGAAGACTAAAGGGTGTCAATTATAAATGTGTCTAGTGTCGCAGAAAAACACCCACACAATATGCATTAGTAGCACACTCTTGTAAACGCCTTTAAACGGCAAAGCTTTTAGTATATTGTTGGGTTAGAATTTATATCCTGACTTTGGTTAGAGATTGGAAATTTTCCGGTCATCAGTGAAAAATACAAGCAAAATGTTTTTCCTGTAACGTGTTGTGAAATAACTTTGCGGTTGCCTGCTACATAATAAATCAATACGGTTATTTTATTAGGCTTTAACAAAGAAAACAGTGGGAAGTCCAAGTGGAATAAATTTAACCACTTAAGGGCGAGCCTATTTTTTTGCTTTAAAAAAAAAAAAAAAAGTAAAGCATCACCTATGGAGATTTTTTAAGTACCGTCGTTTGCCGCCATTCTACGTGTGTGCGCAATTTTTAACTAACATGTTTGGTATCCATTTACTTGGTGTAACCTCATCTTCCACAAGATACCAAAAATTGTGCAAACTTTTCTGTTTCTTTTTTTATTTAAAAAAATATATTTTTTCCAAAATATATGCAACATAAATAATTGCAAAGACCACTATTTTCTTCTCCAGAGTCTTTTTGCTAAAAAAAACAAAAAAAAACTATACTCTGGAGAATAAAATGGCGATCTTAGCGTTCTTCTTTTTTTTTTTTTCTTATGTCACATATTTGCACAGCAGTCTTTTTTTAAATGTAATTTTTTGGGAAAAAATATATTTTTGAACCACTTGCTTACTGGGCACATATTCTGCCCAGGCGAAATTTCAGCTTTCAGTCTGTCACGCTTTGAATGAAAATTGTGCGGTCGTGCGACGTGGCTCCCAAACAAAATTGACGTCCTTTTTTTCCCCACAAATAGAGCTTTCTTTTGGTGGTATTTGATCACCTCTGCGGTTTTTTATTTTTTGCGCAATAAACAAAAAAAGAGCGACAATTTTGAAAAAAACACTATTTTTTTACTTTTTGCTATAATAAATATCCCAATTTTTAATTTTTTTTAATTTATTTTTTCTCAGTTTAGGCCGATACGTATTCTTCTTCTACATATTTTTGGTAAAAAAAAAAAATCGCAATAAACGTATAGTGATTTGTTTGCGCAAAAGTTATAGCGCCTACAAAATAGGGGATAGTTATGACATTTTGTTTTATTTACTAGTAATGGCGGTTATCTGCTATTTTTGTCAGGACTACGATATTACGGCGGACACATCGGACACTTTTGACACATTTTTGGGACCATTCACATTTATACAGCGAACAGTGCTATAAATATGCACTGATTACTGTATAATTGTGACTGGCAGGGAAGGGGTTAACACTAAGGGGGCGAGGAAGGGGTTAAATGTGTTCCCTAGGGGTGATTCTTACTGTGGGGAGAGGGGACTGACTGGGGGAGGTGACCGATCTGTGTCACTATGTACAAGGGACACAGCATCAGTCTCCTCTCCCTGACAGGACGTGGATCTGTATGTTTACACACACAGATCCACGTCCTTGGCTGTGTAACGGCCGATCGCGGGTACGTGGCGGACATCGCGGCCACCAGGCACGCGCATCGGCACCTCAGTGACGCGGTGGGCACGCCCCCCAGTGGCCAGAGGAGCAGAAGCCATCTATAGACGGCCTCCCGGATTTGTAGAGCCACCTTGTGGCCGTCATTTGTCAATGGCCCGGTACTCAAGAAGTTAAATAAAAAAAAAAAAGAAAACAGAAAAGTCGGCCCAATTTTTTGGTATCATGTGAAAGATGATGTTACACCGAGTAAATAGGTACCAAACATGTTGCGGTTAAAAATTGCGCGCAAAGGAGGTCTAGTGCTAGAATTATTGCTCACACTCCGTTGATCGCGGCAATACCTCACGTGTGTGTGATTTGAACACCGTTTATGTTTGAGCACGCGGGGACAGGGGCTCTTTAAAAAAAATATATATTTTTTTCTTATCTATTTATTCTTATTTTTTAACACTGCCCTTTTTTAAAATAAAATAAAAATCTGATCACTTTTATTGCTGTCACAAGGAATGTAAACGTCCCTTGTGACAGTAATAGGTGGTGACAGGTACTCTTTATGGAGGGATCGGGGTCTAAAAGACCCCTAATCCCTCCTTTTGCATTTCAAAGCATTCAGATCGGCGATTCTGAACACTGTTATTTTTTTTAAATTGGCGCCATTGGCAGACGAGTAGATTTATTTTTATTTTACTATGGCGACCCGATCAAAGGCGAATCCGGCTTCGTTCAGGTCACAGCCTAGCCAGTGGATGCGCCGAATGATGAATCGGGTCTCCCGGTAGGACGGGAGGCCCGGGAAGAGTGGCGGGAGGGGGGTGTTCCCTCCCGCGGCCTGGAATACCGGCTGAACGACCACTGAGCCGGATCCGCCGTTTTCACCAGATAGCCAACTGCCCGCTCTAAAAAAAAAAAAAAAACAGTACTGGGGTATAGTCTGCAGCTGCAGACTATACCCCTGATACATCCACTTCCTCCTACCGACGTACAGCTACGGAAGTGGTTAAGAAAAGTCAAAATTTTCAACTTAGGATTTTTAAGGTTATAAAGTCAAAAGGCTATAGAAAATTCCTGGTTTTGTGCTTTCTTTAAACAGTTCAATACTGGGCACTTTCACCCCCTTCCTGTCCAGGCCAATTTTCATCTTTCGGCGCTGTCGCACTTTGAATGACCATTGCGCGATCATGCAATGCTTTACCCAATCTAAATTTTTATCATTTTCTTCCCACAAATAGAGCTTTCTTTTGGTGCTATTTAATCACCACTGGGGTTTTTATTTTTTGCTAAACAAATGTGAAATATTTTTAAACTTTAGAAAAAAAAATGTTTTCCCTTTTTTTTTTTTTTTTTTGTTAGTGAAGGAGAAAACTTTTTTTTCTGATGGGCACAACTGATGAGGCACTGATTGGCACTAATTAGCATGTGTGATTGGCACCTCTGATGGGGGCTGCGCTGATAATCCGTGCAGACCCCCACCCCCCGTCAGGAAAGCCGTTGATTGGCTCTCCTCTGCTTGCATATTGTCAGTGCGAACTGAGGAAAGCTGGTTACCGCTGTGCTTGGTCACAGCTGATCATGTGGTAAGAGCCTACGTCATAGGCGGAGATGTGGTGTATCGGAGAAACACGGCACCACCGATTGGCACGCGTGGGCGGCTTATTCTGCTGGAGTCCTATGCAGTGTTGCCAACCGCCAGTATTTTTACTGGCAGCCAGTAAAAAACAGGCATTTTTCTCCTGTCAGTAAATGCCAGTAAAAGGAAAGGGTTGCCAGTTAAAAATATGGTTGTGATGCTCAGTTCAGCACTGCACATGCGCAGTTCTGGTCCGGAGCCTGCAGAGACTATCTGAGTGCCTGCTACAGTGTGTTTGGGTGGCGGAGTGGCCGGAGCCTCATGTGCGTGTCTGTGGTATGGAAGCAAGTTAGTGCTGTTTTGACTGGACTGAAGGGACCACCTGACGTGGAGAGAGACTGTCACTCAGTAGGTCACTGTGACTGCATGTCGGTGAGATGTCGTCGTCATCATCATCATCATCATCATCATCATCATCATCGTGATGTCAGTGTCGCTGTGAGAGTCAAAGTGATACAGTATGTGTGTGCGCCCATTCTAATTTCTGGCCCTCCTGAGTCCTCTCCCTGAGCTACTTACTTACTATATATCGAAAATAAAATAAGAAATATGTTTTTGCCTTAATATCTACCTTAAATCCCATTTGCATATTGTACTTGTTTGTAGCCTAAATACTGAAATTTGCACTTAAAAGTATAATTTTGTATATGGCAGTAAAAACTGTGCCAGTAAATTTTGGGTGTTGTGTCAGTAAATTTCAATCTGGTAGTTTGGCAACACTGGTCCTATGATGGATGTAACGGGAAGGCCAGGGGAACTCAGAATCGCTTAGAAAGTATGAGATACCCTTGCTTTAGCTCCCCCAATGCCTCTTATGTGTCAACCACCCTGTGTCTCTATTAGGGGCACAGGGTGAATGAAAACCCCAATATGGTCTGTGATAGCCATATTCAATGCTGCACATACATTGTATCTAGCTTGGGTCTGTAATATTGATCCACCATATTCCTCAGGATATCTGCAAAGAACTATTTACTGTTTGATTATGACCTCAACAGGGTAATTGAAAAGTGACGCCTTCATGATGTTGGAACACCTACTGTTAGATGCTAATGTCATCACCCCCAGCCCCTGCCTTTGTGTAATCATTGCTGGGAGGAATTAAGGTGATTTGCATTCTATTGTTCATTATGACTTGGGAAGGCCTGGTGTGAATAGAGATAATTAAAGTATGCCTGTGTGTATGGTATCCGGCAGACAGACTGGCTGCCAACACTTTGTGATAAGATGTGTATTGGGGATCGTTATATTCTATTGTGTGGGATCTTTTGAAGCCTAGCAGACGTCAGGATGATGTGTTGAGTCTTGTGATGTGTGGGTGGAGCTGGGCCATTGTTCATGTTAAACTAATGTAGTATTGGATATATATAAAAGTTACAATGTTTCTCAATAAAGTCATTCTACCCCAGAAGGACACAGAGTGCATCTCGTTTCTTCAGAAGGATTAATTCCTATGGGAAGGGGTCGTTTGGCTGTGGAAGATTGGTAGCGAGTGGATGTGTGTCCAGGAGAGGGGACAGAGGAAACGGCGTTAACCCCCTTCGTATTTGGGGTGCCGTTACAATGCCCATTCAGGATAATTGAGCCACCTTGCGGACGACATTCCGCAATAGGGCGGTAGGGAAGTGGTTAAAACTTGCAGATTTTCATGTTTTGGTCGTTATCTCTGATAGAAAAATGAGGACATGAGAATAAAATATACTCAAAAAAATTTAAATATGATAATTGAAGTTCATCTTTTAGTGATCTTGTTTCAGTAGGTTGATATCTTATTGGGTCACTGCCATTTTTGGCTTTGCTTTTGGTGCTTTTTTTCCCCACCAAATTCTCTAGTTTGTGTATTTAACGAGGTCGCATACATGTGACAAGCAGATCATCAAATAATTTTAGAATTTTCATAAATTATCAGTTTAGGCAATCATACCATTGGCTGTGGAGCCAGAACCATTAGACAGCTGTTATAGAGAGAATTTAAAGAGGTAGTATTCATTCTCCATCTATCTGTCTGAGTTTCACTGATTCAAATTGTATTTGTTTTAACCTTAAAAAGAGAAAAATGGGCAACTGGAAATGGAAACGAGGGATAACAAATGGTGTTGTAGGTCAGGGATTATAGCTTCCTTTTTTTAAAGGCTGCTTTCACACTGCATGTGCATTTTTGCTGCATTTCCGGTGCCTTTTTGCATCATGGGGGAAAAAACATGTGAATCCAAATTTGCACCAAAAACACAACTGGGTGTGTTTTATGCATTTTCCATTAAATTCCATAAATGTGTGCAGTTTTTTTACCGCACCAAACATGCATCAAAATGCAGCACTTTAAAAAACGCAACTGACTCACAACTTGCCAATGTGAAGAGCTTCATAGGAAGGATTTAATGGTCATACATTCTTTTTTTTTTTTTTTGCCTTACCAAAAGCGGTAGAAAAACTGATCAGTGTGAAAGGGGTCTAAGGAGAGTTATTGGAGGGAGGGGAGTTGGGTTCTGAATTAGTGGTGAGGTCAGAATGTGGGGGGTACTTGGAATGGGACTTTAGTGCCAAGTGTGTGCAGGGAATCTGGGGGGAGGGTTGGGAGGTGAAGAGTAGAGGGAGCCATCAAGGAACCGAGAGGTGGATTGGAAGAGAGTAGATGGAGCCATGGAGGGACAGAGAGGGTGATTGGAGGAGAGTAGAGGGAGCCATCGAGGGACAGGAAGGATGATTGCAGGAGAGTAGAGGGAGCCATCGAGGGACAGAGAGGGTGACTGGAGGAGAGTAGAGGGAGCCATCGAGGGACAGGAAGGATGATTGCAGGAGAGTAGAGGGAGCCATCGAGGGACAGAGAGGGTGCATGGAGGAGAGTAGAGGGAGCCATCGAGGGACAGGAAGGATGATTGCAGGAGAGTAAAGAGAACCACTGAAGAACAGGGAGGGTAATTAGAGGAGAGTAGAAAGCATCACCAAGGGACAGGAAGAATGATTAGAGGTGAGCAGAGAGCAACTGAGGGACAGAGGATGATTAGAGGAAAGTGAAAAGAGCCACCGAAGGAAAAAGAGGGTGATTAGAGGAGAATAGAGGAAGCCTTCAAAGAACAGGGCGGGTGATTAAATGACATTAGAGAGATCTGCCGGGGGGGGGGACAGGGAGGGTCAGTGGAGGAGAGTAGAGAGCGCCACTGATGGACAGGGAGGGTGAGTGGAGGAGAGTAGAGGGAGACACTGATGGACAGGGAAGGTGAGTGGAGGAGAGTAGAGAGAGCCACTGATGGACAGGGAAGGTGAGTGGAGGAGAGTAGAGAGAGCCACTGATGGACAGGGAGGGTGAGTGGAGGAGAGTTAGAGGGAGCCACTGATGGACAGGGAAGGTGAGTGGAGGAGAGTAGAGAGAGTCACTGATGGACAGGAAAGGTGAGTGGAGGAGAGTAGAGAGAGCCACTGATGGACAGGAAAGGTGAGTGGAGGAGAGTAGAGGGAGCCACTGATGGACAGGGAGGGTGAGTGGAGGAGAGTAGAGAGAGCCACTGATGGACAGGGAGGGTGAGTGGAGGAGAGTAGAGGGAGCCACTGATGGACAGGGAAGGTGAGTGGAGGAGAGTAGAGAGAGTCACTGATGGACAGGAAAGGTGAGTGGAGGAGAGTAGAGAGAGCCACTGATGGACAGGAAAGGTGAGTGGAGGAGAGTAGAGGGAGCCACTGATGGACAGGGAGGGTGAGTGGAGGAGAGTAGAGAGAGCCACTGATGGACAGGGAGGGTGAGTGGAGGAGAGTAGAGAGAGCCACTGATGGACAGGGAAGGTGAGTGGAGGAGAGTAGAGAGAGCCACTGATGGACAGGGAGGGTGAGTGGAGGAGAGTAGAGAGAGCCACTGATGGACAGGGAAGGTGAGTGGAGGAGAGTAGAGAGAGTCTCCGAGGGACAGGGAGGATGATTGCAGTAGAATAGGGAAAACCACTGAAGAATAGGGAGGGCGATTCGAGGAGAGTAGAAAGCATCACCAAGGGACAGAAAGAATGATTAGAGGTGAGTAGAGCAACTGAGGGACAGGGAGAATAATTAGTGATTAATAGAAGCAGGAGTCAAATCATGGGAATTGGTAAGGTGCTTTTGTCTCTCATTCCCTTCTGGCCAATTAGCTTTTTGCCTTCATCTGAGTATATAAAAAAAAATGCCAATGTTGCCAAGTTTTGTGAAACGCCACTTGGGTATTGTTTAGTGAGTAAGTCAGGTCCCCCTATTCTCTTTATCTACCCTATTAACCCACATCTTTAGGGATGGAGGAGATTCTTTACTTTTACCACTCTCTAGTTTTTGTTGCACTGCTTTATTCCACATATGCATTTATTTATTTCAGTGCAAACACTTGGCATCAGCTTTGTGTTTAGTTGGGATTTTTTAAACCCCAAGCAGCACTGGGTCCCATGGACTGTAAAATTATTAGGTGTTGATTAGTGCCAGGAAACTGTTCTTAGTTGGTTAACTAAATACATGACATGGCAGTATTGGTTCAACATTTTTCTGTTCCTCTCTTCCCAAAGCTGAGATAAATGGACCTAGCACAGCAGCTTTAGGGATACCACATTGTGGTCCAGGGACACGTGATGCTGGAGGTTTTGCGATATGGCTAAACCAGTTAGTCATAATCAGCATGTTAAAAGAAATGTATATATTTTTGCCGACATGTATTTTTCCATCCTGGAACTAAGAAGTTTATACATTATAAAAAGAGCAAATGTATTCTTCGGTTTTGTCCCTTTTTATAAAGAGTGAATTTTATAAAGGATCCATTCAAAAAAGAAGGTGCTAACTCATTGTTTCCAGAAAAACTTCTGGGCTCTTTGTATCGGGAGCAGTATTAGTATTTTCTATACAATGCTGTGATGATTACATTGGGACAGGCGAAAACTCCTAGTTTAGTCTGCAGGACTGCATTCTCACTTTGACCCCTCGCTCCTGCACAGTGCAGGACATGGCCGAGTGATGGAAAGAACACATGACACCCAAGGTGGTTCTACCCCTGCTTCTGCTCGGCCCTGCTTAAAAGTGTATGTAAAATAATTTTTTAATATAGAGTAAGCACACCAAATAAAAATGCTTTTACAATAAAGATGTATTCACAATATAAACACAATGCTACAAATATCAAAGTACTGTATGTCATATCACAACAAGCATAATACAGCATAGATATTTACTCCACTGTTAATTGCAATCTGTAACCAAAAAGAATACATGCATGTACAAAAGTAAAGTGAGCGCCACTTGGTCATGTAGCAGGTGATAGACACGTGCAATTCCTTTCGTTTCAAATTGAAATTCGGATGAAATTTGTGTGATTCGGATGTATCCAAATCACAATAGTGACGGATTTCAACAAATCCAAAATAAATTGTAAAGAAGAAACAAATTCATTCAAATTCATTTGGATGATGTGATGTGATAGTTTGGAACTTTTGTTAATGTTTGAAGCATCTGAAATAACCTAATGTGAATTTATTCTTCTCCTCAGTCTTCACGAGGGAATCGGGGGCTTCAGTAACCAAAACTGCAGTGTTTAACTGCTTGCCGACCAGCGCACGACTATATACGTCGACAGCATGGCACGGACAGGCAGAAGGATGTATATATACGTCCCCTTTAAGATTGTGGACGCACGCGCGCCTGGCGCAAGCTCCGTGAGCCCGACCGCGGGTCCCGTGGCCTTGATCGCTGCGGGGATACCCGCAATCGTCTCACGGTGAGGAAGAACGGGGAGATGCCAATGTAAACAAGCATCTCCCCGCTCTGCCTAGTGACAATGATCACTGCTTCCTGTAATCGGAAGCGGTGATCACTGTCTTCTCACACACAGCCCACCCCCCCCTACAGTAAGAACACATCCCTAGTGCACACTTAACCCCTACGGCACCACCTAGTGGTTGACCCCTTCACTGCCAGTGTCATTTTCACATTAATTAGTGCATTTTTATAGCACTGATCACTGTAAAAATGAGAATGGTCGCAAAAATGTGTCAAATGTGTCCACCATAATGTCGCAGTCATGATAAAAATCGGTGATCGCCGCCATTATTAGTAAAAAAAAATTTTTTTATAAAAATGCCATAAAACGATCCCCTAGGTACTGTTTTATACTTCCATATTGGGTCTGGTGCGGGCCTCCAGGGAGGGACTGTGACATATGTCACCTCTCGTGGTGCTCAATAGAAATGCCGGTGTTCAGAGAGGGACAGTGGGCTGGTAGCCTGGGCCAGCCTTTTTTCATCCAGGGTGCCTTGGGGTTTCTTCAGGGGTGCCTTGGCAAAATACCTAAAAATTGCCCCAAAATTGTATGCAAGCCGGTGGGTGGGCGAAGGCTGCCTTTTTAGATGCACAAAGCCACAGGTTTTCATTTTACACCATTACAACCTTCTAGGTGCAAACCTTGTAACAACCAATGGCCTCATCAGTTGATAAGCAGGATATCATCCTTGTTTGACCCTCCCTTGCCTCTCTCCATTAGCTTTGGGGTCTCATTAGCTGAGTGATGGAGAAAAACTGAGGAAGAAGAGAAAATTTGGAATACTAGTCAGTACAAGTTTGCAAAAGCGTATTTGCTTTTGAAGAATAAATCACCTCCAACGTTGGGTGTCCTACGTGTATTGATGTTGCTGCATTATGTAAAACTATTAGAATAGTTTTTACATCCACTTCCCAGAAATAGTAAAATATAAAAGACAATTTTTTTTTTACTAAGATGTCTAAAAACAAACAAAGGGATGAGCAGAAAAAAAATCTGAGAGAAATATAAGAAGTTTTTGGAACTTGATGCTCAGAAATGTGCTAAAATTTGGGATATGTTCAGTTCTCATTCACAGAGTTCCAGTGAATCAATGGCAGGGCCCAGTAGAGAGTCAACAAACAGAACAAATAACAATAGAAGAGGATTTAGTGGAATCTGTTGATGAAACATTAGAATTATCCACTGAAGAACATAGAGAATTGGGGGGCACACTTAATTACCAAAGAAACAAACAAGTTCTTATGGATGTTTCAGAGTGCCAAACTGAAGATAGATATATAATTTATTAATTTGGTCGTTCAAATAAAAATCAGCTTCCTGCCTTTTTCAAATATCATCCACGGCAGGATATTCCAGATCCCTTCATGCCTAAGCCTTTTTCTGACACTTGTTGCTTAGTTACAAGTAAAAATACTTTTTTTTTTTTTTTTTTTCTAGAAAATTACTTAGAACCCCCAAACGTTATATATACTTTTTTAGCAGAGACCTGTGAGAATAAAATGGTGATCATTGCAATATTTTATGTCACACTGTATTTGTGCAGCGATCTTTCATATACATAGTTGGTAAGGTTGAATAAAGAAAACAGTCCATCCAGTTCAACCTGTGTAGTTGTGTGTGTGTACAATTTTTTTTGGAAGAAATACACTTTCATGAATTAAAAAAAACAAAACCGTAATATAGCCCAATATTTTTGTATAATGTGAAAGATGATTCTACGCCGAGTAAATAGATACCTAACCTGTCATGCTTTAAAATTGCGCACACTAATTGAATGGTGGCAAACTATGGTACTTAAAAATCTCCATAGGCGATGCTGTAAAAATAGGTTTAATGTGAGGGGGCGCTATTAAGAGGACCGTGGTCCAATAATAAAGTGCAAATGCTAGTGAAAAATATAAATAAAGTGTTTGGTGTGCTATAAAAAATTATAAGAATGTCACTAGAACAGTATTAATGTGCAATGTACCATAATGTAAAATACATCTTCAATACATAATAAACCTCTCGTGGTGAAATAAAAAAAAAATATAACTGTGAATCAATAAAGTCCTTTAAATAAACTTCTTCAGTGCTTGTGATCTTCAATGTGACATCAAAAGTGAATACTCCGTCACCACCACTATCTTATTGTACCCAATGAATGCTCAATCATTGGCTAAAACACAGTTGAGGTCCAGCTCAATGCTCATACCTGCTGGCTGCATGGTTTCCAACTGGTATAACCACTGAGTTTCATTTTGAGAGACTGCCCTTGTTAGGTGGGAGCCTCTCCAATGTTTCAAAATGTTATCAATTCCATAAAATGTGAGTAATCTAGGGTCCCTATTATGACACTGGCAAAAGTGTTTTTAGATACACTTGGTTCCTTTTCCATTCTTTATATATCTCTCTCATGGGCTTGCGGAGGAGGGATTCATATCAAGAACAAGTCTCCAGTATTTAGCAAGTTTTCATACTTTGTTTAAAGCGCTGTATGACCTTTTCAATTAAAGATCCATCCATCTGGTAAGAGGAATCTACTTATGGAGCACTACTTTTGGTGTATGGTTTATAACCGGTGACGGATTATTAATTTTTGATGTCACATTGAAGATGACAAGCACTGAAGAAGTTTATTTAAAGGACTTTATTGATTCACAGTTACCGGTATATATTTTTTTATTTCACCACAAGATGTTTATTATGTATTGGAGATGTATTTTACATTATGGCACATTGCACATTAATACTGTTATACTGACATTCTTATCATTTATTATAGCACACAAAACACTTTATTTATATTTTGCACTTTATTATTGGACCACAGTCCTCTCAGTAGCGCCCCCTCACATCAAACCTATTATCTAAAGTAGTATCCATCTACCTTAGCTAGGGGAGCAACAGCCTTCATATTGTTAATAATTGGCGTGAGGTACTAATAATTTCCTGATGCTTTAAAAATGTCTACAGGTTACTTGTTTAGAGTTACAGAGGAGGTTTGCCCTAGAATTATTGCTCTCACTCCAACAATCACGGCGGTACCTCACATGTGTGGTTTGAACACGGTTAACATTTGTGGGCGTGACTTACGTATGCGTTCGCTTCTGCGGGCGAGCATGGAGGGTTGGGGCACTTAAAATTTTTCTTTCTTCCTTTTTTTTTTTTTTTTTTTTTTTACACTGTCCCGTTTTAAACTACTATTTCTTGATCACTTTTATTGCTGTCACAAGGAATATAGACATCCCTTGTGACAGTAATAGGCAGTGCCAGGTACTCTAATACCCCATTATCCCTCCTTCGCACCTAATAGCATTCAAAACGCCAAGTTTGGCTGCTTTGAATACTATAATTGCTTTAAAATCTGGCGCCTTTAGGTCTTCAGTGAACCGTAAGTGATGTCATGACGTCGCTGCCGAGTTACTAGATCCGAGACCCGATCAAAGCTGGTTCTGGCTTTGTTCAGGTCTCCAGCCAGCCGGCGGATGTGCCAGATGGTCAGTCGGGCCTCCCTGGTGCGACGGAAGAGCTGCTTGTAATAACAGCGGAGTGGCTGATTAGCCGCATTTGTTGTTATTACAAGAAAGAAAGCCGACCATCCACTCTAAAAAACGGTATCGGCGTGATGCCTGGTATCACCCCAGTACAACCCCTTGAAACAGAAGGCCACATATTTGCATCAAGGGGTTAAAAAAGGCTATAAGACATAAAGATGGAACAAATTGCAAATGGCTCACCTACTCCAATGAAATGAACGTTTGTCTGGCTTTTTGCATGCAGTGGCGTCGCTATGGGGATGCGAGGGGTGTGGCCCGCACCCGGTTGACACCTGGCAGAGGGGTGCCACCAGTGGCGCATCATTCATCTGTGCAGTGTGTGCGGGGTTGAGCCACACTGCACCCATGGAGTTGTCCGGGACAAATCTGCGCCCTGCAGCTGCGCCTAGGACTGCCGGCTGCTCTGTTTCATATTAATCCCCAACACACAGCACACAAACCCACTCCGGGTCACATTGCCTCAGATGAGCAGTGCTGCAGACACTGCCCGCCCCATCTCTCCTGATTAATTAAACAATCATAGGACTGACCAGCAGCAGCGTCGGCCAATTGGAGTAAGAGATCGGGAAAGATGTCCACTGCCGAGCAGTATCTCTATGAGAAAGGAAGGGGCAGGCAATGTGTATGACAGCTCTACTGTCCTGGGGGCAGCTCCTTCTAAAGCACAGACTGCACACACTCTGTAAGTTGTATCTGCTTTTCGGCAGCAGCCCCTCTGTCCTCTCTTCTGTCCTGGTGAAGCATGTAGTACTTAACTTTGCACCTTGTACATGAAGAACTCTCTTGAGCCTTGAGTATTGTACTTTGCAAGTTTTTGAACCCTGCCCCCTGTACACAGTGAACTTTTGAACTCTGCACCCTGTATGTAGTGCCCTCCTGAGCCCTGCGCTCTGTATACAACATACTTCTGTACCCTTCCCCCTGTACATAGCACAATCCTGAGTCTTGCACCCTGTACGTAGCGCCCTCCTGAGCCTTGCACTCTGTATACAGCACACTTCTGTACCCTGCCCCCTGTACGTAGCGCACTCCTGAGTCCTGCACCCTGCATGTAGCACATCCCATAGTCCTGCTACTTGCATATAGCACGCTCCAGCGTCCTGCACCTTGCACGTAGCGTACACCTGAATCCTGCCCCTGTACATAGTGCACTCCTGAGCCCTGTACGTAGCACGCAATTCAGTCACACCTACCCTTTCATGCTGTGTGCTCCCTCCTGTAAGGGGAGGTTGTGGTGGGGGGGCGTAGTTGAACCCTGGGTGACACCATCAAGTGCACTGTGGCAGGCTAGACAGGAGAGCAACTGATGTTCTGGCCTTCGAAGTGTCTACTGCTCTATCCTGCTTATGCTGTCACTCTGCAGTGACAGGACAGATCACTGTGGCAGGCTGGGGAGCCGCTCCAATGCGGTGGTGCGGTAAAACATTTTTACCGCACCAGGTTTCTATTCTATTACTAATGTAGGACCCACTGATAATGGGGTACTTTAACGTAAGTGGGCTTAGCACTATATGACCATATAGTGTGACCAAATCCCCATATTTTTGAATATATTCAGGTGCTTTTAAATGGCCTTGCAGGATTTAAATGTCGTTTTTGTATGTGTGCGCTGTGATCTATTTTGTTACCGCACCAGGTGACACCAACCTTAGTGACGCCACTGCCTGGTCACATGAAGCTAATTATTTTATTGAAGGAATGAAAGAAGAGTGTCATGTTCATGAAAGAATTAAAGAGCATGAGAAGAGTGTAATGCACAACATTTGTGCCAAAGCTTTTTTTCTGAAATCTGTAATGCCGCGTACACACGATCATTTTTCCCGTCGGGAAAAATGAAAAAAAAATTTTTCGCCGAGAAAAACGAACGTCTGTGGGCTTTATGCCGTTTTTCTCGTTGAGAAAAACGGCAGGAAAAACGACGAGAAAAATTAGAACATGTTCTAAATTTTCTCATCGTTTTTTCCATCATTTTTTTCCGCGGCAGTTTTCCCATAGGGAGACACTGCCGCGGAGCCCACAGACGGTCGTTTTTCTCGTCAAAGAAAAAAATGACGGGAAAAACGGTCGTGTGTGGGGGAACATGCCGTTCCCTCGTTTCTCATTTTTTTTCATGCCGTGATTCACGGCGGTGTTTTCACCGCCGTGAATCACGATCGTGTGTACGCGGCATTAGGCGAGAACAAGTGAGAAACAGGCGGCAAGTACTGCAGCGGGTTGTAGGTGTAGTAAAAGTTATAGGAAAGCAAGATTTGAGTTATACGGGAGATAAAGATGAGGCTGCATACAAGGACATAAGACCATGGAAATCTTTTTAGAGCTCATTCTTCTTGTCCGCAAGTTTGACATTTGTCAGAAAGATTATGTAAACAAATGTATTGAGAACAGACAGAAATTGCAGTCTTCTGGAGGGAAAGAAAGAGAATCTTTGATAACCTTGCTCTTAAAAACAACTGTTAACAAAGTAATGCAAGCTATTCGGATGCTTATCCATGAAAAGATTTCCAAAGAAGTAGGGGAAGCCAGGATGTTTTCAATTCAGATTGATACAACTCAAGACATCACTTCCATAGATCAATGCTCCATAATTGTTTGTGACTTGATTGTATCAATGAAAATCTTCTTGCAGTTGTTGAATGTGACTCAACGGGGCAAAACCTTTTTAAATTGCTAATGGAAGTTTTAAAATCACGCAAACTTAAAGCGGAGGTCCACACAAAAATGGAACCTCCGCTTTTCGGAACCCTCACTCCCTCCGGTGTCACATTTGGCACCTTTCGGGGGGGAGGGGGTGCAGATACCTGTATAATACAGGTATTTGCACCCATTTTGCACCCATTTCTGGGCATAGACTCCCGCGGGGGTCACTCCACTCCCCCCCCCGCTGTCTTCTGGGAAACACACAGGTCCCAGAAGACAGCGGAGACCAGTTTGGACAGGCAGCGCGACTCGCGCATGCGCAGTAGGGACCTGGGAAGTGAAGCCGCAACGCTTCACTTCCTGATTCCCTCACTGAGGATGGCAGTGGGGCAGCCGAGCGATTGATCGGCTTCGGCTGCCGACATCGCGGGCATCCTGGACAGGTAAGTGTCCATTTTTTAAAAGTTAGCAGCTGCAGTATTTGTAGCTGCTGGCTTTTAATATTTTTTTTTTTAGGCGGACCTCCGCTTTAAAGGGGTTGTAAACCCTCGTGTTTTTTCACCTTAATGCATCCTTTTCTTTAAGCTAAACCCGAAAACTTTATAGGCGCACAGCAATTTATTTTTTTAAGGGCCAGTTCACACCACATGCAGTCCAGTGCGTTTTTTTTCTGCATCAAAAACGCATGGAAAGTAGGTTATATGGTTTTCAATGGCATAGTTCACACCAGTGCTTGCAGTTCCAGGGCGTTCCAGTTCCAGAAAAAAAAAAGTAGAACATGTTGCATTTTACCTGCACTGGACTGTACTGGAACGCTGTAAAACGCATCAAGAACGCACCAAAAACGCACTGGAACACACTTGTCCTTATCTAAGGTTAATAAAAAAGAGGGGTGGGAAAAAAAAGCACTGGACTGCATTAAAAATGTAACCAAAAACGCGCATGCAAAAAAACACCTGGAACGCATCTGGATTGCGTTTTCTATGGTGTGAACTGGCCCTAAGGGTGAATGCTGTAGACCAGGGATATGCAATTAGCGGACCTCCAGCTGTTGCAAAACTACAAGTCCCTTCATGCCTCTGCCTCTGGGTTTCATGCTTGTGGCTGTCAGAGTCTTGATATGCCTCATGGGATTTGTAGTTCTGCAACAGCTGGAGGTCCGCTAATTGCATATCCCTGCTGTAGACTCTGGTGTAAAGGGGGTCTCTGATGTAAGGGTGTTTCTGCTCGCCAAAGCTCTCACTTACTTTAGATTTCCCAGCATTCCTCCTTAAATCAGGGTTCCCAAAGCCCCCCTTACATCAGAGTCCACAGGGCACCCCTTACATCTGAGTCCCTCTTACCTTAGTGTACTCACTCAGAGGCAGGAGAGAGAGAAGGGAGGGAGGGGAAAGACTTTAGTCACAGACATTGGATGGTGAGTTCACTTACCCAAGGATGGAGGCTCAAGCATCAACACCTTTTCTTCTACTAAAGTTTATTGAACTTTTCAATAGTAGAAAAGGTAGAAACATTACATTGTCAAAATGGTGATAAGAGGTATCAATACACATTAGACAGATAATCTTCCCTAAATTTAGGGCTAGGACAGAAACAAACATGTAACACCGTAAAATTGGATTAGAGCAAACTTTATCAAGGGAGTCCATTAATGAGAGGTAAGCAACTATTTAAAATGTTAAAGGCGAACAATCGAAAAAATGCTAAGGAGACCACTTCAGTGCAATCGGGTCAGTGTCATGCTTACCAATTTGCTAGCACCCTGATGATTCTGTAACCCAAATAAAATATTTGAGCAAGGGGCCTAGTGAGTGAATAAAGAACCCCCCCCCCCCCCTTTTAGGCCTGGTTCACACCTATTGCATTATTGGTGCTTTTTGCATTTTGTAGATTTGCACTACAGAACGTGTTCCATAGGAAACCATGGTAAATGGACTGTGGTGCAAATCTGCAAAATGCAAAAAGCACTAAAACTGCCTAGGTGTGAATCCACCCTTAGGGAAGGTTGGGGGCAATAAACGGCCAATGCCTCTATTGCACATCTGGAACCTATAGAGGCCCTAAAAAAGGGGGAATTTGTGCAACAAAAAAATAGAAGGAGAAAGAAAAGGGAGGGAGGGAAAGTGGTACCCCAGGGGTTCTAGGCTGTGTCGCATAGGGCCATCATAGTTCAAGGCATCGACACCTTTTATCCACAATGTATCTGCCGGCTGCTGAGCTTCAAATTTCTAGCTCACCCATTCCTTTCCTGAGGCACAGAACACCAGGGATTGGAGTGTGGGTGGGCAGACAGAGGGGTAA
The DNA here is from genome assembly GCA_029206835.1 of Rana muscosa. Lineage (NCBI taxonomy): Eukaryota > Metazoa > Chordata > Amphibia > Anura > Ranidae > Rana > Rana muscosa. Next base: position 62,343,447 of record CM055120.1, on the reverse strand, counting down.
GGATGGGAGGAGGAGCAGATTGAGCCCTCTCTCCTCTCCTGTCCACGTATGGGGGTGGGGCCCATGCACACACCTATGTACTTTGGTGGTTGTGGTACTCAGTTACTTAGGGAACTACAGTCCATTCTGAATAATGTGTCTGGATTTCAGGTGGTCTGAAACCTGGTCACATGATTCAAAACCCGGACTGTCCGGATCAATCCTGGACAGGTGGCAAACCTATGCTATGCACACATTCTGAATTTAATACTTGCAGATACAACAAAGTAGGTAGTTGAAAGTGCATCACTGTTCAGTTTGTTGAATGACATTGCTGTGTTTATACGAGATTCTTATCAGTGCATGAATACCTGGGAACAAGTTAGCCAGGACCCTCACCATCGAGGAATTTCAGTAATTGGGGAAACACGCTGGTGGTCAAAGGATGCTGCTTTAGGAAAAGCCCTTGGGGAATTTGTTTCTTAGTCTACTGTACACTTTGAGCAGAATTGAAGACCGCGTGTCACCTGAAAATCTTATGCAGAATCCTTACTTAAATATGAAACCATTCTCACAGCTCAAATTTTTCTGAGAATATTTGAATTGATAACACCATTGTCCAAATATCTGCAAACAACTCAAATTGATATTTCAAAAGCTATTGAAATGGTACAGGGAACTTATGAAAAACTTAAAACTGTTACAAGAGATTTTGATTCCTTACAAATGGCTGCTGATAAGTTTAACCACTTCAGCCCCGGAAGAAAATAGTCTCAGTTGGGTGCTCACAATTGCAGACACGGGGTGACAAATACATACTAAAAAAACATTAATAACCTGGTTTGTAACGAATTTGCTGATATTAACCACTTCAGCCCCGGAAGAATTTACCCCCTTCCTGACCAGAGCACTTTTTGCGATACGTCACTGTGTCGCTTTAATTGACAATTGCGTGGTCGTGCGACCTTGCACCCAAACAAAATTGATGTCTTTTTTTCCCCACAAATTGAGCTTTCATTTGGTGGTATTTGATCACCTCTGCGGTTTTTATTTTTTGCGCTATAAACAAAAAAAGAGCGACAATTTAAAAAAAAAGCAATATTTTGTACTTTTTGCTATAATAAATATCCCCCAAAAATTTATAAAAAAACTATTTTCTTTCTCAGTTTAGGCCGATACGTATTCTTCTACATATTTTTGGTAAAAAAGATCGCAATAAGCGTATATTGATTGGTTTGCGCAAAAGTTATAGCGTCTATAAAATAGGGGATAGATTTATAGCATTTTTTAAATATTTTTTTTTTATTAGTAATGGCGGCGATTTGCAATTTTTTTATCGTGACTGCGACATTATGACGGACACATCGGACACTTTTGACACTATTTTGAGACCATTGTCATTTATACAGCGATCAGTGCTATAAAAATGCACTGATTACTGTATAAATGACACTGGCAGTGAAGGGGTTAAACACTAGGGGGCGAGCAGGGGGTTAAGTGTGTCCTAGGGAGTGATTCTAACTGTGGGGGGATGGTCTCACTAGACCACAGGTGTCAAACACAAGGCCCGCGGGCCGAATCCAGCCCTCCAGGTCATTTCATGTGGCCCTCGCACCTCTCCTGCAGCGGCAGGAGAGCTTCAGCCCTCCTCTGGTCCTCCTCCAGACCCATACTTTCTGCTTTCAAGCAATGCATCCAGCTTCTTCCCAGCAGCAGCATAAGGTAAGGGGGGGGGGGTACACTATGATATAAGGGAGAGTGGGAGACTCAACTTCTGATTGTGGGGTGGCTCTTGACATCTAATGTAAGGGGAGGGGATGCGCTGGACATATAATCTTACAGATACAACCGGCCCTTTTGAGGGCAATCATAATGCTGATGCGGCCCACAATTAAATTGAGTTTGACACCCCTGCACTAGAACATGACAGAGATCACTGCTCCCGATGACGGGGAGCAGTAGATCTCTGTCATGTCACTAGGCAGAACAGGAAAATGCCTTGTTTACATAGGAATATCCCTGTTCTGCAGCTCTGTGTCATGATCGCGGGACACCGGCGGATATAGAGTCCGCGGGTCCCACGGGCGCGATCACGGAGCACGCGGCTGGTGCGCGCGCCCACTAGGCCGCGATTTAAAAGGGACGTACCTGTACGCCCATTTGCGCAGCCGTGCCATTGTGCAGACGTATATCATCGTGCGCTGGTTGGTAAGTGGTTAATTGGGCAAATGACAAGATTCAAGAAGAAGAAAGTTTCAACCTAGAAGTACAGACGACATGGTCACAGAGAGCCGCTTTCTCTTCTGTGGGACTCTGGGGCTGTGAGATGCTGATTTAAAGTGGTTGTAAACCCACTTTTTAAACAAAGCCCTACATGTAAGCCTAGATTAAGGCTTACCTGTAGGTGCAAGAAATATCTCCTTAACCTACACGGTTAAGGAGATATTTGTATGTAAATGCGGCGATGCTGACGTCACCCCATTCACAAATTCGGCTAGGTCGCAACATTCGACGACGTAGCCGAATTCGACAGCTCACGCGCGCATGCGCGGAGTCACGTCTTCTCCGCTCCGCGGCGCTGTGATTGGCTGCAGCGGCGATACCCGGAAGTAACATTCCGGCTATCGCCGCAGCGATGGATGCGGCTAGAGGAGGGACACGGACGACTTCGGGGGCCCCGATCGAAGGTAAGTGGTACATAATGAGCTAGTATGCTAGTCATACTAGCTCATTATAGCTTTGTCTTGCAGGTTAGTCAAAAAAAAAAAAAAGGGTTTACAACCACTTTAACTTGCTTGGAGCCAAACAGCTTTCCTGATATAAAGAAAATCTGGACTTCAAGCACCGGCAATGGAAGAACTCTGCAAACGATTAGATTTGGTGAGGGAGCAACATCAGAAAATTTGCATTCCCAACTGGCAAATCTTGCAATGCATTGGGACAGACTGAAAACATCACCCCTAAGAATATAGTATTGTAGAAGATGTATCTATGAAAAAACCAGGAAAGCAAATTGACAGAATTAAAACTGGTGAACAAATCTTGCAAGGCATGTAAGAACTGTGCGATTTGCTGCTATAAGATACTACAACACTATACTGTAATTTGTTAATTGGTGCCTATAATGTCATTAAATTTCTTCGAAACTTGCTGAATCCATAGTGCATTTATTTTTTTATAAAAAAAAAAAATGGCAAAAAATTTATTTTGCTATTTGTTATTGTATTGAATCGCTCTATAAAGATGTATCACTTTATATATTGCATTTATTCTATAATTTATTATATATTTACATAATTCCAAATGATTGATAAATTACAGTGACTGAAGCAGGCTACCTTATTTTACCTACAATAGCTGCAAAGTTGTTGCACACTTATAAAGGGCTGCACAAAATCTTAAAAATGTGGTACCTTTTTAACTATTTTGGTATTTTTTTCACCTTTTACCAACCTTCAGACATTTGTGGTTACATCCCGCAAGAGAGCTATAAGGGGAAGTGTGTACACAATGTGGAGATCAGAGCCAGACGGCTTGTTCAGGAAACATAAAACCATTTCTTCTTTCTCATGTGTAGTTTTCAGTCTTGCAGAAAAGTAGTTCTTCATATAAAGTAGACCACATGCTGCCTCCAAAGGCATGTTCTAAGAATTTAAAGCTGAACTCCTGATCCCTTGAATCCTACACCAGCATCTCTCCCTCCCTGGAGCCCTCCCAGATATACACTCACCGGCCACTTTATTGGGTACACCTGTTCAGCTGCTTGGTAAATGTCCAAATTGGGACCAAAGTGTCAATATTTTGTGTGGCCACCATTATTTTCCAGCACTTCCCTAACCCTCTTGGGCATGGAGTTCACCAGAGCTTCACAGGTTGCCACTGGAGTCCTCTTCCACTCCTCTATGATGACATCACACAGCTGGTCAATGTTGGAGACCTTGCACTCCTCCACCTTCCATTTGAGTATGCCCCACAGATGCTCAATAGGGTTTAGGTCTGGAGACATGCTTGGCCAGTCCATCACCTTTACCCTCAACTTCTTTAGCAAGGCAGTGGTCGTCTTGGGGGTGTGGTTGGGGTCATTATCATGTTGGAATACTGCCCTGCGGCCCAGTCTCAGAAGGGAGGGAATCATGCTCTGCTTCAGTATGTCACAGTACATGTTGGCATTTATGGTTCCCTCAATGAACTGTAGCTCCCCAGTGCCGACAGCACTCATGCAGCCCCAGACCATGACACTCCCACCACCATGCTTGACTGTAGGCAAGACACACTTGTCTTTGTACTCCTCACCTGGTTGCCGCCACACACGCTTGACACCATCTGAACCAAATAAGTTTATCTTGGTCGCATCAGACAACAGGACATGGTTCCAGTAATCCATGCCCTTAGTCTGCTTGTCTTCAGCAAACTGTTTGCAGGCTTTCTTGTGCATCATCTTTAGAAGAAGCTTCCTTCTGGGACGACAGCTATGCAGACCAATTTGATGCAGTGTGCGGCGTATGGTCTGAGCACTGACAGGCTGACCCCCAACCCCTTCAACCTCTGCAGCAATGCTTGCAGCACTCATATGTCTGTTTCCCAAAGGCAACCTCTGGATATGATGCTGAGCATGTGCACTCAACTTCTTTGGTAGACCATGGCGAGGCCTTTCCCGAGTGGAACCTGTCCTGTTAAAATGCTGTATGGTCTTGGCCACCGTGCTGCAGCTCAGTTTCAGGGTCTTGGCAATCTTCTTATAGCCTAGGTTATCGTTATGTAGAGCAACAATTCTTTTTTCAGATCCTCAGAGTTCTTCCAGTGACCAGTATGAGAGAGCGATAACACCAAATTTAACACGCCTGCTCCCCATTCACACCTGAGACCCTGTAACACTAACGAGTCACATAAATGAAGCCCAATAATTTGGGCCTCCAATCAAACCAAAGTGATAAATAATATCAATATAATGAGTCCATACAGTGTCCATAGAAAATTTTCGTGTTGTGAAGAAAGAACATGTAGCACTGAAGGGTCATCACATAACTCTTGTAGAAAAAGAGGTAGAATACTCTTACCGGAACGTTAGACCTGTGGTTTAGGCAGGTCAAATAGGTATACGAAATCCCAGTGGCACTCCTCATCAGTTAGTCTGGAAACTGGATCAGATGAGTCCCCAATGTAGACTGTCCGGTAGGCTCCCCGACTTGACAGCAGACTCTGGGTTTCACACCGATCCAGGTGGTCCTCCGATGGAACTGGAACCGCCACTCAGCAAGGAGACTCTTTACTACGGTGAATATTAGTAACCAGTTGTAGCTTCCTTTGGCCACTGGTTACTCATATTCACCGTGGTAAAGAGTCTCCATGCTGAGTGGCGGTTCCAGTTCCATCGGAGGACCACCTGGATCGGTGTGAAACCCAGAGTCTGCTGTCAAGTCGGGGAGCCTACCGGACAGTCTACATTGGGGACCCATCTGATCAAGTTTCCAGACTAACTGATGAGGAGTGCCACTGGGATTTCGTATACCTATTTGACCTGCCTAAACCACAGGTCTAACGTTCCGGTAAGAGTATTCTACCTCTTTTTTTCTACAAGAGTTATGTGATGACCCTTCAGTGCTACACGTTCTTTCTTCACAACACAAACATTTTCTATGGACACTGTATGGACTCATTATATTGATATTATTTATCACTTTGATTTGATTGGAGGCCCAAATTATTGGGCTTCATTTCTTCACTTAGCGCTACATCTTTATTCCATGTTTATTAATTTTAGTCACATTTTATGTAGCAGCTTTATTTTTATTCATTATTTTAGATTAGCGCAGTATTTTCTCTCTTTATATAAACGAGTCACATAACACCGGGGAGGGAAAATGGCTAATTGGGCCCAATTTGGAAATTTTCACTTAGGGGTGTACTCACTTTTGTTGCCAGCAGTTTATACATTAATGGCTGTGTTGGGTTATTTTGATGGGACAGCAAATTTACACTGTTATACAAGCTGTACACTCACTACTTTACATTTTAACAAAGTGTAATTTCTGCAGTGTTGTCACATGAAAAGATATAATAAAACATTAACAAAAATGTGAGGTGTGTACTCACTTTTGTGAGATACTGTATGTACTCTAAAGAGCAAAAGAGAAGAGAAAAAAAATTGAGATTTAGATCTACTATGTACAGAAACAAGGATGCACCTCTATTGACTGGGGGCAATAGGTCTGAATGTTTAAGTAGTGCAACAGCAAGCCACATATACCCTAGGATACCTAACCTGTACTGGAGATGTTCCAACGAACCTGGCAGCTACTTACACATTTGATAGAGCGGTCACATTTTTGGGGAATTTGTTTTCATTGTCTATAGAACAAAGTGTATTTCAGATGTCAAGACCGCTCCTTAGGTGGCCCTCCTGTCGGTGATACCTGGGTCCCTCTCCAAAGCCAAGAAGAGCATCTTGAGGCATTGATTGTTAGCAGTATGGGTTGCAGTCTGTCGGCATTAGAAATCTCCCACTTCCCCTTATATTGTGGAATGGGCACAAATCCTAAATGATATCATGTTTATGGAGACTCTGGTGGGGAGTGACCTGCCCAAGCATGGACTTTCTGGGTAGCATATAGAGATTCAGACTCTTTTAAGGCTCTGACAAGTGGTCAATAAAAGTACTCTTAGTTCCTTATATAGATGTAGCACACAGACCCTTTTTTCCTGCCTACCTTCACTTGCAGGAGCAAAAAAGGCACACCATGCCACATGCCCGTATCCTCCTGGTATAGAGGTTGAGCGGTGTTCTTGCAATTTTGGGTCCTGCAGCGAGTTACCTCCCTCCGATGGTTCTCGTCCCTAGAATGTAGGGAGAAGTCTATTCTTCCCCGAAAGAAGGCCAATGTCCAGACAATAATTAAACTCCAATAAATGAGTTTATTTTCTTTTGCCTGAAATAACTTTGGGAGAAAGGTTGATGACAGCAATAGAATCTAGTAGGGAATTAGGTTCAGGCACGCGGCACCCAGTCACCCTATTCTCCACTCAAGCCTGAGTGGGTATTGCTCACCCGGATAGATCCCTCTCACAGTTCTAGCAGCCGGAGTGAAACACGAACATGACACTTAGTTTAAGTCCCCTTCACGGACAAGTTCAGGAGATCCTCTGCCACAGAATCCTTCAGTTCCTGAATTTATAACTTCCTAACGCCTATAGATTATAGAGACCATAGGTGCCAATGGGGCACGCTACAGGAGCTATCTTGCAACTCACGAATCCTTCCCTCTGATAGGCAACCAGGCCTCCCCGAGACCGTGACTTCCTTCACGATCCATCGGACAGGTCCTCCCCCGGTTTCCTCTGTTTCAGAGTGGGCCACCGTCCCTTGGGTTCCCTGGGACTCCAGTGGTTGGTTTTGTAGACCCAGTTGAAGGTACTGGGCCTACCTGGAACTCTGTAGCCTCGGGCTAAAGATGCCGAGACTCCTCGACCAGTTCACGCACCCCCCGGCCATCAGGGCCAAAGGGCGCGACTTCGCCACCAGGGGTCCTCCTTGGAATACCCCCGGCACACCACACTAGATCATGGCATCTGCCCTTTATGTACCCTCTCCCGGCATGCACATCAGGCAGAACCCGCCCACCGCACGGTAGCCGAGAGAGGACACCCAATCACACCGCAACGCCACCTGTGGTTCTTCCCAAGACATAGACAACAGCGCCACCTGCAGGTCAAGGAGAACTATACTCCAGGCAACATTACAGCAGAGCAGAGTCCATACTAAGCAAAATTGAAGAACCTGAGCTAAACTATTGCTCATGCTACCCTTAAATTTAAAGCAGAGCGACCCCAATTTTGGGGTCCGCTACACAGAAAAGGCACTTTCACCTAGTTCCCTATTCTCTGTGGCTTCGACATTTATAGTATAGAGTAGTAGACCTTACCAAAAACCTTACTAAAGTTATTTCTGGGATTACTTGATATATTGAGGCTTGACTATTGCCCCATCATCCCCCTTCTCGTATCCATTTTTGATTCCTTCCCCTTCTCCTCTTCCTTCTCTTTTCCCTGTTTGGTCCTTAATCCCCCTAATTTTTTACATTACATTTTTTTATTGTTTTGCTCTGTAAACTTAATTTCTTAAAACTAAAACTGAATAAAGAAATATTTGAACTGAAGATTGCAGCGGAAAGTGCAAGACTTCCTCTATTACAGCAGGAAGAGTGAGATTCTAGATAATAAATAATTTACGATAATTTGCTGCCCAAAGTCAAATTAGTGTCTGTACAGCTATTTGGAATTGTACATCTGTGAATGTTACCACTAGGCTAGCTTCATACATGATGCAACTTGTTTGTTTGCTAATGCCTTATTAGCTCCCTTTGCTCCCCTCTTATCTTCAATCTGGAGAAGAATGAATACCATGTACAGAGTGCGGAGTGGTATTCTCAAGTTATGGAATCCGGATCAGCTCTAATATTTTGTCTGAAACCACATGGGAACGTGTGAACGCGGTTCAGGCCCGCTAAGTACATAACGATTAGTAATCTGATCCACGGTCTATTATATAATACATTTCCCCTCTCCTTGTAAATAAACTATCATTGTGCGCCAACAGTAATGCTTATAAAGTATAAGAAGCTCCAGAGTATGTAGTCAATGAGTGCTTCTGTCATCCATTTAAGTCTGCAGAAATTGTAAAATTAATTATCTATTGTGGGGGACTTCAGATCAGTGTTAGTAGCAATTTTATTAGAACATGCCAGTCCCAACTGTAGTTTTAGGGCTTGTTGACCCACTTCTATTAAACAATACAACAAAAGGCCTTACTGTACATCAGGTTTCCAACACCAAAGCAAGTGACAAAAAATAATGCCAAGCCACCTGACTCCCTGTTCACTTAGCTTGCCTTTATGCTTTTCACTGGTCCCCCAGACCATCTTACCCAGCTCTCCTGGCTCACTCAGCCTGTAGTTACAGCACCCTGCTACACAGGTCCACTCCCTGGCTTCCCAATAGGAGGTCTCTTGGCACCCCAGGCTCTCTCACTTCTCTGAAACCTCCAAATTCCTGCAGTCCACTAGACTCAAATAGCTGTCCTGGCTTTCCCAGTCTCCTGTACTCAGCCACCTCGACCCGCTTAGTTCTATGGGTAAGGAATCTCTTCTCCAGCATGTAGCACTGTCTCTTGAATGGAGCACTTCAAACAGGAGCACACAACCGTCCCCTGACGGAAGCATGCCTGAGCCCAGAGCCCAGAGCTATGTTGAAGTCCTTCATTATAAGGGCTGTGTGAACCTGCACTCACAGCCTGACAGTCTCCTGCGAGACCTGGACATTGGATGGGAGATGTCTTCCTTCCCAAAACTCTCTGAAAACTCCAAACTCCAGAACTAAATCCAGGAATACCAATATCTGGAGAAAAACAAAAAAGCTAAAAAGTTTTCTCCACTTATACAACTATCTCAATAGTTATCTATCTTTCTGTTACTCTTGATATTTCTCAACCTCTCTTAAATATAAAGTGATTGTAAATAGGGATGAGCTTCGTGTTCGACTCGAACATCGGCTGTTCGATCGTTCGACGAAGATCGAACGATTTGGGCCGTTCGCGCCAAATTCGAGTGACGCGAACGGCCCACAATGCACTACGCCATCGCAGTGTCATCCAGGCGCTGTGATTGGCCAAGCATGCAGTGTGACCCCGCATGCTTGGCCAATCACAGCGCAGGCAGCGAGGAGAGCAATGATTGGCCACAGGCAGGATGCCTGTGGCCAATTATTGCTGAGGGTGTTTAGTACACGCCCCACACTATAAAAGGCCGCCAGCACGGCGGCCTAGTGTAGTGTGTTCCGGAGCAGGGAAAGACAAGCATAGGCAGGGACAGTGACATTTATTTCTTTCTTGCTTAACCTGGATTCCTTTAGTTTAGGGAAAGAGAAGGATAGGTAGGGAGAGTGTCAGTGTGTTTTACTGTGCGAGTCCTTGTTTCTAGGGACAAAGAAGGAAAGTGAGGGGATTTCTCCTTGTGCTATAGTGTGCTTTAAAAAAACATTTTTTCTAGGGACAGAAAACTGTAGGTAGGGAGAGTGTCAGTTTCTTTCACTGTGCCAGTCCTTGTTTCTAGGGACAAAGAAGGAAAGTGAGGGGATTTCTCCTTGTGCTATAGTGTGCTTTAAAAAAACATTTTTTCTAGGGACAGAAAACTGTAGGTAGGGAGAGTGTCAGTTTCTTTCACTGTGCCAGTCCTTGTTTCTAGGGACAAAGAAGGAAAGTGAGGGGATTTCTCCTTGTGCTATAGTGTGCTTTAAAAAAACATTTTTTCTAGGGACAGAAAACTGTAGGTAGGGAGAGTGTCAGTTTCTTTCACTGTGCCAGTCCTTGTTTCTAGGGACAAAAAAGGAAAGTGAGGGGAATTCTCCTTGTGCTATAGTGTGCTTTAAAAAAACATTTTTTCTAGGGACAGAAAACTGTAGGTGGGGAGAGTGTCAGTTTCTTTCACTGTGCCAGTCCTTGTTTCTAGGGACAAAGAAGGAAAGTGAGGGGATTTCTCCTTGTGCTATAGTGTGCTTTAAAAAAACATTTTTTCTAGGGACAGAAAACTGTAGGTAGGGAGAGTGTCAGTTTCTTTCACTGTGCCAGTCCTTGTTTCTAGGGACAAAGAAGGAAAGTGAGGGGATTTCTCCTTGTGCTATAGTGTGCTTTAAAAAAACATTTTTTCTAGGGACAGAAAACTGTAGGTAGGGAGAGTGTCAGTTTCTTTCACTGTGCCAGTCCTTGTTTCTAGGGACAAAGAAGGAAAGTGAGGGGATTTCTCCTTGTGCTATAGTGTGCTTTAAAAAAACATTTTTTCTAGGGACAGAAAACTGTAGGTAGGGAGAGTGTCAGTTTCTTTCACTGTGCCAGTCCTTGTTTCTAGGGACAAAGAAGGAAAGTGAGGGGATTTCTCCTTGTGCTATAGTGTGCTTTAAAAAAACATTTTTTCTAGGGACAGAAAACTGTAGGTAGGGAGAGTGTCAGTTTCTTTCACTGTGCCAGTCCTTGTTTCTAGGGACAAAGAAGGAAAGTGAGGGGATTTCTCCTTGTGCTATAGTGTGCTTTAAAAAAACATTTTTTCTAGGGACAGAAAACTGTAGGTAGGGAGAGTGTCAGTTTCTTTCACTGTGCCAGTCCTTGTTTCTAGGGACAAAGAAGGAAAGTGAGGGGAATTCTCCTTGTGCTATAGTGTGCTTTAAAAAAACATTTTTTCTAGGGACAGAAAACTGTAGGTAGGGAGAGTGTCAGTTTCTTTCACTGTGCCAGTCCTTGTTTCTAGGGACAAAGAAGGAAAGTGAGGGGATTTCTCCTTGTGCTATAGTGTGCTTTAAAAAAACATTTTTTCTAGGGACAGAAAACTGTAGGTAGGGAGAGTGTCAGTTTCTTTCACTGTGCCAGTCCTTGTTTCTAGGGACAAAGAAGGAAAGTGAGGGGATTTCTCCTTGTGCTATAGTGTGCTTTAAAAAAACATTTTTTCTAGGGACAGAAAACTGTAGGTAGGGAGAGTGTCAGTTTCTTTCACTGTGCCAGTCCTTGTTTCTAGGGACAAAGAAGGAAAGTGAGGGGATTTCTCCTTGTGCTATAGTGTGCTTTAAAAAAACATTTTTTCTAGGGACAGAAAACTGTAGGTAGGGAGAGTGTCAGTTTCTTTCACTGTGCCAGTCCTTGTTTCTAGGGACAAAAAAGGAAAGTGAGGGAAATTCTCCTTGTGCTATAGTGTGCTTTAAAAAAACATTTTTTCTAGGGACAGAAAACTATAGGTAGGAAGAGTGTCAGTTTCTTTCACTGTGATAATCCTTGTTTCTAGGGACAGGGAAGGACAGTGAGGGAAATTCTCCTTGTGCTATAGTGTGCTAAAGCATTCCTCATCAACCATCTTTGAAATCCTTGTTTTTTTGGACAGTCAGGGAAATTGTCGTTGTGCTATTCTGTGCAAAAGCAATCATCCTCAACCATATTTAGAAATCCTTAAGTAAAGGGACAGAGAAGGACACCTGAAGGTAGCCCTTATTGCTTTTTTCCCATCTCCCTGCAGGCCATCTATTAGAATGTCTGGAAGGCAAACAAGGAGAGGCAGACAGTCAGGAGGCAATAAAAGAGGGCAAGCAGGCTCTGTGTCTGGGGGCAACAGTGCTGGTCGTGGACGCGGTGCATTGTCATCAGCACATGGCCATGGGACACGCTTGTCCTTCTTTTCGGCAGCTGGACATGTTGAGCCACATCATGCCGAAGATTTGGTAGAGTGGATGACCAAGCCCTCCTCCTCCTCCTCATCCTCTCTCACCCAGGCTCAGGGTACTGGAAAAGCAGCTGCCAAAGCGTCCTCTTCCCTGGTATCAATGTCAGACTCATCATCAGTCACTCCTTCCCTAGACCCACCATGTCCTCCTCCTGAGGAGTCCCCCGAACTGTTTGAGCACAGTGTTGGGTACATGCTCCAGGAGGATGCCCAGCGTTTCGAAGGGTCTGATGATGAAACCCAGCTACAGGAAGGCAGTAGCGTGAGAGCAGACAGAGGGGATGCTCAAGAAGGACACCAATCTGGCAGTCATGTTCCAGCAGCTGCAGCATACTGCCAGATTGGCTCCAGTGATGAGGAGGGAGGGGATGATGAGGTCACTGACTCCACGTGGGTGCCTAATAGGAGAGAGGAGGAGGAGGAGGATGAGGCACATCTCCAACGAGGCAGGATGCCCTTTGGTGGCCAGCGTAAGGGCAGTACACCGACGGAATCACACCGCAGAGCTCCGCCTGTGCAGGGCGCTGCCTCTGCCCGTCATTCAAAAAGTTCTTTGGTGTGGGCCTTTTTTGAGGCTAGTGCATCAGATCGCACATCTGCTGTTTGCAACATATGTCTCAAGCGTATATCGCGTGGCCAAAACATCAGCCGCTTGGGTACCACATGCCTGACCAGACATATGTTGACCTGCCATGCAGCTCGTTGGCAAGCCTACCTCAAAGACCCACACCAAAGAACAAAGCGGACCTCTCCTTGCACCGCATCAGCTGGGATCTCCAACCCCACTATAACTTCAGTCCTCTCTGAAACATGCACTGAGAGGAATGAAGGTGTAGAATTAGGTGTGTCACAGCCAAGTACTTGCGGCCACTCTGCTAGCAGTACACCGACGTCCGATTCTAGCAGGCAAATTTCCCTGCCCCAGCTGCTGGACCGTCGAAAGAAGTTCACTCCCAGCCATCCACATGCCCAGCGGTTGAATGCTAGCTTGGCTAAATTGCTAGCGCTTCAACTGCTGCCTTTTCAGTTGGTAGACTCGGCCCCCTTCCGTGAGTTTGTGCAATGTGCGGTTCCTCAGTGGCAGGTTCCCAAACGCCACTTTTTCTCACGGAAGGCTATTCCGGCTCTCTACCGGCATGTGGAAGGCAATGTCTTGGCCTCGCTGGACAGGGCGGTCAGCGGTAAGGTGCATATTACCGCTGACTCATGGTCCAGCAGGCATGGACAGGGACGTTACCTTTCTTTCACGGCCCATTGGGTCACTCTTTTGGCAGCTGGGAAGGATGCAGGACAAGGTGCAGTAGTGTTGGAGGTTGTTCCACCGCCACGCCTCCAAAATGCTACTACTGGTTGTGACACACCTCTCTCCTCCACCCCCTCCTCTTCTTCTTCCTCCATGGCCTCTTCCTGTGGTTTGTCCTATGAACCAGCGGTGCTCCGTAGCCGTTCACGGGGCTACGCAAGTACGCAGGCAAAAAGATGCCATGCCGTGCTTGCGCTGGTGTGTTTGGGGGACAGAAGCCACACTGGGGCAGAGGTCCTGTCTGCTCTGCAGGGCCAGGCCGAGAGGTGGTTGACGCCACGCCAGCTTAAGCCAGGAATGGTGGTTTGCGACAATGGCACCAACCTCCTCTCCGCCCTCCGACAGGGACAACTGACCCATGTGCCCTGTGTGGCTCACGTCCTTAACCTGGTGGTGCAGCGGTTCTTGGGCAGGTACCCGGGCTTACAGGATGTCCTGAGGCAGGCCAGGAAAGTCTGTGTGCATTTCCGCAGATCTTATAATGCCAGTGCTCGCCTGGCTGAGCTGCAAAAGGAGTTGAACCTGCCCAAGAACCGCCTTATATGTGACATGCCCACCAGGTGGAACTCAACGTTGGCCATGCTGCAGCGGCTGCACACGCAGCAGAGGGCCATCAATGAGTACCTGTGCGACTACGGCACCAGGACAGGGTCAGGGGAGCTTGTTTTTTTTTCTCCACGCCAGTGGGGCATGATCAGGGATGCATGCACTGTCCTGGCACCATTTGAGGAGGCCACGAGGATGGTGAGCAGTGACAGTGCATGCATCAGTGACACTGTACCTCTTGTCCACCTGTTGGAGCACACGCTGCGTGGAATAATGGACAGGGCACTTGAGGCAGAACAGAGGCAGGAAGAGGAGGACTTCCTTGCCTCTCAAGGCCCCCTTTACCCAGACAGTGTTCCTTCTGTCCCACCCATCGCACAGGAAGAGGAAGAGGAGGAGGAGGAGGAGGAGGAGGAGGAGGATTGTGTCAGCATGGAGGTGGAGGCTGGCACTCAGCATCATCAGCAGCAGTCTTTTAGGGATGATTTACAGTCCCAAGAAACCAGTGGACTTGTACGTGGCTGGGAGGAGGTGGCTGCGGATCATGTCGTCCTTAGTGACCCAGAGGACTCCGGAGCGAATGCCTCAGCAAACCTACGCTGCATGGCCTCCCTGATCCTGCAAAGTCTGCGGAAGGATCCTCGTATTCTTCGGATCAAGGAGAGGGACCATTACTGGCTGGCCACTCTCCTTGATCCACGGTACAAGGGTAAGGTTGCGGACCTTATGTTACCTTCGCAGAGGGAGCAGAGGATGAGACAACTCCGGGAGGCCTTGCAGAAAGGTCTGTGCAACGCGTTCCCAGAGACTGGGAGGTTACAAACTCCTGGTCCTGGACAACGAGTTGCTGAGGCTTCGGCCAGTCAAAGAAGGAGCGGTGGGGAAGGTGGCCGTCTGACCGATGCGTTCAGACAATTCTTTAGTCCGCAGCCCCAAAGTATGATCGGTTCCAGCAACCATCGCCAGCGTCTGATAAACATGGTGCAGGAATATCTAGGGGCAAGGTCAGACTTGGACACCTTCCCCACCGAAAATCCTTTTGGCTTACTGGGTCTTGAGGATGGATCACTGGCAAGAGCTTGCACAGTATGCAATTGAGCTACTGGCCTGTCCTGCATCCAGCGTTCTTTCGGAACGCACATTCAGTGCTGCTGGAGGATTTGTCACGGATCACAGGGTGCGCCTGTCCACCGACTCGGTTGATCGACTGACTTTCATCAAGATGAACCAGTCTTGGATCACCACCAGCTACCACACACCTGATGCTGATATAACAGACTAATTGATTTTAACATGTCACATCCCTTCAAGACTGATGCTGATGCTGAGTGCCTGTGCTGTTATGTTGACTGGCTATCCTCCTCCTCCGAGTCCTCAATGATACGATTGATGATGATAGCTTGGAAGATCATTTTTGTTTATGGGTGCCGCCACCAGTGGCTAAGGCCCAATTTTTCAGCCCCTGTTTTACAGGGGCGTGTAATTACAATTTTTTTAGCAATAATTTGCCATAGGGCTCATTGCTGTGCTCCAAGTACAGTATCTGTGAGGGGTTGGAGTGTTGTGGCACCAGTGCCTAAGGCCCAATTTTTCAGCCCCTGTTTAACAGGGGCGTGTCATTACAATTTTTGAAGCAATACTTTGCAACAGGGCTCATTGCTGTGCTCCAAGTAACGTATCTGTGAGGGGTTGTAGTGTTGTGCCACCAGTGCCTAAGGCCCAATTTTTCAGCCCCTGTTCAACAGGGGCATGCAATTACAATTCTTGATCTAATAATTCACAGCAGGGCCCATTGCTGCACCCACCAAGAGTAACTCTGAGGGCTTACAGTGTTGTGGCAACGCCACCACCACCACCACCACCACGAAAGGCCCAATTTTTCAGCCCCTGTTCAAAAGGGGCATGTAATTACAATTCTTGATCTAATAATTCACAGCAGGGCCCATTCCTGCACCCACCAAGAGTAACTCTGAGGGCTTACAGTGTTGTGGCAACACCACCACCACCACCACCACGAAAGGCCCAATTTTTCAGCCCCTGTTCAAAAGGGGCATGTAATTACAATTCTTGATCTAATAATTCACAGCAGGGCCCATTCCTGCACCCACCAAGAGTAACTGTCAGGGCTTACAGTGTTGTGGCACCAGCACCACCATCAAAGGCCCAATTTTTACTACCACTGTTCAACAATTATATGTAATTAAAATTCCTGATATAATAGTTGACAGCAGGGCATTCCAGCACCAACCAAGAGTAACTGTGAGTGCTTACAGTGTTGTGCCAACACCAACAACTAAGGGGCCTATTTCTGCAGAGTATATACGGCAGGTCCCTACTTTCAAACATCCAACTTACAAACGACTCCTACTTGCAAACGCAAGAAGACAACAGGAAGTGAGAGGAAATCTACCCCTAGGAAGGAAAATTCTCTCCTGTAAGAATAAATATGGGAGAAAGGTGTCTCCTCTGTACTGATGCTTTATCAGCAATCCTTGTTTCAAGAAAAACACCACATTTCAAAAACAGTTGACATTGGGACGGAAAGTGAGGTGAAATGTTCTGAACAGGGGCACAGACAGCAAAACAAATGTTACAGGGGTGATAACCCTTACCTATGTTTTCCAAAAAGTTTAAAAATAGATTTTTGGGCTGGAGCTACACTTCAACAATGTACCTGTTCAAAATTACAAACAGATTCTACATAAGAACAAACCTACAGTCCCTGTCTTGTATGCACCGCCTGTATACAGCTGTTCAGAGTATATAGGGCCTTTTTTATTTTATGTGCGGGGTTCCCCTTAATATCCATACAAGACCCAAAGGGGCTGGTAATGGGCTGGGGTAGGGGGGGGGGGTCATGGGGTAGCTATGCCATTTTTCTTAAAGATTTTCATCCATATTACCGGGACCAGACATTACATTAAAGCCGCAAGCAGTTTTAAATGGCTTTTTTTTCCTTTAGAAGTGTCATTTTGTGCAGGGACAGTTCTAAACACGGGAAACACGTGGCACTTCACAGGCATACTTTAGACACCCCCCAGGTACGATATTTAAAGGAATATTTGACTTTTTTTTTTTCACTTTATGCATCATTAAAATGACTGCTCCCGAAAAACGACCGTTTTTAAAACTTCTTTTTGCATTGATACATGTCCCCTGGTGCAGAACCCGGGTTCCCAAACCCTTTTTAGGACAATAACATGCATAATAGTTGTTATAATTAGCACTTTAGAATCCGAACGTTCGCATCCATTGTATTTAATAGGGTTCTAATGTTCGTACGAACTTTCGGTCCGTTCGCGGGTTCTGGTGCGAACCGAACCCGGGGGTGTTCGGCTCATCACTAATTGTAAACCTTTAATTTCAAAAACAAAACAAAACAAACATGTTATACTAAGGCTGCTTTCACACTGAGATGCTTTGCAAGTGCTATTGCACTAAAAATAGTGCCTGCAAAGCGCCCTGAAAGAGCGGCTCCTTTCTATCCAGTGTGAAAGCCCGAGGGCTTTCACACTGGAGCGGTGCGCTGGCAGGACGGTAAAAAAAAGTCCTGCCAGCCGCATCTTTGAGGCGCTGTAGGAGTGGGGAATACACTGCTCCTATAGCGCCCCTGCCCATTGAAATTAATGGGGCAGCGCGGCCGTACCGCCTGCAAACCGCCGCTGCAGCGGCGTTTGGCGGGCGGGTTTAACCCTTTAAAATTAAAATTTCCCCGCTAACGGCCGAAAAATGCGGGAAATATGTCGGTAAAGCGCCACTAAAAATAGCGGCGCTTTACCACCAGCGCAGCAAGCGCCTCAGTGTGAAAGTACCCTTACTTGCTCTGTGTAATGGTTTTGCTCAAAACAGCCCCACTCCTCTTTTCCTCGGGTCCCCCCACCAGCGCTCCTGGCTCCTTCTCCCCCCGCCGAGTGCATACCATAGTAAGCCACTCATGTAGGCTTGCTCATGAGCCGGTTCTGTGCATCCATAGACACACAGAGTGCATCTCGGTCCCACCCCTGTTCTCTCCTTCCTGACTGTGATTGACAGCAGCGGGAGCCTATGAGGAGGGAGAAAGCCGAGAGCGCTGCAGCTCTCATGCACATCGCTGGATAAAGAGGGGGGGGTCTGCACTTGGAAGGTTATTGAATCCTAATGCAGAGAATGCAAAAGGTAAAAAGCCTTCAACCTTCAGAGCCGCTTTACCAATCTTTTTTCTCTTTTTCTCAACCTCTGTATTTCTGTATTTCTCTATCTTCTCAGTCTTTACAACTTTATAGTCTATCTGTCTTTGGGGTCTTGTAGCATCTCCAGGTATGGGGCCAGTTTGTAGTCCCTCTGCAGTGACTGGTTGGTTTCTGGCAATTCATTTATTTTCTCCTTTGTCTAACATATATTTCTTTGAAATAGTTCATTATGTCATTTTACAGTATCTCACAAAAGGGAGTATACCCCTTACGTTTTTGTAAATATTTTATTATAACTTTTCATGTGACAACACTGAAGGAATGACACTTTGCTACATTGTAAAGTAGTGGGCGCCAAGACCCTGAAACTGAGCTGCAGCACGGTGGCCAAGACCATACAGCGGTTTAAAAGCACATGTTCCACTCAGAACAGGCCTTGCCATGGTCGACCAAAAAAGTTGAGTGCGCGTGCTCAGCATCATATCCAGAGGTTGTCTTTGGGGAATAGACGAATGAGTGCTACCAGCATTGCTGCAGGGGTTGAAGGGGTGGGGGTTAGCCTGTCAGTGCTCAAACCAAGCAGACTAAGGACATGAATTACTGGAACCATGTCCTGTGGTCTGATGAGACCAAGATAAACTTATTTGGTTCAGATGGTGTCAAGCGTGTGTCGCGGCAACCAGATGAGGAGTACAAAGACAAGTGTGTCTTGCCTACATTCAAGCATGGTGAATGGGAGTGTCATGGTCTGGGGCTGCATGAGTGCTGCTGGAACTGGGAGCTACCGTTCATTGAGGGAACCATGAATGCAAACATGTACTGTGACATATTGAAGCAGAGCATGATCCACTCCCTTTGGAGACTGGACCACAGGCTAGTATTCAAACATAATGACCCCAAACACACCTCCAAGATGACCACTGCTTTGCTAAAGAAGCTGAGGGTAAAGGTCATGGACTGACCAAGCTTGTCTCTAGACCTAAACCCTATTGAGCATCTGTGGGGCATCCTCAAATGGAAGGTGGAGGAGCGCAAGGTCTCTAACATCCACCAGCCTCATGATGTCGTCATGGAGGAGTGGAAGAGGACTCCAGTGGCAACCTGTGAAGCTCTGGTGAACTCTATGCCCAACTGGGTTAAGGCAGTGCTGGAAAATAATGGTGGCTACACAAAATATTGACACTTTGGGCCCAATTTGGACGTTTTCACTTAGGGGTGTACTCACTTTTGTTGTCAGCGGTTTAGACATTAATGGCTGTGTGTTGAGTTATTTTGAGGGGACAACAACTTTACACTGTTAGAGCCGGTTCACACCGCGACTTGGGATCCGACTTGTGTCGCCCCAAGTTGCGCAACATGACAAATTACATTCAAGTGATTGGGAGCCGTCTTAATGTACACTACTGAAGTCGCTCCAACTTCAGAAAAGCTTCCTCTACTACTTCAAGGCGACTTCTCGACGACTTGTACCCATTGATTTCAATGGAAGTCGCCTCCAAAGTCGGATCACTGTCTTAACTGAAGCAACTTTACAGGAAGAGAAAATAGTTTTCTCAGGCAAACCCCTCCCTCCCACAGAGCTGATTATTGTTTGATTGGCCACTGGCAAAGTCGCCTGTCCTGGAGACAACTTGAAGTTGCCTTGAAGTTGCCTTGTAAAGTCGCGCTGGAAGTCGTGTTGCCCCAGTGTGAACCGACTCTTATACAAGCTGTACACTCACTACTTTACATTGTAGCAAAGTGTAATTTCTTCAGTGTTGTCACATGAAAAGGTATAATAAAATATTTACAAAACTGTGAGGGGTGTACTCACTTTTGTGAGATATTGTATATGAGATTTTGTTAGGCTACGTTTTTAGGTATTTTGGAAAGACACGTTGCATTGAGTTGTTGGCAGTGTACATGGTATGCCCTGGTCCTTGGTGGTCAGTAAAACTTTATGGTGGTATAATTTGGAGCTGCTGTTTTGTATATGGTCCCAGTATCATAGTGTCCACTTCAGCCTAAGTCAGCACGGCAAGCATTGTTGGAGGTGCTGTGAAGGAGTTAGAGGAGGTGCTTGCAGAATACCAGATGGAAAATTTCTGTGAGTTCCATTTGGCTTGATATGGGTAGGTGACGGGGTCCCATAAAGGAGGATTGGATGATGTCAAAGGTTTAATGCCGGAATAGTGGTTTTCGGTGACACAGCTGTCCCCTGATGACACAAGGTTCTGCATGGATTTTTTTCAGGGTCTTTGTGGCTGGCTTGAAACTTTCTGGTTGGTTAATTTCTAGGCCAAGGTAATGTGTAACTGTTACCTTCATCAAGAGTGCAGTTGTTTAATGTTAAAAAAAAAAGAACTTCTGATTTGATTTGTGTTCGTCCTTGGCACGCCATGAATAGGAATCTGACTTTAACACCAATTTTATCCAAAAACTGAAATATCAGTTTGGGTGCATCGCCTTAAATTTTTTTAAAACCTGCATTAGCTGTGTTGTCTGGAGTTGTCTAGATTGGTTGTATGAGGCGCGTTGTTCTGATTTCATCATCGTTAAATTTCATTTAAAGGAAGACTAAGCTTCCTGAAATGAAAACTGGAGAATCATGTTAAACGGGTGACATGTGCAGACCTGTTTTGGTCTGAATCACTTCATATATCGGTTATTGTGTTACCATTGAGCAAAGCACAGGATACATCTGATCTCTTTGCAGCTGTGCAACATTACATCCCTGAGTTCTCTAGGAGCCTGCTGAGACTTGTAGTGCCATTGCCGGTGGAAAGCAGCAAGTTACCACATCTGGGCGAGAGATACAGAAGGCCTTGGAACTTAGTGGTGGTGGTTTTTGACCTGGGATAAGC
Organism: Rana muscosa; assembly: GCA_029206835.1. NCBI lineage: Eukaryota > Metazoa > Chordata > Amphibia > Anura > Ranidae > Rana > Rana muscosa. Next base: position 62,322,356 of record CM055120.1, on the reverse strand, counting down.
GTGCGGCCAATAATGGACACCTGATATGACCTTCTTTGTTCCAGCTCAGGGACTTAACAGGTAATAAGGTGTGAAAATGAATCTGTCATGAAAAAAAAAAATGGCGGCTACCAAAATTCTAGTTGTCTGATGGCCATTGGGATCCTCTGACTTCAATACTATGAGCTGCTAACCTGGAGTAGATAGGAAGGTTAAGGTGTCAGACTTTACTCATACTTTCCTGATCACACATTTGTTTTGCTTTGGCCAGTAGCCAGTCAACTAGCATTTTCATAATTAGGTTGGCAATGCTAGCCCCTGTATTTCTCTTGTGACAGGTGGAGAAAAATTAAGAAACATTCTCAAGTCCGCTAGACTAATAGCTTGGAATTTAATTCCCTACTGTTGCCACACACCAGCTACAAGGTAAAAATCAGGCTTATAGTGGGAGTGGCTGTTGTAGAAGCGGATAAGCAGTCCCCACAGTAGCGATGTTTACCACTAGGAGGCAGGGCAGTGGCACAGATTTTGCAGATTTTATCTTCTTTTGCTGTAAAGCCCAACAGGGGTGGTTCGGTCACAAGATGTGTAGATAATTAGATATCACTGGAAGGTACAACATTTTCTAAGTCTTATCCCTGGAGGGACCACTGAAAATGTACCCAGGTATCCCACAATAGTACAGAGGCTGCCAGTCACACAACACAGTCCCACGCACACCGACAATTCAGGCTCATTCTAGGAGATGTCTTTTTAGTATCTATTGCTGAAGAACATCCAACAGGAGAGGGGTGATCAAAGGATACTCCAAACAGATCAGCAACAGCAAAAGGAAGTCAAACTTCTATCTAATCTTCCAATATCAGCTTTTCTGGAGGTAGGGAATGGCCAGCATATCTAGGACCCTATAGCAGCAGTTCGTATAGTAACCTCTTAGTTCCTTTCTGGCACTTGCACGGCTAATAGTACCCAGCAAGGTCTTTATTTAGTATCCTAGGAGCTGTCTACCACCCAACATCCATAGGTAAATCCTCAGTGAGAGAGATAAAGATTTCTCTCCAGACCAAGACTTAAAGACAATGCCCTCCCGCATGTATAATTCCTTTTGCATTGTTCTACAGGTTTTCTGCTCATCAGCTACTGAGGCCTGGACTGCAGCCTCTTGTCTGTGTCTTTTCTCCTAGGGGCAACAGCCCCAGGAGGACTAGAACCCTCCCTGACAATGAAATAACACTCTGCTCAGGCCACCTAAACATTTATCACCTCCCCCGCCACCTTCTGGACACCTCCCTCCATGGATTGGCTGGGGCATGATAAATATTCATACCGGATATCTGATTCTCCCTACCCTATATTCTGGAAGCTTTTTCCAGAAGCAGGTGGAAGAAATCAGACACCCAGCTTCAGAAATCCTGAGCAGACAAAAACAATCAATCACTTCTCCATTAACCATAACTAGAGGAGGGCGTTACACCAGTTTTTTCAGAGAATACCTGCAAGTACTCCCATCCCCCACTAATTCTGGGTCACCCTTATTTCTGACCTCTACCCACCTCACAGCACCAACACTTCCTTTTTGTCTCCATCCACAAATCCTCCAGCAGCAACAATAAATCACCCAGCAGTATCAATATATACCCAGCAGCAACAATTAATCCTCCAGCAGCAACGATCAGCTGTGCTGTTGTCACAGTGAATCCCAGTTGACTTGGGGAAGGGGCACAGCTTAACTGGGGTCAAAAAACATCACCACTGATGCAGTGCCAGCCCCCCCCCCCCCCCCGATTCTGCATACCAACATTTTCCCACTTAGAAAAGCCGCGGTTTTAACAGTGTATGTGTGTGCATTTAGCTGTGTGATTGGAGATGCTTGTTAAAAGGATCCTACTCAGAGCTGACATTCTAAATCAGTAACTTTGCTCCACAGTAATTTCATAGTAATCTGTCACAGATGCCTGAGTGCTGCATGCATTCTTTTCATCATCTCTTGTTGAAGTGGCATAAACACAGGATGAAAAGTTTTATTTTTTAAATTTATTTAATAGTTGAAATTCCATGAATCTCTTAAACTTGCTTGCAATCCTGTCTTGCAGAGGATCTGTTCACGTTCCCCAATTATGCCATGTTTTTCCTTGAATACAAACATAGGAAGAAAGTGCAACAGCCTAGTGCATTACTGTACGACTCTTTAATAAATAAAATGAAAATAAATGCCAATATACTCACAAAGGCACATAATAAATAGCATGCAACACTTCCCTACAAGCCACCAGAAGCATGTTCAACCACCGGGAAGGGCAGCGATGCCCTCTTCCTCTGAGCTTCCTTGAGTTCTGAGGAAGAGGCCATCGCCCTTGAAATGCGTTGGCTGCGCCCTGGTGGTTGGACACACTCCCAGTGGCTTGTTGGAAAGCGTTCCATGCTATTTATTGTGTGCCTTTGTGAGTATATTGGCATTTATTTTTGTTTTATTTATTAAAGAGTCCTATAGTAATGTACTAGGCTGGTGCGTTTTCTTCCTACGTTTGTATTCTAGTATTGGTTTTCCCTGAATTAAAGAAAACAGCAAGTCCATTCCAGTGTGTGACATCGAAGGTGTCATTGGTGGCTACGTATTTATGTATCCGCATTGTCAAGATTAAAGACAAGCTTGTTCTGACCGTTTGTGTGGACTATTGTGTCTGGAGGGTCTTCTTTTCCTATAGCGCTAACAAGAGTTTTGTTCATTTTTGCTTCATGTTTTTCCTTGACCTAGAAGCAACAGATCCATAGCCTGCACCTTTTAAAACAAGTTGGGGATGGCAGGGATGTTCAAACCATTCAATAAACTGTAAGGGGCAAGGAATGACAACTTCCTTTAAAGATTCCCGTTATTGTAAACCTATAGTATATCATACAGCAACTTTTCTCAACTTTTTACCCCACAGGAACCACTAAAGTAATTTTCAGGTCTTGGGGAACTCCTGATAAAACCAATTAATTTGAGGTCGTGGGAAAAATGCCCCTTGCATTGCTGGTCAGTGGGAAAAATGTTTCTTACATTGGTGGTCAGTAGGAAGACTGCAACCCTTACAGTCGTGGTCAGAATGCCAGAATAAATCTATGGTGTCATGCCACTGGCTCTTCCAAGTGGCATTGACACTGGAAGTGTGCAGACACCATTAGATGTGAGGTCAATTAGCCACCACTCAAGGAACCCCTAGCAAGCTTAGCAGCACCCTAGGATTCCACGGAACCCTGGTAGAGAATGGCTGTCATAGAGCAATTCCAGCTCCTTGTAATAAAAAAAAAATAAAAAAAAAGAGAATGCCTCTTTCCAGTCCGGAAGTAGTGCTATAGTTTACTCAGACTATAATCCAAGCTTTAATTTACTGCAGAGTTGGCAGACTTTTTAAATGCTAATTGGGACTGTGTATTCTCTTTTATATAAGGGTTCATTGCTTGTACAGGCTCACGTTCAGGGCTGGTAAGGATAATGGCAATAATAAGGCTTTAGTCTGCATGTTATGCTGGTGGTGAGAGGCCACATTTCCCTGTATAGCTATCAGCCACCCAGACAGCAAGGATAACTTGCCACAAATTTGCGAAAGTGTTGAATTGTAAGTCTGTTAACGTGCTGCACATTATCACTGGCAAGTTGAGAGAAGTTGAAGCACAAGTCCTAGTTGACACTTTTCCAAGTTGCAGCAAATTTGCATGGCAAGTCTCTAGCAAGAGCAAAGTTGAAGTTGTGAGTCTTCCGCAAGAGCCCTGCACGTCTATAGCATGAAAATTTTGCCACAGTGACCCCTGTGGTGGGATGACTATTGTACAACATAACTAAACCAGAACTTGCAGCAGACTTGCAGAATGTTTGTGCAGCACACAGACCTTTTTCCTGCCTTTGGCTCACTTGCAGGTCAAGGCGCACCGCGCTATATGCCCGTACCCTCCTGTTTTAAGAGGTTGCGCGGTGTTAACAATTTTGGGTCCTGTAGCAAGTTATCCTCTTCAACTGGTTCTTGTCTCCTAGAGTATAGGGACAAGTCTCTATTTCTTCCCAGGAAAGCCAATGTCCACACCACTTTAACAGAGAAGGGCAACCAAACTGATAAGAGGCATGGAGGAGCTCAGCTATGAGGAAAGATTAGAGGAACTGAATTTATTCACTCTTGAGAAGAGGAGATTAAGGGGGGATATGATCAACATGTACAAATATATAAGGGGTCCATATAGTGAACTTGGTGTTCAGTTATTCACTTTACGGTCAACACAAAGGACAAGGGGGCACTCTTTGCGTCTGGAGGAAAAGAGATTTCACCTCCAAATACGGAAAGGTTTTTTCACAGTAAGAGCTGTGAAAATGTGGAATAGACTCCCTGCAGAGGTGGTTCTGGCCAGCTCAGTAGATTGCTTTAAGAAGGGCCTGGATTCTTTCTTAAATGTACATAATATAACTGGGTACTGACATTTATAGGTAAAGTTGATCCAGGGAATATCCGATTGCCTCTCGGGGGATCAGGAAGGAATTTTTTCCCCTGCTGTAGCAAATTGGATCATGCTCTTCTGGTTTTTTTTTGCCTTCCTCTGGATCAACTGTGGGTATAGAATTGGGTATATGGGATTGTACGATATATGTTTATTTTTTTATTTTTTTTTTATTTTTTTTACGGTTGAACTGGATGGACTTGTGTCTTTTTTCAACCTGACTAACTATGTAACTATGTAACTATGTAACTCCAACACTGAGTTTATTTTATAAGCAAAGTTCAAGTTCAGCAGACAGGAAAGGGTGGATGAGAGAAAGGACAGTAAGGTTTGGGAGATAGGTCCAGGCACAAACGGGTACAATAGTCACCACTCGATCCCGAGTAGGTTTAGCTCACCCGGATAGTCCCCTGTAAGAGCGGATCCTAGCAGCCGGAGTGATGCTCAAACGTTCACTTTAGGTTTCCTAGAGATACGATCGGGAGATCCTCTGCCACAGAATCTTTCAGTCCCAAACTTCTCAGCATTTGCAACACAAGAACAGGTGCCAGCGATAGCACGTTGCAAGGCCTGTGACGGATCTCTGAATCCCTCCAGAAGGTAACCAGGCCTCTTTCACCGTGAACTCTCACCGGTCCATCAGAACGGTCCTCCCCCGGTCTCCTCTTCTTAGAGCGGGTCCACCCTCTCCCGGGCACCCTGGGATTCCTCTTTTGGAGATAAGCCTCAGCTAAAGGTGCTGGGCCTACTAGTGAAGTTGCAGCCCCAGGCTAAAGGTGCCTGAGACTGATACTCGCGCGCACCCCTGGCCTGGAGGGCCAGGTGGCGCGAACCGCTCACTCTTCAGTGCTCCACTCCCTCTTAAAGATGGCGTCTGCCCCTTATGTATCCTCTCCCAGCATGCACAGCCACCCAACCACGCCCACCGCACCACTGCCGAGAGAGGACACCCTAAGGCATAGCAATGTCACCCACGGTTCAACCCTGACCTGATATGGCAGTGCCACCTACAGGCCACAGGGAACTGTACATCAGGTCCTGCAACAGCTGACGGTCTGTTTCTCCACTATCCAATGCTAGAAGATGAACTGGCACTCCTAGGTCATCATAAACAATACAGAACCAGCAGCCATGCTATCAGAATGGGATGTGGCTGCTGGTCCTGCATTCCTGCATTAAACATGAGTGGTTCCGACATGAATGATTGGAAAGAGAACAGTGGCTTCAGGGAACTGGTCATTGCAACCAGAACTGTGAGACCATGGAATAAAGTGACACTAAATGATATACTTACTTTCTTAAAAAAATAAATCAATACGCATCTACTACTTAATGGCCTGGTAAAATATTTTTCATTGAAAGATGATCAGTTGGCTACTGAGTTATATAATGAAAAGCATGTCTAAACACAAAAACAAAAATGTAATCTATTGGACTTTAGCACTCCTTAAAGGTGGTGGCTGCATTCGTTTTTCTTTATTCATTTTTTTTTCGTAATTTCCATCTGGAGATCCGGCCAGCAACACACTTTGTGTCTTAAAGTGGCTCCATTCTATGGAGGAGCAATGGAGCCACCCTTGGACAGTCTGGGGAGAGGGTAGTGTACTCTAGAAAATTTAGATAGATTTGACATGTAAATTATACGTGAATGCCAACACTTTATAAGTGTTCCTTTACCAAACAGGTTGTTTGGTAAAGGAAGTTGCAAAACAAAAGGCTGACTAGCAGGATCACCAGGTGAAAATAAAGTAAAAAAAAAGAAAGAAAACTAATGGAGCTACCACATCTGCCAATAAATTATACCTGAAAGCCAACACTATGGGGGTTATTTACTAAAGGCAATCCACTTTGCACTATAAGTGCAAACTACAAGTGCAAAGTGCACTTGAAATTGCACTAAAAGTGCACTTGGAAGTGCAGTCGCTGTAGATCCGAGGGGGACATGCAAGGAAAATAAAAAACAGCATTTTAGCTTGCACATGATTGGATAATAAAGTCAGCAGAGCTTCCCCTCATTTCAGATCTACCCCTCAGATTTATAGCGACTGAACTTCCAAGTGCAATTTCAAGTGCACTTTGCACTTGTAGTTTGCACTTGTAGTGCAAAGTGGATTTGTCTTTCGTAAATAACCCCCCTTATAAGTATTTGCAGCTTAAAGTGGTTGTAACCCTCCCCAAAAAAAAACAACTAGAAAAAAAAACCTGTAAGACAAAGGCATAATGATCTAGTATGGATCGCATACTAGCTCATCATGAAATACCCTAGATCGAAGCTGTTACAGCGTCCCGGCACACCGCTTGGACCAGCGACATGTCTCCCGGAGTTATTTCACTCCCGCGCATTCGCGCAGAAGCCACCAGTCACGTCACGGCTGCTGAAGAAACAGCACGACGTCGGCGCAAGGGTATATGGTAAATATCTCCTAAACGGTGCAAGTTTAGGAGGTATTTACAGTACCTATAGGTAAGCCCTATTATAGGCTTACCTGTAGGTACAAGTGGTGTAACTAGTTTTACAACCACTTTAACAGTTGCTTTCATTTTGGCATAATTGAATAAAAGCTGATCGTTGTAAGCATCCCTGTCAGTGTCAAATGGTTTTCTCAACCCTCTAACTGACACTTTTGCAGGTTGTTTAGTAAAGGAAGTTGAAAAACAACAGGCTTGTTGGAAAAACAAATGCAGACATCACATCTAAGAATTGGTAAACTGCAATATATTACATTTTTGTTTTTTGAGTTTAGATCAGCTTTGCGTATTTATTATTTCCTCTTATTTTCACACATTTGGATATCATGGTGACAATTCATGTGTGTCTCCGAAGTACGGAAAAGCCGGTCTGTGTTGGTTTGTGGAGGCGATGATCTCGCTCACTGATGGGGTTTGGAATTAGGTGAAGTGCTGTACATGGGGCGATTGATGAGTTAATCTGGGAGGGAGCACTATGCTGTGTCTTGCATGGGGTGGGACAAGCTGAATGCATTCAGACTGCTTGCAAGTTGGAACCAGCATCTCTCCCCACACTCCTGTCATCTGCTGCCTCTCACACACAGGGAGGATTTTAACTGTGACTGGCCAACAACATGCCCACAGATCTCCACCAAACAGGCCAGATGCTTCTGCTGCATCGACCAGCGCCGGTCACCTGTACAAACCACAAAGGTGTCTGACTTGGAGAAGACCTAGCTTGGTAAGTACGGGCGTTCTATGAATCTACTGATTCTGCTAAACCTCATTGTTTTTTAAACATATACAATGAGTTCATATATTTTTTGTCTTCTTTTGCATGTTCATTTTTAACGTGCTTTTGTAGCACGGCTATATTACAAGTTAGTAATTAAGAGAACTTTTGCAGCTTTTAACCGTATTTAAAACTTTAAAAAAACTTTTAGCAAGTGCAAACAAATGATTACAATTTACTTCTTACATCTTACCAAGACTGGTGTATAACCAGAGGAAGGATTAAAGCTGGATACACACTATACGATTTTCTGTTGATTTTTTTTTCCTTTAGATTTACCAAAACCATGTAAAAACCTAAAAAACGAAACACCTGCAAGACAAAGGCATAATGAGCTAGTATGCATAGCATACTAGCTCATTATGTAATACTCACCTGGGATGGAAGCCCCCGCTGCAGTGCCAGACACAGCGCCGGCCGGCTACATGTCGTCCCGGAGTTACTTCCAGGTATAGCGGCTCTGGCGCTGTGATTGACCGGAGCCGCGATGACGTCACGGCATGACCTCCTTTAGAAACGGCACGATCGCCGTTATTAAAGTGCGCCTGCGCCGTAGACTTCGGCGCAAGTCTCTATTGTAAATATCTCCTAAACTGTGTAGGTTTAGGAGATATTTCTTGCACCTACACGTAAGCCTTAATCTAGGCTTACCTGTAGGTAAAAAAGTGGTTGTACAGGGTATACAACCACTTTAAGACCCCATACACACTATTAGATTTTCTGCAGAATTTTGTCTTCACATTTACCAAAACCATGTAGTGCAAGGGCCTGCCTGATTCCATACAATTTGAAACTATTAAGGTATGACCCCATATTATATGGTTTTGGTAAATCTGAAGACAAAAATCTGCAGAAAATCTAATAGTGTTTATGGGGCATACGAGTTTCAATTTGTATGCAATCAGGCAGGCCCTTGCACTACATGGTTTTGATAATTCTAATGGAAATCAGACAACAAAAGTTGTATAGTGTGTATGGGGTCTTACAATGTTACGTTTGAAGGGCAGGGTGGGAATGAAAGCTAACTTTGCATTGGCGGGTTTGGATGATGCACTTGTTAGCTGCAAGAAGGGAGACTTGACTGAGTGGACTTAAAGCGTTTTTAAACTCAAAAGCAAACATGTATTATATTTCAGCTTACCAGTCCTAACATGTGGTGGTTGCATTGGTTTTCTTTAAGTGTTTTTTTTTATTTTTTTTTATTAATTTTCACCTGGTGATCTGTTAAGTAAAGCAGGCCGTACATGGGTCGAATTCCAAAAGAATTTCTTAGGGAAATCGTAACTAAAATTTTATTTCGAATTAAACAAAATTAGTGGGCTGCAGCAACGGGCAATTTTTGTGCGGCCATTGAATTTAAGTGATCAGGCATGTTGGAAATTTTTGGAAAAACAAACAAATTTCTAACCAATGATGGGAAAATCATGCGTGAAATATAATCGAAAGATGTATGTGCATGAGCTGTGACCTAGAAAGAAAAGAAGATTCCCGGCCACGACAATTCTTTTCTGTAGCAACATGAGGTGAAATTGAAGGCTTGGTTGGTCAAATTTAGAAACCGATGGAGGCATCGTTGGATCACAAAATGCACAAAATTTCAGATTTTTGAAGGAAAATGCGTTAGCAATTCGACCCGTGTCTAGCCAGCTTTAGTCTGTTATTGTTCAGCTTCCTTTAACAGACAAAGCTGTCCAGCAAAAATGGCAGTTAGAGGGTTGAGACAAACTATTCAATGCTCACGGGCTGCCCAAAAGGTTTTTTATTCATGTATTAAATCTTTGGGTACTTGCATACAGTACTGATGTATGAAAATTAGATATTCCTGGCAGAAAAACACAATGATAGACACTTGGGCATTTTTACACGTACGCATACACTCTGTGAGGGGGTTAGCTCGGCAGCGGGTGTGTGTGACCCCCGGGATGGGCTCCCCACACAAAAACAGGCCCAGCAAACGGAGGTTGTGGTTTTCAAAATCAAAAAAAGGTGCGGTTTATTTTCTATTTACAGTGACAAAACACAGCAAAGCCAAAAGAAACATAAACAAAATAAATCCTGGTCAACTTGACCTCTGACTAAACATACAGGTTTCCTAACTAACAACTGGGATCAGCCTAGTGCTGTCCTAGTCCCTAAGTCCCTGGTTTTAAATGTCCAAGCAAATAGCCACACAGGCTTTGTCTCACCGCACAGGGGTTCACTCTCCCTAGACAGTCCACACAGGTCTGGTTCCAGGCATGAGCTAACATCTAATGAAGCTGGGAGTTCTTATAGAGGCCTAAATGAGCTGACAAGCTTCAGCTGGTCTCATCAACTCCCTGTCTGCACGACGCCCCACACTCTCCCTAGACATATGAGTCATCCATGAGCCCACTAGCCTTAGCTGGGCTTATACAACTCTCCACCTAGTTGTATAAGTCGGCGTAAAGCCTGAATCTGGGCGAAATATATCTACCCCCCTGGATGCAACCAGGTGACTTTACCTTCCTGCTGTCACATACCCCCCCTCTTGTTTTAACCTCGGGGTTGGAACACCAGCAATCAGGCATTCATGTACTCGAGACAAAGCATCCACATCCCCATTTGAACGCCAGGGCGATGCTTTACTGTGAAGTTGAATTCCTGGAGGGCCAGGAACCACCTATTCACTCTTCTATTTGTTTCCTTGTTTTGAGCCATCCACTTTAACGGAGCGTGATCCGTAACCATGTCAAAGTGCCTACCTAGCAGGTAGTACCGAAGGGAATCTAGAGCCCACTTCACCGCTAAACACTCCTTTTCAACGGTGGCATAATTTACCTCATGGGACTTCAACTTCCTGCTGAGGTAAATGACTGGGTGCTCTTCCCCGTTCCAGACCTGGGACAATACTGCTCCTAACCCCACATCTGACGCATCACTTTGTACGACAAAGTCTTTAGAGAAGTCGGGTGAGTACAACACTGGCTGGCTACATAAGGCTTGTTTCAAGAATTGGAATGCTGCCTCAGCCTCGGGGGTCCATTTAATCATGACCGACCCTTTCCCCTTCGTTAGGTTGGTTAGGGGCACAGCCTTAGAAGCAAAGTGGGGAATGAATCGCCGATAATACCCAGCGATTCCCAGAAAGGCTCGTACCTGCTTCTTGCTGTTGGGACGTGGCCAACTCTGGATGGCCTCGACTTTGTTGCGTTGGGGTTTTATTACTCCCCTCCCAATGGTGTACCCAAGATATTTGGCCTCCTCCTGCCCAATGGTACACTTCTTGGGGTTAGCCGTAAACCCCGCTTCCCGAACAGAGTCCAGGACTGCTTGCACTTTTGGCAGATGTGAGGCCCAATCTGTGCTATGGACAATTACGTCATCCAGGTAAGCCGCAGCATACTTCCGATGGGGCCTCAGCATCTGGTCCATTTTCCGCTGGAATGTGGCCGGCGCATTCTGTAACCCGAACGGCATTCTTTTATATTGGAACGCCCCGTCTGGGGTTACAAATGCGGTTTTCTCTTTGGCCAATTTGGCCAGGGGGATTTGCCAATACCCTTTTGTGAGGTCAAGAGTCGTCATGTATCGGGCTGTTCCCAGCCGGTCGATCAACTCATCTATACGTGGCATGGGGTAGGTGTCAAATTTTGTAACTTTGTTCAACTGACGAAAATCGTTACAAAATCGCCAGCTCCCATCCGGTTTAGGCACCAACACAATGGGACTAGACCAATCACTTTGGGACTCCTCTATCACCCCTAAGTTCAGCATTTTCTGTACTTCCTCCCGTATTGCCTCCCGTCGGGCCTCTGGGATCCGATAGGGTTTTAACTTCACCCTTTCACCGGGCGGGGTAATGATGTCATGCTCTACCCCAAATGTTTGTCCCGGCAGCTCAGAGAATACCTCCTTGTTGCGAAGCACAAACTCCTTAACCTCCTGTTGTTGGGGTTGTGACAAGGTGGCTGCTATTCCAACCTCAGGAATCACGCAACCAGTTTGAGCTGGTGACCAAGTATCTGCGACTAGGGACTCTCTATCCCTCCAGGCTTTCAACAGATTAACGTGATAGATCTGTTCGGGCTTTCGCCTTCCTGGTTGTCTGACCTTGTAATTCACTTCGCTCACTTTTTCCATTATCTCGTAGGGGCCTTGCCATTTGGCAAGGAATTTACTTTCAACCGTAGGGACAAGTACCAGTATCCTATCCCCCGGGGAAAAGGTACGGGTCTTGGCTCCACGGTTGTACACTCTCTGCTGTGCTAACTGCGCTTGGGCCAAATGTTCCTTCACGATGGGCATTACCTGTGCAATTCGGTCTTGCATCAGGGCGACATGCTCAATCACACTCCTGTGGGGAGAACTCTCACTTTCCCAAGTTTCCTTGGCAATATCCAACAGCCCTCTTGGGTGTCTCCCATACAGTAACTCAAAGGGGGAGAATCCCGTAGAGGATTGGGGCACCTCCCTAATAGCAAACATCAGATAAGGAAGTAGACAGTCCCAATCCTTTCCATCTCTATCCACCACTTTCTTCAACATTTGTTTTAGGGTTTTGTTGAATCTTTCAACCAGCCCATCGGTTTGGGGGTGATACACAGATGTACGTAATTGCGTCACTTTGAACAATTTACACAGCTCTTTCATAACCCGGGACATAAAGGGTGTACCTTGGTCCGTAAGCAGTTCTTTACAAATACCCACCCGGCTAAACACAAGAGATAGCTCTTTGGCTATGGTTTTGGCCGAGGTATTTCGGAGAGGGATCGCTTCTGGATAACGGGTGGCATAGTCCATTATAACTAATATGTACTGGTGCCCCCTAGTGGACTTGATTATAGGACCTACCAAATCCATGGCGATCCTCTCAAACGGGACCTCAATGATGGGTAGAGGGACCAGTGGGCTACGGAAATGTGGCATCGGGGCCGACCTCTGACACACAGGGCAGGAGGAACAATAATTTTCTATGTCCTTCATCACCCCAGGCCAATAGAATCTCTGTAATACCCTCTCTCGGGTTTTCTCTGTCCCCAGATGACCTCCAAGAATGTGCCCATGGGCCAACTCCAACACCAACTTCCTGTAAGGTTTGGGCACCACAAGCTGCTCAACGGTTTCTTCTGCCCTTTTTGCCACCCGATACAGTAGGTCCTTCTCTACGCTGAAGTATGGGTAAGTGCAGGTATTATCTGGGTTCACTAACTCGCCATCTATTTTCACTACGTTTTCCCGTGCCTTTATTAGGGCGGGGTCTCGAAACACACTGTAGTCACTGGATACTCTCGGGTGTCCCCATGCACACAAATAACAGCTACCTTGCTATTCCCAGAGACCTCTGTTTTAACTAACTCAGCCTTTATCAGGGTCACAAGGCTACCTGAATCCAGCAATACCACAACATTTCTACCATTAACACACATTTTGCATAAATGTTTCTCAGTTCCTCGAATGGCAGTGCATGCGACTGTCGCACACAGCGACTGACGTCTGCCCATCAGAAAGTCACACTGTATGGGTTCCTCCACAACCGGGCAATTGGCTGCAATATGTCCCGCTTGCCGGCAGCGGTAGCAAACGATCCTTCTTGCCGCCTCTTGAGCCGCTGATTTCCCAGGCTGTTCTCGCCAAACTTGGGGTAGAGCTCCCACCCTCTCACTCTCTCCACCCTTACCCCTTGGAATCCTCTTATCCGCCCCTGGGGATGGTCTGGTCTTAGGGTGGAAAGTCTGAGTGTCTCTGGAAGAGGCCGTCAGGTTCTCTGTAGCCAAGTATTTCTCCACACGATCCACAAGACCATCGGCCGTCTCTGGGTCTCCATGGCTTACCCACTTTTGGATGGCAGTAGGAAGAGCTCTCAAAAACCGATCCATTACAACACGTTCCACAATCTTTGGTGCGGACAAAGTCTCTGGCTGTAGCCACTTTCTGCTCAGGTGAATGAGATCATACATTTGAGACCTGGGGGGTTTTCCAAGCTGGAAAGTCCAGTTATGCACACGCTGAGCCCGGACAGCCTGGGTGACACCCAGCCTTGCCAATATCTCAGCTTTTAGCATCACATAGTCTTTTGCTTGGTCAGGCTCTAGGTCATAGTAAGCCTTCTGCGATTCACCAGTTAACAGAGGAGCCACCAGTCCAGCCCACTGCTTATCAGGCCACTTTTCTCTTTCAGCAGTCCTTTCAAATGTGGTCAAAAATACCTCTGGATCATCCTCTCCAGTCATTTTTGTCAATAAACGACTCACCCCAAAGGACGCGGTATTAGTGGGACGGCTTTCCTCACTGGTCTGCGGACGTTGCTGCATTACTGCTTCCATTTGTTGTAGTCTCTGCTCTTGCTTCTGTAACAGGTCTATGAAGCGGGCCTCAGATTGCTGCTGGGCTTGTTGCTGAGCTTCCAGACTCTGTTGGTGAGCTTGCTGCTGGGCTGCAAGGCTCTGTTGATGAGCTTGCTGCTGGGCTGCGAAGTTCTGTTGTTGAGCTGCAAGGCTCTGTTGATGAGCTGCAAGGCTCTTTTGCAAACCTGCATTTGTCTGCTGTTGATTGGCATTTGCTAGAGCCAGCTGCTTCAGTATCTCCTCCATGCTGGCTTAAAAAAAACTGCCACTGGTTCTCCACCAACTGTGAGGGGGTTAGCTCGGCAGCGGGTGTGTGTGACCCCCGGGATGGGCTCCCCACACAAAAACAGGCCCAGCAAACGGAGGTTGTGGTTTTCAAAATCAAAAAAAGGTGCGGTTTATTTTCTATTTACAGTGACAAAACACAGCAAAGCCAAAAGAAACATAAACAAAATAAATCCTGGTCAACTTGACCTCTGACTAAACATACAGGTTTCCTAACTAACAACTGGGATCAGCCTAGTGCTGTCCTAGTCCCTAAGTCCCTGGTTTTAAATGTCCAAGCAAATAGCCACACAGGCTTTGTCTTACCGCACAGGGGTTCACTCTCCCTAGACAGTCCACACAGGTCTGGTTCCAGGCATGAGCTAACATCTAATGAAGCTGGGAGTTCTTATAGAGGCCTAAATGAGCTGACAAGCTTCAGCTGGTCTCATCAACTCCCTGTCTGCACGACGCCCCACACTCTCCCTAGACATATGAGTCATCCATGAGCCCACTAGCCTTAGCTGGGCTTATACAACTCTCCACCTAGTTGTATAAGTCGGCGTAAAGCCTGAATCTGGGCGAAATATATCTACCCCCCTGGATGCAACCAGGTGACTTTACCTTCCTGCTGTCACAACACATGTAAACATTCTTCTAGCTTTATTTTAATCAAGGGAGTGTGGCGTATGTGTGTAAGAATACTGATCTGTACGCAGCACACATTTACGTGCCTGTGTGTACAGGGCCATTAAAAGCAATGAGCTACATTTAGATCAGAAAAAAAAAAAGCCTGAATGCCTAAAAACATGTCGCTTTTAGGTGTTGGTGTGCAAGAGGCCTTTTTCCGAAAAGGAATAAAATATAAACTGTTGTGGTAACTGTTTAAAATGTTAGCTGGAGTTCAGCTTTAATTTGTTAGTCAAGTGACAGTCCTAGTCATTGTGTCTACATAGAGAGGAGGAACCATAGTGGGCTGTCTGATTGAGCAGGCACTCCTGGGCACTGCCCATGGGCCCCAGGTGCACATGAGGCTCGGCTCCGATCTAGGGGGAAGCGGCAATGCTGAGATCAGGTGGCATGGTAACTGCACTGCACACAAGTAACTTTTGCTTTGTTGTCAACGGGGCTCGGGCTGAGCGGGCACTGGTCCGGCAACAACCTCTGCCTGCCATCTCCAAGCTGTCACCTGAGCCTCTGACCATTGCCGAATGCCAGTCTTGATAGCTTTGCATCCTCCCAGCCGGTGTTCTTTCAAAAGAGGCAACTCGTCAAATTCTCCAATCACGTCACTTCCGGTAACTCTCCCGCAGCAGAAACTGGAGATTTGGACGAGTTACCTGTTTTCACAAAACCCTGACAGTGTATAAACTACGATACACGCTATAATGAGTAAACATTATTAGTCCCAGCTGCTTATAACCAACAAAATGGCCGCCTCCAAGGCAGCGACAACTTTTTCCCTCCTCACCCAGTGTTCTGTCCAAATCGTTGTGTATATGCTGCCGGTGAAAACAGGTAACTCGTGGAAATCTCCAATTATAGCTGCTGAAGAGTCACCGGAAGTGACTTGATTGGAGATTTTGACGAGTTGGCTCTTTTGACAGAACACTGGTAGTCTGTGACTGGGAGTGGGTGTACAGTACACTGTGACGTCTGTGCCGTTCCCATTACTCAATATCTCACTCACACAAATCCTGTGAGTGACATATTGAGAGGATTCAGGGTGAAAAGCGCAGGATGCTGAAGAGACCCATTTATTTTTGCCCCCTAGACGCTGAAAAATTGGTGAGTGAGTCCACTGTCCAAACACCCCCCCCCCCCGCATATGTCCTTCTATGGCCTCTGCTGCTGTGAGTCTCTGATTGCAAAAGACCACCACTTCTCTGAAAAGCAATCCGGACATGGGTTTGACTGGCGGTGAGAAGGCGATATGACGCCTCCATACCACAAGTTTTAAACCCCTAAATGCTGCATTACCCCCACCACAACCACATGCATTGTACACCGTTGTGGGGAAGTTGAAGCTTGGGCCCTTGGGTTGCGTTTTCATGAGCAGTAGTGCCCGCCAAATGCAACTGGGGATATATTTCTTGCTGCAGTCACAAAGCATCGTCCCTGCAGCATGTGTACACCCCCAGGTGCTGCCTTGTCAGCTAATGGTTTATTCACTCCAGCTGCTGCGTTACAACACAGGGTTTTTTTTTCTTTAACAAACTTTTTTGAAATATCACACTGACATTTTATAGAGTTCAATTGGCTGCTGTGCGATAAAAGGTGGTAGAATGTCTCGCACTGTCTTGTGCTGAAAAAAGTACTGCATGCAGTACTTTTTTATTTTTTTGCGTGCACCACTGCAACTCAGTGGTGTGAACTGAACATACCAGAATCAAGGCATTTTGCCTTGTCGTGCGGTGAGACTGTTGGAATAGACACCCACCGCCTCTGGTGTGAATATACCTTAACCACTTGCCACCCACCCGCAGTAGTTTTATGGCACAGGCAGGCCAGACAACATACCCCTATGTTGCTACCTGTCTTCTGGGTTTTTGGGGTGCGCACGCATGACCTTTGCCAACCCGTTGATGGTTTTGGCAGAAACCTGCTGATCGACTGTGTCCAATCACAGCACAGAGTTCTTTACAAAATAAATTGGGGCAGGCTTCTAAGGGCCCCAGAGCATTACTTTGCCCAGGGGCCCATGATGATATTAAGATGGCCCTGTCACCAGGTGAAAATAAAGGAAAAAAGACAAAAAAAAAAAAAGAAAACAAATACAGCCATCACATTTAAAGATTGGTAAGCTGCAATATATTACAATTATGCTTTTAGATTTAGTAAAAGGTGTTGTCCTATGTTATTGCACACCTTCCTCAATATGTGGTGTGTAGCGATACCCCCGAAGGAGCTTCTTTTGTTTGTTCAGTCCATTACTCTGCCTCTCAACCCTAATAACAGCCTCAGCCCCTCTGGCACACCTGGCAATAGTGTAAGTGCAATGACCAATGAAAAACACACACGTTATGATAAAACACAGAAATTGTCTTTACTGTAATATTTCTATGTAAGAATAACAGACAGTAACAGTATATAGTCAAGTAATCAACTAGAGGGCAATAACTGAGATTTAAGAGCAATATAGCTCTCAATCCTATATTCAAGGTGCTTTCAGGGGGTTCCAAACACTAGAATGTCCCCAAGAACAGAGGCACACTTAAATGGTAAATAAAGCACTATATGATACTTTAAGTCGGATTGGTTACCTTTACTCAGGTTGACTCTATGAGTCCAGGCAGGAGGAGAGCAGAGGAATGACCCCCTTTGTGTCAGACCCCTCTCTTCTGTAGTTTGGAAAAACCTGCGCTAAACCGAAAGTATATTTTAAAAAATGGCGAATAAATAAATGATCCAAAAATGTGGTGCTGCTGCAAGTAAAAAGTTAAAAATACTAAAACTCAAAAGACATGTGTAAAAGGACAAGCGCGCAACCACTGACATTGATTAAATAAAAAATGATGAATATATTACTAATAGCACTCTATGTGAAAAAAACCACAAGAGAATATATACTGAATCTCAATAGTGAAAAAAAACACAAGAGAATATATACTGAATCTCAATAGTGAAAGTGAAATTGTTCTCCAAAGGCAAATATTAATTTAAAAATTTAAATTATAAAGGTGAGATTGAAAAAAATGTCCACAACACATTTAAATTCCAAAGGTGAAATCCACTTGCTTCATATGGATAAGGGATATCCAAAGGGAGCCTTACTCTATAGATGTTCAGTGATAACAGATAATCTTAAAGCCGCTTACCAGATGGACGGGACCTCAGATCATAGAGGTCACAAAGGCGTGTGCATCAGCCTGCCGGCAGCGATGGTATTCACCTGTTCCTTTATCCCAGGTGGCCTGTCCTCACTCCAACAGGTAATCAGATGTCTTGACACACAGTATCCAAAACGAAAAAGGTAGGCGGGAATAGAATCGCTCCAGCTTCCAAGTGTACTCCTAAGAGCTTGTTCAACTCAGCAAGGAAGGATTAAAAAAAGGACTTCATGGTGCAGTATTTTCCAAAAATTCAAAAGGATTTATTGTAAAAACACACAGCAAAAAAGCCAAAATCAAAAAGTCCACATCCAATCCACAAATAGTAAAATAGGCAAAATAGGCAAGGAAACAGCAACGTAACAAGGGTAAAAAAGGTTTCTAATGTTTCCGTATGCTAGTCAGAGAGCAAACATAGACTGCATCAATACATCAATATCCAATACGTGATGACGTTAGGAATCTTGGCTCCACCCGACGCAATTCCCCAAAAATGGCCTCCGTTCCCAGTTGATGAACACTTTATTCAAATCAACATGCAATGGCTTAACCTCCTAGATAAGCTGTCACACACAGAGCCCTGAATATGCGTGTGCGGATCCGTATGGCACTAGTAGCTTCAGTCTTTTTGAAAAAAAGATAAGATTTGGTGTCTTCAGCTAGCCACTTTCGTTGGTGCACTTAAACTCCTGGATAGCAGGGCCAAACACCACAACTCAAGTGAAGAAGGCAGGATCTTTCTCAGCAAGGTGAGAGGTCAATGATGTTTGTATACAGTGTCCCCAGGAATGGATGGCCTTATCCTTTTATCCCTTATCCCTGTGGCACTACAAGTGTCAGCAAGATGGCTTCCAGCAATGATGTATGTATTCAGTGTTCAATCAACTCCTTCTGTGGTGTAGTGTCCCTGTTTCCTGCAAATGGGCAAAAAGCCCCTTCACCCAATCCTGCGATCAAGGCCCAAAAGAACGTCCTGTTACAGGCAGGCTCTCCTGGCGACCCGACTGGTCACCTCACACTGGAATGCTTCACCGTCGGTGCAGGTGCACCTGGGATCCCCCTCTCTCAGGCTGGATGTCCCAACTGGCGGCAGAGGCCTGAATTGCACAGTGAGATCATCTGAGAGACAGCATCTCTCCCTCAGGTCTGATCTCTTCCTCCGCCTCAAGCCGACTGAAAAACTCCTCTGGGAATCAAAATGGAGTCTCTCCCTTTCTGCCAGCAGAGCATGCTGGGATTTGTAGTCCCACCCATTTAAGAGTCAGTTAGGTTGCTCTGTGCTGGGACTTCATATTCTTTTTCAGCTGCTGCTTGTTAGTCTCTTTCATTGGTTTCCTGTAACTGTGCCTTTAATTGTCTCTCTTCTTCCCGCCAATAGGAACACAGGGGAGGCTGCAGAGTCAACAGCTCTGTGTGAGTCAGTAAAGAGAGGGAGGGGGCTAAAAAGCCCATGCAGGAACTGACAGGCATCTCTTTCCCTCTTTCAGGCTGGAAAGCCTGTGTACATCAGCCACCTTGGCAGGGTCGCGGGAGAAATTAGACACCCGCTACAGTTGCATTTAGCAGAGACAATGCTGAGCCTGTGCCCTCTCCATCAGTCCAGCGTACCTCCGCCACCTCACTCCCAGTGACAGAATGGGATCCCAACGTGCACTTAGTGTGGACCTCATGTGTGCACTTAATTAACTACTTCTCTCTCCCATGCCATGCAGCTAGGTATAAGGGGTCTCCTTGCTGCCGGTTCAGTTATAGGTACTTTTGGGGGAATCAACCTCTAGGGAGGGAGCCAGATCACCAACCCTCTGACTACCGGAGGACGGGTAACCATCACCAGGTACCACGCGTTATGACCAGCTGCTCTAAACTTCCCACCAGTTCTTGGTTACCCATGACAACTGCTCTTCTACACTGACTCTCTTGCTGAGTTAACCTTTCTTAGTGTCCTGGTTTCATACCCAATGTGCGCTTTACATGTCCAGTTCTTTTGATACGCCCTATTTTACCATTGCATTGAACAACTTCAGACAAGGCTTAGAACAATTTAGGAGCTTTACTAAAAACTTTCAAAACAGTTCCAACCCTGATTGGCTAAGTTGTATCTACCCAGACCATACCTTAAAATGGTTTAAGTCCATAACTGGTATCCCCAAAAGCTGTCAGATTCCTCCAAAACATTGGTATCTTGTGGGACTACATGACACAGCGGCCCTTCCTCAGCGTCTCATCTCCTCTCCCTGGGGCCAGCCTACCCCCTATTTCTATAAGCACTTGTAAGGACCCCAAAAGCCTGGAAAAAGAGTCCCCTTCCCA
Organism: Rana muscosa; assembly: GCA_029206835.1. Taxonomy (NCBI): domain Eukaryota; kingdom Metazoa; phylum Chordata; class Amphibia; order Anura; family Ranidae; genus Rana; species Rana muscosa. Next base: position 62,301,960 of record CM055120.1, on the reverse strand, counting down.
GCCTGGGCAGGCCACTTAACTTTCTTGAATAACAGAATCCTCCTTGTAGGCATCTGCCTACATGCTGACTGACTTTCTCAGCGAAAAGAAGAATGAATCCAGTCTGAAAACCTTCTCTGAGCAATATTTTTTCTTTTGAAATAAACTGGCTTCAGGAGGTTTGTTCATAGCCAGTTTTAAAGTAACAAAACAGCAGCAAACCTTAGTAGCACTAGAAAGCTTTAAAGCAGGAAGGACTGGTCTTTAGCACAAAGGATCCCAACACTAGAGAGGTGAGTATGCAAACAAAGGATTAAAGTGTATCTAAAGCACAAATTTGTCAAAATTGAATCAGGTATTCCTCTGACCCTAGGATTAATAAGCATTGAACATACTCTCACGCCCAATGACTCCCAGTGATGTTCTGTAGAGATCCTCTCTCTGCGGCAACACACCTGGTCCTGCGCCGCCATCTTGTTATCGGCAGCTGGCTGTCTCTTCCAAAGTGTCACCAGGGGGGGCGGCAACAAGAACCGGGATGACCTTTTTCCTTGATGCTGCAGCGCATGTGCAGGAGGCTGCGGCCAACTGAATAGGTCACTTTCAAACAAGCAAGAATCTGTAAAATGTGGAGATGGTTCCCCGAAAGTTGTATTATGCCTCGTACACACGACCGGGTTTCCCGTCGGATAAAAAAACGATGGTTTTCCAGACAGAATTCCTCTCAAGCCTGTCTTGCATACACACGGTCACACAAAAGTCTGGTTAACCTTTTGACAGCCAAGAACGCGGTGACGTAAAAGACTAAGACGAGCCGACAAAATTAAGTTCTATGCTTCTGAGCATGCGTCAAATTGTTTCCGAGCATGCGTGTTTTTTTCCCGTCGCAAAAGCATACAGACGAACGGTTTTCTTCCTAGGATTTTTTTCTGACGGAAAAAAATAAAGCCTGCTCTTTTTTTTTTCGTCGGAAAAACTGCGATGGAGCATACACATGGTCAGAATTCCCGGCCAAAAGCTCTCATTGCAGTTTTTCCGACGGGAAAACCGGTCGTGTGTACTAGGCAATAGGAAAAAAATCTGCTTGTGAGAAAAGAGGGGGTTAGGAGTGAAATGATGGAAAGTGGGTGGAGAGGGTGAAGGTCTGCTTTGAAGTATTGAGGACACAGTATTAGCATGACAGTGAAGCACCTACCCTTGTCAAAAAGATGTCAAACTGCAGCTTCCACATTTCCTTCAGCAGGTTTCCTAATAACATCCCTGGACTCTCTTCCTACCCCTTTTATTTTTCCCTTAACTTGATAATGTCCTAATACTTCTTTTTCACCAACTTCCTCCCTATCCAACCCACTATAGGTAATTAGTTGAGTTGGCAACACATTTGGTCCTACCAATAAAGCTTTTTAGAATCAAATGGAAAAATGAAACACAATCTGGGAGGTGCACCAAGAAGGGTTTTCTGGCTAATAAGTGTATGAACTTAATGTAGCGCTACCCCCAGTTAAGAGAGCCGCTGATATTGATTTGGGCCCTGCAGTGCACCGCTGTCAACCCCCGGCAATCGGCTCTAACCTCCCGTGGCACAGCTGGTGATAGAGAGATAGGACCGCGTGATCGCAACTGTTGGTGACGCAGTCCTATAACAAACATACACAGAATATACTTTAAAACTCCTATTAAAGTAAGCGGAACTGACACCAAATGTACTTTACCCAGATATTTTACTGAGGCTAATGGGCAAGTAATAAACAACAGTATAACAAGTTGCAGATCCCTGCAATAAACAGTAATAAAGATAAACAGAGTAATCAGAATAATAAAGTATTGCTATGCAACTCTAGCGCTGCCCTTTTACAGCTACTTCCCCTCATGGGTAGACTAACACCCAGCAATGTCTACCCATGCAGTCAGGCCTGACTGATCTAAATGGAAGTTCAGTGAAACAATATTCGCTGCAATCTCTCGGTGGTGCACTTGAAGAACAACTTTGTAATCCCAACGAATAGTAAAGATAAAGTATCTGTCTTTAAACAGCTCTCACCACCTGGACAAGTCCAAGTCCCTTTCCTCCATCGATTCGTCTAGGAACAGGAATCCACCGACATCCAAGTCTTCAATCCTTCTGGTGTACTGCAGCAAGGAGGATTAGATGTCTCTAAGGCTCTGCTAGGCTGGCAGAGGGCTCTTTGGAAAGGAGCACACGGCCCGGGCTTCAGGCCTTGTGCACACAGCAGTTCAGCACAGACATCCTCTTGCTAGGAGAGGGGGGGTCCAAAGAGGCCGACCAAAACTCTGCCTCCCCTTTATAAAGTCTGCCCCAGCAGTCTCTGTTCTGGAGCAATGCACCCTGGGTGCTGCAAGATGTACTGGGAGATGTAGTCTCTCTCTCCTCTGCTTTCACTTCCATAATGTCTCTTTACTTCCTCCCGACTCACCTCTCACCTGGAACTTCTTGTCTCTCTGCATTAAAGGGGAACACCCCGCTACACACTCCCCCCACTTGAACTCTTTGGTCCCCAAAGATAAACTTCAACAAATACTGTTTACCATTTTGGACAATGTCGAGCATGATGTTGGCATAGGGAATTCCCACCAAAACTTTGGGATGGAACTCTCTTGCCCACAGGTCACACTACCATGAGTGGCCTGCCTAACTGTGCCAGAGAGTGAGCTGGGGTTGCCCTCCACCAAATGGACGGTGGAAGGATCAGGTTGTTCAACACTTCTCCTAGCCGTTACAACAGAGTCCTCTGAGCTCATCCCCATTTGGGGGTAAGTTAGTTTCTTGGGAGGCCTGATGACTCTGCGAGCCCTCTGCTCTCTTGGTGCTTCTGACTCTGGCACCACAGGCTCTTCTTCAGGAGTAAGTTCAGGTAACATTGCTGGTTCTGGAACCTCTGATTCAGAAGTCGACTGACGTATGGAATCTCTAGAGTCCTCCTCTGCGCAAGTGTCAGGAACATCTTCCCAGTAATCAGCTGAGGGACTGAAGGGTATGAATTCAGTAGCCTCCGGATTCAGCGTTGCATCTGGGGTATCCCCTCCATTTGGGAGATCTATGGCGGACGTTCCCAGAGTCGAGGGAGGCCACAGCCAGTCCAGTTCTCCACCTTCTTCTGTACTCAATTGGGAGGCCTCCCCATCTTTGGCTCGAGAGGTCTGGGACCGAGTGTTCGGCCTAGGAATATCCAGGATAGAGGCCGGTTCAGGGGAGTCTCTCACGGGAGGTATTCTGACTGCCTCAGCAAGTGGGAGCAAGTGGTTCCGATGCCACGTCTTCAGTGGACCCACCTTTCCTTCTGGCTTTAGTTTGTAGACAGGCAAACCGGGCAACTTCCTACAGACAACATAGGGCTCAGATCTCCACCTGTCGGCAAGCTTGTGTTTTCCAGGGACCCCCAGATTGCGTAGCAGTACTCGGTCCCCGGGCTGCAGATCTTGCACTCGAACCTTCAGATCAAAATTTCTCTTGTTGCGGGCCCCCCTTTGATCCGAAGCCGCCTGGGCTTGTTCATAGGCCACCTGCAAGCTACGTCTAAGTCTGTCCACGTATCCCTTGTGGGATGTAGCTGAGGTATTGTCTATAGAAGTGCCAAAGGCCAGGTCCACAGGTAGCCTTGCTTCTCTCCCAAACATAAGTCGATAAGGGGAGTAGCCAGTGGCGTCACTTGTGGTACAGTTATAGGCATGTACTAGGGCTGATATGTGCTGACTCCAGTGTTGCTTCTTCTCTGTTTCTAAGGTTCCCAACATGTTGAGCAGGGTCCGGTTAAATCTCTCCGGCTGAGCATCTCCTTGTGGGTGGTAAGGCGTGGTTCTGGTCTTCTTTATTCCTAATGAATCCAAAAGTCTTCGGATCAACCGACTCTCAAAGTCCCTTCCTTGATCTGAGTGGAGTCTCTGTGGTAGTCCGTAATGGACAAAATACTTCTCCATAAGTATCTTGGCCACGGTGGATGCCTTCTGGTCTTTGGTTGGGAAAGCTTGAGCATAGCGGGTGAAATGGTCGGTTATTACCAGAACATTCCCCAATCCACTCAGGTCGGGTTCGAGGCAGAGAAAGTCAATGCATACCAGATCCATTGGGCCTTGACTCTGTAAGTGGCCCATTGGGGCAGCTTGATGGGGTAGGGTCTTTCTCTGAATGCATCGTGCACAGGAATGGCAATACTCCTCTACTTCTGCCCTCATGCAGGGCCAATAGAACCGATTTCTGACAAGCTGGAAGGTCCTTTCTGCCCCTAGGTGACCATGATGGTCATGCAGGGCAATTAGTACAGTCTCTCGGTGCTTCTCTGGAAGAAATAACTGCCACTTATCTTCTGAGTCATCAGAGGGGCCCCTTCGGTAGACCACTCCCTGATGTACCTGTAGCCTGTCCAATTCCTTCCTCAACAGGCGAGCCTCCTTTGAGGGGTGATGTAGGAATTTGTTGGGATCCTGATTCTCCAGGGCTTCGAGGACCAATCTCCCCATGGGGTCTTCCAATTGGTCACACCTCAACTCCTTCTTGGACAGTCTCGGTAGGTTGTCTTCCTCCAGTTGAGTTACCCCACAATAGTGTTTGGGGACTCCTACCATGGTAACCCCTATTTCTTCTGCTCTGGAGCCTCCTCTGGCTTGGAATTCAGCCCCTTGACAAAGGGCCCGCACCCCGTCCGGTGCCACTTGGGTCCAATCTTCCCAGTCATTTGTCGTGGCATGAGACCTCCGGGACAGGGCATCTGCATCCCTATTTCCGGCTCCTGGTCTGTACTTCAGACTGAAGTTGAATCCAGACAATGCGGCCAACCACCTGTGTCCGGTGGCATCTAGTTTCGCGGTGGTGAAGAGGTAGGTCAGGGGGTTGTTGTCTGTCTTCACAGTAAACTCTGCCCCATACAAGTAGTCTTTTAGCTTGTCTACTACCGCCCATTTGAGGGCCAGGAATTCCAGCTTATGAGTGGGGTAATTCTTTTCTGAGGGGGTCAGGCTCCTGCTCACATAGGCCACTGGTCGCAGTTGTCCTTCATGTTCTTGGTAGAGTACACCACCTAGACCCTCATGGCTGGCATCCACATGTAATTCATAAGGTCTGGTAGGGTCGGCGTAGGCCAGGACTGGGGCTGTGGTTAAGCTCCTCTTCAGAGCATGAAAGGCCTCTTCACACCTTGGGTTCCACTGATCTTGAACTGACTCACCAGGCCTCCTGGGCCCTGAGTCATCCTCTTCCCCTTCTGCCTTTAGCAATTCATTCAACGGGCGGGCAATCCGAGCAAACCCCTCCACAAACCTCCTATAATAGGAGCAGAACCCCAGGAAGGATCTGAGCTCTGTTACTGTGGTGGGTCGTGGCCAGGAAGTGACTGCTTCCAACTTCTCAGGATCTGTGGCCACCCCTTCTTCAGACACTATGTGCCCCAGATAGTTCACAGAAGACTGGTAGAACCGACACTTCTCGGGGGAAAGCTTAAGTCCCTCTTCGCTGAGTCTTCTCAATACTTTCTCCAACCTGGCTTCATGTTCTTCCAAGGTTCTTCCAAAGACAATGACATCGTCCAAGTACACAAGGACTTCTATAAGATTCATGTCTCCAACAGTCTTCTCCATAAGGCGTTGAAAGGTAGCAGGAGCTCCAGACAGACCCTGAGGCATCCTATTGAATTCGAAGAATCCCACCGGGGTTATGAAGGCTGTCTTTTCCCTGTCTTCTGGGTGCATAGGGATTTGATAGTACCCACTCTTGAGGTCCATCACACTGAACCATTTGGCTCCAGACAAACTTTGTAGGGCATCTTCTATCCTTGGCGTGGTGAATTGGTCAGGGATGGTTCTCCTGTTGAGAGTCCTGTAATCGATACAAAGCCTCAACGACCCATTCTTCTTTCTGACCACCACGATTGGGGAGGCATAGGGACTTCTAGACTCCCGGATCACACCAGTCTTCTTTAGTTCTACAAGTTGTTCCCTCAGATCCTCCAGATCTGCCAGGGGGACCCGCCTGACCCTCTCTCGGAAGGGCTTATCTTCTTGGAGGCGGATCCGATGGGTGGCACTTCTTGCACACCCCACATCGAATTCATCTTCGGAAAAGATCTTCTCCCACCTGGTCAGCTGGGCCTTGGCTCTTTCTTTCCAAGCCCTGGGTAGGTTCGGGTTTTCCACGGACAGTTTCTCCCAAACATCTCCTTCGTCACCCGTCCCCTTGACTTCGGACCAAGTGACCGGGGCAGCAGGGCTCACCTGACCAAGCAACACTCTGGCAGGGATCTCCATGGGTCCTCCCGTAGTGTTCCTAACACTCACCGGAACTCTGCCATGGGCCTTCTTCAGGGCCTTGAACGGAATCACTTCTGGTATCACTTCCAGGCCTGAGGACTCTTCCCTTGGGTCTGATTCCAGCATGACAAAGGGGCCAGGTTGTTCCCACGAAAGCTTCACAGTGGCCCTAAGACAGGTTACTTCTCCGGGCTGTAGCACTACTCCTTCTCTGCCAAGTCTCCACACCTTCCCTATCCCCTCTCCCGGGGTCTTCTGCTCTAAGACCAGTCGTTGGTAGGCCGTCTTTAGCATGGGATGGATTTTGGTGGCTGAATGGTTTCTCTCTTTCACTAGAGGGGTCAGGAGTCTCCTGACTAGATCCGTGTTTGCCCCAATGATCAGGGAAATCTTGCTGGCTCCAGGCGGCCGGGGACACACAACTGCCAGGGTGTCAAACACTTCAGCCTTCCCAGCCACGGATGGGTCGAAAGTCATCTTTATGGGCAGGTACCCATCATAAGGGAAACTCTGGGTTCCAAGTCCCCATATCTCCAGCTCTTCTATCTTCTGGATAGGCAGATGACTCAAGTGCCTATCATAGAAGTCCCGGTATAGTAAAGTCACCTGTGCTCCGGTGTCCAAAAGAGCTTTAGTATAGACTCCTTCCACTTGAATGGGCACAGTAGGAGACGGGCCCACCAGTTCCTTTGGGTATGGCCGGACTGGGGTCACCTCTTTTTTTTGGCTTTCGACCCTTGCCCTGCTCCTTTTGGACTTTAATTTTTCCTGAGCCTGGCATGCATTGACTTTCTCCCTCTCAATGGGGGCACAAACCCGCTGAGGGATGTTATTGTTCCTTTTAGGTGGATGTTCCTTCTTTGGGGTGCTGTACTTCCACTGAGGGGTCTTGCCCCCTCCCTCTGGGGTACATCTTGGTGGGGGTGTACTATACCTCCTCCTAGGAGTTTTGTCTCCTCCATTCTTGGCCTTTTTTTTTAGTTTGGAGCGCACTGAAGATGATGGGCACCCGGTTGACTCCTTCACCGGGGCCCTTTGGAGTTTCCCGCCGGCTTGCAATTATCTGTTCTCTTCTTCTTTGGGCTGGAGCATACGTTAGCAAAGTGGCCACTCCCTCCACAGTTATAGCAAATCACCTCTTCTCGGTCCTGTAGGGAGGCCGGTGCTGAGGTGTTCGGGAACAACTCCTTTCTTGGGCTTGGTTTCTCTCGTCTTCTCTGATCTTTCTCCATCAAAGAGGTCAGCATCTCCAACACTTGGGCCATTTGCGATTTCAGAGTGTCAACCTCCGCATCTCTTTCTGGGCTCTTGACCGAATGGACCAACACTGGTACAGGTGTGACATTCGCCTTGGCCACCTGCTGATCTTCCTCCAGCGCCTCTTCGTCCCTAATAATTTTTATTAGATCAGAGTAGGTTAGTGACATTCCTCCTCCTGAGGTTTTCAGGTGCAGCCAGACCGGGTCTGAGTGCCGCGCTCCCCTCATGATCTGCTTCATGCGTGCTTCATCTGCATCTTTGGGCAGCATTCCCTTCTTCAGTACAATCTTGCATAACTGCCTGTTCAGCCTTCTAACATATTCTGACAGTTTCTCATTCGGCTGCTGGAGAGTGTGTTCAATTTGATAAATCATCTCTGACACCTTCTCCAGCTTACCAAACTCTTCCTGCAGCATGGCCAGGCAATCTTGAGCTGTACAGTTTTCATTTCCAAACCGGAAGCTCTTCACCGCTTCTGCCGCGGCACCTTTCAGACTTTCTAAGACTCGCTGTCTCTTCTGTGCCTCAGGCACCTCCCATGCTTCTACTGCCTGCAATGCCTGTTCCACCCAAGTGTCAAAATCTTCCTCCCCCGCAGGGACGGGGAGCTTCCCTGAGAAGGTGCTAAGCTTCCGGTAACCGGCCTCCACATGCACCGTACTGCTTTTCTGGCACTTAATTACAAGGTCTCCTAGAGCATTCAACAATTCAAGCCCTATAGCGGCCAGCGGTGATCCCGGGCTTAATAGTTCCTTAAGCTTTTCTGCTTTAGGGGATAGTGGTGGAGATAATTGTGGGAGTGATGGCTTTGGTGTCTGAAACCATTCTTCCTTCACTGGCAGCGTATGTATCAAGTGATAGATCTGATTATCTATGGCTTGTATACTCTGACTTTTAAAATGCTCTGGGATTTCGTTTTTCCATTCTACCAGTGCGTATGTAAACGAGATCACTGGATCTGGCCTAAAATCCATCACCCATGCTTTGTGGCTCGGAGACAGTAACAATACGAGCTGTTTTATCTCCTCTTCCTTCCATCTTTCCCCCGGGAGTACAATGACTACCGCCGCGGTTGGATCGGCGCCAATCGCTGCGCACCACTGTGACATTGCCAGCGGGTCCATGCTGGTACTTCTGACCGGCTTGATTGCAGCGTGCAACGTACAAGGATCCCGGACTCGAGCCCCCACGTGTAGCGCTACCCCCAGTTAAGAGAGCCGCTGATATTGATTTGGGCCCTGCAGTGCACCGCTGTCAACCCCCGGCAATCGGCTCTAACCTCCCGTGGCACAGCTGGTGATAGAGAGATAGGACCGCGTGATCGCAACTGTTGGTGACGCAGTCCTATAACAAACATACACAGAATATACTTTAAAACTCCTATTAAAGTAAGCGGAACTGACACCAAATGTACTTTACCCAGATATTTTACTGAGGCTAATGGGCAAGTAATAAACAACAGTATAACAAGTTGCAGATCCCTGCAATAAACAGTAATAAAGATAAACAGAGTAATCAGAATAATAAAGTATTGCTATGCAACTCTAGCGCTGCCCTTTTACAGCTACTTCCCCTCATGGGTAGACTAACACCCAGCAATGTCTACCTATGCAGTCAGGCCTGACTGATCTAAATGGAAGTTCAGTGAAACAATATTCGCTGCAATCTCTCGGTGGTGCACTTGAAGAACAACTTTGTAATCCCAACGAATAGTAAAGATAAAGTATCTGTCTTTAAACAGCTCTCACCACCTGGACAAGTCCAAGTCCCTTTCCTCCATCGATTCGTCTAGGAACAGGAATCCACCGACATCCAAGTCTTCAATCCTTCTGGTGTACTGCAGCAAGGAGGATTAGATGTCTCTAAGGCTCTGCTAAGCTGGCAGAGGGCTCTTTGGAAAGGAGCACACGGCCCGGGCTTCAGGCCTTGTGCACACAGCAGTTCAGCACAGACATCCTCTTGCTAGGAGAGGGGGGGGTCCAAAGAGGCCGACCAAAACTCCGCCTCCCCTTTATAAAGTCTGCCCCAGCAGTCTCTGTTCTGGAGCAATGCACCCTGGGTGCTGCAAGATGTACTGGGAGATGTAGTCTCTCTCTCCTCTGCTTTCACTTCCATAATGTCTCTTTACTTCCTCCCGACTCACCTCTCACCTGGAACTTCTTGTCTCTCTGCATTAAAGGGGAACACCCCGCTACATTAATATGAATGTGTTCTTAGTGGGCAGGTTCTAATGACATCATAACAGGAAACTGAAGCAAGGGTGGGAGAGGAGGAGGAGGTGTATGCCATAGACTGCACTAGGATTTGATGGTATTTCTTCCAGGGTGACAATGCCTATACAGGTGTATAGCACCAATGTGCCATCATTTACTCCTGATGGGTAGACACAGTGCAGAAAGGTGACAGCTCTATGATAATTTCAACAAGGGCCAGCAAGGGTTGTCCGAACGTAAAATAATGAGGCTCAGGAGGGGCTGTTTTTTAGAATACGAACAGGCCCAGGATAGTTGAAAGGAGATTCTATAACCCCCAGGAGCCATTTACAGCCCATTACACTCTTAAGCCTTGTACACACGATCTGATATTCTATGGATTCTAATCCGATGGTTTTGTCCATCAGAAATACGTTGAAGCTGACTTCCATCAGTTTTGCCTACACACCATCAGTTAAAAACCGACCGTTCCAAACGCGGTGACGTAAAACACTCCGATGAGCCAGGAAAAATGAAGTTCAATGCTTCTGAGCATGCGCCGACTTGATTCTGAGCATGCATGGGTTTTTTATCCGATGGACTTGCCCCATAGACGATCGGAATTTGCTATCGGTTTTTGATCCATCGGAAAAATTTAAAACATGTTCTATTTTTTAAAACCGATGGAAAAAGTCCGATGGGTCCCATACACGATCAGTTTTTTTTCGATGGAAAAAGTCCATCGGACTGTTTTCATCGGTAAAACCGATCATGTGTACAGGGCTTCAAAGTATAACTTAACTGTATCTGAGCACCATGCTATTTAATTCATTTTTAATATTGAAAGCAAATTTGCCCATCTATCTAGGTCTTCGTGCTTTATTTTGTTGAGAAATCGCTTTGACAAACCCCCCTAGCATTTCTAGCCACAGCCATCTTGCATAAGGGCAGATGATTCATGTAGCATTTACTTCCTAGAAGCCATCTGCCCTTTCCTCAGGCATGCAGGCAGGAGGGTGTGCTTAGCTGAGAAAGCCCCTTCTTCTCCCCTCCTCCAGATAAAAAAAAAATGACCATGAAGACTCCTGGGATGTAGGAGATCAGTTTGGCCTAGGCCAGAAATCAGGAAGCAACTGAAGAAATGTAAAAACAAGTAAATATGATAAGAAAGTATAATGTAATTGTAGCTCACTACTACCAATTGTGGCTCAAAGCCCAACATACCTTTGAATTATCTTCACTCACCCCCCCCCCCCCGGCTTCCTTCCTAGGTGACCCGAGATTTACCCATGCCTATGGAAACTATCAATCTTTTGCCTATTGGATCAAAAACAATCTTACTACACTCAAATCTTTACAATCTAAATATGAATTCTCCTCATTCACCGCTTTGCAAGATAAATATGGCACTCCCCTTTCCGAATTTCAACACTACAACCAGATCAAAGCTTTCTATGCAGAATATTACTCTCTCTCCACCCTTCCCACTGTAACAATCTTTGAACGGATTTGCATATCTTCATCTAGAGATAAGGGCATCATATCCCGCCTATACAACCATCTCAATACTTTTCACTCACATGACAAGTCCGTTCAAATGCTCCATTGGGAATCAGACATAGTTAGCACCTTCACAGTGGATGAATGGCATAGCATGTCAGATAATCTACGTAAGAGTAACAAAGCTATCTCCTTCAGAGAGACTCCCACAAAAATATTCTCTAGATGGTATCTCACCCCGTCCAAACTTCACTCTTTCTATCCCTCAATCTCCCCAAACTGCTTTAGGGGTTGTTCGGAACCAGGCAATATCCTACACATATTTTGGAGCTGCAAACACCTACCGTATTTATCGTATTTAACTTTTAGGAGGGAAGTTTAAGGAAAAAAAAAAAACTTACATTTAAATGCAGCCTTGTCAGCAGTGTCCGTTGCAGCCTTGTCAGCAGTGTCCATTGCAGCCTTTGCCCAGTGTCCAGTGCAGCTTTGCTCAGTGTCCAGTGCAGCTTTGTCCAGTGCAGCCTTTGCCCAGTGTCCAGTGCAGCTTTGCCCAGTGTCCAGTGCAGCCTTTGCCCAGTGTCCAGTGCAGCTTTGTCCAGTGCAGCCTTTGACCTGTGTAGCTTTGCCCAGTGTCCAGTGCAGCCTTTGCTAAGTGCAGCCTTGCCCCAGTTTTCAAAATTGGCGCCGCTGAGATCGCCGCAGAGACTAGGCGGAGCGGGGCGAACGCCGCAGAGACGCAGGGACTGGGCGGAGCCGCCGCCGAGATACACATAGCCGAGTGTACTCGGCTATACTCGGCTTTTCTCGGCTCCGCTCACAGTCACGCCGAGTCCCGCCCTATGATGGACATATCACAGGTCCAATGGCGGGACTGGGCGTGACTGTGAGCAGTGCCGAGAAAAGCCGAGTATAGCCGAGTACACTCGGCTATGTGTATCTCGGCGGCGATCGCTGCGCTCCGCTCAGTCAGCGGAGATCGCCGGGATCAGTGGGTATCGGCGTATAACACGCACCCACGATTTTCCCCTGATTTTAAGGGGAAAAAAGTGCGTGTTATACGCCGATAAATACGGTACTTCATACATGGCGCAACGCAGTAGAAATCTTTGAAAACTCCACCAAACAGAGGTTCCCCATATCCCCGCAAATATGCCTTTTATATGCTAAGGTTCCTAATATTCCAATCCCATGCATGAGACTCTTTCACACTTTATGCAGCTCCATCCAATGGATGATTGCCTCTAATTGGAGATCCAAAGATCTCCCCTGGTCGCAGGTACTGGCTAGGATGGAGATGATGAAACTTTCGGAGAGAATCTATCACACTCTCCATGATACCTTCCATGTATTTGAAAGGAAATGGTCATATTGGCGTACAACATAATTTAACAATTTAGTCCCTAAGGCTCCACTTACACTCTTTCGTGATACCCTGAATTCTTGACCTATAGTGCTTGTTTTGTGTGTTTGTGACATATACCCGTGAAATATATCTTTGTACCTTATTACTATGTCTACAACCAATATTTGCATATAAGAACTCTACGTTTTTTTATATTGATTACCTTTATCAACACCTTATGTACCTGTACATTTGAACTTTCAAATAAAACTTTGTAAACAAAAAAAAGAAAGTATATCTATTTACTAATGCTAGCACCATAAGAGCCGGTGATGTAAAAAATGTCTCGACCCATGCAGGATCTCGACCGCGTCACTTCCTGTGCACCTACGTCACAAACACAGCTGATTCCGGGCTCCACTGCGCATGCGCGGCTTCACCGCACCTATACCGCGCATGCGCAGAAGCCCATTTCGGTCCGTGAAAATTCTAGACTCGAGCGGGCGGGCGGAGGCGTTGCGAATTGCTCAACATCGTCGCCAGCACCGCCTCCAGCCCCGCCCCCAACACGCCCCTAGCCTGCTCTGGAGAAGGGGGCGGACAAGCTAGCCACTTAACACTGTGGACCGAGGTCGACATAAAATATAGTGCTGCACCGCCTCCAGCCCCTGTCACGCCCCTAGCCTGCTCTGCTGAAGTGGGGCGGGCCCCGTGTATAGCACTGTATATATGAATGGCAGGTCCATCAAAAATATAGAGCTTTGCCTGTGGGAGGGGCCAAGCCTTTGCATCAAATAACTCATCAAATAAACTGAACCCCCCCCCCATTCAATTGTAGCCTCACTGTTCCCGTCAAACGCAAACGCTGTGCCCGTCAAACGCAACCGCTGTGCCCGTCAAATGCAGCCACTGCACCCAGCAAACGCAAACGCTGTGCCCGTCAAACGCAAGCGCTGTGCCTGTCAAACACAACCGCTGTGCCCGTCAAACGCAAGCGCTGTGCCCGTCAAATGCAACCGCTGTGCCCGTCAAACGCAACCGCTGTGCCCGTCAAATGCAGCCACTGCACCCAGCAAACGCAAATGCTGTGCCCGTCAAATGCAAACGCTGTGCCCGTCAAAAGCAGTCACTGTGCCCATCAAATGCAGCCACTGTGCCCGTCAAATGCAGCCACTGCGCCCAGCAAACGCAGCCACTGCGCCCGTCAAACGCAGCCACTGCGCCCGTCAAACGCAGCCACTGCGCCCGTCAAACGCAGCCACTGTGCCCGTCAAACGCAGCCACTGTGCCCGTCAAACGCAGCCACTGTGCCCGTCAATTGCTGCCAGATTGTCAAGCCGTAGCTGTGCTCCCTGGAGATAAGCTGATCGCCCATCCGTGCTGCTGGAGGGAGCCCAGACGACCATAAATGAGGGACCTGCAGACTTGGTCATGGTAAGTGAGACCATCCCATATCCCACTCCATCTTCCCCGAGGACAGGGACCCCCTCCCCCCCAAGACAGAGACCCCCTTCTCCCCCCTAAAACGGAGAGGGAAATCTTCTCCCCCCTGAGGACAGGGACCCCTTCTCTCCTGGGGACAGGGACTCCCTTCTCTCCTGGGGACAGTCTCCTGGGAACAGGGACTCCCTTCTCTCCTGGGAACAGGGACTCCCTTCTCTCCTGGGGACAGGGACCCCCTCCCCCCCAAGACAGGGAAACCTTCTCCCCCCTGAGGACAGGGACCCCTTCTTTCCTGGGGACAGGGACTCCCTTCTCTCCTGGGGACAGGGACTCCCTTCTCCTCTGGGTACAGGGACACCTTCTCTCCTTTGGACAGGGACCCCCTTCTCCCCTGGAAACAGGGACCCTCTGGGCCACTCACCTGGGAACAGGAACTCCTCCTCTCCTGGGGACAGGGACCCCCTTCTCACTCTGGGGCAGGGATCCTATCTCACCTGGGGGCAGGGATCCTATCTCACCTGGGGGCAGGAACTCCATCTCACCTGGGGGCAGGAACTCCATCTCACCTGGGGGCAGGAACTCCATCTCACCTGGGGGCAGGAACTCCATCTCACCTGGGGGCAGGAACTCCATCTCACCTGGGGGCCGGAACTCCATTTCCCCTGGTAACGGGGACTTCATCTCACCTAGGGATCCCATTTTCCCTAGGGATCAGGACTCCACCTCCCCTAAGAACAGTAACCTGATCACCCTGTTTGTGCCAACCTCACTGCCCTGCCTGCCATGTGTCCTGTGTGAGGGCCCTTCTGTGACAGCTCTTATCAGTACTTCATCCCACTGTGTGATCCCCCTACATGACTGATTCCTCTGTGTGCATCCCTTACACGGGGAACCCCTCTGTTTTCTCCCCCTACATGTCTGCATACTCGGACCACCACCTGTACCATTTCCACATCCTCTGACTGCCTCCTGTATCCTGTCCGCCATCCTCTGACCACCTCCTCTATCCTGTACACATGTTCTGACCACCTATTGTCTTCAGCCTCTAACCACCTCCTGTATCCTGTCCGCAGCCTCTAACCTGTCTGCAATCTCTGACTATCCCTTGTCTTTTATCGTGTCTGCAGTCTCTTAGGGGGAGTCTGGAGAGGAATCAAGAGTAAGAGCGTCGCCGGGATTGGGATTATGGGAGGAGTCAGACGTTTATGGACTGTGGAGAACAGACTATAGAATAAAACCAGAGCCACCAACCTGGAGCCATCTAACTGAGACCTGCATGCTGCACTGGAGAGGAGGTCAGTGACAGCGCCGTCAGGTCAGTCTGAGGGGGGTCACTGATGTAAGGGGGGAGTGAATACAATTATGTAAGGGGGCACTGATATAAAGGTTTCCCCTTATCTCAGTAACACCCCCCCTCTTACCTTAGTGTATTCACTCTGCGGAAGGTGGTCTCCGGTCACCAGAGTCTCCCCCCCCCCCCAGCCCACATCACATTTCCCGGCATTCCCCTTTACATCAGAGTCGGCAGGATTCCCCCTTACAGTGCAAGGGAACTCAGATGTAAAGGAAAATGCTGCAGAGCATAATCTAAGGAGAAACTTTGATGTAAGGCGTGCTCTGGTCACCAGAGACCACCTTATATCAGAGTCCACTGCATTCCCATTTACATCAGAGTTCCCACTTACATCAGGGTCTGCAGAGTTTCCCCTGTAAGATTAGAAGGGATCGAGGCCCAGAGACATGTCCAGAGAACACAAAGGATACATGGGATAGATTAGAAGGGATGGAGGCCTCCTCTGTTTTCCCTGGACATCCATCCCTTCTAATCTAACCCATTTATCCTCTATGTTCTCTGGACATGGCTCTGGGTCTCGATCCCTTCTAATCTATCCCATGTATCCTTTGTGTTCTCTGGACATGTCTCTGGGCCTCGATAGGGTAAGGTAAGAGGGGGGGGTGTTACTGAGATAAGGGGAAACCTTTATATCAGTGCCCCCTTACATAATTGTATTCACTCCCCCCTTACATCAGTGACCCCCCTCAGACTGACCTGACGGCGCTGTCACTGACCTCCTCTCCGGTGCAGCGTGCAGGTCTCAGTTAGATGGCTCCATGTTGGTGGCTCTGGTTTTATTCTATAGTCTGTTCTCCACAGTCCATACACGTTTGACTCCTCCCGTAATCCCAATCCCGGCGACGCTCATAGGCCTCGTACACACGACCGAGTAAATCGGTCGTGTGTATGCGGCTATCGGGTTTCTCGTCGAGAAAACCGACAAGTAACCTCGACGAGAAAATAGAGAACCTGCTCTCTATTTTCTCATCGAGATTCTCCTCGGCATGTTTCTCGACGAGAAAAGTGAGTGTGTGTACACTTACCTGTCCTCCCGGAAGCCCGCGCATGTTCGAAATGAATTCGACGCTATGCGCGGTAGCTTCCTAGGCATACGTAGGGTATACCAAGATGGCGGCGACGGCATCGAATGTGACGAGCGCATGCTCGTCGTAGTCGATGACGTCACCGCATACGCTCCATTCAAAGAACCGCGGGTTCTTTGAAACGAGCGTGTGTACACTCGGCCGGGACAAGTTTCTTGTCCAAGAATCTCGTCGAAAAAAACGACATGTTTTTTTCAACGAGAATCTCGGCCGTGTGTACGAGGCCTTACTCTTGATTCCTCTCCAGACTCCCCCTAAGAGACTGCAGACACGATAAAAGACAAGAGATAGTCAGAGATTGCAGACAGGTTAGAGGCTGCGGACAGGATACAGGAGGTGATTAGAGGCTGAGGACAATAGGTGGTCAGAACATGTGTACAGTATAGAGGAGGTGGTCAGAGGATGGCGGACAGGATACAGGAATCAGTCAGAGGATGTGGAAATGGTACAGGTGGTGGTCCGAGTATGCAGACATGTAGGGGGAGAAAACAGAGGGGTTCCCCGTGTAAGGGGTGCACACAGAGGGATCAGTCATGTAGGGGGATCACACAGTGGGATGAAGTACTGATAAGAGCTGTCACAGAAGGGCCCTCGCACAGGACACATGGCAGGCAGGGCAGTGAGGTTGGCACAAACAGGGTGATCAGGTTCCTGTTCTTAGGGGAGGTGGAGTCCTGATCCCTAGGGAAAATGGGATCCCTAGGTGAGATGAAGTCCCCGTTACCAGGGGAGATGGAGTTCCTGCCCCCAGGTGAGATGGAGTTCCTGCCCCCAGGTGAGATGGAGTTCCTGCCCCCAGGTGAGATGGAGTTCCTGCCCCCAGGTGAGATGGAGTTCCTGCCCCAGAGTGAGAAGGGGGTCCCTGTCCCCAGGAGAGGAGGAGTTCCTGTTCCCAGGTGAGTGGCCCAGAGGGTCCCTGTTTCCAGGGGAGAAGGGGGTCCCTGTCCAAAGGAGAGAAGGTGTCCCTGTACCCAGAGAAGGGAGTTCCTGTCCCCAGGAGAGAAGGGAGTCCCTGTCCCCAGGAAAGAAGGGGTCCCTGTCCTCAGGGGGGAGAAGGTTTCCCTGTCCTCAGGGGGGAGAAGGGGGTCTCTGTCTTGGGGGGAGGGGGTCCCTGTCCCCAGGAGAGAAGGGAGTCCCTGTTCCCAGGAGAGAAGGGAGTCCCTGTTCCCAGGAGAGAAGGGAGTCCCTGTTCCCAGGAGAGAAGGGAGTCCCTGTTCCCAGGAGACTGTCCCCAGGAGAGAAGGGAGTCCCTGTCCCCAGGAGAGAAGGGGTCCCTGTCCTCAGGGGGAGAAGATTTCCCTCTCCGTTTTAGGGGGGAGAAGGGGGTCTCTGTCTTGGGGGGAGGGGGTCCCTGTCCTCGGGGAAGATGGAGTGGGATATGGGATGGTCTCACTTACCATGACCAAGTCTGCAGGTCCCTCATTTATGGTCGTCTGGGCTCCCTCCAGCAGCACGGATGGGCGATCAGCTTATCCCCAGGGAGCACAGGTACGACTTGACAATCTGGTAGCAATTGATGGGTACAGTGGCTGCGTTTGATGCACAGTGGCTGCGTTTGACGGCACAGTGACTGCGTTTGACGGGCGCAGTGGCTGCGTTTGCTGAGCGCAGTGGCTGCATTTGACGGGCACAGTGGCTGCATTTGATGGGCACAGTGGCTGCTTTTGACGGGCACAGCGTTTGCGTTTGACGGGCACAGCGTTTGCGTTGCTGGGTGCAGTGGCTGCGTTTGACGGGCACAGCGGTTGCGTTTGACGGGCACAGCGGTTGCGTTTTGACGGGCACAGCGGTTGTGTTTGACGGGCACAGCGTTTGCGTTTGACGGGCACAGCGGTTGCGTTTGCTGGGTGCAGTGGCTGCATTTGATGGGCACAGCGGTTGCGTTTGACGGGCACAGCGGTTGCATTTGACGGGCACAGTGAGGCTGCAATTGAATGGGGGGGGGTTCAGATTATTTGATGCAAAGGCTTGGCCCCTCCCACAGGCAAAGCTCTATATTTTTGATGGACCTGCCATTCATATATACAGTGCTATACACGGGGCCTGCCCCACTTCAGCAGAGCAGGCTAGGGGCGTGACAGGGGCTGGAGGCGGTGCAGCACTATATTTTATGTCGACCTCGGTCCACAGTGTTAAGTGGCTAGCTTGTCCGCCCCCTTCTCCAGAGCAGGCTAGGGGCGTGTTGGGGGCGGGGCTGGCGACGATGTTGAGCAATTCGCAACGCCTCCGCCCGCTCGCTCGAGTCTAGAATTTTCACGGACTGAAATGGGCTTCTGCGCATGCGCGGTATAGGTGCGGTGAAGCCGCGCATGCGCAGTGGAGCCCGGAATCAGCTGTGTTTGTGACGTAGGTGCACAGGAAGTGACGCGGTCGAGATCCTGCATGGGTCGAGATATTTTTTACATCACCGGTTCACACAGGGGCAACACGACTTCCAGCACGACTTTGGGAGGCAACTCAGACACGACTTGAGCATGAATCACAGCGCTACTTGGGGCGACCTCAGCGCGACTTGTGGTGATTTACAACACGACATGAAGTCGCCTCCAGGACAGGAGACATTCCAGTGGCCAATAAAACAAGAATCAGCTCTGTGGGAGGGAGGGGGAGGGAGGGGTTTGCCTGAGAAATGTATGTTCTCTTCCTGGAAAGTTGCTTCTGTTAAGACAGGGAATCCGACTTCTGAGCGACTTCCATTGAAATCAATGGGTACAGGTCGCCTAGCAGTCGCCTAGAAGTCGGATTGAAGTAGTACAGGAACCTTTTTTGAAGTCGGAGCGACTGCAGTCGTGTACAGAAAAATGGCTCCATTCACTTCAATTATTTTAAAAAATAGCGCGACTTGGGGCAACTCGGGGCGATCAGAAGTCACGTCCGGAGTCGCCCCTGTGTGAACCGGGTCTTAGGATTAAAAATAGTTAATGTTGATTGAAAGAGTTTAGTTCTGCTTTAAAAAATACCAAAAAGCCACCTTAATTTCCCCTTCTTAATTGACTCCAATGTGGTGAAAATTTCCCAATTATGTGCCAAAATTTCAGGGAAACAAAACCTTCAACTTCACTTATCCCTATGAGTGAGTCATTTAACTGGAACCAGTATGAAATTGGCATGTGAACAAGTGTACCACATGCTTGCTTAACCTCTGCTGTACCACAAGTGTCTTTTATGGAGTATTAATAAATTTGAAGATGTTTAGGAGCATGTATGGAGTTGTGTATCATCTTCTTCTATTAACTGTGCCGGCAGCTGTGCGACTGCTCATCCTGCACCTGACAGCTCTGGAAGATTTTCTTATATTTCAGGGTAGTAGTACATTTTTTAAATTTTATGGACCACATGTTTCAAGTCAGTGACTCACTAAGTACAGTATTGGTGCCAGGATCAGCGCCTGCACCTTTAAAAACTAATTTAACAATGGCGGCCCCATAATTCTGTCCTCACGTGTTCCCTTTAAATGAAGGTGACCAGATTTTTAAAATGAAATCCGTGGACATATTTTTTTTTTTTTACTAGTAATGGCGGCAATCAGCGACTCTCTGCCCGTCGCCGCCTGCCTCACTTCCTGTTAAGTCTTACTCTCCGGGCCCTGGGTACTACTGGGTGGGGAGCGGAGGAAGATCACTCCGCCAGGGAAGGCACGGAGATAGGCAGGCGGCTGGCCATGACTTGAGCCAAGGCAGAACATGCGAGCGGAGCAATAACCATCTGTGCACATTTAAAGCTTGACTTTGTACTATTGGTGGTTCTGTAACAATGTTTCTGTAATAGACTGCGTGATGCCAGTTCCTTTTTCAAGGACATGAGGGACAACCTCCCCCCCCCCACATGGTTTATGTGTCTTATCTGAACTCTGCATTACCCTGTACCACACTCTGCTTCCCTACACTAGAAGGGTTAGTGCTGTCGCCATCTCACCCACTTTGGGCACTCGGTTCAGACCGTGGGAACTGTGTCACTACACACCCTTTGATACAGCCAGGAGAATATGTAATTACTGGAAATGCACTTCTATTACCCTGACTGGATAAAACGTGACTGTGAAAATACGTTTCCTGATTCTTAATATGGTGCAAATAAATTGCTGGGAAATTTTGTGGCCCCATGGTGCCCATAGAAATTGCGGCTGACCACACAAGTGGCGATTTTAATAAGAAACCCAATGCCAATGATTTATACATTTTATATGGTAGAGATTGACCACTTCCCGACCGCCCGCCGTCGTTCTACGTCACTACTTTGAAGAGGAATACTGTTCTTATGGCAGCAGCTAGCTGCCATAACCCCCGCATCCTCTTCAAGAGCGAGCGGTCCGGTTTCAGATAAAAGTGGTCTCTGCGGCGGATTCACCGCAAGATCACTTTTATCAGCGGCGGGAGAGGGCCACCCCCCTCCCTCCGCTCTCCGGTGCCCTTTCGCCGCTTACTGGAGCCGGCGGGAGGGGGGGGGGGGCGCTCGCGTCTGTGTTCTTGTGTGGTATGGAGACGATTGAGGGGAAGATGGCCCCCACCCGTCTCCTAACCACTGCAGGGCGGAAGCAACGTCAAAACGTCACGTCCGCCCAATGCTCTTAAAGAGACATTTTTTTTTTTTTTTTAAATGACATTACATTTTTTTTATTTTTTTTTATTGCATTTTAGTGTAAATATGAGATCTGAGGCCTTTTTGACCCCAGATCGCATATTTAAGAGGACCTGTCATGCTTTTTTTCTATTACAGGGGATGTTTACATTCCTTATAATAGGAATAAAAGTGACATTTAAAAAAAAAAAAAAGAACAGTGTCAAAAAATAAAATAAAAGGTAAAATAAATAAGAAAAAAAAATACTATTTTAAACGCGCTACGTACCGACAAGCTATGAAAGCGGTGTTCAAACCACACATGTGAGGTATCGCCACGATCGGTAGAGCAAGAGCAATAATTCTAGCTCTAGACCTCCTCTGTAACTAAAACATGCAACTTGTAGAATTTTTTAAACGTCGCCTATGGAGATTTTTAAGGGTAAAAGTTTGTCGCCTTTCCACGAGCGGGCGCAACTTTGAAGCGCGACATGTTGCTGCCAAAAAAAAATGCGCTTGTAAGACCGCTGCGCAAATACGGTGTGACAAAAAGTATTGCAACAATCGTCATTTTATTTTCTAGGGTGTTAGAAAAAAATATATATAATGTTTGGGGGTTCTAAGTAATTTTCTAGCAAAAAAAAAAAAAACTGTTTTTAACTTGTAAACACCAAATCTCAGAAAGAGGCCCGGTCCTTAAGTGGTTAAATGCATTGGCAGCTTTTTAATGTTTTTTTGGTTTTTTTTTCACATTTTAACCCCCTTCCTCTGTAGGTAAAATAAACACAGATAAAATAAGAAAAGCCGTGCTAGAATAGTCCCAATTGATGCAAATGGATCCTTGATTCAATATCATGACAATATGTTTCCATAGTTGAGGATGGTGAGGAAAATCCTGTTCACAATGCCACCACAGTGATTTACATCAAAAAGTGCACCGCCACCTTAAGAAACTTGCTTACCAGATAGCAAGCAAAAACCAGGCATCTGGCTATATCCCAGCCAAGATCTTTACTTGCACAGATCTTATGGATGATAATCACAGGATAGATGGCTGCAATGTCTTTCACACACTGGCAACACTGTAGAGTCCGTGACCCTCTCATTCAGAAAAGACCAAAAAAGAAAGACTGGCCATAGTGTAATATTGCCTTACTTGTTTATTATAGAAAAAGTAATGCACTTACTGGTAGGTTAAAATTTGCATAGGTCAACACAGAGCCGGCCGGCTCGCAACAGGCGCCCGTCCTCCTAGTACAGACAGCGTGGTGACGACAACACGTACCATCCTCCAGACGTGTTTCGTCATACGTGATGTTGTCAATGGAGGGGGGGGGGGGGGGCTAAAATAAATACAGCCTTTAGAGTGTATTGATTTTTTCTATTATTTCAAATCTACATTTAAAATTAGATTTTATGAAGAGCACCAGCTGATTATACAAGCAGAGCGAGTCAGCCACTGTGTGCCCAAAATATCTCACTTTGAGGTTTCTTAGTACACATACAAAGCGTGAATTGCCTGGCTGAGTAATATCTAAAAATGCATTTGTTGCTATGAGGTTATCTCACTACTCTGCCTTGATTCACGTAGTTTTGATGTTACAGATAGACATACTGCCTGTTCATTCTGATGCTAATGGACCCAAAGGGATAAGGGGGGTCCGTCGGTGTAGTACATGCAATGCTATACACTATATTACCAAAAGTATTGGGACACCTGCTTTTACACACACATGAACTTTAATGGCATCCCAGTCTTAGTCCGTAGTGTTCAATATTGAGTTGGCCCACCCTTTGCAGCTAAAACAGCTTCAACTCTTCTGGGAAGACTGTCCACAAGGTTTAGGAGTGTGTCTATGGGAATGTTTTACCATTCCCATTCCAGAAGCGCATTATTGAAGTCAGGCACTGATGTGGACGAGAAGGTCTGGCTCGCAGTCTCCACTCTAATTCTGGTTCAATAATTTTTATTGCAGATATAGCATTGAAACATACAATAATGTTGGAGGCTCTTAGGCTGCCCACACATGAATGCAACATTTGTATATTTGGGGTAAACCCCATAGAGTGCAAGAGTAACCAGGACAAATATCTAGTAACTCAGCCTTGAATTAGTCCTGGGCATCCATCAATAACTAAAGAGGGCTAAAAGCCCCGGAAAGAGAAAGAAGAAAATGGTAAAAAAAAGTGCGTGTAAAGGCAAGCGTCACAATACTTTTGGTAATATAGTGTACGATGAAGTGATGGTTAGGGGAGAGCAGGCTGTTTTCAGCACCAAGGACATTGTTCTCAGCAAGGGAGGTATGAAAATAAACTTGTATGTTTTCTCTATGTGCCTTGATTCCTAACATTCACATAACTGCTTTTGCTGATCCAAACATGTAGAGCTCTCCCTGTACCTGTAACTTAAAATGTAACCTGACATGTAGCTCTCCCTTTAGCCAACCCTCTAAACATAACCAAACTTCCTAAATTGACTCTAAACACTTAAAGGGTAAATACATTTTCGTGGGGGAAAAAAAAATAGCAAATAAAGAAAAAAATTATTTAGCGTATACAATTGCGACACAAGTCCTATTGTAATTGAATGTTATAAAAAATTGCCATTCCTTTTCAATCTGCAGCTCTGTAATTTTTCTGAAAATGCAATATGACTACCTGGAGGTGTTCTGTTCACAGAATGTATACAGAAACCCCCCCCCCAGAAACGTTTCCTGCTTCTGTGATTGGCTCACAGATTTTCCCAGAAGTCTGTTCTTGGATACAAATCAGATTTCAGGCATCCCCTGCAACAAAAATTTCATTTTTGGTGAGATACTCCCAATAGGAAACCACACCAAAATGGATGCAGGCCCAGCATCTTTCCTCATGCGTGCCCTGCAGGTGCTGCAGCTGATTCATAATTATGAAACATCTCCCATTAGATTCTCTTTCCCACATGGACACAGACAAACACACAGGGATTTCTTCAGAATAACAAAAGGTAGGAATCTGCAACAAAATTTGTTAAAATCCTTGCAATGCACATAGATCACCCCGGGTGGGAATGTTTTTTTTGTTCTCAACAAAAGTGGATTTAGACTTGAATTGTCTAAAATGTAACCTCCTCTCCTAAAATTAACTAATAGTAATAGGAGAGTAATGTACGGTGTTATCCATTAATACCAGACCTGGACCAAAAATAGGCCTAGGCATTTTAGACTGAGCAGCCCATTTTTTTTTTCTTAAAGCAAATTACATATAATGACAACTACTGGTTTCTCCATGTCTTTTAGTTATATTTAGCCTACTTTATTCACTGTAATTTATCAATCACACAGTAATAACCCCTAGCATCGGCGCCAGTGTACACAATAACCCCCAGAATTGGTGCCAGTTTCCGCAGTAAAAACCTCCAGCATTGGTTCCAGTTTGCGCACTAATGACCCCCAGTATTGGTTCCAGTTTGCGCACTAATGACCCCTGGCATTGGTGCCAGTTTATGCAGTAATAACCTCCGGCATTGGTGCCAGTTTACGCAGTAATAACCTCCGGCATTGGTGCCAGTTTACGCAGTAATAACCTCCGGCATTGGTGCCAGTTTACGCAGTAATAACCTCCGGCATTGGTGCCAGTTTACGCAGTAATAACCTCCGGCATTGGTGCCAGTTTGCGCAGTAATAACCTCCGGCATTGGTGCCAGTTTATGCAATAATAACCCCCAGAATTGGGGCCAGTTTAAGCAGTAATAAGCTCCAGTATTGGTGCCAGTTTGCATAATAATAACCCCAAGCATTGGTGCCAGTTTACCCACTAATAGTCCCCAGCATTGGTGCTAGTTTACGCAATACTAGCATACACATTGTTGGTCAGTGGAGTTATGCTATCTAAACCCCCTTCATTAGTAATCCCTTAACTTTTCTGCATTGATGGTCAGGAGAAGTGGTATTTAAAGAGGAACTGCAGTCTGCTCACATAATTTGTAATAAAAAACATCTTTGCCATTCTGAAGCTTCTCTCCAACCACTTTGCATATTATTTTATATATACTGTGATTCTGTACTTGCCATATATGCTGCAGAAATCTTCCTCCACTAAGTCTGGCTGCAGATATTTTAACTGTGGGCAGCTGAAGCTGCTGCCTGTTCACTTCCTGGATTTACATAGAGGCACACCTCCAGCTCTGCAGCTCTCATTTGCCCTTTTATGACTCCTTCCCAGCAAACTGGTGAGCGAGAGAGCTCTGCATGATGTCATAAGCATAGGCTAATGACCAGACAAGAAAAAGTAAGTGGGTTGTATAAGGTATTTACTGGCAGAAAAAAAACGTTTTACTTTCCAAAGTTAAAACAACAAGGGGGGGAGAAGATTTAATAGATGGAAAGTTGAAAAAATTACTGAAGGTCCACTTTAAGACATCTCTCCCCATTGGTAGTCAGTTTCAGTTTTATTTAACCCCTTCATAATGTAGTATGAAAGGGTTAATAAACACTGCCACTAATGTAGCATAAAGGGGACAATAAACACTGCTACTGTACACTAATACAGCTTTGTACAATGAAATGGTTAATCTCCTGGTGGAGTAAGGGGGTTAATTAACATTGCCACTTGCCAGTAAAGCAAGGAGTTAATAAACACTGCCACTGACGATTAATGGAGCAATGGCCAGTGACTGTGTTAATTAACCATTTGCATCACTAGCTATTGGTAATGTTAATTAACCCCTTCACTCCCACAAGGGGTTGATCATTTTTCTGTAGACAGTTCTATATATCCTCAGCTGCTGCATTCACATTTGTGACCCACTCCAGCCCGACTCCTCTCACTTTCTGGCCTGGAAAGAGACTGGGACTAACCTTCCTCTGTCGGTCCTGTACTGCATAGTTCCTTCTCGTGCCAGGTGCAGGAGCGCAGAAAGCGCTTACAAAACTCTGCACCCCTCTGCCACTCTGCAAGCTGCTGTGCTGCTAAAGTCTGCCCCGATGATGTACTGGGAATGTTGCCCGGCGAGACCGGCCCACTGGGAAGATTCCCAGGTGTGCCCTATGGCCAGTCCGGGCCTGATTAATACTGAGCATTTTGGGAGATACTCTTAATTGACCAATTTAAAGTAGAACTAAAGGCATTATTTTTTAATTTTAGAGTAAATAGCGTAATAATAACCCCTGTCAGGTTTTTTTTTCCCTGCCATCTTTGTCATTGGAGAGATTTCGGTTCACATCCTGTCCCATACCCAAAACAGGAAGTTAGAGGAAATCTCTCCAGAACTAGTGTGCCCATTGGAAGGTCCCCCCTCTATTACTGTTCTGGGGATAACTCAAAATTCTGAATTTACTTTCAGGTTCATTGATCATGGCCACCAGGACAAATAGAGATAGTGCATCTCCTTTACGAGGGCACAGACAACAACAAAAATCTGACAGATGTGTTTAATCCTTCCCCACTCTATCAAAAAAAATATATATATATAAATATAATTTGTTATTAAAGGTACAAGCTTTTGGGATGCCATAGATCCCTTAAACTCCAAACTTTCTGCTTAACAGATCCGAACACTAAACATTTAATCTAAGTTGGCTATGTCCCAACTGGAGAGATTTGCCCTTATTGTCCTAGGAAGTTTGTCACTGACACTAAAAGTGATGGAAAAGCCAACATTTTGATTTGCGTCTGTAATGTGTATAGAGGAGAAATCTTTCAATGGGGACAGTTGTTACAGTGACATCTCTTTTAGAA
Organism: Rana muscosa; assembly: GCA_029206835.1. Lineage (NCBI taxonomy): Eukaryota > Metazoa > Chordata > Amphibia > Anura > Ranidae > Rana > Rana muscosa. The sequence continues at coordinate 62,275,275 of CM055120.1, read as the reverse complement.
AGGATTTGCAACACTTTTGGTGAGTTCTCCTCTCACTTTGTGTCTTTCCACAGGCCTTTTGTGAGCTAACTGATGCTCAGGGCTGTCTTGCTCTCTCTGCTGTAGGTGCATGCTGTTGCGTGAAATGGCTAACTGCTGTCAGAACACCAAAAAGATACTAAAGCTGCCTTTTTAGGATAAGATGACCAGATTTTTAAAAAGGACATATTTTTTTTTTTTTACTGGTAATGGCGGCAATCAGCGACTCATAGCCGGACTGCGATATTGCGGTGGACAAATCGGACACTAAGGCCCCTTTCACACTGAGGCGTTTTTACTGCGTTTTCGCGGTAAAAATGCCTGAAATAATCCTGCCCCATCATTCTTAATGTGAAAGCCCTGAGGGCTTTCACACTGAGGCGGCTTTGCTGGCTGTGCGTTGGAAAAAATCCTGCAAACAGCTTCTTTGGAGCATCTTTAGGGCGCTAAAAATAACGCTTGTAATTGAAAATTAATGAGTAATGCGGTAAAACACATAGGCGGTCGCGCTATTTTTACCGCGAACGCGGTAAAACACATAGGCGTTAGTCATCGAGTCCGGTGGACCCGCTGATTGGCTCAGATACCCAGAAATGCAGGATCACGTATATAAGTGATCCTGCGCAGCGCGACCGCCCTGTAGCAGTAAATCTGCTTTGGGGGTAGTCAGCAACTGGTTAAAATCATCAGCATTATGATAACTCACAGCAGGCACTCTATCATGGCTCTGTCACAGTGTGTCACATAACATGGCTTCTGGGTGCTGATTTTGTTAACTTATGACCAATAAGTGCCTGCTGCCTGTGAGTTATGATGCCATCCATTATGCCGGAAGACAGACAAAGTGCAATGTAGTCTATTCACAGACACCCCCAAAGTACATCTGTGTTGAAGCCTTGAAGGCACTGGCAGCCCCATGATCGGATCCGCTTCCCCTCTGTTCCATCTGCTGGACATTGTCGGCTGAGCTCAGCTGCCTCTCTCAGCCCGTCGCCGCCGCCGCCCACCTCACAGCCTCTCAAGTCTCACTCTCCGGGCCTCGGCTACTACTGGGTGGAGAGCGGAGGAAGATCACTCCGCCGGGGAAGGCAAGGAGGTAAGCAGGCAGGCGGCTGGTGGAGATTTGAGTCAAGGCAGAAGAACATGTGAGCGGAGCTTGAATGGGCATTCGCCCGAAACTGAAAAAAATAGTGCTTCCATTCCGACCAGCACATCATCATCAGAAAGGGACACAGATAATGGAAAAAAAATACATTATCTGTGTCCCTTTCAAATTCAGATTTTTGTCTTTTATTCTGCACTGACTGTCTTTGAAATTGCCCCAGCTCCTGTTGAAATCAAATCCGGGGACAAAACCAGGGACAGACTTGGTCCGGGGACAGGGTCCTCAATCCGGGGACTGTTCCCGGAAACCGGGGATACACCATTTTGGGATACCCTGTTAGTCAGGAACTGGTATGAAGGCCCCTTGAACCTCCTTTAGGGAAAGGGAGCCTAAACTGCTGGAAGCGTGAACCTAAAATGGGAAGTTAAGTAGCTCCCTTAGCCTGACCTGAGGTAACTGGGTGAAGCCTGAACTCCAGCAAAAGGCTACGCTGGGGCATGTCAAACTGTTCTGAGGAGATTCAGCTGTGGTGGTCTTGACCTTGCCAGCAATTGATGTTGTTTTATGGGCTATGCCCTCAAGTTAATTCTGGGGTCATTCTAATGCCTGTCTGGACTCTTAGACTATGTGAGTTTATGTTTTATGGGTGCTTACAGTATAACTGTAACTGGCATTGTTGTTTGGTACATTGCTCAGCTTCAGTGTCTTTTTGGGGGACAATGTTGGTTTATTAGTTGGTCATAAATGAGCCTATGCTTTTCAGCAGTCATGAAGACCCATCAAGCTCCTTTAGGGAAAGGGAGCCATGACTGCTGGAATCATGGCATTGCTGTAAACGTGAACCTAAAATGGGAAGTTAAGTAGCTCCTTTAGGATTGGCTACAAAGACCTGAGGTAACTGGGTGGAGTCTGAACTCTAGGAAAAGGCTGCACTGGGGCATGTCCAACTGTTCTGAGGAGATTCAGCTGTCAAGAATTGTCCACCATCCCACCCGTTGTGATGTTTTGTCACAGCTTTGTTGGCGGTTTTGACCTTACCAGCAATTGATGTTGCTTTATGGGCTATGCCCTCAAGTTAAATTCTGGGGTCAGTCTAATGTCTGACACTAATGGTAAGGACAGGCCTCTTAAACTAGGGTGACCAGACGTCCCAGATTCCCAGGGACAGTCCCCGGATTGAGGAGATTTGGGGGGGTTTGTCCCCGGATTCAGTGGCGTCGCTATGGGGATGGAGGGGGGCATGCCGCACCAGGGTGAATGGCTCATTGGTGTCAGTACTGTGCTCCTCCTATCTCCCCGCCTTATGCTTAGATTCTGAATGCTGCTGAGTCCACCCCCTTCTGCCAATCTTCTCAGATTGGCTGGTATACTGGCCACAGTAAATCCCGCCCCTTTCCCACCCACCTTGTCCTCATACCTGGGCGCACCCTGCCCGCACTGTGCTGTGCTGCTGGGCTAGGAGGAGGATGTCCTACGATTAGAATTGGGGAGGGGGCAGGCTTTACTCCTGCTGGAGAGTCTCCTCTGTCCCACCCACTTCTGTTCTGCAACGTCTTCTGCCTGCATGATGACATCAGATCAGTGAGTCTAAAAACTGTACTCACCACAGTGCTGGAGTTTACTTGCACTACATCTGTACTGGGAAGGGGGGGGATTCTACTACTGAGGGGTCTGCACTGGGAGAAAGGGGGATTCTACTTCTCAGGGGTCTGCACTGGGAGAAAGTGGGGATTCTACATCTGAGGGGCCTACACTGAGAGAAAGGGGGAGGGGTTCTACTACTGAGGAGTCTGCACTCGGGGAAAGGGGGGATTCTATTACAGAGGGGTCTGCACTGGAAAAAAGGGGGGGATTCTACTACTGAGAGGTCTGCACTTGGGGAAAGGGAGGATTCTACTACTCAGGGGTCTGCACTGGGTAAAAGGGGGATTCTACTACTCAGGGGTCTGCACTGGAAGAAAGGGAGGATTCTACTGCTCAGGGGTCTGCACTGGGAGAATGGGGAATTCTACTACTCAGGGGTCTGCACTGGGAGAAAGGGGGATTCTACTACTCAGGGGTCTGCACTGGAAGAAAGGGAGGATTCTACTACTCAGGGGTCTGCACTGGGAGAATTGGGGATTCTACTACTCAGGGGTCTGCACTGGGAGGAAAGGGGGATTCTTCTACTAAGGGGTCTGCACTGGGAGGAAGGGGGGGTTTAATACTGTGAGGTCTGCACTGGGAGAAAGAGGGGGGTGTTCCACTGAGGTGTTTGCACTGGGGGAAGGGGGGGGTTCTACTACTCAAGGGTATGCACTGGGGGAAAGGGAGGAGGGGTTCTACTACTGAGGGGTCTGCACTGGGGGAAAGGGGGAGGGGTTCTACTACTGAAGGGTCTGCTGGGAGATCTATGCCTTTTAAAGAGTTTTTTTCGCTATCTTATCTTCTTAACATTTGGCAGCCCTATCCCAAACAATTCTAAGTATCATTTTTTTTAATCTGATGGAAGAAATGTGAGAAATAACGTATATATCATACAATCATTCCATAAACACATAACACATACACTGCATGTACAATCTGAGAAAAAAATGCTTATAAAATAGTTTACCATTTGCCAATAAAAATAAATAAAAAAATAATAATATGTCCCCGGATTTCATTTTAAAAATCTGGTCACCTTATGTCAGTTTGTTTATGGGTGGCATTGTTGTTTGGTACATTTGGATAGTTTAATAAAGCTGTGGCCTTGCCCTATTTCCAACTTAATCAGCTTCCATGTCTTTTTGGGGGGCAAGGTATTGGTTTATTAGTTGGTCATAAATGAGCCTATGTTTGTTAGCAGTCATGGATTTTAGGGCTGTGGAAATTAACTATTAATTCCTCGATTAATCGATACATTTTTTTGATCGATCAAAATTCTTTTGATCGGTACTCACCTCTCCGCCGGCTTCCGGGTCTTCAGGGAGTTCTGTCGGAGATCCGGTGACGTCACGGACACCCGCGGGGCTTCTGAAGGGCTCCTTTGCTGTGCCTTCATATCTGCATGCCGGCGGGACCTTACTATTTGCCACACGCAAGGGCTGTTACACTTCCCTCTATCAACCTGGGATTCTACAGCCATCCACTGGGAGATGTGATAGTTCCCTTCACGGGACATCTACATGCCGACGGACTGATGTTAACCCCTCCTCATCTGGATTCAGCAGTGGTATCGTTGTACACATTTTTATACCAGTATCATACTTAGCTACATGTTTTTATGACTGCTTTTGCTACCGTTTGGTAATACTCGCACCATTTTTACAGTTTATGTAGCTACATTGATTTTATCTCCAGTGCAATATTTATTTTGTTACCTACTTGAAGACTATAAAAGTTTTAATGCTATTCCCATCGAGCGCTGCCTTTGTGTGTTTTTTGTATCCTGCTATCCATTTTTCCAGTGGTTGGTAGCTGCACTGGGAATCGGCCTGCAAGGAGATCAGCTAAAAGTAGTTGGATCTGTATGTGCGTTATAATTAATCAAAATTAGTCGTTTAATCGATTTAAAAAAAAAAAACGATTAATCGAACACGAAAATTTTAATCAGTAACAGCCCTAATGGATTTAGATGGTAGCACAGATGAGTAGATGTTTTGTTTGTACAGCAAGTCCGTAACAAAAAATAAAGGGCTTCTGCATTGAGGCTCTTTTGTTTGCTGCCTTGCAGAATAGAAGTGCAGGATAAACCTGCTTGAACTTGTCTCCTGCAAGGTATACTACTGATACTTAAAGTGGAACTTCAGTAATTTTTTCATCTTTCCATCTATTAAATCTTCTGCCCTTGTTGTTTTAACTTTTGAATAGTAAAAAATAAAAAATAAATTTCTGCCAGTAAATACCTTATACAGCCCACTTCCTGTTTCTTGTCTGGTAAAAAGCCTAGGCTTATGACATCATGCACAACTCTCTCAGTCTCTCTCTCTCACCTGAGAGTTTGTGAGGGAGGGGGGGGGGGTGAGTCATAATAGGACAAATGAGAGCTGCAGAGCTGGAGGTGTGTCTGTGAAAAATCCAGGAAGTGAACAGGCAGCAGCTTCAGCTGCCCACAGTTAAAATGGTTGCAGCCAAACTTAGTGGAGGGAGATTTCTGCAGCATATTTGACAAGTACAGAATAACAGCATATATAAAATAATATGCAAAGTGGTTGGAGGGAAGCTTCAGAATGGCAAATATGTTTTTATTACAAATTATGTGTGCAGACTGCAGTTCCTCTTTAAGAGTGACCATGTGGCAAGTTTGGTTTACGTTTTGGATTTAGTTTAATTAGGATGGTTAATGCTGAAATTCAGCTGAGAACAAGTGGATGTGGAGTGGGTAAGTAGGTGTAAAATGTGGGACTTTAACGGTGCTAAACCATCTTTGGAAAAAACAGACATTAATTATGTTAAAAAGGTTTACATTTCATTGCATACAACATTTTAAAAACCATAACAATGGAATAAGTGAATTTTCAAAAGAAACTAAACCAGACACAACCAACTATCAGTGTTGTGTTCTCAAATGTGCACAACCATTACATAGTAATATCATACATAAATCTCTTATTTGATGGGACTTCAGTGAGCTGGAAAGTCTGGCCGAAATTCGCAATTTTAGCTTCTTCAGGAGATATCGTGCTGGTAACAACAAAGTTAAACATTATTATCACATACATAAAACACAAAAACTAACATATGACTGATAAATTACTCACTACTGGTATATCGGTACCCAAGAAAAAGCAGTGCCAATCAGGGGCCTTCCCAGGGGAATGGGCTCAAATGTGGAGGAGAGCTAAACAGCCGGGACCAATTCCTTAAAATATGGTATGAATAGAGCCTATCAACACCACAAGAAAATACATGTGCCAAAAAACCCAATAGTGCGCAGCAAGTGGCAAACAAGAAAACAAAAAAAAGGAGAAAATAGGCTCCAATAACTGCACAGGTATAGCTATCTTTTTCATTGATAACATACATCTAAAATGCCATAAAGCCCTGCTTGCATCTAGGGCCGAAACAACTAATAGATTAATCGACAACTAATCGATTATGAAATGAATCGATTACTATTTTCATAATCGATTAATCGGCCAGTAACATAATGGGGTTAAAAAAAAGCTCAAATTAGCCCTTTATAGAACAAAAATGAGCAAATCCCTACTGTAAATATTACTTTTAGAGCCGGTTCACACAGGAGCGACTTGGGATCCGACTTGAAGTCGCCCCAAGTCGCGCGGTTGAGAAAATCAATGGAAGTGAATGGAGCCGTCTTAATGCACACTACTGCAGTCGCTCCGACTTCAGAAAAGGTTCCTGTACCACTTCAAGCCGACTTCTAGGCGACTTGTACCCATTGATTTTAATTGAAGTCGCCTGTCTTAACTGAAGCAACTTTACAGGAAATAAAAATAGTTTTCTCAGAAAACCCCTCCCTCCCACAGAGCTGATTACACTTTGATTGGCCACTGGCAAAGTCCCCTGCCCTGGAGGCGACTTCAAGTCGCCCCAAGTCGCGCTGTGTTTCACGCTCAAGTCGCGCTGAAGTCGCCTTGCAAAGTCATGCACAAAGCCGTGTCGCCCCTGTGTGAACCGGCTCTCACTGTCCCACAGTAAAAATGAACCCCTTACAGTAGCGATTATTTTCTCTTTTTGTACCAATTTTAGTTTTTTAAACCCCATTATGTTACTAAACATCTCAGGCCCGGGTCACACCTCTGTGTTTTTTCGGTGCTTTTTGCAGAAACGCACTACAGTTCATTTACATGGTTTCCTATGGGACACGTTCACATCCAGGATTTTTTCAGCCGCTGAGTAAAGGACTTTTTTTAATGCAACACGCTGCTATTTTTTTATTTTTTTGGTTCAATATACTTCAATAGAGAGGCTGCAGAAAAGCATGTAATAATGCGTTTTTGCGGCAATTTGTGTTTTTTTAATCTGCCACACAACAAATTGGCCAAAACAAAATGTAAAAATGCAAATCGTCCCAAAATTACCGTTTTTTTTTTTAAGGTTATTAACCGATTAATCTAAACAATAATCGGCCAACTAATCGATTATGAAAATAATCGTTAGTTGCAGCCCTACTTGCATATAAAATGGACAACTTCACTGTAATCTTATGTAGCACCCTCTAGTGTACAGTGTAGTGAGGTAAATTTAGGCTGACTCATAGTAGTTTGTGTGTGTAGCGGGTACTTGAATTTAGGGGGAGCATCTGGGTGCTAGCGTAACCCAGGTGCCTTGATTGTTAGGAAATTCAATGTTCCCTTTGTGAGTCTTGGAGGACTCTGGTGGTGTGAAGTTCTCGCCGGCCTAAAGGTGGCGTTGTTGCCTTGGACCGGGGCTGGGCTCGCACCGCAAGACTGTGCCTTTTTGTCCTCCCCTGGAGCTGGTACAGCGGGGCGGGGAACCCGCTGTGACGCGAAGGGAGAGGTCATAAAAGGGGCAGACGCCCTGACCTTGGGGTTCAGAGTTGGAGGACGCGGCCGCACCCAGGCACCTTCAGCTTGGGTGCCGGCGTTCCAGTGCTCCAGGCCTAGGTGCCCTTGGCCTAGCTGGAGCGGAGATGGAGTCCATCTCAGGCACCTTTAGCCTGGGGTGAGGTACTATGGCGGATGCCTGGGGCTCAGTACCTTCGACTGAGTTCTGCGAGGGTGGAGGAATCCGAGGGGGCCCTAACTCCTTGGGTGCCCGTGTCTGAGTTTGTGAGGACTGGTGCGCAGTAACTTCTCCGAAGAGTCCGGCGCTGCATCGCTGGTGACGGAGAGGCCTCCACTTCTCCCTTGGACAGATTTCTTCCTCTGACAGGGGCAAAGTGAGCGAAGGTAATTCACGTTCTATATTACCTAGTCAGTGGCAGTGACTATTCACCACTGGTGACAGCACAGTGGGCAGCAGCAGAAGGGAAAGGATTGTGCCTCGATCTGTCCCCCATTTTCCAAAGAAAAGAGATTGTTTTATTACTTGGCAAGAAGAATAAAACTGAGTTGGACCTATTCACTGTGTGGAACTCGGGTTACTAAAGCAAAGGAGTCAGGGACGACGGAATGGACTTGATTCTAGGACACCTACACAAAAACCCAATTTGCTGGCCTTCACCTCTTAGCTATGAAGGACATGGGCCGTGGTGCGTCTCATCTCTCTCTCTCAGGTACCCCTAGACAACAGCCGCATAACCGATAAAGATAGAGAGAGGGGTGAGTCGCTACACGTGAATCTGAATTTGCTGATGGTTTAGCTTAAAGGGGTTGTAAAGGTTTTGTTTTTTTTTAAATAACAAACATGTCATACTTACCTCGACTGTGCAGCTCGTTTTGCACAGAGTGGCCCCGTACCTTGTCTTCTGGGGTCCCTCTGCGGCTGTCTCGGCTCCTCCCTGCAAGAGCTAACCCCCCTCTGGGAAGCACTCTGCCAAGTGTATCACTCGGCCCCCGCCCGGGGTGCCACGTCATTGATTTGATTAACAGCAGCAGGAGCCAATGGCTGCGCTGCTATCAATCATCCAATAAAGAGCCGAGAAGCCCGTGCCAAAAAGCCCGGGCGTTCACGATGCGGGACTTTCGAGGGCTCAGGTAAGTAAACAGAGGGGCTGGGAGGGCCTGTAAGCATCGGATGTTTTTTCACCTTAATGCATTAGATGCATTAAGGTAAAAAAACGTGAAGCTTTACAACCCTTTTAACCACTTAAGCCCCGGACCATTTTGGTTGGTTAAAGACCAGGCCCCTTTTTGCGATTCGGCACTGCGTCGCTTTAACTGACAATTGCGCGGGCGTGCGACGTGGCTCCCAAACAAAATTTACGTCCTTTTTTTCCCACAAATAGAGCTTTCTTTTGGTGGTATTTGATCACCTCTGCGGTTTTTATTTTTTGCGCTATAAACAAAAATAGAGCGACAATTTTGAAAAAAATGCAATATTTTTTACTTTTTGTTATAATAAATATTCCCAAAAAATATCTAAAAAATTTTTTTTTTCCCTCAGTTTAGGCCGATACGTATTCTTCTACATATTTTTGGTAAAAAAAAAAAACGCAATCGCCGTTTATTGATTGGTTCGCGCAAAAGTTATAGCGTTTACAAAATAGGGGATAGTTTTATGGCATTTTTATTCATTTTTTTTTTTTTTTTATAGTAATGGCGGCGATCAGTGATTTTTTTCATGACTGCGACATTATGGCGGACACATCGGACACTTTTGACACATTTTTGGGACCATTGTCATTTTCACAGCGATCAGTGCTATAAAAATGCACTGGTTACTGTGAAAATGACACTGGCAGTGAAGGGGTTAACCACTAGGTGACGCTGTAGGGGTTAAGTGTTCCCTGCATTGTGTTTCTAACCGAGGGGGGTTGGGCTCTGTGTCACATGACACTGATCTTCGCTCCGAGTACACGGAGCCGAGATCCGTGTCATTGCCACTAGTCAGAGCGGGGAGATGCTTGTTTACACAAGCATCTCCCCGCTCTATACCTCGAGTCCGCGCCACCCGCGGTCCGACTCACAGGGAAGATGGCAGGGTCGCAACTGCGCGACCACACGGCAGGCATTTAAGGGGCCACGTACAGGTACATGATTATGCCTGTCCATGCCATTCTGCCGACATATATATACAGTGCAGTCGTTAAGCGGTTAAGATGATTGTAAAGTCTTGTTTTTCTTCCTATAAAATAAAAACATGTTATACTTACCTGAAAAAAAGTAAAATTAGTGCAGCGCAATAAGCAAATGAGTCCATAAATATATGTGAAGAGGTCAATGGATTCTCAACAGTGTAATGCGAAGACACCTCGTGAAGAGAAGCAATTCAAATGCACCGAATTTTCTGAGTAAATGTTCCTCTACCAACAAGTCAATATTCTTGCCAGATATTCTTGCCAGACCTCTGAATGAACAGCAGTTCTAATACACTTGTATCCACAGATGGGATGAGGGCATTCAGTCGGTACAGCAATGGAACCAGATAATCCAGAGCGGAATATATAAATGAAAAATAAAGACGATCTAAGTGCTCTTCGTCAAAGTCGTTTTATTTGAAGTGATCCACAATATAAAAACTTGACAGTTTTGTAGTGTAGTGGCTGTACACATAAATTAACGATAGCGGTATTGAGGCCGAAAAAACTGACACTAAAAAGCAGCAGTAAAAAACACATCGGTGTGTTAGAGATGGCTGCGGGTTACGTCCACAAGATATCTCCCACCACCGTACGCGTTACGTCCTTACGGGACTTCGTCAGCGAGGGCCTATAATTACCTGCCCTGTTGCAGTGGATTTGCACAGAGCAGCCCAGATCCTCCTCTTTTCAGGCCCCTCTTCTGTGCTCCTGGCCCCTCCCTCCTGTTCAGTGCCCCCACAGCAGGCAACTTGCTATGTGGGCACTCAGACACGGAACCTCGACCCGGCCCTGCCCCCTCCCTCCCCTAATTGGCTAGCTGGTTTTGATTGTCGGCAACGGGAGCCAATGGCGCCGCTGCTGTGACTCAGCCAATCAGGAGGAACACTCATGGACATCGCTGGACAGAGAGGGACCTCAGGTAAATGTTAGGGGGGCTGCTGCACACAGAAGGCTTTTTATCTTATTGCATAGAATGCATTAAGATAAAAAACCTTCTGCCTTTACAACCCCTTTAAGGTCAGACTGGAAGGCTCTGCAAACCAGACTTCTATCGCCTCCCCCCGGTTCTGGAGGTCCATGGAAACATCTAGAAATAAAATAGAGGAGGCAGGGTTTGGATATTGATGGGAGTTTTGACCAATCCCCAGGCAGGAAGCCTGGCAGGGAAGTAAGACCAGCCCATAAATATTGAGAAACCTGGCCAGTGGGGGGTTGCTGTCGGGTGGAAGATGGAGTGCTGAGGTTCATGGGGCCTGGGAGGGGACCCTGGGGCTGGGGGGTTGGCGCTGAGGAAGGAGAGAAGCTGAAAGAGAGGGACATTCACCACCCTATAGTCTCATCCAGAAGACACCCTGTCTAGCATGGGAAGATCTGTTCAGCAGGAGGCCTGGACAGCAGTCTTATCCAAGGCAGCAGGATTCAAAGAGACAGTATGAGTAGCTCTACACCCCCAGGGCCTACAAAGGAGAAGGCTGCCAGATGCAACATTTAGCAAGTCTATATGAGACAGTGTCACAAGCTAACTGTAACGGGAGGGCCCGGGGAACCCAGAATCTCTTAGAAAGTATGAGATACCCTTGCTTCAGCTTCCCCAATGCCTCTTATGTGTAAACCACCCTGTGTCTCTATTAGGAGCACAGGGTGAATGAAAACCCCACTATGATCTGTACTAATCAGATTCAATGCTGTATATACGTTGTCGTGACAGGGGTCATTTTGGGCACAGGGTGAGCCAGGAAATAATGGACATTGAGAATATGTATTGGATTGTTTTAAAATGGGTCTGTAATATTATTCCCCAATATTTCCCAGGATCTGTAAATAACTATTTTGTTGATCCTGAACTCAACAGGTTAAATTAAGAGATGCTGATGTGTCACCTGTCTGCTTGTGTAAGGTTAATGAACCTCAATTATGCTACAGATCCTTTCATTGTGAGATGTGTATTGGGAGCTCGTTATGTATCTAGCCTAAAAGGTCATGCATAATCATTTAAACTGAAATGCGGATTGGGAGACAAAAGCTAGCCTAAAAGGTCATATGTCGGAGTCATCAAGCTGTAGTTAAGTAGATCATGCAAATTAGCTCTGGTCAAAGATGTATGGTGAGAAGAAAATAAGAAACTCCCCTCTATGTGTATAAAAGTTGCAATGTTTTTTTCAATAAACAGAGTCTATCTTGGGAAGATACAGAGCGTGTTGTCTCGTTCTTCCGGAAGGATTAATCCTATGGGAAGTGGTCGCCTGACTGTGGAGTATCGGTAGCGAATGTGTGTCCAGGAGAGGGAATTAAGTGGCATTAACCCCCTTTCAGATTTGGGGTGTCGTTACACTAACCTAAAACCCTTGCTCTGGGACACCTTTCAGGCAGGTGGGCTGGTATTTTCTGCAAGTTTGGGACTTTGCCACATTTCCCCAAATCATTCGGTGAAAGGGGTGTTATGGTGTGGTGTTGTTTTTCAGGGGTTGGGCTTTGCCCCTTAGTTCCAGGGAAGGGAACTCTTATGGCGTCGGCATACCAAGACATTTTGGAAAACTGCATACTCCTAACTTTGTGGGAACAGTTTGGGGATGACCTCTTCCTGTGCCAACATGACTGTGCACCAGTGCACAAAGCAAGGTCCATAAAGACATGGATGAGTGAGTTTGGGGTGGAGGAACTTTACTAGCCTGCACAGAATCCTGACCTCAACATGATAGAACACCTTTGGGATTAATTAGAGTGGAGACTGCGAACCAGGCCTTCTCGTCTAACATCAGTGCCTGACCTCACAAATGTGCTTCTGGAAGAATGGTCAAACATTCCCATATACACATATACACACTCCTAAACATTGTGGACAGCCTTCCCAGAAGAGTTGAAGCTGTTATAGCTGCAAAGGGTGGGCCAACTTAACCACTAAAGACTAAAGCCGTGTACACACGATAGGTTTTCCCGATGAAAACAGTCCGATGGACTTTTTTCATCGGACAAACCGATCGTGTATGGGCCCCATCTGTCTTTTTTCCATCAGTGTTTAAAAACAGAACATGTTTTAAATTTATCCGATGGTTAAAAAACCGATAGCAAATTACTATCGTCTGTGGGGAACTCCATCGGATAAAAAACCCACGCATGCTCAGAATCAAGTCGACGCATGCTCAGAAGCATTGAACTTAATTTTTCTCGGCTCATCTGAGTGTTTTACGTCACCGCGTTTGGAACGGTCGGTTTTTTGACTGATGGTGTGTAAGCAAGACTGATGGAAGTCAGCTTCATCGGTTTAAAAACCATAGGAAATTCGATCGTGTGTACAGGGCTTTAGACTGGGATGCAAATAAAGTTCATGTGCGTGTAAAGGCAGGTGTCCCAATACTTTTGGCAATATAGTGTATCATCAAAAGTGATAATGAAAAAGAAAAAACCCCACATTTTGTGTTGTCCCCAGAAAAGTAATAGAATTGAAATTTTCCAATGGGGACACTGGTTCTGGTTATCTGGGGGTCCCCAAGGAAATCCCTTAATTTGCAAAGATTTTTTCACTACCTGTTTTAGCTATGGGACAGGAAGTGAAGGGAAATCTCCCCAATGGGACACAGATGACAAAAAATAAACTGCCCAGGGTTATAGTCCTCCCTTACTCTATCCAAAATGCAAAAAAAAAAAGGTTTTGGCTATAGTTCTTTAAGAAAGGGAGACCTGGCCTCTTAAAACCTCCTTAAATGGGAAGGCTTTGGATAGCTGCCCTCCCTCTAGACTGTCCAAATGAAAGAATTTAAGGGGTCAAGATAAGCCAAGGTCAAGGGGGGGTGGGGAAGTTCAAGAGACCTAAATGGGACAAAGGGTAGGGTCACTGACTTCTATGGAGAGGACCAGCCATCATGCAATTTCACATTAGCATATTAATCCTGCATAAATGTCCTTGTTGCTGTTTGTTGGTGAACAACTGTCTTAATTGAGCTATTGTGTTGTCACCCCATCACGTAGGGCTAAGAAGTAGGGATGAGCCGAACACCCCCCTGTTCGGTTCGCACCAGAACCTGCGAACAGCCAGAATGTTCACGTGAACTTTAGAACCCTATTAAATACAATGGACTCGAATGTACGAAATCAAAAGTGATAATTACAAAGGCTAATATGCAAGTTATTGTCCTAAAAAGTGTTTGGGGACCCGGGACCTGCCCCAGGGGACATGTATCAATGCAAAAAAAAAGTTTTAAAAACGGAAGTTTTTTCGGGAGCAGTGATTTTAATAATGCTTAAAGTGAAACAATAAAAGTGAAATATTCCTTTAAATTTTGTACCTGGGGGGGTGTGTATAGTATGCCTGTAAAATCGCGCTTGTTTCCCTTGCTCAGAACTGTCCCTGCACAAAGTGTCATTTCTGAAGGAAAAAAAGTCATTTAAAACTCACTCGCGGCTATAATGAATTGTCGGCTCCCGGCAATACATAGGAAAGTCATTGATAAAAAAAAAAAAAAAAAGCGTGGGGGTCCCCCCAAATTCAATTACCAGGCCCTTCAGGTCTGGTATGGATTTTAAGGGGAACTTTACCCCAAATTAAAAAAATAAATGGCGTGGAGTTCCCCCAAAAATCCATACCAGACCCTTTATCCGAGCATGCAACCTGGCATACCGCAGGAAAAAAGGGGGGGACGAGAGAGCCCCCCCTCCTGAACCGTACCAGGCCACATGCCCTCAACATGGGGAGGATGTTCCCATGTTGATGGGGACAAGGGCCTCATCCCCACAACCATTGCTCGGTGGTTGTGGGGGTCTGCGGGCAGGGGCCTTATCGGAATCTGGAAGACCCCTTTAACAAAGGGGACCCCCAGATACCGCCCCCCATGTGAATTGGTAAGGGGTACATTGTACCCCTACCATTTCACGAAGAAAGTGTAAAAAAAAATGTAAAAAAAACACACGTATTTAGAGATTGCTAGACAAATCACTTAGAGTTTATGCACACGGTTGCCTGGGGCTGTACAGTGTAAAGTTTGGGCACATTCCCCTGCTCAGGGGGCACATTGCCTGCTCAGGAGCCACAGCTGCTGCATACAGTGCACCATAGACATGAATGGCTGCATGCACCAATATGCGGTTATACACCAGTACTTGTGTAAACCTGTGCATGTGTACATAATTAGTACTGGAACGCAGATAGTTGGCATTGGGGGTTTTACGTCTACATGCATGCACGGGTTTACAGGCGTGTACAGCCATTCATGTCAAAGGGATGGCAGCATTCAGCACCTAAGACCTAAGAGCTAAGAAATACATATTTATGTTGTATGACCCCAGATGCCCTTAAAATCTGTGAATTACAAAAATAATGTCACTAGTTACATGTGGTGAAAACCAATTGTTTTCACTTTTTAATAAATAAGGGGATAGATATTGCAAAAAATTTAACCTCCTGTTTTTTTTCACCTTCAGGATGAGAGCCCCTTTCAGAATGAACGCCTGTCATTACGATAAGCGGATGGACTTTTTCTACAATCAGAGCAAATCTCAAACAGAGGATGATTGGACCGGGACCAAGCTAATTATGTTGTTTTGTTTTGGTGCTTTCTGCAGTTTGTTCATATTTATGTCAAATTTGTTAGTGATCGGAGCCGTCGTGATAAACAAAAGGTTCCATTACCCGTTCTATTATTTATTGGCCAACTTAGCAGCTGCGGACTTGTTTCTCTGGGATTGCCTATATTTTCATGATGTTTCACACGGGACCAGTGTCCAAAACGCTCACTGTTCATCGATGGTTCCTGCGGCAGGGCCTCTTGGATACTAGCATGACTGCATCGCTGGCCAATCTCCTGGTCATCGCCGTTGAGAGGCACATATCTATTGTACGAATGAGAATCCATACCAACCTCACCAAAAGAAGGGTGACCTGTCTCATTCTGCTTATCTGGGGTATTGCTATTTTTATGGGTGCTGTGCCCACGTTGGGCTGGAACTGTATTTGTGATATCACCACATGCTCCTCCCTTGCACCCCTTTACAGCCGGAGTTATCTTACTTTTTGGACTGTCTCTAATTTGGTTGTTTTTCTAATCATGGTGGTGGTCTACCTGAGGATTTACATGTATGTGCAGAGGAAGACCAATGTCTTGTCTTCACATACCACTGGCTCAATCAGCCGAAGACGGACTCCAATTAAGTTGATGAAGACAGTCATGACTGTATTAGGTAAGAAAGAGTGGAAGGGTCTTCTGTTATACCAGGCAGAAAGTAGAATGTTCAAGGAAAACACCACTTGGGGAGGGGGTGTTTTCTCATAACACAACCCAACGAAACAGGCGCTGCATGTGAACGTTTTTCCATTATACGCTCCAGACCCCAAAATACACTCAGCATGTAACTTCCCTTGCAGCCCCTCTATTGGTGGTTGTTACACACATGGTGGGGAATGTAGGTGGAGCTCTGACTCCTTAACATGTTTGATAAGAATTTCTTGTCCTACTCTACTTGAGGAAAGCTGAGTGGGGCTTCTTGGGTCCATTTATTGTGTAAACTTTTTTTGAGAAGATGGAAATGGTGGGCTGTATATATAGAATGGAATTATATATTGCGATTTATATTCAGTACATACTATGGTAGCTTTCTTATACAGACACTGTATCTTCTACTCTGTCCGTATAATTTCCTCTGTCCCTTAGCTTCTCCTCTGTCCCGTATCTTCTCCTCTGTCCCGTATCTTCTCCTCTGCCCCGTATCTTCTCCTCTGCCCCGTATCTTCTCCTCTGCCCCGTATCTTCTCCTCTGCCCCGTATCTTCTCCTCTGTCCCGTATCTTCTCCTCTGTCCCGTATCTTCTCCTCTGTCCCGTATCTTCTCCTCTGTCCCGTATCTTCTCCTCTGTCCCGTATTCTACTCCTCTGCCCCGCATTCTACTCCTCTGCCCCGCATTCTACTCCTCTGTCCCGTATTCTACTCCTCTGTCCTGTATTCTACTCCTCTGTCCTGTATTCTACTCCTCTGTCCCATATCTTCTCCTCTGTCCCATATCTTCTCCTCTGTCCCGTATTCTACTCCTCTGTCCCGTATTCTACTCCTCTGTCCTGTATTCTACTCCTCTGTCCTGTATTCTACTCCTCTGTCCCATATCTTCTCCTCTGTCCCATATCTTCTCCTCTGTCCCATATCTTCTCCTCTGTCCCATATCTTCTCCTCTGTCCCATATCTTCTCCTCTGTCCCATATCTTCTCCTCTCTCCCGTAATCTTCTCCTCTCTCCCGTAATCTTCTACCCTGTGCCGTCTCTTCTCCCCTGTCCCGTCTCTCCTCCCCATATCCAGTATATCTTCTCCCCTGTCCAGTATATCTTCTCCTCTGTCCAGTATATCTTCTCTTCTGTCCTGTATCTTCTCTTCTGTTACGCATCTTCTCTTCTGTCACGCATCTTCTCTTCTGTCACGCATCTTCTCTTCTGTCACGCATCTTCTCTTCTGTCACGCATCTTCTCTTCTGTCACGCATCTTCTCTTCTGTCACGCATCTTCTCTTCTGTCACGCATCTTCTCTTCTGTCACGCATCTTCTCTTCTGTCACGCATCTTCTCTTCTGTCACGCATCTTCTCTTCTGTCACGCATCTTCTCTTCTGTCACGCATCTTCTCTTCTGTCCCGCATCTTCTCTTCTGTCCCGCATCTTCTCTTCTGTCCCGCATCTTCTCTTCTGTCCCGCATCTTCTCTTCTGTCCCTTATCTTTTCCTCTGTCCTTTATCTTCTCCTCTGTCTCGTAACATTTCCTCTGTTCATATATTCTCCTCTGTCTGTATCATGGGTGATCTGGGATCATCTTTGACCAATCTGCAGACTGTCGAACGGTTAAAGTATAATCCTTCATAGATGATTATTGAAATTCTATCTTATAGTAAGGAATGTTCTTATATCTGTAGTGTGCATTTTTATATTTGATACACATATTTGTAGATATATAGCTTTTAAGTCCCTCTTTTTATTGATATATGGTCATATAATATATTTTTCTAGCCATATAATACATCTACAGCACACAGAAGATAATTGTGGCCCCATGATGATCATTATTGGATGGTTGGTTGGATTGTATATGCCTTGTTGGCCGAGCACATTAGACAAAATTATAGATAGGTTCTTACACACTATCATCAATATGAAACATCAGTGTAATAATAGATGCTCTGTACATACTGATAATTAGGGTTATGAAATGAAATTCTATGGATTTGCTACCTCCTTTCTCCTGAACAGGCAGATACACACACACCTATGGGGGCTCTCATGCAGGCTCTCTCTTGCGCCCCACTCTGTGTGTTCATTAACACACAGAACAGGGTTCAGCCCCACCCCCCACTCCCTCCTCACTGGCTGTGATTGATGGAACGGGGGGTGGGGCTGAACCTATGAGGAGGGAGAGAGTCAGGAGAGCAGCTGCTCTTGTGCACATCGCTGAATCGAGATTGGGCTCAGGTAAGTATAAGGGGGGGCGCTGCACACAGAAGGTCTTTAACTTAAATGCAGAGACTGCATGAAGGTAAAAAACCTTCACCCTTCAAAACCACTTTAATGTAAAATATAATCAGCTTTCTGATATATACAACTTACATAGGAATACGTGTCTGAAAGTCACCCAGCACAGAGTGTTTTGTGGGAACTTTTGCTAATATTAAAGTTATCTAACCAATTTCTCTATCCATACAAATGGTGTAGATTCACAAATCCCTTCTATTGTATTCTGACAGAATACCCAAACAGTGCCTTCTACTGATTAGCGACAGACGCTGCTTGGCTGTCAATATTCTCTCCGACTTCTAGACCAAAAACGAATTGAGCAATCGACTTTTGTCAAGCCAGAAGGGCCACCCACTGATAGAATGAGAATGTCAGCGGAATCCTATGAATTGGCTCAAGTTCTAACAGTGTACAGCCAACTTATGGGAACATTTTACAATGGGGACACCTGTTATGATGACAATTGTCTAAGAGGGGTTTTCTTCCCCTGTAGGGAGCATTACTTTAACTTAATGTATCACTTTGGATAAGAAGAGTGACCCTTTAACAAGGCCACAAACTGCAAAACACCTACCCCCCCCTCCGTTTCCCCCCTCCACTAATATTGGCACTATGCAATATTTAAAAGACAGCTTGGGCTGGGGATACACTTAAAGGAGCTCAGATATATCACTGTTGAAATGTTTTCAATCGGTGTGATTAATCTGTATACTAGAAGTGACAGCAGAGGCCGTGACTATATATAGAAACACAGAAGAGTGACGGCAAAACAAAGGCCAAGTGGTCCATCAACTCTGCCCCATTTTTTTGTGTGTTTCTTTTTGTTTTGTTTTGTTCTTGTTCCGTTGACTGACTACTGGATGTCCACTCTGAGCATCAACTGATTGGGTAAAATATTTTTTAAAGCCTACCATGCACGGTTACAATCTCAGCCAGTTCAGCAGGAACCGGCCGAGATTCAAATCATTTATGGGCAGAATGTACCAAGTTGTTCGATGGATCAACTTGGATACTTCCACCCTTCCGTATTCACTTCTGATTATTGCAAGCGGCTGCTATAGCCGCTAGCGAATATCACTGTCTTCTCCCGGTGGAGACCACTTCCCCTGCCCCCACCCCTCCCTGCAGGGAGTGTATAGTGGCTTGGCAGGAGGGATTTCCCTTGTCAACATTGTCTGTCTTGATGGGGAAATTGTGCAAATTTCTTTCCTGCAACCCGGTGGCTTCAGGAAAGAAATTTGCACCATCTATGTGTCTGGCCTAAGATTAGTTTTGAACTTTCCTCCTGATAGTTAGAGGTCACACACCCCATGTTCTTGATTGAATACTGCTCTCCTGAACTACATTCACACCCTTAATGTATATGACACAAGAAGACTGTGTGATTCAGAAATCTTGGCTGTTCTGCAGAAGCAAGAATTACATCATTGCTAGCAAGCTGAGGTTGGGGTGGAGCAGACCGGCCCTTCATCCATCACAGAGCTCAGAGTTGATTTACTTCATTGCTTTGCCCTGCTCTTACAACAAGTAATCACAATTTTTTTTTCATGTTTAACCACTTCAGGAGGATTTGGCTGCCAAATGACCAGGCCACTTTTTGCGATACGGCACTGCGTCGCTTTAACTGACAATTGCGCGGTCGTGCGACGTGTCTCCCAAAGTTGACGTCCTTTTTTCCCCACAAACAGAGCTTTCTTTTGGTGGTATTTGATCACCTCTGCGGTTTTCATTTTTTGCGCTATAAACAAAAATATTTTGAAAATATATATATATTTTTTTACAGTTTGCTATAATAAATATCCTTAAAATATATATATAAAAAACGATTTTTTTCATCAGTTTAGGCCGATACGTATTCTTCTACATATTTTTCTTCTACATATTTTTGGTAAAAAAAAATCGCAATAAGCGTTTATTGATTGGTTTGCGAGTTATAGCGTCTACAAAATAGGGGATAGTTTTATGGTATTTTTATTAATATATATATTTTTTTACTAGTAATAGCGGCGATCAGCGATTTTTATCGTGACTGCGACATTATGGCGGACACATCTGACACATTTTTGGGACCATTGTCATTTATACAGCGAACAGTGCAATAAAAATGCACTTATTACTGTGTAAATGACACTGACAGGGAAGGGGTTAACCACTAGGGGGCGATGAAGGGGTTAAGTGCGTACTAGGGAGTGATTCTAACTGTGTGGGGGCTGGGCTACGAGTGACACGACACTGATCACAGGGAGCAGTAGATCGGTGTCCTGTCACAAGGCAGAACAGGGAAATGTCTTGTTTACACTGGCCTCTCCCCATTCTGCAGCTCCGTGACACGATCGCGGGATCTGTCATTGATTACTTATTTCTAAAGACTTGGGGTGGAGAAGAAATTGCTGCACCACTGGAATAGATCAATCGAATGATCAGGTTTTGTAATAAAAAAAATAATAATAATTTAAGTTGATGCCAACATGTTTTGGGTACGGTGGTTCACGCAGGTTTGTCATTCTGCCAACGTATATCGGCGTGAGCCGGTCGGCAAGTGGCTAGGCACACAGTTAATTCTTTGATCGCCCCCTATGTCAACCCCTTCCCAGCCAGTGTCATTAGTACAGTGACAGTGCATATTTTTTAGCACTGATCACTGTATTAGTGTCACTGGTCCCCAAAAAGTGTCAGTTAGGTGTCCGATTTGCCCGTCGCAATATCGCAGTCCCGCTATAAGTCGCTGATCGCCGCCATTACTAGTAAAAAAAAAACGAACTCATTTAATAAAAATATACCATAGTTTGTAGACGCTGTAACTTTTGCACAAACCAATCGATATGCGCTTATTGTTTTTTTTTTATACCAAAAATATGTAGTAGAATACAAATTGGCTTAAACTGATCAAGAACTTTGAATTTTTACATGTTTTTATTGGGAATGTTTTATAACAGAAAGTAAAAAATATTATTGTTTTTCTTTTCAAAATTGTCAGCCTTTTATTGTATATAGCGCAAAAAATAAAAACCGCAGAGGTGATTAAATACCCCCAAAAGAAAGCTCTTTTGTCAGTTAAAGTATCGCAGTGACATATCGCAAAAAATAGCCTGGTCATAAAGGGGAGTAAACCTTCCGGAGCTGAAGTGGTTAAAGGGTAACTCCAGAAAGATTATGTATTATACCTTTTTATTTTCCTGATTCAATTAAAGATGTTAACCATGAAGACAATACAAGAAGGGAAAGTAGCGGTTGGTTGTAGGAGGTGACAAGTCCCATGGGGAAACTTGGTTAACCCCGTGTCTCCAGCAGGGACAGTATCACAGGCGATTACCGTAATTCTATAACAGGTGTATTTGCTTTATCGTGCTGGGTTATAATTTAGGATAAAAAAACAACAAAAATAAAAAAATAAAAAATAAAAAAAAGAATAAAAAACAACCTGTGCACACTTAAAGCCTCATACACACGATCGGACTTCAAACAAACGTTTCCGTTGATTTTTGTTTGACGTTGGCCGTGAACGCCCATAGCATACACACGGCAGGACTTTTTCTGCAAACTTTCCCAAAATCATGTGGTTTTTCTGCTCTTTACCGCCACCCTTTGGTCAACTTCTGCTATTGTTGGTTGATTTTAACATTGGTTCTGGGCATGCGTGTTTGTACTTTGGACTAAAGTCCGATGGATTTCTGTACACACGGCAGGACTTTGCAACGTAGGACTTTTGTTGCCGAAAAGTTTGTCCGTTTGCAGAGCGAACTTTTGTCCGAAAAAGTTTGTCCGATGGAGCGTACACGGTAGGATTTTTTGAAAAGCTGCTCATTTTGAAGTTTGTTGTCAAAAAGTCCCACCGTGTGTATGGGGCTTTAGACGTGGTCCAGGACCTGTTTTTTAAGATTAGTTCATAAAGGTGGTGGATGCAGAAGAGCACCTAAAGCCCATGTTTTTTAAGCTTTTGTCATGCTGTGTTTCACCTGGTGGCCAACCTGTGGTCCAGGGGCCACATGCAGACCTTTTATGATTATTGTGCTGTCAGTATTTTCCATACCTTGGTGCTTACTCAAGCCAGTGAAGGAAAACTATTCTTTAGATGAGATTCCAGTATTTAAAACCCAACTCCAGGCAAAAGAGTCTTCCAAAGAACTGCACGGGTTAACTGCTCATTGTTGTCTAGGGGATTGGAGAAAGCTTATACTCACCCCATCCTCCGCTTCACCTGCAAATGGCGTTCCCCTAAGATCCAGAGGTGGACTGTTCCTGATGGCCTCTTATCCAGAGCAGGCCTATGGGCGTGATGATGTCAGGAACAGTCCACCACACAAGACAGCTGGGGGGTCAGGAGCCACAGGGCCTGGTCTCTGTACTGGAAGGGTCAGGTGTAGTAGCAGTGATCATGTATGACCGTTTCCTAAAGTATGTCCCCATTTTCCAAAAACTCCTAGAGCATGTTTGGTCTTGCATGATCTCGTATGATCCATCACATAAAGTACCGGTATATGCAGTCCTGACCTTCTACTCTTGGATTACATTCACTGAATATTATGTGTGTTCCTTTGGTGATGTCTGGGGCTGCACTTGAGGCCCCCTATGTGAGCTAAATTGGTCACCACTGCTCTAGATCTCCATAGGTTGCCAACTAATGAAAGAAATTCAGGTTAGCATGGTACCCAGGGCCGCTGTTAGAAATTATGGGGCCCTGTACAGCTTTACTGACGGGGTCTTCCCCAACCCTGCCTACACCCCACCCACCCCCTGGGGTGCAGCAAAACAGTGGCACTGGCTTTACACCCCCCTACACCCCAAAAATGAAAAAAGTCCCACCTGATGGGCCCAGGTAAAATGTATTTTACTAGACCACATCCCCACTCCTGCTTGCTTACCAGGGCTTAATTTACATTCCCTGGGCCCATCAGGTGGGACTTTTTTCATTTTTGGGGTGCCGTGTGTGTGTGTGGGGGCGGGGGGTGTAAGGCCAGTGCCACTGTTATTCATTTAGGCCAGGGGTCCCATCCATGCTTCTGCCTATGGGAATTATGCTTGTAACTATCTTGCAATGTCTCATGGGAATTGAAGTTCTGCAACAGCTGGAGGGCCACAAGGTTGAGACCCCTGATTTAGGTAGAAATTAACAATGAAGTTGCTTTGGGCCCCCCTGTTTACCTGATAAGGCCTGGGCCCAGTACAACAGGACCAGTTGTACGTCCTTTTCAGCAGCCCTGATGGTACCAGCACAGTGCGGGGCAATTACATTTGTATATGCCGTTTGTCTCAATTTTTTCCCGCCAAGCCCAATGGTTGAGGGGGGTTTCCTTTGACAGATATTGATAACTTCCACCAACGCAAACATGGGAACAAGGCCTTCATTTGGAGTAGCAGAAGGGAAATTATGAATTGGGCTTATTACAATAAATGTATTTTAAAACATTATACAGTTCCTGTTTTGTCCTGACTTGCTTATGCCGCAAAGTTGACTTATCTTTTTGAAATGATACTGGGAACAGAGTCCCATATTCTGCTCTCAGACATCCTGTTCTTTCTTAGTTGCATAAACGTTAAATTTTAATTACACAGTTTGGTAGATCCTGCTCCGAAAACAGCCTGAAATGCTTAATTTTATTACTGACTGTCATAGTAAGAAGAGTTAATTACCCTGCAATACACCCTTACTGCTGTGCCAAAGCTTAATTGAGCAGACCAGACGGAGTCAATTATTGGCAATTTCTCAGGATGTTTTCTGGGTCTGGATATAAATGTATTTTCTTTGTACCTTAATACAGTGGAACCTCGGATTACTAGCATAATCCTTTCCAGGAGAATGCTCGTAATCCAAAGTACTCGCATATCAAAGCGAGTTTCCCCATTGAAGTCAATGGAAACTAAAATAATTTGTTCCGCATTGACTTCAATGGCATGCAATACGGCATGTGGCCAGAGGTGGGGGGTGCCGGAGAGCCTCTGAAACACACAAGCATTTACGAACGGCGCCGTTCGGCTCCGGCGCCCCCCCCACCTCAGGCCAAACACTGCTCGTTTTGCGAGACAACACTTGCAAACCGAGTCAGGATTTCGAAAAATAAAGTGCTCGTATTGTGAAACGCTCTTTAACCGCGTTACTCGCAATCCGAGGGTCGCTGTAATTCCTTGTGGTCACTGAATTTAGCCCTTAGTTATCTTTTAAGCCCAGTACACACGATCGGTTTTACTGATGAAAACAGTCCGATGGACTGTTTTCATCTGACAAACCGATCGTGTGTGGGCCCCATCGGACTTATTTCCATCGGTGAAAAAAAAATAGAACATGTTTTACATTTTTTCGATGGAAAAAAAAACGATAGGAAGTTCCAATCGTCTGTGTGGAACTCCAGCGGAGAAAAAACCCACGCATACTCAGACTGAATTAGGAGACGGGAGCGCTCGTTCTGGTAAAACTAGCGTTCGTAATGGAGATAGCACATTTGTCACGCTGTAATGGACTGAAAAGCGCGAATCGGCTCTCACCAAACTTTTACTAACACGCGGTAACACGAAATCAGCAAAAGCAGCCCAAAGGGTGGCGCCATTGGATTTGAACTTCCCATTTATAGTGTCGTCGTACGTGTTGTACGTCACGGCGTTTGGGACGGTCGGAATTTTGTCTGATGGTGTGTAGGCAAGACTGATGGAAGTCAGCTTCATCCGATCGCGTGTACAGGGCTTTAGTATTCATTTAAAACAGATTTTTATTTCTACTGTAGCGACCTCACCCCTCTCACCCCTTCTCATTCTCGGCTTGTCTGTCTCTGTCTAGGGGTGTCAGTACCGGGGGGAGGGATGAGATACACCACGGCCCATGTCCTCCATAGTGAAGAGGTGAAGGCCAGAAAGATCGGGCTTTGTGTAGGTGTCCTAGGGTCAAATCCTTTCCTCGGATCCACTCCCCTTTGCTCCTAGAACCCAGAGTTCCACACACTGAATAGGTCCAACACAGTTTTATTCTTCTCAGCGAATAAACATACAGCACAGTCAAGTTGGGACCTTTGCAACAGTTCAGTATTAATGGGAGTAGGTCGAGGCACAATCCTTTAAAGTATCGCTAACCACTGTGGTGTCACCAGTGGCGAATAGTCACTGCCACTGACTATATGAGGTAGAACATGAATTACCTTCGCTAGCACAGCCCCTGTCAGGGGAAGGATATCCGTCCAAGGGAGTCACCGGAGGCCTCTCCGTCACCAGCAAATGCTGCGCCGGACTCTCCAGAGAAGTTCCGCTCACCAGTCTCCTCGACCTCAGACACGGGCACCCAAGGAGTTAGGGCCCCCTCGGATTCCTCCAACCTCGCGGAACTCAGTCGAAGGTACTGAGCCCCAGGCATCCGCTATAGTACCTCACCCCAGGCTAAAGGTCAGGCCAAGTCAAGGGCACCTGGGCCCGGAACTCCGGAACGCCAGCACCCAAGCAGAAGGTGCCTGGGTGTGGCTGCGTCCTCCGACTCTGAACCCCAAGGTCAGGGCGTCCCCTCGCCTTTTGCGTCACAGCAGGTTCCCCGCCCCGCTGTACCAGCGCCAGGAAAGTACAAAAAGGAAGCGGTCTTGCGGTGTGAGTTCAACTCCGGCCAGGGCGACAATGCCACCTGCAGGCCGCAGGGAACCTCACACCACCAGAGTCCTCCAAGAACCATAAAAGGGTCTCGGATTCCCTAGCAATCAGTGCATCTGGGTTACACTACCACCCAGATGCTTCCCCTAAATTCAAATACCCGTTACACTACTTTTTAAATATTTTAAAGCAGTACACAAGAAGTAACTGTTGGCTGGGCTTGATTTAAAGGGACTGAAATAAATTGAATCTCAAAACATGTTACCTGTAAAAGAATAGAATACGTACTTTTCCCGCTGTCACCGACCGCTGCTCTGATGAAGAGGAATCCTCCACTAAAGTCTTCTTTAGACTTGGTTCACACCTCTGCGTGTGTCTGCAAGTGTGGGACTCGCAGTGTTTCCCCCACCTGCAAACAACATGCAGTGAAAACGTGCTCTTAGGAGATTCGTGGGGCTGCCATTCATTCTGAATGGCAGCCCCACGCATGTAAAGACGTAACATGTGTTTTTACACAGGTAGCAATCTCTGAGGTAAAATTTTCTCAGTGGGGTTGATGGGGTTGTTTTAAGTAGAGTTATATGCAAACTTTTTTTTTTTTCACTTTGGATAGGGGAGGGGGGGGGGGGGGTTATAGCCCCATTTAGATTTTTTTTTTCGCCATCTGTGTCCCATTGGGGAGATTTCTTTTCACTTCCTGTCCCATAGCCAAACAGGAAGTGAGCGGAAATCCCTGCAAATAAAAGGAATTCTTTAGGGACCCCCAGGTCACCAGAACTAGTGTCCCCATTGGAAGATATCCCCTCTATTACTTTTCTGATGACATCCAAAAATTTGGGATTTTCTTTTACTTTCACTTTCAATGATAATGGAAAACAGGACTTATAGAAAGGGCGAATCTCCTTAACGGGGGCACAGACAGCAATAAAAATAGGCAGGGGTTCTAATCCCTCCACACTCTATCCCAGAAACATTTTTTTTTGCCTTTAGTCATATTTTAAGGAAAAATTATATCATGCATCAATGTTATCATAGCCCAATTGTGATCTAAGTACTAGTAAATGCACCAGTGGAGAAGCTTCAGAATTTTCCCAGCTTCTGGCTATCCCATAGCCCAATTCCAGACAGACCACTAAATTCTGTCCAGACAGACCACTAAATTCCACAATTCTGTTCAGCCAGTCTTGTGATCTAAGAACCCCCGGCTAGATAGCACAGCCAGGCTCTAGACCTCTCTGCAGTCTACATTGCAGTTAAAGTGGTTGTACACCCTGTACAAGCACTTTTACCTAAAGGTAAGCCTAGATTAAGGCTTACCTGTAGTTGCTGGAAATATCTCCTAAACCTCCATGGTTCAGGAGATATTTACAATAGAGACAACGGCGCAGGCGCACTTTAGAAACAGCGATCGTGCCGTTTCTAAAGGGGGTCATGCCGTGACTGGCAGCTCCCGCGCGCATGCGCATCACGCGTCTCCGGCCAGTCACAGAGCCAGAGTTCGCGGCTCCGGAAGGAAGAGGGGTGAAGATGGATGCTCGCTGCTAGTGGGGACAGCGGTGACATCGCAGGCTTCGGTTTCAGGTAAGTGACACATAATGGGCTACTATGCGATGCATAATAGCCCATTATGCTTTACCTTTGCAGGGAAATAAAGAGGAAGTAAAACCATCAGGGTTTACTTCCTCTTTAAGTAGTACCCCTGTCTGTAATTGAATTGTAAAAGAGCATTGGAACACTAATTAGATCTTTCATATGTATATTCTCCTCTCCAGTAAGCAAAATCTATAAAATTAGACTGACAACACTATTCACTGCAGCACAGTTTGATTGGCTTAAAGCTTAATTCCATTTTATTTATTTTTTCGCATAGTTACATTGGTCCAGCATAATTCATAACTAGATGATAACTGTTGAAGGGGATAAGACTTGTAGTAGCTACCACTACTACAGTGACCCTTGTTGTCTTCTAAATTCCAGGCTGAGCAGCTGCCCTACTGCATAGTAACCATAGGGGGGTCATCTGCTTGGCACACTTTGCATTTTTCCTGTGAATGCAAAGTGTTCTCTGATTGGATGAGGTGGAGAGGCAGTGACATCACGATCAACAACTTCTCCAATCAGGGACTGCCTTGTATGTAATGAGATAAATACAAAGTGTTCTCTGAATAGTGCCTGTGTTCTGACGAGCTGGTTCCTCCTATCGATATGGTTCCCCCTGACTGCGCAGGCGCAATCCGAGGCAACGGAAATCTCCGAGGTTTAACAGCTGTTCGGCAGCTGCAGACGCGCTCCCTCCCATTGCTTAGTTACACACGCCGCTTTCTTTTTCATGCCGCTGTATACAGCAAGGGGCGGATAAGATGTGATAATATTGAGCAGTGCAATTTGTTTGTTTATACACGCCGCTCTATACAGCAAGGGGCTGTATAGAACATTGTGTATAAACAAACAAATCGCACTGCTCAATATCACATCTGATCCGCTCCCCTGGCTGTATAGAGCGGCATGAAGAAGAAAGCGACGTGTGTAATGAAGCATCAGGGGCGAGCGCGTGCACAGCTGCCGAGCCTATGGTTCCTCCTATCGATCTGGTTCCCTCTTGACTGTGCAGGCGCAAGCCGAGCATACGGAAATCTCTGAGCTTTAACAGCTGTTCGGCAGCGCTTGCGCAGTCAAGGTGGGAACCATATCGATAGGGGAACCATCTCGACAAGACACATGCACCAATCAGGTGATCCCCTGTGTTTACTTTGCAGCAGAACGTTCTAACAATAACAGCATTTTCTATGTAAAAGCCGGAGGGAGTTTGGTACGGCTCCAAATCTATATCTCACCGCCAAATCAGCCTCGGGGTTATCATTTCCTGTATGCATTACACTATATGAGATTTTCTTCCAGTGAAATGCAATTTTACTTTTTTGCATAATACAGTGATTGTGTATTTAACCACTTCGCATCCGGGCCAATTCTGACACTTCGCTCCTACATGTAAATATCCTATTTTTTTTGCTAGAAAATTACATAGAACCCCCAAACACTATATATATATATGTTTTTTAAGCAAAGACCCTAGAGAATACAATGGCGGTCATTGCAACTTTTTATCTCGCACGATATTTGCGCAATAATTTTTCAAACGCATTTTTTGGGGAAAAAAAAAACGGTTTCATGAATTAAAAAGTAAATAGATACATAACATGTCACCCTTCAAAATTGCACACGCTTGTGGCACCAAACTTCGGTACTTAAAAATCCTCATGGGCGACGCTTTACATTTTCTTGTTCATACATCACGGGACACAGAGCGGCATAGTCATTACTATGTGGGTTATATAGAATTACCTTCAGGTGCTGGCACTGGCAACTTCCAAAACAGGAAGTACCCTCCCCTATATAAGCCCCTCCCATCCGGGAGCACCTCAGTTTTTTGCCAGTGTCTAAGGTGTTGGCCAAGGTTAACATGTATTCATCTGGGCTTGTGTACAGGTTCTCTGGGCCTTAGCAAGCTATTCCGGATCCGACCAAAAAAGCTTCATAGCTAAACGGTCGGTACCCGGGCCTTGCAGAGAAGAGCAGGGTTTTGCCTGTAATGCCTCTCTTAGGAGGGCTGGACCCTGGGATCCAGAGCTCTGGTCATACCCAAAACCAAGAGGCTATCTGTGCAGGGTGCTATACAGGTCCAGGGGAGTGGAATCCTTGGGAACCCGGTCCCTGAAGGTCTAGTACAATGCCTGCCGTGAGAGGTGAAGTTTGGGCTTCTGTGGACCAAACAAAGTCCTGCGGCGGGGAAAAGGTAAGTGGGGGCCCCTCAGGAACTTGGTTCTATTGAGGGGACCCCCAAGCCTAATATGTCTTTCTGCCTGTTACCTAAAGGTATTCCCGCTAATAGCTGTATATGCCTAAGGAATCCTAGAAATGTCTTTTCATAAAGGAAGTTTTAAAAACTGTAAACCTAGAAATGTTTTTCATAAAGGAGGTTTTATAAAAAAAAAAAGACAAAAGTGCGGTACCTGTGTTTGTCCACTAGAGGCCGCTGTGGAACGTCTTTTTTTCTTGGGACTATTCCTTCCATGGTGAAAGTCCAGGCAGATGAGTGAGCTCTCTATCAGGGAAGCTGCCAAGTAGTTTCCTTCCATCCCCGAGTCCTGGTGAAACAGGGACCCTGGCTCCTCTCCCTACATGGCGCCAAGAGCGCACACGTGCACGTGCGCGCGCGCACACACGCTTTCTTTTTATAAGATTTAGCTTCAAAAAAGGGGGCGGAGCCTGGCGGATGACGCGCTCTGTGAGCCCAGCGCTTCTGCGCATGTGCGGGCGTCCCAGCAAGATAAAAGGACTCAGTCCACGCTGCTTGCTATGGACACAGAGCATGAAAAGGAGCTGGTAGCATGGTATAGGGGCTTACAGCGGGCGGTTGATACAGGCATCCCCAGAAAGACGCATTAGTAGACACCCACTGATGTACATAGCAGCAAATTGCATTAGACTATTTCAGTAAAGGGGTGTATTGCGGCGGGAATACCTCAGCTTTGAACTAAGGAATATGCCGCCTAAAAAACTCAGAGATATACCTCTCAGGAAGTGTAGGGGGTCTCCATCGGGCTCTGAGGATCTGGAGCAGTCATCTGCACCTTCCTCCACTGAGAAATCAGAGGTTAATACCCATAAGGAACCCCCGGGAGTGCCAGGTACTGCGGCTGTCCTCAGTCCACCTGCTCCTGCATATATAACAGAGGAGGTTTTTGCCTCAACTCTGGAGGGATTGGAGCAGAGATTGGCAGCATTGATCGCTTCTTCTCTACAGGAAAGAAAGCGCGCCAGATCTCCATCCCCTCCATTAGAGTGCCTGTTGGCAGAGCAACAGTCCCAGGAAGGGACTGACCTACCTGAAGGGGATCAGGAGGAGGTTAACTCTGTTTTTGAGGAATCGACAGTAGATGAACCATTTTCAGCATCACAGACTGAAAGATTGTGGGTCCAGATCCTAACTGACATGGTTCGATCTGCATTTAAAATGCCTCTTGTTGAACCATCAACTACTGCTGTCTCCTCGTTGGGGTCGCTAAAAGCTCCCCAGATTAATTGCTCCTGTCCAATTCATCCATTATTGGAAGGACTTATATACCAGGACTGGGAACATCCTGATAAACTATTTGTTCCACCTAAGAAATTTCAGGTGATCTATCCCATGGAGGAAAAATTCACCCAGAGATGGAATGTTCCTACGGTGGACGCAGCCATTTCTTCTGTGAACAAATCACTGACATGTCCAGTAGATAATGTTCAAATGTTCAAAGATCCAGTAGATAAAAAATTGGAATCTTTATTAAAATCTGCTTTTTCCACAGCAGGGGCTGTTACACAGCCAGCAGTGGCAGCTATTGGGGTCTGCCAAGCTTTAAAGGATCAAATGAAAAATGGTCCTGAGGGATTTGCCAGACCAGCAGGCCCAGGCTCTGGCTGATCTGCCTAGAGCATTATGCTTTGCGGTTGACGCCATCAAGGATTCTATCCATCAGGCCTCCCGCCTCACGCTGTCTTTGGTACATATGCGTAGGCTTCTGTGGCTCAAGAACTGGTCTGCTGAGGCTCCCTGTAAGAAGCTCTTAGTTAGCTTCCCATTTCATGGAGAACGCCTTTTTGGCGAAGACCTGGATAAATATATCCAGAAGATTTCCAGTGGTAAAAGTACTCTCTTACCAATTAAAAAGAGGTCTAGGGGTCCGTCTTTTAAGAGGACTACCTCTCCTATCCCTGGGACGTCTGCTACTAAGCAGTTCCGACGGCCTCCTCGGTCAAACTCAGGAGGTAAAAATCAGGGACAGTCACAGGGTAATAAAAGACCCTGGATCCGAAGAGGTACTAAACCAGCCTCCAAGTCAAGCCCATGAAGGGCTGCCCCCACTCAAACGGGTGGGGGGGAAGACTTCAGTTGTTCACAGAGACCTGGCGGGAGACGATCAGAGACAGATGGGTGCTCTCCGCAGTAACTCGGGGATACAAGTTGGAGTTAAAAGAGTCTCCTCCTTCCCATTTTATGTGGTCAGGATGCCAAAAGACCCTCTGAAAAGAAGGTGTCTCCTAGTGGCGTCGAGAACAACTATTGCTCCAAGGAGTAATTATGGAGGTTCCTATGGAAGAGTGGGGCTTGAGTTTCTACTCAAACCTTTTCACAGTCCCGAAACCAAACGGGGACATAAGACCCATATTGGACCTAAAGAGTCTAAACAAATTTCTAAACGTCCGGTCTTTCCGGATGGAGTCGATCCGATCGGTCACCGCTGCCCTACAGGGGGAGGAATGGTTAGCCTCGATCGACATCAAAGATGCTTACTTGTATGTTCCCATCTTTCCAGGTCATCAAAATTTCTACGCTTTGCAGTAGAAGGGCGCCATTTTCAGTTCAGAGCCTTACCATTCGGTCTGGCCACAGCACCACGAGTGTTCACAAAAATTCTGGCCCCACTGTTGGCCGATCTAAGAACACGAGGTGTAACGATAATGGCATACCTAGACGACCTGTTGTTGATGGACCACTCAGTTGCCAAGCTAGAAGTGGTAATTGTCGATACAATCAAGTATCTAGAATCTCACGGTTGGGTCATCAACCTGGACAAGTCAGCCCTACAGCCAGTGAAAAACCTGGTATATCTAGGGCTACGGCTGGATTCAGACCAGAGGAGGATTTTCCTACCTCAAGACAAAGTATCCTCTTTGAGGGACTTGGTCCGCCTACTTTGTGCAAAAAGACAGCCGTCCATACGCCTGTGCATGAGGCTGCTAGGAAAGATGGTAGCATCATTCGAAGCTATGCCATACGCCCAATTCCACTCAAGGAATTTACAGAGGGCCATATTGTCAGCCTGGAACGGAAAAGTCAGGCTCTAGACTTCCCGATGGCTTTGTCCCCTTCCGTTCGGAAGAGTCTCTGCTGGTGGTTGATCCCCCAGAATCTCCAGAAGGGAAAACCCTTCAGTCCGATATCCTGGAAGGTGGTCACTACAGATGCCAGCCTTATAGGCTGGGGGGCAGTACTGGAGCAATGGTCTCTCCAGGGCAGATGGTCAAATGTAGTAAAAACCCTGGCCATCAATCTCTTAGAGATACGAGCAGCCCGGTATGCCCTAGTAGCCTGGGCATCCAGACTCCAAGGGTCCCCTGTCAGAATTCGATCAGACAAATGCCACAGCAGTGGCCTATATCAATCATCAGGGAGGCACCAGGAGTCATGCAGCCCAGAGGGAAGTAAGTCACATCCTGGAATGGGCAGAAAAGCATGTCCCATGTATGTCAGCTGTCTTTATTTCAGGGGTGGAGAATTGGAAGGCGGACTTTCTAAGTCGCCAACAGTTATGCCCAGGGGAATGGTCCCTTCACCCCGAGGTCTTCCGAGCGATATGTCAGCGGTGGGGAACACCGGATGTAGATCTGCTAGCATCCAGATTCAACGCAAAGGTGGACAGATTTGTCTCCCGGACAAGGGATCCCCTCGCTTGCGGCTCGGATGCTCTGGTGTTCCCTTGGGATCAGTTCAGACGGATATATGCATTCCCTCCGCTACAATTGTTGCCTCGACCCCTTCGTAGAGTCAGGTTGGAAAAGAAGCCGGTGATCTTGGTGGCTCCAGCGTGGCCCCGAAGGGCCTGGTACGCGGAGATCATCAAAATGTCTGTGGGGAGTCCTTGGACCCTTCCACGTCGTCCGGACCTGCTTTCGCAAGGGACGATATACCACCCTTCCTTACTAACTCTAAGTTTAACGGCCTGGCTATTGGATCCCACATCCTAAAAGAAGAGAGGTCTCTCTAACTCTGTGGTATCAACTATAATCATGGCCAGGAAGCCTGTATCCAGGCAGATCTACTATAGAGTTTGGAAGGCGTACATCGCTTGGTGCGAGGCCAGAAAATGGCATCCACGTGAGTACGTTATAGGCAGAATTCTGGACTTCCTACAGTGGGCTGTAGACAGGAAGTTTGCCTTAAGTACTATCAGGGGTCAGGTTTCGGCCTTATCAATACTATTTCAAAGGCCCCTGGCTATGCATTCACTTGTCAGATCCTTTATGCAAGGGGTGACTCGTATTATTCCACCGATTAAAGCTCCCATATGCCCATGGGATCTAAATTTGGTTCTGTCGGTTCTGCAGAAGCAGCCATTTGAACCTTTGCGGCACATTTCCTTGGTTCTACTCACCAGAAAATTGATATTTTTAGTAGCCATATGCTCGGCTAGAAGAGTGTCGGAATTAGCCGCCATGTCCTGTAAAGAGCCATATCTGGTTATTCATGAGGACAGAGTAGTATTACGTCCTCACCCAGCCTTTCTTCCTAAGGTGGTATCGAGGTTTCACTTGAACCAGGATGTGGTTCTTCCTTCTTTTTTCCCCAAACCAAGCTCGGTAGAGGAAAAGTTATTGCATTCTTTGGATGTAGTAAGAGCAGTTAAAGCTTATCTAAAAGCCACTGCTCAGATTCGTAGAACGGATACTTTGTTTATTCTGCCGGAAGGCCCCAGAAAGGGTCAGGCTGCATCAAAATCTACTTTAGCCAAGTGGATTCGACAGGTCATAATACAAGCCTATGGCTTCAGAAGTAGACCGCCTCCGTTCAAAGTTAGGGCGCACTCCACGAGAGCAGTTGGAACTTCATGGGCAGTGCATCACCAGGCCTCCCTGGCTCAAATTTGTAAGGCCGCAACATGGTCTTCAGTACACACGTTTACTAGGTTTTACCAGGTGGACGTTAGAAGTCAGGAGGATGTCGCCTTTGGGCGCAGTGTGTTGCAGGCCGCAAAAGATCCTCATGCCTGATGGCGCCCAGCTTATGTATGGTGTATCCCCCCCCCTCATTTGGCATTGCTTTGGGACGTCCCACATAGTAATGACTATGCCGCTCTGTGTCCCGTGATGTATGAACAAGAAAGTAGGATTTTTAAAACAGCTTACCTGTAAAATCCTTTTCTTGGAGTACATCACGGGACACAGAGCTCCCACCCCTCTTTTGGGGACACGTATTGCTTTGCTACAAAACTGAGGTGCTCCCGGATGGGAGGGGCCTATATAGGGGAGGGTACTTCCTGTTTTGGAAGTTGCCAGTGCCAGCACCTGAAGGTAATTCTATATAACCCACATAGTAATGACTATGCCGCTCTGTGTCCCGTGATGTACTCCAAGAAAAGGATTTTACAGGTAAGCTGTTTTAAAAAATCCTACTTTTTTACTGGTTACATGTTTTAAGTTACAGAAGAGGTCTAGGGCTAAAATTATTGCTCTCGCTCTAACGTTCCCTGCGATACCTCACATGTGTGTTCTGAACACCGTTTTCATATGTGGGACTTACGCATGCATTCGCTTCTGCGTACGAGCTACCGGGGACAGGGGCATTTAAAAAAAAAATAAAAAAAATAATTGTTAATTTTACTTTAAACTTTTTACTTTGACACTTTAAAAAAAATAATAATTTTGATCACTTTTATTACTATTACAAGGAATGTAAACATCCCTTGAAATAGGAATAAGCATGACAGGTCCTCTTTACAGTGAGATATGGGGTCAATAATAAGACCCCACATCTCACCTCTAGGCTGGGAAGCCTGAAAAAAAAACATAAAAAAAAACCATCACCGCTTCCTAGCCGAGGCGGCGCAGTTTTTTTGAATGCAGAGGCCGGGCGTGACGTCATAACATCTTGCCCGGCCTCCGAAGGATCATAGAGACTCCGGCGACCATTTAGTCCGCCGGAAATCTCTATGGTAAGAAGCCGGGGCCGGCGGATCCTGTCACTGACTCACCGATCGCACAGGTGAGTGGGCAGAAGCACCGGAGGGCGGCGGGAGGGGGGGACGTCCCCTCTCGCCACCTGTAAGAACGATCAAGCGGTGGAACAGCCGCTGTGATCATTCTTACGGTGCACAGGATTGCCGGCTCTAAAAAACGATAGCTGAATGATGCCTGTAGCTGCAGACATCATTCAGATATCTCGGCTCAAAGTCAAGGACGTCCATCTGGTAGGAAGTGGTTAAGTTTGAAAATCTATACATACACTACAGTGAGGGGAAAAAGTATTTGATCCCCTGCTGATTTTGTATGTTTGCCCACTGACAAGGAAATGATCCGTCTATCATTTTATTGGTAGGTTTATTTTAACAGTGAGAGACAGAATAACAACAAAAATATCCAGAAAAACGCATTTCAAAAAAGTTATAAATTGATTTGCATTTTAATGAGTGAAATAAGTATTTGATCCCCTATCAATCAGCAAGATTTCTGGCTCCCAGGTGACTTTTATACAAGTAACGAGCTGAGATTAGGGGCATTCTCGTAAAGGGAAAATTATTCACAAATGGAAGAAACACAAAATAACTGTCACTCTCCCTCAGTCTGGGGCTCCATGCAAGATCTCACCTCGTGGAGTTTCAATGATCATGAGAACGGTGAGGAATCAGCCCAAAATTACAGGGGACAATCTTGTCAATGATCTCAAGGCTGCTGGGACCATTGTCACCAAGAAAACAATTGGTAACACACTATGCTGTGAAGGACTGAAATCCCGCAGCGCCCGCAAGATCCCCCTGATTAAGAAAGCACAAGTACAGGCCGTCTGAAGTTCGCTAATGAACATCTGAATGATTCAGAGGAGAACTGGGTGAAAGTGTTGTGGTCAGATGAGACCAAAATGGAGCTCTTTGGCATCAACTCGCCGTGTTTGGAGGAGAAGGAATGCTGCCTATGACCCCAAGAACACCATCCCCACCATCAAACATGGAGGTGGAAACATTATGCTTTGGGTTTGTTTTTTTTGCTAATGGGAGAGGATAACTTCACTGCATCAAAAGGACAATGGATGGGCCATGTACTGTCAAATCTTGGGTGAGAACCTCCTTCCCTCAGCCAGGGCATTAAAAATGGGTCGTGGATGGGTATTCCAGCATGACAATGACACAAAACACATGGCTAAGGCAACAAAGGAGTGACTCAGGAAGAAGCACATTAAGGTCCTTGAGTGGCCTATACAGTCTCAAGACATTAATCCCATAGAAAATAAGTGGAGGGAGCTGGAGGTTCGAGTTACCAAACATCATCCTCGAAACCTTAACCACTTAAGTCCCGGACCATTTGGCTGGCCAAAGACCAGAGGACTTTTTGTGATTCAGCACTGCGTCGCTTTAACTGACAATTTTGCAGTTGTGCGACGTGGCTCCCAAACAAAATTGGCGGCCTTTTTTTCCTACAAATAGAGCTTTATTTTGGTGGTATTTGATTACCTCTGCGGTTTTTATTTTTTGCGCTATAAACAAAAATAAAGCGACAATTTAGAAAAATAAATCAATATTTTTTACTTTTTGCTATAATAAATATCCCCAAAAAATATATAAAATTATTTTTTTTTCCTCAGTTTAGGCCGATACGTATTCTTCTACATATTTTGGTAAAAAAACGCAATAAGCGTTTATTGATTGGTTTGCGCAAAAGTTATAGCCTCTACAAAATAGGGGATAGTTTTTTGGCATTTTTATTAATATTTTTTTTTTTTACTAGTAATGGCGGCGATCAGCGATTTGTATCGTGACTGCGACATTTTGGCAGACACATCGGACACTTTTGACACTATTTTGGGACCATTGTCATTTTTACAGCGATCACTGCTATAAAAATGCACTGGTTACTGTAATAATGACACTGGCAGTGAAGGGGGTAACCTGTAGGGGGCGCTGAAGGGGTTAAGTGTGTCCTAGGGAGTGATTTTAACTGTTAGGGGCGTGGCTACGAGTGACACGTCACTGATCGCTGCTCCTGATGAGAGGGAGCAGACGATCAGTGACATGTCACTAGGCAGAATGGGGAGATGCTTGTTTACACTTGCCTCTCCCCATTCTGCAGCTCTGTGACCCGATCACGGGACACTGGCGGACATCGAGTCCGCGGGCACGGTCACGGAGCTTGCAGCAGGGGCTTTCAAAGTGACGTATATATACGTTACTCTGCCCAGCCGTGCCATTCTGCCGACGTATGTGTACAGGAGCCGGTCGTTAACCGGTTAATGACTTGGAGAGGATCTGCAAAGAAGAATGGAACAAAATCCCTCCTGAGATGTGTGCAAACCTGGTGGCCAACTACAAGAAATGTCTGACCTCTGTGATTGCCAACAAGGGTTTTGCCACCAAGTACTAGGTTATGTTTTGCGAAGGGGTCAAATACTTATTTCACTCATTAAAATGCAAATCAATTTATAACTTTTTTGAAATGCGTTTTTCTGGATTTTTTTGTTGTTATGCTGTTTCACTATTAAATTACACTTACCATTAAAATTATAGACTGATCATTTCTTTGTCAGTAGGCAAATTACCAAAATCAGCAGGGGATCAAATACTTTTTTCCCCTTACTGTATATTGTCAAAAGTATTAGGACACCTGCCTTACACGCACATGAACTTTAATGACATCCCATTCTTAGTCCGTAGGATTCAATATTGAGTTGGCCCACCCTTTGCAGCTATAACTTCTTCTGGGAAGGCTTTTTACAAGGTTTTGGAGTGTCTATGGGAATGTTTGACCATTCTTCCAGAAGTGCATTTTGAGGTTGAGACTGATGTGGACAAGAAGACCTGGCACCTCCAAGTTCCTCAGCCCCAAACTCGCTCATGCATGTCTTTTACAGACCTTGCTTTGTGCACTGGTGCGCAGTCATGTTGGAAGAGGAAGGGGCCATCCCCAAACTGTTCCCACACAATTGGGAACATGAAATTGTCCAAAATGTCTTGGTATGCTGATGCCTTAAGATTTCCAATTACTGGAATTAAGGGACCAACCCCTGAAACCAACCCCACACCACAATCCCCCCTCCACCAAATGATTTGGAGGGGTGGCCCAATACTTTAGGCAAAATAGTGTGGAGGAGCGAGTTTGGGGTGTAGGAACTTGGCTTATCTACACTTTTTGTAGCTGCTGACTTTTAAATGGGTGGAACTCTGCTTTAAGAGTTCCCTTCACTGGAACTAAGGGGCCCAGCCTAACCCCTGAATAACAACCCCACACCATAACCTCCCTCCACCAAATTATTTGGACCAGTGCACAAAGCAAGGTCCATAAAGACATGGATAAATGAGTTTGGGGTGGAGGAACTTGACTAACCTGCACAGAGTCCTGACCTCAACCCGATAGAACACCTTTGCGATGAATTAGAGCGGAGACTGCAAGCCAGACCTTCTTATACACATCAGTGCCTGACCTCACAAATGCCCTTCTGGAAGAATGGTCAAACATTCCCATAGACACACTCCTAAACCTTGTGGACAGCCTTCCCAGAAGAGTTGAAGCTGTTATAGCTGCAAAGGGTGGGCCAACTCAATATTGAACCCTACGGACTAAGACTGGGATGCCATTGAAGTTCATGTGTGTGTAAAGGTAGGCGTCCCAATACTTTTGACAAAATATCGTATGTTGGCAATTATTTGATGGGTTGGGGCATGGGGAATCTGAATGCTTAAAAAACAAATATATGCAGCAAGTAAAATTATTATTATTATTATTTTTTTCAAAGAAGTTAATAATGTTGTTGACCAAATGTTAAGGACTCATTTACAACCGTGCATTGTGGTTATGTCGCACATTAATGTGTGTGGCCTTAAAGCAGAATTAATCCTAAAAGCAAACATTTATTATATTACAGCTTACCAAGCAATGGTTTTCTTTTTTAGGCTTTCTTTCGATTATTTTCACCTGTTGTTCCTGCCAGCAATTCTGTTGTTTTTCAACAGAACAAGCTGTCCTGCAGATGTAGCAATTACAGTATCTCATAAAAGTGAGCACACCCCTCACATTTTTGTAAATATTTTATTCTATCTTTTCATGTGACAACACTGAAGAAATGACACTTTGCTACAATGTAAAGTAGTGAGTGTACATAAACGGTCGAATTTCATCAGAAAGTTCGTTTTTTTTTTGTGATCCGATGACGCCACCATTGATTTTCGAAATTCGGCCAGGAATATTCTTTTCTCTCCGGGAATTTTCTTTTCTTGCACATGCGCATTTTTTTTTCTATTACATTTCTCGCACGATTCTCCCATCATTGATTAGAAAATCATTTGTTTTTCAAAAAATTTCCAACATGTCCGATTCCTCAAATTTGATTGCCGCACGAAAAGCCCACTAACGGTGCAAAATTTGTACGAAAATTATTTGATACGATTTTCGAAAGAAAATTCTTTCAGAATTCGAACCGTGTATGGCCGGCTTAACAGTGTAAATTTGCTGTCCCCTCAAAATAACTCAACACACAGCCATTAATGTCCAAATTGGGCCCAATTAGCCATTTTCCCTCCCTGGTGTCATGTGACTTGTTAGTGTTACAAGGTCTCAGGTGTGAATGGGGAGCAGGTGTGTTAAATTTGGTGTTATCACTCTCACTCTCTCATACTGGTCACTGGAAGTTTAATATGGCACCTCATGGCAAAGAACTCTCTGAGGATGTGAAAAAATGAATTGTTGCGCTACATAAAGATGGCCTAGGCTGATTGTGAAGACCCTGAAACTGAGCTGCAGCACGAGGGCCAAGACTATACAGAGGTTTAACAGGACAAGTTCCACTCAGAACAGGCCTCATTGCCATGGTCGACCAAAGAAGTTGAGTGCACGTGCTCAGCATCATATCCAGAGGTTGTCTTTGGGAAATAGACGTCTAAGTGCTGCCAGCATTGCTGCAGAGGTTAAGCCTGGGTTCAGACTTGTGCGATCTCAGACATTGCTGGTGCCGATCACATGCGATGTCTGAGCAATGCGGGTTCAGCCATACAGTTGTATGACTGAACTCGCATTGGATTCGCACAGAAAAAGGTTCAGGGATTTGTTTTTCCCCGCACTGAAATCGGATCACATGGGTGTTCTCACCCATGAGATCCGATTCTTGTACGAATCCACAGTTCGCATTGCGATTTGTTAACCGATCTGGGCATGTCATTAATTTTGTAATGACACCCACAGAAGTTTGCAGAAGGCAGTGGTCTGATGTCCTGTGGTCTGATGAGACCAAGATAAACTTATTTGGTTCAGATGGTGTCAAGCATGTGTGGTGGCAACCAGGTGAGGAGTACAAAGACAAGTGTGTCTTGCCTACAGTCAAACATGGTGGTGGGAGTGTCATGGTCTGGGGCTGCATGAGTGCTGCTGGCACTGGGGGGCTACAGATCATTGAGGGAACCATGAATGCCAACATGTACTGTGACATACTGAAGCAGAGCGTGATCCCCTCCCTTCAGAGACTGGGCCGCAGGGCAGTATTCCAACATGATAACGACCCCAAACACACCTCCAAGACAACCACTGCCTTACTAAAGTAGCTGAGGGTAAAGGTGATGGACTGGCCAAGCATGTCTCCAGACCTAAACCCTATTGAGCATCTGTGGGACATCCTCAAACGGAAGATGGAGGAGCGCAAGGTCTCTAACATTCACCAGATCTGTGATGTCATCATGGAGGAGGGGAAGAGGACTCCAGTGGCAACCTGTGAAGCTCTGGTGAACTCCATGCCCAAGAGGATTAAGGCAGTGCTGGAAAATAATGGTGACCACACAAAATATTGACACTTTGGGCCCAATTTGGACATTTTCACTTAGGGGTGTACTCACTTTTGTTGCCAGCAGTTTAGACATTAATGGCTGTGTGTTGAGTTATTTTGAGGGGACAGAAAATTTACACTGTTATACAAGCTGTACACTCACTACTTTACATTGTAGCAAAGTGTAATTTCTTCAGTGTTGTCACATGAAAAGATAGAATAAAATATTTTACAAAAATGTGAGGGGTGTACTTACTTTTGTGAGATACTGTATATGTATGTACTGTGTGTGTTATACTGTGGCGATTTACATCATCGGCGAATGCGCTCTGGAGGAACAGCCGCCCATGGCGTTTGTTCAGGGCCCTGTGCCGCAACTTTCGGCTCCCGCGTGCATGCATGGGAGTGACGTCATCGTGGCTCCAGCCAGTCACAGCGCCGGAGACCGTGAACCCGGAAGACACACTGGGGAAGATGTCAGCCGTCTCAGCGGTGTGCAGGCGCCGCCGAGAGGGCTTCCTTCTAAGGTATTTCATAATGGGTTAGTATGCATACTAGCTTATTAGGCCTTTGTCTTGCAGGGTTTTTTTTTTGTTTGTTTTTTTTTTGGGGGGGGGGGTGTTTACATCAACTTTAAAGTAAATATGCACAAAATATTCCCATTGAAAGGAAACTATAACTTTAAAAAGAAAAAGAAACTTAAAAAGGAACTGCAGTCTGCTCACATAATGTGTAATAAAAACATCTTTGCCATTCTGAAGCTTCCCTCCAACCACTTTGCATAATATTTTATATACAGTATACTGTGATTCTGTTTTTGCTATATATGCTGCAGAAATCTTCCTCCGCTAAGTCTGGCTGCAATCAGTTTAACTGTGGGCAGCTGAAGCTGCTGCCTGTTCACTTCCTGGATTTACACAGACACACAGAGGCACACCTTCAGCTCTGCAGCTCTCGTTGGTCCTCTTATGACTCACTCCCCCCTCCTTTCCTGGCTAACTCTCACGAGGGTGAGAAAGAGAGCTGTGCATGATGTCAGCCTTTTTTCCAGACAAGAAATAGGAAGTGGGCTGTATAAGGTATTTACTGGCAGAAAAAAAATGTTTTACTATCCAAAGTTCAAACAACAACAAGGGCAGAAGATTTAATAGATGGAAAGATGAAAAAGTTCCGCTTTAAACAAATGTTACAGGTTTTTTTTTTTTGCCAACATGCAAATGTACATACCATATAGAGTATTATGCCTGCAGAGAGGCCCAGTAATTAGTAGTCATAATGAGTTCACCAGGGAAGTATAGCTGGGTAATAATCTGTTTGAAGCTTCTCACTTCCATCCAGCACGAATGTACCTCACACAGACAAACCACCTTTAGGCTGGGTTCACACTGCTGCGAATTGGATGCAGCTTCTCCGCATCCAATTTGCAATAGCAGGAGATGTTGAGCGGTTCCCTATGGAGCCGGTTCACATATCTCCGCTGCGGCTCCGGTTCAAATTTGCACAATAGCCCTTTGCGTCTTTTGGTCCGTTTCAGGTCCGAATTCAGCCAAAAATCCGGGTTGAAATCGCACCTGAAATGGTGAACGGGAACGCACCGGACCCCTGCTGTGAGCCGCATGCGAAGATGGTGTGAACCCAGCCTTAAAGAAAAAAATGATTGTTTATTATGATAGCGTTTGAATTGATTGGATTTCTTGTTAGGTTCATTTGCTGTCTTACTATGACCCTTTCTGACTGACCATTTAAAGCAGAGGTCCGCTGAATTGTTTTTTTTTTTAAAAGTCAGCAGCTACAAATATTGGAACTGCTGACTTTTAAAATAAGGACACTTACCTGTCCAGGGCGCTGTCGGCACCCGAAGCCGACCCGTCCCTCGGCCCTCTGATGCTGCCGCTTCACTTCCTGGTTCCCTACTGCGCATGCGTGAGTCGCGCTGCATGATCTGAATGGTCCCTGCTGTCTTCTGGGGGGGGGGGGGGGGGGGAGTGGCGTAGATACCCGCAGATAATGCAGCTGTCTATGCCCGGAAGTGGGTGCAAATACCTGTATTAGACAAGTATCTGCTCCCCCCTCCCCCCTGAAAGGTGCCAAATGTGACACCGGAGGGG
The DNA here is from genome assembly GCA_029206835.1 of Rana muscosa. Taxonomy (NCBI): domain Eukaryota; kingdom Metazoa; phylum Chordata; class Amphibia; order Anura; family Ranidae; genus Rana; species Rana muscosa. Next base: position 62,231,824 of record CM055120.1, on the reverse strand, counting down.
GGGGGAGGGTTCCATTTTTGGGTGGAACTCCGCTTTAAATACAATCTATGATGAAGCTATTCAAATTTACTTTACAGAGGAAGTAAACCCTGGAAAATAAATAAATAAACCCTGCAAAAGAAAGCCATAATGAGCTAGTATGCATTGCATACTAGCTCATTATGAATGACTTACCTGAGATCGAAACCCCCGCAGCGGTCCTCGGTCACCTCCGCCGCCATCTTGCCTCGATGTCCCGTCACGGATGTCAATGTATTGCCGCTCTGGCGCTGTGATTGGCCGGAGCGGCGATGATGTCACACGTATGGGCTCTCAGGCCGGCAAGAGCCCATTCAGAAAACCGGCCCGCTAGTGCGCATGCGCGTGACGTCATCGGCGCATCGATATATAGTAAATATCTCCTTAACCATGTAGGTTAAGGAGATATTTCTTGCAAGGTGCAAGTTGTGTAAGTGGGTTTACAACCACTTTAAAGGGGTTGCTCCACCGGAAAAAAAAAATTAAAAGCCAGCAGCTACAGCTACAGCAGCTGCTGGCTTTTAATATTTGGACACTTACCTGTCCTGGAGTCCAGCGACGTCCGCAGCAGAGGACGAGCGACCGCTCGTCGCTCTGCTGCTCCCTCCGCCATCCTTGCTGAGGGAACCAGGAAGTGAAGCCCTGCGGCTTCATGCCCGGTTCCCTACGGCGCATGCGCGAGTCGCGCTGCGCCGTTCTGATTGGTGCTCCTGTGTTCTGGGAGCCGAGTGTCTCCCAGAACACCAAGGGAAGTCTGCGGGAAGTGACGTAACTCCCGCAGATTCCCGGAGAGAGGAGTCCCGGATGTGGGTGAAAATACCTGTCTTAGACAGGTATCTTCACCCCCCTCCCCCCTGAAAGGTGTCAATTGTGACACCGGAGGGGGGGAGGGTTCCAAATAGCAAAAGTTGCTATTTAGGGTGGAGCTCCACTTTAAGGTACATGTGAACCATCACCTTGTAAAACAACCCATTCAGTTTTAACCACTTCAGCCCCGGAAGAATTTACCCCCCTTCCTGACCAGAGCATTTTTTGCGATTCGACACTGCGCCACTTAAACTGACAATTGCGCTGTTGTGCGACACTGTACCCAAACAAAATTGACATCCTTTTTTTCCCACAAATAGAGCTTTCTTATGGTGATATTTGATCACCTCTGCGGGTTTTATTTTTTGCGCTATAAACAAAAAAGGAGCGACAATTTTTTAAAAAAAGCAATATTTTTTTCTTTTTGCTATAATAAATATCCCCAAAAAATTTATAAAAAAACAAATGTTTTCCTCAGTTTAGGCCGATACGTATTCTTCTACATATTTTTGGTAAAAAAAAAAAAATATATTTTTTATCTCCTGAGCCTCACTATTTGTGAAGCAGCTCATCATGGGGGTGGACCGGTAGTGGCTTGTGGACAGGACAAAGCAAAATCTGTGTTTGTGTATTTGCATAACAGAAAATCAGGGCTGGTTATTGGCCTTTGATGTTAGAATCTTTCAGTATTGTTCAGGCTTTTAACAAACCTGTCCCAAATTATGGCAGCAAATCTTTGCATTTTTCTTTGACGTTACAAAGTTAGAATGGTTGAAAAATGACAAGTCTATCTAGTTTAACCAATAAAAAGGGAAAAAAAAAAATGATACAACATTATACCTACCCTCCTATACCCAGATGTGGCCCTATTGCTTTCCTTTATCAGGCCCTTGGGACAATATTCCATCCACCGATACAAGGCATAATTCATGTCACTGACTCCAAAAATAGGGTACTATTCTTCCCACTGACACCAATGATGGGGCTCTATTCCTCCCACTGGCACCAACTGCAGAGCCCTATTCTTTTCACTGACACCAATGATGGGGCACCATTCCTTCCCCTGATAACAACAATGGGGCATTTTTTCTCCCAAAGACACCAATGATGGGGCACCATTTCTTACCCTAATTCCCAACAATGGGGCAATATTCCTCCCACTAATACCAATATTTGGGCATTCTTTACTTTCATTGATGCCAGGGCATTTTCTTCCTCCACTGGCCACAGCTTGGCCCCTTCATAGTCTGAAGGACAGTAAACTCACCCTTTGTTCCGAAAGTTTGGAGACCCTTGATCCAGAGAAAGGCAAAAAACCCCAGCAAAGCATGATCCGATTCAACCAAGCAGGGAAAAAAAAAAATCTTTCCTGATCCTCCGAGAGGCAATTGGATATTCCCTGGATCAACTTTACCGATAAATGTCAGTACCCAATTATATTATGTACATTTAGCAAAGAATCCCAGGCCTTTTTTTAAGCAATCTACTGACCTGGCCAGAACCACCTTTGCAGGGAGTCTATTTCACATTTTTACAGCTCTTACTGTGAAGAAACCTTTCTGTATCTGGAGATTAAATCTCTTTTCCTCCAGACGTAAAGAGTGCCCCCTTGTCCTCTGTGATGTCCTTAAAGTGAATAACGCAACAGCAAGTTCACTTTATGGACCCCTTATGTATCTATACATGTGGATCACATACCCCTTAATCTCCTCTTCTGTAGCTCCTCTAATTATTTTCTCATAGAGACTTCGGCAGGATGAAAGCTCTGTTTTTCAGCCAAGATTTTAATTGTCACACACCAGTAAGTTTTCTATTTATTGTTATGGAGCATTCACCAGGGGTTACATTACACAACTTGTCTGGACCGTGCACCCTGTAGAGCAGCCTTTCTCATCTAGGGTTCCTCTAGAGCAGTGGTTTTCAACCTGGGGGTCGGGACCCCCTCGGGGGTCAAATGACGATTTGCCAGGGGTCACCGAATCTTTGGCAGTTCCTGAAGCCCACACGGTCTCCCAGCCTTTTTGCGGCCGCCCAGCAGGGCTGTCCCTGGAGCCCACAGCCGCCATTCAGGTCACAGCATGGCTGGGGGACAGAGACTAGAAGTCAGCTGACTGGTGAGGAATGTGAAGTGGGAGGGGCAGAGGAGACCCTATCTCCTGATTTCGGCATAGGTGTCACTGCTACGAGACACCACAAAGTCAGAAACACAGTGAATCCGGAGACACAGCGAGTAACACTACCTGTGATTAGCGTTACCATTAAAAGTCCTGACTACACTTCTCAGATCAGCAGATGACCTTGATCAAGAGCACCTAAGTTGGCTGATCAGAACTCCCCCCAGCACTGCCACTCATCCCACCCGCCAGCAAGGAGTAAGAGAAGGAATAAAAATAGAGAATACATGGAAGGGATCAGAAAAGAGAGGGAGGAACAAGGAAAAAGGGAGAGAAAGAATAAGACAAAGAACAAGAAAGATGGCTAGAGAGAGGGATGGGGGAAAAAACAAAAAATGAGGATAGAGAGAGATAAAAGGGAAAGAAAGGAGAACAAAGAGAAAAGGTGGTAAATCCTAAAATTTACCATAAGTGGTTTTAATACTGTATGAGTGGAAGGGACTCAGGGAGCGCTAAATGTCCGTGGGTTAGGGGCGCAAATTACTTGTCTTGCCTTGGGTGCTGACAACCCACGCTACGAAAATAATTTTACTGTTAGGGGTCCCCACAACTTGGGAAATTTTATCAAGGGGTCTCGAAACTAGAAAGGTTGAGGACCACTGCTCTAGAGGCTGCTAGAAGTTCCTTGGCCAATTTCTGCATCTCAGATAAGTAACTGCTGACAACAACATTCTTTTCTTTCTCGTACATCACGGGACACAGAGCGACATAGTCATTACTAATGGGTTATATAGATACCGTCAGGTGCTGGCACTGGCAACTTCCAAAACCGGAAGTACCCTCCCCTATATAAGCCCCTCCCATCCGGGAGCACCTCAGTTTTTTGCCAGTGTCTAAGGTGTTGGCCAAGAAGAAACATGTGTTTTTCACTGAGCTTGCGTACAGGTTCTTTTGGGCCTCAGTAAGCTATTCCGGATCCGACCAAAAAAGCTTCATAGCTAAACGGTCGGTACCCGGGCCTTGCAGAGAAGAGCAAGGTTTTGCCTGTAATGCTTCTCTTAGGAGAGCTGGACCCTGGGATCCAGAGCTCTGGTCATACCCACGACCAAGATGTTTTCTGTGCAGGGTGCTATACAGGTCCAGGGGAGTGGAATCCTTGGGAACCCGGTCCCTGAAGGTTTGATTACAATGCCTGCCGTGATAGGTGAAGTTTGGGCTTTTTGTGGACCAAACAAAGTCCTGTGGCGAGGAAAAGGTAAGTGGGGGCCCTCAGGAACTTGGTTCTATTGAGGGACCCCAAGCCTATTTTGTCTTTCTGCCTGTTACCTAAGGTATTCCCGCTAATATTATGTGTATGCCTGTTACTACTGAGAAAATGTAAAAATTTTAATAGTAGGCAAGGAAAAAAAAAAAAGGAAGACCGCGGTACCTGTGTTAGACACTAGAGGCCGCTATGGTTCTTTTTCTTGTAATGTGGATTTTTTTTTCTTCCAGAATCAAATCCAGGCAGTTGGTATGTTCTCTGCTGGGAAGCTGTCTCCTCTGCCCTGTTGCTGCGCTCATCCATCCCCGGGCCCTGCGGCAAAGGGGGCCCTGGCTCCCATCTAGCTCCTTATTGTTTTTAAAAAAGGGCGCCGAAGGCGCACGTGCACGCGCCTCTATTTATAGAGGCGATCTGAAAAAAGGGGCGGAGCGGGTGGATGACGCTCAGGTGTGCGCCGCGGCGCTACCTGCGCATGTGCGGGCGTCCAGCGTGTTTTAAAGCACATTATAGCTGGCTATTGAATGCACAGACAGAGCTAGCAACAGATAAAGGCACACAGAGGCGGTTGATGCAGGCATCCCCTAGAAAGGCACTTTAGTAGACACCAACTGTGATATAGCAGCAATTGTGCTAGACTATTCTCAGTAAAAGTGGTGTATTACGGCTGGAATACCTCAGCTTTAGGCTTAGGAATATGCCGTCCAGAAGCTCCGGAACTGAATCTTCCAGGAAGCGAAGGGGGTCTCATCAGGCTCTGAGGATCTTGGGCATGCTTCTGCTGCACCAGTCTCCCCTGAAGTTCAGAGGTAAGTGACCATAGAGACCCCGCAGGGGTACTTGGTACTGTGGCTGTCCTCAGTCACCTGCTCCTGCGTATGTAACAGAGGAGGTTTTTTCCTCAGCTCTGGGAGGATTAGAGAGAGATTGTCAACATTGATCGCTGCCTCCCTGTCAGGGAAAGCACGCCGATCTCCGTCTCCTCCTTCAGAGTGCCTGTTAGCAGAGCAACAGTCCCATACAGGGATCGACCTGCCTGAAGGGGATCAGGACGAGGTTGATTCTGTTATAGAGGAATCAACAGTGGAGGAACCTTTCTCAGCAGCTCAAGCTGAAAGATTATGGGTTCAGTCTCTGACTAACATGGTCCGATCGGCATTTAAAAATGCACCTTGCGGAACCATCAACCACTACTGTATCCTCGTTGGGGTCGCTAGAAGCCCCCAGACTGTCTGTTCTTTTCCACTTCACCCTTTACTGAAAGGGCTTATTTACCAGGATTGGGAACGTCCTGAGAAAATATTTATTCCCCCAAGAGATTTCCGGTGGTCTATCCCATGGAGGATAAGTTCATCAAAAAAAAAAAATGGAAGGTCCCTACAGTGGACGCAGCCATCTCTTGTATGTATAAATCACTGACATGTCCAGTGGATAATGTCCAAATGTTCAAGAACCCAATAGATAAAAAATTGGAGTCCTTATGAAAGTCTGCTTCTTTCTACAGCAAGCTTGGTGACACAACAGCAGTAGAAGCTATTGGGGTCTGCTAAGCAGTGAAGGATCAGTTAAAACAGGTCTTGAGGGACTTGACAGATCAGCAGGCCTTGCCCTAGCTGATCTACCTAGAGCCTTAGGCTTTGCGGTTGACGCCATAAAGGATTCAGTCCATCAGGCCTCCCGCCTTACGCTGTCTATAGTACATATGCGTAGGCTTCTATGGCTCAAAAACTGGTCTGCTGAAGCTCCCTGTAAAGAATGGCTGGTTAGCGTCCCGTTTCATGGTGAACGCTTATTCAGGGAAAACCTGGACAAATATATCCAGAAAATTTCCAGCGGTAAAAATACGCTCTTGCCGGTTAAAAACAGAGTTAGAGGTCCCTCTTTAAGAGGCCTGCTTCTCCAGTCCCTGGGGCATCGGCTGTGTAACAGTTCCGACGGCCTCCTCGGTCAATTCCCGGGGGTAAAAAACAGGGACAATAGCAGGGTAATGAGAAACCCTGGGTCAGGGGAGGTACAAAACCTCCCCCAAAGTTAAATTCATTGAAGGGTTGCCCCCACTCAGTCGGGTGGGGGGAGGACTCCAGTTGTTCACAAGAGACCTGGCGGGACGCGATCAAGACAGATAGGTGCTCTCCGCAGTATGTTTGGGATACAGATTGGAGTTAAGAGACTCTCCTCCTTCCCATTTTTGAGGTCAAACGTGCCAAGGGATCCCCGGAAGAGAGAGTCCCTCCTGTTGGCACTAGAACAACTATTGCTCCAAGGAGTAATTATGGAGGTTCCCCTGGAAGAATGAGGGTTCGGGTTTTACTCAAACCTCTCTACAGTCCCGAAGCAAACGCGGACGGGAGGCCCATATTAATTCTAAAAGGGCTATACAAATTCCTGTATATCAGGACTTTCCGATGAAGTCGATCCGATCGGTGGCCACTGCCCTACAAGGGGAGGATTGGTTAGCCGCGATCGACATCAAAGATGCTTATTTGCACATTCCCATCTTTCCAGTCTACCAAAAGTTTCTACGCTTTGCAGTAGAAGGGCGCCATTTTCAGTTCAGAGCCTTACCCTTCGGTTTGGCCACAGCACCACGAGTGTTTACAAAAATTCTGGCCCTTTATTGGCCAATCTAAGAACACAAGGTGTAATGATAATGGCATATCTAGATGACTTGTTGCTGATAGACCACTCAGTGAAAAAACTAGACGTGGTCGTTCACAAGACAATCAAGTATCTGGAATCTCACGGTTGGATTATCAACCGAGAAAAGTCAGCCCTAAAAACCAGTCAAAAGTCTGGAATACTTGGGGCTAAGGTTGGATTCAGGCCAGAGAAAAATATTCTTGCCTCGAGGAAAGGTGTTGTCTTTGAAAGATTTGATCCACTTAGTGGGTACAAAAAAGACAGCCGTCCATACGCCTGTGCATAAGGCTGCTGGGAAAAATGGTGGCATCATTCGAAGCAGTACCCTACGGTCAATTCCATTCAAGGAATTTGCAGGGGGCCATACTGTCAGCCTGGAACAAAAAAGTTCAGGCCCTAGACTTACAATGTCCTTGTCCCCTTCCGTTCGCAAGAGCCTCCGTTAGTGGTTGGTTCCCCAGAATCTGGAAAAAGGGAAATCCTTCAGTCTGATTTCTTGGAAGGTGGTCACTACAGATGCCAGCCTTATAGGCTGGGGAGCAGTACTGGAGCAATAGTCTCTCCAGGGCAGATGGTCAGATGCAGAAAAGGCCCTGCCCATCAATCTCTTAGAGATACGAGCAGCCCGGTATGCCCTAGTAGCATGGACATCCAAACTCCAAGGGTCCCCTGTCAGAATTCAATCAGACAATGCAACAGCAGTGGCATATATCAATCATCAGGGGGGCACCAGGAGTCGTGCAGCCCAGAGGGAAGTAAATTACATCCTGAAATGGGCAGAAAAATATGTCCCAGCCATATCTGCGGTATTCATTCCAGGAGTGGAGAATTGGAAGGCGGACTTTCTAAGTCGCCAGCAATTATGCCCAGAGGAAGGGTCCCTTCACCCCGAGGTTTTCTGGACAATATGTCAGCGGTGGGGAACATCGGATGTAGATCTTCTAGCATCCAGATTCAACGCAAAGGGGGACAGGTTTGTCTCTCGGACAAGGGATCCCCTAGCTTGCGGCTCGGATGCCCTAGTGTTCCCTTGGGATCAGTTCAAGCTGATATATGCATTCACACCGCCACAATGGTTACCTCGATTACTCCGCAGAATCAGGGTAGAAAAGAAACCAGTGATTCCGGTGGCTCCAGCGTGGCCCCGAAGAGCGTGGTACGCGGAGATTGTAAAATGTCAGTGGGGAGTCCTTGGACTCTCCCACGTCGTCCGGACCTGCTTTCGCAAGGACCGATATACCACCCTTCCTTACCAGCCCTAGGTTTGACGGCCTGGCTATGGAAGCCCACATTCTAAAAAAGAGAGGGCTCTCTAATCCTGTGGTATCTACCATGATCAATGCCAGGAAGCCGGTATCCAGGCAGATCTATTATAGAATCTGGAAGGCGTACATCGCGTGGTGTGAGGCCAAGAAATGGCATCCACATAAGTACGTAATAGGTAGGAGTCTGGACTTCCTACAGTGGGCTGTAGATAGGAAGCTTGCCTTGAGTATTATCAAAGGTCAGTTTTCGGCCTTGTCAATATTTTTTCAAAGGCCCTTGGCTTCGCATTCACTAGTCAAAGCCTTTATACAAGGAGGGATGCGTATTAGTCCTCCGGTTAATATTCCCATATGACCATGGGATCTAAACTTGGTTCTGTCGGTTCTACAGAAACAACCATTTGAACCATTACAGCATATTTCTTTGGTTCTTCTCACCAGGAAATTGATTTTTCTAGTAGCCATTTGTTCGGCTAAAAGAGTGTCGGAATTAGCAGCTATGTCCTGTAAGGAGCCATATCTGGTTATCCATAAGGATAGAGTAGTGTTACGTCCTCACCCAGCCTTTCTTCCTAAGGTGGTATCGAGGTTTCATTCGAACCAAGATGTGGTTCTTCCTTCTTTTTTCCCCAAACCTAGCTCGGTAGAGGAAAAGTTATTACATTCTTTGGATGTAGTAAGAGCAGTTAAAGCTTATCTAAAAGCCACTGCTCAGATTCGCAGAACGGATACTTTGTTTATTCTGCCGGAAGGCCCCAGAAAGGGTCAGGCAGCGTCAAAATCTACTTTAGCCAAGTGGATTCGACAGGTCATAATACAAGCCTATGGCTTGAGAAGGAGACCGCCTCCGTTCAAAGTTAGAGCGCACTCCACGAGAGCAGTTGGAACTTCATGGGCAGTGCATCACCAGGCCTCCCTGGCTCAAATCTGTAAGGCCGCAACATGGTCTTCAGTACACACGTTTACTAGGTTCTACCAGGTGGACGTTAGAAGTCAGGAGGATGTCGCCTTTGGGCGCAGTGTGTTGCAGGCCGCAAAAGATCCTCATGTCTGATAGCGCTCAGCTTATATATGGTGTATCCCCCCCCTCATTTGGCATTGCTTTAGGACATCCCATTAGTAATGACTATGTCGCTCTGTGTCCCGTGATGTACGAGAAAGAAAATAGGATTTTTATAACAGCTTACCTGTAAAATCCTTTTCTTGGAGTACATCACGGGACACAGAGCTCCCGCCCCTCTTTGGGGACACTTATTGCTTTGCTACAAAACTGAGGTGCTCCCGGATGGGAGGGGCTTATATAGGGGAGGGTACTTCCGGTTTTGGAAGTTGCCAGTGCCAGCACCTGACGGTATCTATATAACCCATTAGTAATGACTATGTCGCTCTGTGTCCCGTGATGTACTCCAAGAAAAGGATTTTACAGGTAAGCTGTTATAAAAATCCTATTTTTAGCCATCCGTAAGATGAGGATTTCTCTCAATGACCACAAATGTAAAGAGAAATTTTCCCTCTGACCAACCAACTAATTATCAGTGGAAACCCTAGAATGCCTCTGAAGGCTGCTAAGGAGTTCCTTGAGCAATGAGAAATTTCTCCCTTTCGGATAAGATACCGTATATACTTGAGTATAAGCCGACCCAAATATAAGCCGAGGCGCCTAATTTTACCACAAAAAAACTGGGAAAACTTGTTGACTCGAGTATAAGCCTAGGGTGAGAAATGCAGCAGCTACTGTAAGTGGAAAAGAGGGTCAACAATTCCCATCTGCAGCTTCACTGTGTCCATTTGCAGCCTCACTGTGCCCATTTGCAGCTTCACTGTGCCCATTTGCAGCTTCACTGTGCCCATAGCTGTGCCCATTTGCAGCTTCACTGTGCCCATTTGCAGCCTCACTGTGCCCATTTGCAGACTCACTGTGTCCATCTGCATGCCTCAGCCTCACTGTGCCCATCTGCATGCCTCACTGTGCCCATCTCCCTGCCTCACTGTGCCCATCTCCCTGCCTCATGTACCTGATCTCCCGGCGCTGTGATATGCAGTCTAGTCGGCGGCCGTGCAGTGTAACAAAGCCCCGCCTCCTCCTCGTCCGTGATGGAACACTGACTCAGTTTCCCAGCAGTGAGTTAGTGTTCAGCCTATCACGGACGAGAACGAGGATAAGGCAGGGCTTAGTTACACTGCACAGCCGCCAACTAGACTTCATATCACAGCGCCGGGAGATCATAAGGCTGCAGATGGGCACAGTGAGGCAGGGAGACTGGAATATAAGCCGAGGGGGCTTATTCAGCACAAAAAAATGTGATGAAAAACTCGGCTTATACTCGAGTATATACAGTAATGTTTTTTTTTTTAGCTGTCTTTTTAACAAGGGGATTCTTCTAAATGACCAAATTTGTAAGCAATAGTCTTCTCACTGACCATCACCTTAATGTACCGTGAGCTGTAGATATATTATTAACAGGGGTTCTCTGAAAACAGAAAGCTTCTTAAAGGGTTCCTGCATGTTAAAAAGTTTGAGAAAGGCAGCTGTAGAGGATTCCTCATAGACACATACAGTAGGGTGACCAGACATCCCCAGTTTCAGGGGACAGTCCCCAGATTGAGGACACTGTCCCCGGACCAAATCTGTCCCCGGTTTTGTCCCTGGATTGGATTTGAACAGGGGCTGGGGCAATTTCAAAAACAGTCAGTGCAGAATTAAAAAAAAAAAAATCTGAATTACACACCCCCGCTCTTCCGCTCCTACTAGCTTAGGGGGTGTATTTTTTTTCTGTGCCTTTTTCTGAAGATCATGTGCTGGTCGGAGCGGAGTGAATATTTCTTCAGTTTCGGGCGCATGCCCATTCAGCTTCGCTCGCATGTTCTTCTGCCTTGGCTCAAGTCCCGGCCAGCCGCCTGCCTGCTTATCTCCTTGCCTTCCCTGGTGGAGTGATCTTCCTCCTCTCCCCATCCAGTATTAGCCGGGGCACGGAGAGTAAGATTTGACAGGCTGTGAAGCGGGCGGCGGCGACGGGCAGAGAGTCGCTGATTGCCGCCATTACTAGTATAAAAAAAAATATGTCCCCGGATTTCAATTTAAAAATCTGGTCACCTTAACATACAGAAGACTCACTCAGATCAGTGACAACAGTAGCTTAGATGGAATACTGAACCTGGCCCACCACGACCATGCCACAGCTGGGGGGAACTCCCTACCGTGGAAACCTGATTAGTGGTGGAAAGTGTCGGCACACAATGGAGAATTCCACTTTGGTTAAAGTTGCTTTGCTCCATGAATTTATTTGGCCCACCAAAAAGCTTGCTGTTGTTACGGTGAATATCAGATGTTATTATTTGTATTTTCAAATGGCTTCTGGTTCCTCCGGAGAGTTTATGTAGGCTGTAAGCTGTCGTGGGCTGGGTGTTTATGTTTTGTCACATCCTGCTCTTCTATCTTAGCTCGTGCTGGGACTTGCAGGGAGCTTTTCCACCTTTCTTCATCACAGTAATTATACAAAAGACCTGAAACTGGAAAAACTCCCTTTTCATGAGCACCTTTGAAACTGCTGTGTAGATGAAAGGAGAGATGGTTTGATTAGCTGGATCAATGTAAGGCTTTTCAGTCGCTGGAAACAGCGTGACTGTTCTCCTAACATAAAAGAGAGCCTAATAACTGTCTGGGAATAGCTATTAACCTGTTCCTTGCTGATCATAATAGTTAAAAGAAAAACTTTGGTTTGATTGAGGCGGACATGCACACTGAAATTTTTTGAAGCTGCTCTTAGGGGTGTCTGTTTATTTTTTTCTGCTTTTAAACGCACCTCCATGTTAGCCTATGTGTCCATGCACACATAGGTGCTTACCACTTGCCAACTGTGTGGCCGGCTAGTTCTGAGAGGCCATCATATGACAGTCTCCCGTGATTGTGCCCGCTGTTGGGTGTGGGTGGTGCGCTCTGTGATCACAGGGTCCTGCTAAACACAGATTGAGGTAAAGTGCCGATCAGCGGCTTTTTACCACATGATCAGCTGTGTCCAATCACAGCTGATTATGGATGTAAACAGAAGTCCGCTATCGGCACTCCTTTCCTCATGCTGACAGCATGAGGAGAGGAGAAGAGAGCAAATAACCGACTTGTGTAAAAAGGACATGTACATTGATAATCAAGACACTGATTATCAACATCCTGATTATCAGTGCAGTCCCAACAGTGCCCACCAGTTCATGCAAATCTGTGCCCATCAGTGCATGCCAATCTGTGCCCACCAGTGCTGCCAATCGGAGCCTCCTCATCAGGGTCACCTATCAGTCCACCTATCAGTGCTGCCCATCAGTGCCCATCAGTGCCCGCCTATCAGCGCCCATAAGTGCCACTTCATCAGTACCGACTCAGTGCCCATCAGTGCAGCCTATCAGTGCCCATCAATGCCCATCAGTGCTGCCTCATTAGTGCCCATAAGTGCAGCCTATCAGTGCCCATAAATGCAGCCTATCAGTGCCCATAAATGCAGCCTATTAGTGCCCATAAATGCAGCCTCATCAGCGCACATCAGTGAAGGAGAAAATTTACCTGTTTGCAAAACTTCATAACAAATTATGAAAATGTATTTAACATTTTTGGTCTTTTATTCGTTTTTTTAGCAAAAAATAAAAAACCCAGTGGTGATTAAATACCACCAAAAGAAAGCTCTATTTGTGTGAAAAATATATATATAAAAATGTCATATGGGTACAGTGTAGAGCTACACAATTAATCGTTAAAAAATTGTGATCTTGCTTCAACCCCCCTGACGATCTCCAATGCAGAGTTTGCAGATTCTTTCATATAACAAGTGGAGAGACTTTATCTGCTTTCTCAGCTGTCAAAAGAAAATATCCGGGCAGTCTGCCAAGTTTTTAACAGGAAACATTGTAACTAATGCTTCCTTCTTAGATCAAAGGGATAAACTTCTATGTGTTTAACCACTTAAGCCCCGGACCATTTTGTAGCTAAAGGACCAGAGGTGAATTCAGAATTTTGCACTGCGCTGCTTTAACTGTAAATTGTGCGGACATGCAATGTTGTACCCAAACGAAATTTGCGTCCTTTTCTTCCCACAAATAGAGCTTTCTTTTAATGGTATTTGATTGCCTCTGCGATTTTTATTTTTTGCGATATAAACGGAAAAAGACCGAAAATTTTGAAAAAAAATGATATTTTCTACTTTTTGTTATAAGAAAAATCGAATAAACTCAATTTTAGTCATACATTTAGGCCAAAATGTATTCAGCCACATGTCTTTAGTAAAAAAAATGTCAATAAGCGTATATTTATTGGTTTGCGCAAAAGTTATAGCGTTTACAAACTAGGGTACATTTTCTGGAATTTACACAGCTTTAAATTTATGACTGCCTATCTCATTTCTTGAGGTGCTAAAATGGCAGGGCAGTACAAACCCCCCCCAAATGACCCCATTTTAGAAAGTAGACACCCCAAGGAAATTGCTGAGAGGCCTGTTGAGCCCATTGAATATTTTTTTTTTGTCCCAAGTGATTGAATAATGACAAAAAAAAAAAAAATACAAAAAGTTGTCACTAAATGATATATTGCTCACACATGCCATGGTTATATGTGGAATTGCACCCCAAAATACATTCTGCTGCTTCTCCTGAGTACGGGGATACCACATGTGTGGGACTTTTTAGGAGCCTAGCCACGTACGGGACCCCGGAAACCAAGCACCGCCTTCAGGATTTCTAAGGGCGCAAATTTTTGATTTCACTCCTCGCTACCTATCACAGTTTTGAAGGCCATAAAATGCCAAAATAGCACAAAACCCCCCCAAATGACCCCATTTTGGAAAGTAGACACCCCAAGCTGTTTGCTGAGAGGCATGGTGAGTATTTTACAGCTCTCATTTGTTTTTGAAAATGAAGAAAGAACATTTTTCTTTTTTTTTTCTTTTTTTTTTTCAATTTTCAAAACTTTGTGACAAAAAGCGAGATCTGCAAAATACTCACAATACCTCTCAGCAAATAGCTTGGGGTGTCTACTTTCCAAAATGGGGTCATTTGGGGGGGTTTTGTGCCATCTGGGCATTCCATGGCCTCCGAAACTGTGATAGGCAGTGAGAAGTGAAATCAAAAATTGACACCCTTAGAAAGCCTGAAGGCGGTGATTGGTTTTTGGGGTCCCGTACGCGGGTAGGCTCCCAAAAAGTCTCACACATGTGGTATCCCTGTACTCAGGAGAAGCAACAGAATGTATTTTGGGGTGTAATTCCACATATGCCCATGGCATGTTTGAGCAATATATCATTTAGTGACAACTTTGTGCAAAAAAAAAAAAAAAAATTGTATTTTTTTCCGCAACTTGTGTCAACATATAAAATATTCCATGGACTCGACATGCCTCTCAGTATATAGCTTGGGGTGTCTACTTTCCAAAATGGGGTCATTTGGGGGTTTTTGAACTGTTCTGGCATTTTATACACAACATTAGGAAGCTTACATCCACTCTTCTAACCACTTGAAGACAAAGCCCTTTCTGACACTTTTTGTTTACATGAAAACATATTTTTTTTTGCAAGAAAATTATGTTGAACCCCCAAACATTATATATATTTTTAAAGCAAAGGCCCTACAGAATAAAATGGTGGGTGTTGCATTTTTTTTTTCTACACAGTATTTGCGCAGCGATTTTTCAAACGCATTTTTTGGGGAAAAAATACACTTTTTTTTAATTTTAATGCACTAAAAACACACTATATTGCCCAAATGTTTGATGAAATAAAAAAGATGATCTTAGGCCGAGTACATAGATACCAAACACGACATGCTTTAAAATTTCGCACAAACGCGCATTGGCGACAAACTACATACATTTTTAAAAGCCTTTAAAAGCCTTTACAGGTTACCCCGTTAGATTTACAGAGGAGGTCTACTGCTAAAATTACTGCCCTCGATCTGACCTTCGCGGTGATACCTCACATGCATGGTGCAATTGCTGTTTACATATGACGCCAGACCGACGCTTGCGTTCGCCATTGGGCAAGAGCAGGGCAGGACAGGGGTGCTTTTTTTTTTTTTTTTTTTTTTTATTATTAATTTTGCTTTTTTATTTTATTTTTAAACTGTTGCTTCCATATTTATTTATTTTTTATCATTTTTATTGTTATCTCAGGGAATGTAAATATCCCCTATGATAGCAATAGGTAATGACAGGTACTCTTTTTTGAAAAAACTGGGGTCTATTGGACCCTAGATCTTTCCTCTGCCCTCAAAGCATCTGACCACACCAAGATCGGTGTGATAAAATGCTTTCCCAATTTCCCAATGGCGCTTTTTATATCCGGGGGGGGGGGCATTCCCTCCCACTGCTTGTAAAAGCAGTCCAGAGGCTAATTAGCCACTAGGATTGCTTTTACATGAAAGCCGGCCGCTGGCTGAAAAGAATGATACCAAGATGATACCTAAACCCGCAGGCATCATTCTGGTATAAACATTCAAAGTCCAGCAATATACCAGTACGTTGCTGGTCCTTGTTGGACATGTATTGTAATCTTTTTTTTCATGCAGCCTGTTGGCTGAACGAAAAAAAAAGATTGATCGGTGGGTATGCCCACCATTAGAATACCGCCCTTCATCCACCCACTTCTAATGATGGGCATACATGCACCATTTATATATGCCGAAGCATGGGGGCATCTTCTCGCAAAAGTTATGCCGCGTACACATGGTCAGACTTTTCCACGGGCAAGCCTCCGTCGGAATTTCGATCGTATGTACGCGGCATTAGGAGCAAAATCGCTCCTCCGCCCCTGCTGCCCCAATGCTTCGGCATATATGCTTTTTTTTTTTAACTGTGGTGGTGAAATCACCTCTTACAGCACTGGAGTCGCAGGGATCAGGCCTGTCTCTGCGAACGCTGCAGTTATGTGTGTTGTGTTTTGTAAGTGACAGTGATCGATCGATACTGCACTTGGGTGGCCTGGGCTGGACGGAGGGGAAAATGCAGGTGCTAGCAGGTATCTGGGCTGATCCCGCTAACACTGCGTTTTTGGGAACCCTAAACTGCTGGGGACGCTAGTATAGATCTGATCAGATCAGATATTGAGCTGATCAGATACTATACCACTAAGGGGGGTGTATGCTTCACGCGTGGGTGTTAGCGCTACTGGCACTAACCTGACGCTGCCTGGGGTGTGACGCAGACCCTCTCTGACGCTAAAACCTAATTGATATCACCCGCCGGGCGATCAGGGGGTTAAACCTTTATTGGGTTATATACGGCGGGTGCCCTGACACTATAAAAAGCAAACTAACTAACCAGCGTCACCCGTAACACTTATATGATGATCACTGGTAACTAGGGGCAATTAGGGGGTTAAAACCTTTATTAGGTAATATATGGGGGTACCTGACGCTATATAAAAACCTGACGGCGAACCTAAAAAAAAATTACTGGCTACCTATCGGCATCACCGACACTAAGACAACGATCATAAAAACGATCGCTTAGCGACAGTGGTGATAGGGGGTGAAAGGGTTACCTGGGGGGTGATCAGGGGGTTAAACCTTTATTAGATAATATATGGGGGTACCTGACGCTATAAAAACCTGCGGCGAACCTAAAAAAAATTACTGGCTACCGATCTGCATCACCGACGCTAAGACAGCGATCAGAAAAATGATCGCTTAGCGACAGTGGTGATAGGGGGTGAAAGGGTTACCTGGGGGGGCGATCAAGGGGGTTAAACCTTTATTAGGTAATATATTGGGGTACCTGACACTATAAAAACCTGCGGCGAACCTAAAAAAAATTACTGGCTACCGATCTGCATCACCGACGCTAAGACAGCGATCAGAAAAATTATCGCTTAGTGACAGTGGTGATAGGGGGTGAAAGGGTTACCTGGGGGGCGATCAAGGGGGTTAAACCTTTATTAGGTAATATATGGGGGTACCCGACGCTATAAAAACCTGCGGCGAACCTAAAAAAAATTACTGGCTACCGATCAGCATCACCGACGCTAAGACATCGATCAGAAAAATGATCGCATAGCGACGGCGGTGCTAGGGGGTGAAAGGGTTACCTGGGGGGTGATCAAGGGGGTTAAACCTTTATTAGGTAATATATGGGGGTACCCGACGCTATAAAAACCTGCGGCGAACCTAAAAAAAATTACTGGCTACCGATCAGCATCGCCGACGCTAAGACATCGATCAGAAAAATTATCGCTTAGTGACAGTGGTGATAGGGGGTGAAAGGGTTACCTGGGGGGCGATCAAGGGGGTTAAACCTTTATTAGGTAATATATGGGGGTACCCGACGCTATAAAAACCTGCGGCGAACCTAAAAAAAATTACTGGCTACCGATCAGCATCACCGACGCTAAGACATCGATCAGAAAAATGATTGCTTAGCGACGGCGGTGCTAGGGGGTGAAAGGGTTATCTGGGGGGTGATCAGGGGGTTAAACCTTTATTAGGGGGGGGGGTCAGGGGGCTACACTGGACCTAAAACTAAATGTAGTGACACTTTTACAGTCACAAATGTCACCGATTGTAGTGATCACTAAATAAATGGTCACTGCAATCAGTGACACTGTGACTGGGGGCTGGGGGGTGATCTGGGGGGTGATCTGGGGGTGTCTGGGGGGGCCATTTATGTGCCTATGTGTCCTGGTGTCAGTGTAGTGTTGTGTGCACTAACCTGCATCTTCTCCTGTACGGCGCTCGGTATATGTGAGCGCCGCAGGAGAGATGACATCACTTCCTCCTGCCTGGCAGGCAGGGGAAGCTCTCTCATTCGCCGGGAGCGATCGAGAGGGTGTGGCCGGAATCGAACGGCCGTCCCCTCATGCCGGATCGCTCCCGAAGGTAAAACGACCACCCACTGTAAAGAAGGGGGGTCCGATCGGACCCCCCAACTATACAAAGGCAATCACGTATATGTACGTGATTCTGCCTGTCGGTGCCATTCTGCCGACGTATATTTACAGTGGGTGGTCGTTAAGTGGTTAAATAAAAAATACAGGCAGTCTGCCAAGTTTTTAACAACATGAAACATAGTAACTAACTTCCTTCTTAGATCAAACTTCTGTGTGTAAATGCAGGAAGTTTAACCACTTAAAGCGGAGGTTCACCCAAATTACCAACACTATGGGGGTTGTTTACGAAAGGAAAATCCACTTTGCACTACAAGTGCAAACTACAAGCGCAAAGTGCACTTGGAAGTGCAGCCGCTGTAAATTTGAGGGGTAGATCTGAAATGAGGGGAAGTTCGGCTGATTTTATCATCCAATCATGTGCAAGCTAAAATGCTGTTTTTTATTTTCCTTGCATGTCCCCCTCGGATCTACAGCGACTGCACTTCCTGATCTATTGCACTTTGCACTTGTAGTTTGCACTTGTAGTGCAAAGTGGATTTTCCTTTCGTAAATAGCCCCCTATGTTATCCTGATCATCGCACCAAATACATATACAAATGCCTAAGGGCCCTTTCACACTGGACGGATCCGTAATGATCTGCCCCGTGAACATCCGCTTGCCCAGCGGGGATCGCTCCAATGATCCCCGATGAGCCGGCGGGTGACAGGGCGGTCCCTGCACACTGTGCAGGGACCGCCCTGTCAGATCTCCGCTCTCCCCTATGGGGGGATCGGATAAACACGGACCGCCTGTCCGTGTTCATCCGATCCGCTCTGCAGACGGATGGAAAAATAGGATTTTCCTCCGTCTGCAGAAATGGAGCATAGCGGACCCGGATGAGATCGGATGTCAGCGGATGTTCATCCGCTGACACCCGCTATCTCTTAGGGATTAATGTATGTCCCTTTTTCATCCGTACACGGATGGATGAAAAAGCGGACATACGGTCCGCATGTGTGAAAGGAGCCTTAAGATATATTTTTTTGTTCATTTAAATACCTTGAAATAGCAGTGTAAAGTTGGACTTCCGGTTTTCCCTCCCACGGGAGTAGGCGTCTCCCCGGCGCCGCAGTGTCATGTTTCCCAGGAGACAATGCGGAATGCCGTCCTGCGAAATCTATCGAGATTTCTCTCGTCATGTGACGCGTCAAGCCGTTCACGTGACGAGGCGTATCTAATTCCGCCATTTTAAAGAAGGGCATGCAGGTGAATACGGCAGGTCGCCGTAAACACTGCTCATGCACGGGAAAGAGCGGTGAATGCCGGGAGATGAGCATTCACCGCTTCCAGGAAGTCAGTGCTTGTGGGCTTCACAATGCCCACAAGCAAAATGGAAAATGCCTATATCGGTTTTTATAAGTTTATCTTTTCAACTAAAATGGACAGGGGATGTTTTTAGTCACCAAACAAGTGAGTACCACGTTGTGATGTAAAAACCCATTAAATGCACCCAAAAAAAAAACAAAAAACGATTGGCCGCGGAACCTCTGCTTTAAAGTCCAAATCTTTTTCTGACACTTGTTAAAATCAATATTTTTTGCTAGAAAATTACTTGGAAACCCCAAACATATATGTAGCGCTACCCCCAGTTAAGAGAGCCGCTGATATTGATTTGGGCCCTGCAGTGCACCGCCGTCAACCCCCGGCAATCGGCTCTAACCTCCCGTGGCACAGCTGGTGATAGAGAGATAGGACCGCGTGACCGCAACTGTTGGTGACGCAGTCCTATAACAAACATACACAGAATATACTTTAAAACTCCTATTAAAGTAAGCGGAACTGACACCAAATGTACTTTACCCAGATATTTTACTGAGGCTAATGGGCAAGTAATAAACAACAGTATAACAAGTTGCAGATCCCTGCAATAAACAGTAATAAAGATAAACAGAGTAATCAGAATAATAAAGTATTGCTATGCAACTCTAGCTCTGCCCTTTTACAGCTACTTCCCCTCATGGGTAGACTAACACCCAGCAATGTCTACCTATGCAGTCAGGCCTGACTGATCTAAATGGAAGTTCAGTGAAACAATATTCGCTAGCAATCTCTCGGTGGTGCACTTGAAGAACAACTTTGTAATCCCAACGAATAGTAAAGATAAAGTATCTGTCTTTAAACAGCTCTCACCACCTGGACAAGTCCAAGTCCCTTTCCTCCATCGATTCGTCTGGGAACAGGAATCCACCGACATCCAAGTCTTCAATCCTTCTGGTGTACTGCAGCAAGGAGGATTAGATGTCTCTAAGGCTCTGCTAGGCTGGCAGAGGGCTCTTTGGAAAGGAGCACACGGCCCAGGCTTCAGGCCTTGTGCACACAGCAGTTCAGCACAGACATCCTCTTGCTAGGAGAGGGGTGTCCAAAGAGGCCGACCAAAACTCCGCCTCCCCTTTATAAAGTCTGCCCCAGCAGTCTCTGTTCTGGAGCAATGCACCCTGGGTGCTGCAAGATGTACTGGGAGATGTAGTCTCTCTCTCCTCTGCTTTCACTTCCATAATGTCTCTTTACTTCCTCCCGACTCACCTCTCACCTGGAACTTCTTGTCTCTCTGCATTAAAGGGGAACACCCCGCTACACACTCCCCCCACTTCAACTCTTTGGTCCCCAAAGATAAACTTCAACAAATACTGTTTACCATTTTGGACAATGTCGAGCATGATGTTGGCATAGGGAATTCCCACCAAAACTTTGGGATGGAACTCTCTTGCCCACAGGTCACACTACCATGAGTGGCCTGCCTAACTGTGCCAGAGAGTGCGCTGGGGTTGCCCTCCACCAAATGGACGGTGGAAGGATCAGGTTGTTCAACACTTCTCCTAGCCGTTACAACAGAGTCCTCTGAGCTCGTCCCCATTTGGGGGTAAGTTAGTTTCTTGGGAGGCCTGATGACTCTGCGAGCCCTCTGCTCTCTTGGTGCTTCTGACTCTGGCACCACAGGCTCTTCTTCAGGAGTAAGTTCAGGTAACATTGCTGGTTCTGGAACCTCTGATTCAGAAGTCGACTGACGTATGGAATCTCTAGAGTCCTCCTCAGCGCAAGTGTCAGGAACATCTTCCCAGTAATCAGCTGAGGGACTGAAGGGTATGAATTCAGTAGCCTCCGGATTCAGCGTTGCATCTGGGGTATCCCCTCCATTTGGGAGATCTATGGCGGACGTTCCCAGAGTCGAGGGAGGCCACAGCCAGTCCAGTTCTCCACCTTCTTCTGTACTCAATTGGGAGGCCTCCCCATCTTTGGCTCGAGAGGTCTGGGACCGAGTGTTCGGCCTAGGAATATCCAGGATAGAGGCCAGTTCAGGGGAGTCTCTCACGGGAGGTATTCTGACTGCCTCAGCAAGTGGGAGCAGGTGGTTCCGATGCCACGTCTTCAGTGGACCCACCTTTCCTTCTGGCTTTAGTTTGTAGACAGGCAAACCGGGCAACTTCCTACAGACAACATAGGGCTCAGATCTCCACCTGTCGGCAAGCTTGTGTTTTCCAGGGACCCCCAGATTGCGTAGCAGTACTCGGTCCCCGGGCTGCAGATCTTGCACTCGAACCTTCAGATCAAAATTTCTCTTGTTGCGGGCCCCCCTTTGATCCGAAGCCGCCTGGGCTTGTTCATAGGCCACCTGCAAGCTACGTCTAAGTCTGTCCACGTATCCCTTGTGGGATGTAGCTGAGGTATTGTCTATAGAAGTGCCAAAAGGCCAGGTCCACAGGTAGCCTTGCTTCTCTCCCAAACATAAGTCGATAAGGGGAGTAGCCAGTGGCGTCACTTGTGGTACAGTTATAGGCATGTACTAGGGCTGATATGTGCTGACTCCAGTGTTGCTTCTTCTCTGTTTCTAAGGTTCCCAACATGTTGAGCAGGGTCCGGTTAAATCTCTCCGGCTGAGCATCTCCTTGTGGGTGGTAAGGCGTGGTTCTGGTCTTCTTTATTCCTAATGAATCCAAAAGTCTTCGGATCAACCGACTCTCAAAGTCCCTTCCTTGATCTGAGTGGAGTCTCTGTGGTAGTCCGTAATGGACAAAATACTTCTCCATAAGTATCTTGGCCACGGTGGATGCCTTCTGGTCTTTGGTTGGGAAAGCTTGAGCATAGCGGGTGAAATGGTCAGTTATTACCAGAACATTCCCCAATCCACTCAGGTCGGGTTCGAGGCAGAGAAAGTCAATGCATACCAGATCCATTGGGCCTTGACTCTGTAAGTGGCCCATTGGGGCAGCTTGATGGGGTAGGGTCTTTCTCTGAATGCATCGTGCACAGGAATGGCAATACTCCTCTACTTCTGCCCTCATGCAGGGCCAATAGAACCGATTTCTGACAAGCTGGAAGGTCCTTTCTGCCCCTAGGTGACCATGATGGTCATGCAGGGCAATTAGTACAGTCTCTCGGTGCTTCTCTGGAAGAAATAACTGCCACTTATCTTCTGAGTCATCAGAGGGGCCCCTTCGGTAGACCACTCCCTGATGTACCTGTAGCCTGTCCAATTCCTTCCTCAACAGGCGAGCCTCCTTTGAGGGGTGATGTAGGAATTTGTTGGGATCCTGATTCTCCAGGGCTTCGAGGACCAATCTCCCCATGGGGTCTTCCAATTGGTCACACCTCAACTCCTTCTTGGACAGTCTCGGTAGGTTGTCTTCCTCCAGTTGAGTTACCCCACAATAGTGTTTGGGGACTCCTACCATGGTAACCCCTATTTCTTCTGCTCTGGAGCCTCCTCTGGCTTGGAATTCAGCCCCTTGACAAAGGGCCCGCACCCCGTCCGGTGCCACTTGGGTCCAATCTTCCCAGTCATTTGTCGTGGCATGAGACCTCCGGGACAGGGCATCTGCATCCCTATTTCCGGCTCCTGGTCTGTACTTCAGACTGAAGTTGAATCCAGACAATGCGGCCAACCACCTGTGTCCGGTGGCATCTAGTTTCGCGGTGGTGAAGAGGTAGGTCAGGGGGTTGTTGTCTGTCTTCACAGTAAACTCTGCCCCATACAAGTAGTCTTTTAGCTTGTCTACTACCGCCCATTTGAGGGCCAGGAATTCCAGCTTATGAGTGGGGTAATTCTTTTCTGAGGGGGTCAGGCTCCTGCTCACATAGGCCACTGGTCGCAGTTGTCCTTCATGTTCTTGGTAGAGTACACCACCTAGACCCTCATGGCTGGCATCCACATGTAATTCATAAGGTCTGGTAGGGTCGGCGTAGGCCAGGACTGGGGCAGTGGTTAAGCTCCTCTTCAGAGCATGAAAGGCCTCTTCACACCTTGGGTTCCACTGATCTTGAACTGACTCACCAGGCCTCCTGGGCCCTGAGTCATCCTCTTCCCCTTCTGCCTTTAGCAATTCATTCAACGGGCGGGCAATCCGAGCAAACCCCTCCACAAACCTCCTATAATAGGAGCAGAACCCCAGGAAGGATCTGAGCTCTGTTACTGTGGTGGGTCGTGGCCAGGAAGTGACTGCTTCCAACTTCTCAGGATCTGTGGCCACCCCTTCTTCAGACACTATGTGCCCCAGATAGTTCACAGAAGACTGGTAGAACCGACACTTCTCGGGGGAAAGCTTAAGTCCCTCTTCGCTGAGTCTTCTCAATACTTTCTCCAACCTGGCTTCATGTTCTTCCAAGGTTCTTCCAAAGACAATGACATCGTCCAAGTACACAAGGACTTCTATAAGATTCATGTCTCCAACAGTCTTCTCCATAAGGCGTTGAAAGGTAGCAGGAGCTCCAGACAGACCCTGAGGCATCCTATTGAATTCGAAGAATCCCACCGGGGTTATGAAGGCTGTCTTCTCCCTGTCTTCTTGGTGCATAGGGATTTGATAGTACCCACTCTTGAGGTCCATCACACTGAACCATTTGGCTCCAGACAAACTTTGTAGGGCATCTTCTATCCTTGGCGTGGTGTATTGGTCAGGGATGGTTCTCCTGTTGAGAGTCCTGTAATCGATACAAAGCCTCAACGACCCATTCTTCTTTCTGACCACCACGATTGGGGAGGCATAGGGACTTCTAGACTCCCGGATCACACCAGTCTTCTTTAGTTCTACAAGTTGTTCCCTCAGATCCTCCAGATCTGCCAGGGGGACCCGCCTGACCCTCTCTCGGAAGGGCTTATCTTCTTGGAGGCGGATCCGATGGGTGGCACTTCTTGCACACCCCACATCGAATTCATCTTCGGAAAAGATCTTCTCCCACCTGGTCAGCTGGGCCTTGGCTCTTTCTTTCCAAGCCCTGGGTAGGTTCGGGTTTTCCACGGACAGTTTCTCCCAAACATCTCCTCCGTCACCCGTCCCCTTGACTTCGGACCAAGTGACCGGGGCAGCAGGGCTCACCTGACCAAGCAACACTCTGGCAGGGATCTCCATGGGTCCTCCCGTAGTGTTCCTAACACTCACCGGAACTCTGCCATGGGCCTTCTTCAGGGCCTTGAACGGAATCACTTCTGGTATCACTTCCAGGCCTGAGGACTCTTCCCTTGGGTCTGATTCCAGCATGACAAAGGGGCCAGGTTGTTCCCACGAAAGCTTCACAGTGGCCCTAAGACAGGTTACTTCTCCGGGCTGTAGCACTACTCCTTCTCTGCCAAGTCTCCACACCTTCCCTATCCCCTCTCCCGGGGTCTTCTGCTCTAAGACCAGTCGTTGGTAGGCCGTCTTTAGCATGGGATGGATTTTGGTGGCTGAATGGTTTCTCTCTTTCACTAGAGGGGCCAGGAGTCTCCTGACTAGATCCGTGTTTGTCCCAATGATCAGGGAAATCTTGCTGGCTCCAGGCGGCCGGGGACACACAACTGCCAGGGTGTCAAACACTTCAGCCTTCCCAGCCACGGATGGGTCGAAAGTCATCTTTATGGGTAGGTACCCATCATAAGGGAAACTCTGGGTTCCAAGTCCCCATATCTCCAGCTCTTCTATCTTCTGGATAGGCAGATGACTCAAGTGCCTATCATAGAAGTCCCGGTATAGTAAAGTCACCTGTGCTCCGGTGTCCAAAAGAGCTTTAGTATAGACTCCTTCCACTTGAATGGGCACAGTAGGAGACGGGCCCACCAGTTCCTTTGGGTATGGCCGGACTGTGGTCACCTCTTTTTTTTGGCTTTTGACCCTTGCCCTGCTCCTTTTGGACTTTAATTTTTCCTGAGCCTGGCATGCATTGACTTTCTCCCTCTCAATGGGGGCACAAACCCGCTGAGGGATGTTATTGTTCCTTTTAGGTGGATGTTCCTTCTTTGGGGTGCTGTACTTCCACTGAGGGGTCTTGCCCCCTCCCTCTGGGGTACATCTTGGTGGGGGTGTACTATACCTCCTCCTAGGAGTTTTGTCTCCTCCATTCTTGGCCTTTTTTTTTAGTTTGGAGCGCACTGAAGATGATGGGCACCCGGTTGACTCCTTCACCGGGGCCCTTTGGAGTTTCCCGCCGGCTTGCAATTATCTGTTCTCTTCTTCTTTGGGCTGGAGCATACGTTAGCAAAGTGGCCACTCCCTCCGCAGTTATAGCAAATCACCTCTTCTCGGTCCTGTAGGGAGGCCGGTGCTGAGGTGTTCGGGAACAAATCCTTTCTTGGGCTTGGTTTCTCTCGTCTTCTCTGATCTTTCTCCATCAAAGAGATCAGCATCTCCAACACTTGGGCCATTTGCGATTTCAGAGTGTCAACCTCCACATCTCTTTTTGGGCTCTTGACCGAATGGACCAACACTGGTACAGGTGTGACATTCGCCTTGGCCACCTGCTGATCTTCCTGCAGCGCCTCTTCGTCCCTAATAATTTTTATTAGATCAGAGTAGGTTAGTGACATTCCTCCTCCTGAGGTTTTCAGGTGCAGCCAGACCGGGTCTGAGCGCCGGGCTCCCCTCATGATCTGCTTCATGCGTGCTTAATCTGCATCTTTGGGCAGCATTCCCTTCTTCA
This sequence comes from Rana muscosa, assembly GCA_029206835.1. Lineage (NCBI taxonomy): Eukaryota > Metazoa > Chordata > Amphibia > Anura > Ranidae > Rana > Rana muscosa. Next base: position 62,205,938 of record CM055120.1, on the reverse strand, counting down.
GTACAATCTTGCATAACTGCCTGTTCAGCCTTCTAACATATTCTGACAGTTTCTCATTCGGCTGCTGGAGAGTGTGTTCAATTTGATAAATCATCTCTGACACCTTCTCCAGCTGACCAAACTCTTCCTGCAGCATGGCCAGGCAATCTTGAGCTGTACAGTTTTAATTTCCAAACCGGAAGCTCTTCACCGCTTCTGCCGCGGCACCTTTCAGACTTTCTAAGACTCGCTGTCTCTTCTGTGCCTCAGGCACCTCCCATGCTTCTACTGCCTGCAATGCCTGTTCCACCCAAGTGTCAAAATCTTCCTCCCCCGCAGGGACGGGGAGCTTCCCTGAGAAGGTGCTAAGCTTCCGGTAACCGGCCTCCACATGCACCGTACTGCTTTTCTGGCACTTAATTACAAGGTCTCCTAGAGCATTCAACAATTCAGGCCCTATAGCGGCCAGCGGTGATCCCGGGCTTAATAGTTCCTTAAGCTTTTCTGCTTTAGGGGATAGTGGTGGAGATAAATGTGGGAGTGATGGCTTTGGTGTCTGAAACCATTCTTCCTTCACTGGCAGCGTATGTATCAAGTGATAGATCTGATTATCTATGGCTTGTATACTCTGACTTTTAAAATGCTCTGGGATTTCGTTTTTCCATTCTACCAGTGCGTATGTAAACGAGATCACTGGATCTGGCCTAAAATCCATCACCCATGCTTTGTGGCTCGGAGACAGTAACAATACGAGCTGTTTTATCTCCTCTTCCTTCCATCTTTCCCCCGGGAGTACAATGACTACCGCCGCGGTTGGATCGGCGCCAATCGCTGCGCACCACTGTGACATTGCCAGCGGGTCCATGCTGGTACTTCTGACCGGCTTGATTGCAGCGTGCAACGTACAAGGATCCCGGACTCGAGCCCCCACGTGTAGCGCTACCCCCAGTTAAGAGAGCCGCTGATATTGATTTGGGCCCTGCAGTGCACCGCCGTCAACCCCCGGCAATCGGCTCTAACCTCCCGTGGCACAGCTGGTGATAGAGAGATAGGACCGCGTGACCGCAACTGTTGGTGACGCAGTCCTATAACAAACATACACAGAATATACTTTAAAACTCCTATTAAAGTAAGCGGAACTGACACCAAATGTACTTTACCCAGATATTTTACTGAGGCTAATGGGCAAGTAATAAACAACAGTATAACAAGTTGCAGATCCCTGCAATAAACAGTAATAAAGATAAACAGAGTAATCAGAATAATAAAGTATTGCTATGCAACTCTAGCGCTGCCCTTTTACAGCTACTTCCCCTCATGGGCAGACTAACACCCAGCAATGTCTACCTATGCAGTCAGGCCTGACTGATCTAAATGGAAGTTCAGTGAAACAATATTCGCTAGCAATCTCTCGGTGGTGCACTTGAAGAACAACTTTGTAATCCCAACGAATAGTAAAGATAAAGTATCTGTCTTTAAACAGCTCTCACCACCTGGACAAGTCCAAGTCCCTTTCCTCCATCGATTCGTCTAGGAACAGGAATCCACCGACATCCAAGTCTTCAATCCTTCTGGTGTACTGCAGCAAGGAGGATTAGATGTCTCTAAGGCTCTGCTAGGCTGGCAGAGGGCTCTTTGGAAAGGAGCACACGGCCCAGGCTTCAGGCCTTGTGCACACAGCAGTTCAGCACAGACATCCTCTTGCTAGGAGAGGGGTGTCCAAAGAGGCCGACCAAAACTCCGCCTCCCCTTTATAAAGTCTGCCCCAGCAGTCTCTGTTCTGGAGCAATGCACCCTGGGTGCTGCAAGATGTACTGGGAGATGTAGTCTCTCTCTCCTCTGCTTTCACTTCCATAATGTCTCTTTACTTCCTCCCGACTCACCTCTCACCTGGAACTTCTTGTCTCTCTGCATTAAAGGGGAACACCCCGCTACATATTGTGAGGGGGTTAACTCGGTAGCGGGTGTGTGTGACCCCCTGGTTGGGCTCCCCACACAAAAACAGGGCCAGCAGACGGAGGTTGTGGTTTTCAAAATCAAAAGGTGCGGTTTATTTCTCTATGTACAGTGACAAAAACACAGCAAAGCCAAAAAGAAACAAACAAAATAAATCCTGGTCAGTTTGACCTCTGACTAAACATGCAGGTTTCCTAAACTAACAACTGGGATCAGCCTGGTGCTGTCCTAGTCCCTAAGTCCCTGGTTTAGTAAAAGTCCAAACAAATAGCCACACAGGCTTTGCCTCACCGCACAGGGGTTCACTCTCCCTAGACAGTCCACACAGGTCTGGTTCCAGGCATGAGCTAACACCTAATGAATCTGGGAGTTCTTATAGAGGCCTAAATGAGCTGACAAGCTTCAGCTGGTCTCATCAACTCCCTGCCTCACGACGCCCAGCACTCTCCCTAGAGGTATGAGTCATTCATGAGCCCACTAGCCTCAGCTGGGCTTCATCAACTCCCTAGTTGTATAAGTCGGCATAAAGCCTGAATCTGGGAGAAATATATCTACCCCCCTGGATGCAACCAGGTGACTTTACCTTCCTGCTGTCACAATATATATTTTAGAAGAGACCATAGAGAATAAAATGGCAATGTTCAGTGTGCATGAGGCGTAAAACATTTACATGCTTTGTCCACTCGGAGCCAAGAAACAGGTTACACTTTAATGGCAGTCCTACTGGGGACATATAATTAACCTTCCCTTCACTGCGCTACAGCTCTGTTCAGCCACCAAGAGGAAAAAAAACACACCGTACTTTTGAGTATGGGAGATCACAGACTAAAGCTGGTCATACACCAGTAGAATTTTGTTCAACCATTTGTACAAAAAGTCAGAAAAATTGTTGTCAGAGCATTAAAGTACCATTATAGACTCAAACATTTTGTATGAAAACTTTTGTTCTTTTGCCATGATGATGATTGAAATTCTACATAGTATTAAACAAAAAACAAATTTACAGTTAGAAATATGTTTGATAAAATTTTTCCATCCTTATTCCAATTTCCTTGTCACTGTGATCAAAAACAATAGTCGATTTGTCCCGATTAGGCCGGCCATACATGGTTCAAATCTCAGCCGGTTGAGCAGGAACTGGCCGTGATTCGAACCGTTAATGGGCAGGCTGAATGTACTACTATTGATCAACTTGGTACATTCAGCCTGCCCATTAACGGTTCGAATCTCGGCCAGTTCCTGCTCAACCTGCCTAATAGGGTAAAATCGACCAGCCTGCCGAAATCTCTTGCGATTATCGCTAGTGGCTGCTGAAGCCGCTAGCAATAATCACTATAACAAGCAAACATTCAAGGTTGGTGCTATTCCTCTACAAGTGTTTCTGTGATAAACTATACATTAAAGCGGAGTTCCGCCAATTTTTATTTTTTTAAAGTCAGCAGCTACAAATACTGCAGCTGCTGACTTTTAAAATATGGACACTTACCTGTCCTGGGCGCCCGTGATGTCGGCACCGGAAGCTGATTTGTCCCTCAGCTCTCAGGTGGAGGCGCCACCATCTTCGGTAAGGGAATCAGGAAGTGAAGCCTTATGGCTTCACTTCCTGGTTCCCTACTGCGCTTGCGCGACTCGCGCTGCGTGATCCCACTGGTTCCTGCTGTCTTCTGGGACCTGTGTGTCTCCTAGAAGTCAGCGGGGGGGGGGACGGGGGGGGAGGAGGCACCGGACGTGGCATAGATAGCCGCTGGTGGCTCGGCTATCTATGCCTGGAAGTGGGAGCAAAATTCCTGCATCTGCTCCCCCTCCCCCCTGAAAGATGCCAAATGTGACACCGGAGGGGGGGAGGGTTCCGAAAAGCGGAATTTTCATTTTTGGGTGGTTTGTGCTTTGTGTCATCAAAAAAAAAAGAAAATATATGAACATTTGTGTTACCACAATTTAGTGTGCATGTGCAAAATTATATAATATGCAAATAATGTGACAGAGAACAGAAAAAAAAAATGAAAAAATGAAAAAAATAGTCCTTTGTTATTCAATATATGTGTTTCAGATAGCTTTCATCCATCCACCGCGCTCTTTTATAGGTGTTGCTAAAACAGTATATTCCAGTCCATTTAAGCCCTGGACTAATACGCAGCATAAAGACCAGGCCCCTTTTTGGGATTGGACACTGCGTCGTTTTAACTGACAATTGCGCGGTCGTGCGACATGGCTCCCAAACACAATTGATGTCCTTTTTTTCCCCACAAATAGAGCTTTCTTTTGGTGGTATTTGATCACCTCTGCGGTTTTTATTTTTTGCGCTATAAACAAAAATAGAGCGACAACTTGGAAAAAAATTCAATATTTTTTACTTTTTGCTATAATAAATATCCCCCAAAAATATATAAAAAAAACACTTTTTTTCCTCAGTTTAGGCCGAAACGTATTCTTCTACATATTTTTGTTAAAAAAAAACGCAATTACCGTTTATTGATTGGTTTGCGCAAAAGTTATAGCGTTTACAAAATAGGGGATAGTTTTATGGCATTTTTATAAAAAAAAAAAAATTTTACTAGTGTAGCGGCCTCCTCACTCCCCTCTTTGCATCAGCTCGTCTTTCTCTTGTCTAGGGGTACCTTAGAGGGGAGAGAGCGGGGTCACCACGCCAAGCCTTCACCACATGTGTCCGTGCGGTGTAAGCAAAGTTCCTTCTCTACCTTCGGGTCAGTGTTGTGCACCTGGAGTTACCTTGAACAATGTCCACCAGAAAAGAGCGCCACACCATTAAAGTCCAACACTCCTTTATTCTTCTCGAGTGAACAGCACAATCAGTTAGACTCCCTTAGAAAACAGAACAAACAAGGAGGTGTGGATGCGAGTAGGCCCAGACACAATGAACTTTCCACTTTCCTTCCTGAAAGTGGGCTGAGGTCTCCTAGCGAGGGGGGATTTTCCTTCCAGGCGGTCTCCGGTGGGAGGCTCACCTGTCACTGGCAATCTGCTGCACCCGGTCTTCAAGTGAGGAGCTCCCCCCGGTCCATTACGCCTTCTAGATTCGGGTACCCACTCCCTGGGTTCCCTAGGACCTCCTTTCCTCGGGGAACTCAGTGTTGGGCACTGAGCTCCAGACCTCCATCCGAGTACCTCACCCCAGGCTAAAGGTGCCTGGGATGGAACACGATCTCCGGACGTCCTCCAGGCCTAGTCCGCCTAAAGGACCGACACGAACCACACGCCCTCAGGCTGAAGGTGCCTGGGACTCGACCCCGTGACAAAGATGGCCGGCCCCTTTATACCCTCTCCCAGCAAGCACGGCGGGTTCCCCGCCCCACCATACCGCTGCCGAGGGAGGACAAAAAGGAGGCACAGCACACAATGATGGTTCAACCCCAGCCCGAGGCGACAGCGCCACCCACTGGACCGCAAGGAACTGCACATCACTGGTGTCTCTGCCAGTTTGAATTACACCCGGGAAAGTACATACCCGCTACACTAGTAATGGCAGCGATCAACAATTTTTTTCGTGACTCCGACATTATGGCGGACACATCAGACACTTTTGACACATTTTTGGGACCATTGTCATTTTTACAGTGATCAGTGCAATAAAAATGCACTGGTTACTGTAAAAATGACACTGGCAGTGAAGGGGTTAACCACTAGGGGTGCTGAAGGGGTTAAGTGTGCCTAGGGGAGTGATTACTAATGTGTGGGGGCGTGGCTATGAGTGACACGTCACCGATCTCCGCTCTGGTTACACAGAGCGGAGATCGGTGACATTGTCAGTAGGGGAGCGGGGAGATGTTGTGTTTACACTAACATCTCCCCGCTCCATGCCTCCGTGAGATGATCGCAAGGATCCCCGCGGCAATCGAGTCCACGGGACCCGCGGTCCGATTTATGGGGAAGGCAGGGGGGTCGCGACCATAACGTCGGGCAGTTAGAGGGGACGTACAGGTACGTGATTTTGCCTGTACGAGCCATTCTGCCGACGTATATATACAGTGGCTGGTTCTTAAGTGGTTAATTTCACACTCACCAGAGCCCTAAGGTCCCCAGGACCAATCAAGCCTTTAGTGTTATTATGGCCCACCAAGCCTCAAACGTTTTCACCATCAGCTAATTCAGTTTGCTCCACCGCTTGTCTCACCCAAATACACCGTGTTTTCCACTGACAGATCAGATGTGACGTCACTATGCGGTCCACCTGGTCTACCTTTTTATCATCAAACTAAAACTGAACTGCAGACCTCAGATGCAGACAAGTAGGACATGTCACTGTTGGCTTCCTGCCCAGGCCTGACCAGTGTCTGCATCCTGTAGCATTTTGTATCTTGTGAAAAGCTGCACATTTGCCTTTGAAAATGAATGTTTGTCACAGTTCTAACTTTGATGTGTGTCCCTCTGACAGCCTTTATTCTATAGGGATGGCCTTTGAGCATTGGCAGGCTTTCGCAGCATGTCTGAATACTGGCGGTTGTCTATTTATTGAAATGTAACATGCCATTAGTGGTGCCATTTTTGGCAATGAGGGGCAAGCGTAGATGACTTCAATTTGAAAGTAGGAATAAAACTCATTAAAGTGAATGTTTTGCATTTAATTTCTTTTAAAAACTGAATTCTCTAGTTGCAAAAATTCATGCAGCTCTATATTAATTAAAGTGGAGCTCCACCCTAAATTTCAACTTCTGCTCATCTGAACCCTCCCCCCCTCCGGTGTCACAATTGACACCTTTCAGGGGGGAGGGGGGTGCAGATACCTGTCTAAGACAGGTATTTTCACCCATATCCAGGAGTCCTCTCTGCGGGAAATCTGCGGGAGTCACGTCACTTCCCCCAGACTTCCCGTAGTGTTCTGGGAGACACTCGGCTCCCAGAACACAGGAGGACGAATCAGAACGGCGCAGCGCGACTCGCGCATGCGCCGTAGGGAACCGGGCAGTGAAGCCGCAAGGTTCCTGGTTCCCTCAGCGAGGATGGCGGAGGGGGCAGCAGAGTGACGAGCAATCGCTGGACTCCAGGACAAGTAAGTGTCCAAATATTAAAAGTCAGCAGCTGCTGTAGCTGTAGCTGCTGGCTTTTAATATTTTTCTTTTTGGCGGAGCTCTGCTTTAAGTACCTGAATTTGACTTAGTATTTGCACATGCACAGCAGAGCAAATACTGGGAGAGGAAGAAGAAGCACCAGGATTCAGTCAGATGTGCTGTGTCATTTGCTAGCAAGAGACATGCTTCTAGGAGGAGGCAGCAAAGTGACAGAGTGATGAGATCATCAATCCATTGCTTCTGCTTTACTGTCTGTAGATTTTGTAGAGGCAATGATGAATAGTCAGATGAATCTTGTGAAGAGTTTGTTTATTCCAGCCAGCACTGAGCCACATGTAAAACCTAATTTTTCTAGTTTCACTTCATAACTTCCTACTTCCTGTTCCCAACCCCAGGTCCTCACACAGCTATGTAAATACAACACATACATATTCTACATCTTTCCCCTTTTAAAGAAAGGATATGCATATGTAGCGGGGTCCTAAATTTAGGGGAAGTGTTTGAGTGGTAGTTATGCTCAAACACCCCAATTGTCAGGATTCTATCAACCATTTTTGTCCGCAGGGAAAGTATCAGTGTACACTACAGTTCCCTGTGGCCTGCAGGTGGCGCTGCCATGGTAGGCCAGGGTGGAACCGCTGATACAGTGCTGTGCCTTGTGTGTCCCCTCTCAGCAGCCATACAGTGGGTGTGGTAGGCCTGCTGTGCATGCTGGGAGAGGATATAAAAGGGGCAGACGCTGCCTGTTCGGGATTCTGTTGTGGTCGGGGGTCCTACCCCAGGGAGTGTGTTCCTGTCCGCCCTGGGCACCTTTGGCCCAGGAGCGGAGGTCAGTGAATCAGTCCCAGGCACCTTGGGGCTGCAGCAAAGGCCTTTGGCTGGGGCCCATCAAGGATCGAGGAATCTCAGGGTGCCGCCTTGCGAGGGGACCCGCATCTTAGACGAGGAGGCCGGGGGAGGAACCGTTCCCGAGGGACTGGTGAGAAGTCACGGTGAAGGAAGGGGCCCGGTAACTCTCTGGAGGGATGTCTTCTCCTTAACAGAGGTCAAGTTTTAAGAAGGAACCAAGTTCACCGGGTCTGTGGCAGAGACCGAGTTTACCAAGTCTGTAGCAGAGACTGCGGTTGGCTTAGAGCACCATTCTGGCTGCTAGTCACTATCTGGGGAGACTATCCAAATGGGCTGAGTCTGCTCGAGAATCTGAGCAGTGAAGTGTTTTGCGTTTGTGCCTGGACCTCTCCCACACTTTATGCTGTCCTGTTCTTACTCCAACCTTTCCTATCAGAGACTGGCTCTGATAGGCACTTCCAAAAACCAACCAGCCGCTGTTATTCAGATGGCCGGCGCTCACCAAGAGGCCAGCCTTCTGAATAGTGGCCGGCAGCGGCGGTGACAATACATAGGTTCTAAATTAGAACACTTGCAGAACTGATCGATAGTGAATCGTGGGGAAAACCATTTTATTATTATTATATTATTATTTTTTATAATTATTTATAGTTATTTATTATATTATCATTTATGATTTTGTGTTTCAAACTTTATTATACCCGGGATGTCTACTAGCAGTGGCGATGCGTCCATAGAGGGCGCAGGAGCACCGCCCCCTCTCGCTCCTGCACCGCCACTGAAAAACAATACATGGATTCATGCATTGCATGAACCTATGTATTGTCGCCGCTGCCGCCCACTATTCAGATGGCCGGCCCCCTGGCGAGCACCGACCATCTGAATAACAGCAGCTGGTTGGCTGTAAAAGTGTCTACCAGCGGCTCTGATAGGCTTCCCGATTACAGCCTGAGGGCTTCCAAATAGTTAACTAGGGGACGCACAGGGGGGGTGCGTTCCTTGGCTAACACTGTCACGCATCTCAGCCAATCAGGTTCACCGGATCTGGTTACCGGTAACCTGATTGGCTGAAGCGTCATCGAGGGCGGGACTTCATCGAGGGATCGTGGAGGAGGATCTGAGGATGGCTGAAAGGTAAGTGCCAGGCAATCTGGCGGCATTTTAGGGGCAAACTGGAGGCAATGGCATGGCACAGTGGCTTCGTTTGGCATGGCACAGTGGCGACAATAGCATGGAACAGTGGCTGCGTTTGGCATGGCACAGTGGCAACAATTGATGGGCACAGTGGCGACATTGGCATGGCACAGTGGCTGCATTTGGCATGGCACAGTGGTGACAATTGATGGGCACAGTTACGACAATGGCATGGCACAGTGGCTGCGTTTGGCATGGCACAGTGGCTGTGTTTTTCATGGCACGGTGGCGACAATTGATGGGCACAGTGGCGACAATGGCATGGCACAGTGGCGAAAATTGATGGCATGGCACAGTGGCGACAATTGATGGGCACAGTGGCGACAATTGATGGCACAGTGGCTGCGTTTGATGGCATGGCACAGTGCCGAAAATTGATGGCATGGCACAGTGGCGACAATTGATGGGCACAGTGGCGACAATTGATGGCACAGTGGCTGCGTTTGATGGCATGGCACAGTGGCGACAATTGATGGGCACAGTGGCTGCGTTTGATGGCATGGCACAGTGGCTGCGTTTGATGGCATGGCACAGTGGCGACAATTTTATGGCACAGTGGCGACAATTTTATGGCACAGTGGCTGCTTTTGATGGGCACAGTGGCTGCGTTTGATGGGCACAGTGGCTGCGTTTGATGGGAACAGTGGCGGCAATTGATGGGCACAGTGGGGCTGCAATTGATGTTTTTTTTTTTGTTTGTTTGCGCCCCCCAAAAATTTGGAGCATGAGCCGCCACTGTCTACTAGACTCTTGTTTGGGCAGATTTAAGTTTGTTATTACTAAGAATTACAGGCCTACAATATAAAACGCCAAATTTCTATGCAAAAAATATGACTCATATTTATCTAGTGCATCTGCATCAGCAAAATTGAGAAGAGTGTAAGCTTGTACCTTTTTTGACTTGTCTGAGAGTCCTGCTTTGCTGTACACGTCCCATTCTCTTTTGAATTTCAGTCAGTTGTTAGCAATGTCATTATCAAAGATTAGGGGTTGTATGCCACGTAGATTCTGAGCCATGATGTTTCAGCGATTCCACTTCTGTCCCCATGTAGATTTTGTAGAGGCAATGATGAATAGTCAGGTGAATCCTGTGAAGAGCTTGTTTATTCCAGCCAGCAGAAACCTATTTCTTCTAGTTTCACTTCATAGCTTCCTACTTCCTGTTCCCACCCCCAGGTCCTCACACAGCTATGTAAATACAGCACATACATATTCTACACTGTCCGTCTACAGCCTGGGGACAGGGACAAGACTAAGACCCCTTTCACACTGAGGAGTTTTGAGGCGTTTTAGCTCTCAAAATAGCGCCTAAATACCGCCTGAAAAACTCCTGCTCTGCAGTCTTAGTGTGAAAGCCGAGGCCTTTCACACTGAGGCGGTGCGCTAGCAATACCGCTCCAAAAGTCCTGCTAGCCGCATCCTTGGAGCGGTGAAGGAGCGGTGTGTATACCGCTCCTTTACCGCTGCTGCCCATTGAAATCAATGGGACAGCGCGGCTATACCGCCGGCAATGCGCCTCTGCAGAGGCGCATTCCCGGCGGTATTAACCCTTTTTTGACCGCTAGCAGGGGTTAAAACCGCACCGCTAGCGGCCGAATATCGCCGCAATTCCGACGGTATAGCACCGCTAAAAATAGTGGTGCTATACCGACAGTGCACCTCCCGCCCCAGTGTGAAAGGGGCCTAAAGCTGGCCATAGATGGTTTGAATCTTGCCCGGCTCAGCAGGGAACACTTGCCCCTCTTCTATGGGCAAGCTAATTGTGCCCAAGGCTATTGTTGTATGACTTGTGTACAACCAGCATGCCGGATTTTGTATATGCGATCATTGCTAGTGGCCAATATAGCCGCTAGCAGTAATTACTGTGTTCTCCTACCGGGAACAGCTCCCCCTGCTGACTGACTGTGTTGATGGGGGAATCTAGCGATTTTCTTTTCTGCAACCCAAGGTTGCAGGAAAGAAAATCACATCATGTTTAGCTTAGTTTAGTTACCTAAAGCTGACGTTTAATCATGGAATGTCTTACAGCTTGGACCAACCTTATTATGTACAGTATCTCACAAAAGTAAGTACACCCCTCACATTTTTGAAAATATTTTATTATATCTTTTCATGTGACAACACTGAAGACATTACACTTTGCTACAATGTAAAGTAGTGTACGTATGAGAGAGTCAGAGCGATAACACCAAATTTAACACACCTGCTCCCCATTCACACCTGAGACCTTGTAACACTAGCGAGTCACATGACAACGGGGAGAGAAAATGTCTAATTTGGCCCAATTTGGACATTTTCACTTAGGGTTTACTCACTTTTGTTGCCAGCGGTTTAGACATTAATGGCTGTGTGTTGAGTTATTTTAAGGGGACAGCAAATTTACACTGTTATACAAGCTGTACACTCACTACTTTACATTGTAGCAAAGTGTAATTTCTTCAATGTTGTGTCACATGAAAAGATATAATAAAATATTTACAAAAATGTGAGGGGTGTACTCACTTTTGTGAGATACTGTATGTGCCATATCTGTGGGACCTCCATGAAAGCTGAAAATAACTGCTATAGGCACCACTTCTAGAGTGATCTCCACTAGCTTTGGGTCCTGAGCCGAGCGGCTTCCCCATTTCTTCCTGAACACAGGGGTCACTTGCATTGCAGAGATGCGTTTAAGAGAACAATTATTTTAAATGAATGTTATGTTTTCTCTGATTGGACAAGGCGGGGATTGTGATGTCACCGGAGAACACTTTAAATTCATTGAGAAAATGCAAAGTGTTCCCTGAATGGTGCCAGTGCTGAGCAGGCACCCTTCTGTGTTCACAATGCAGCAGCACAGTTGTTCAACATGGGACCAGGAAGCTAGTGGAGATCACTGTAGTAGCAGTGATTACTACAGTGATTTCCAGGATCCATAGGTATCCCACTGGTATGGTGAAGAAAAACCTGCGCCAATTAATATAAAGTGAAAAAAAGCTGCACCTCAAAATTCCGTGATAGCTGAAAACAATGTGAAAATGGTGAGAGATAAGGCGCATTACAGGTCACGCAACTGACGTCACTTCCGATCCCGCTGGCTGTTTGTTCCAACGAGGTGGAACGCACGCCATCATCCACAGGTTTGGGACTGCCATTTGCCTATACACACCTTTATAGCCTCAGTGCCGGGTCGGGGAACTCACCAAGTAAGCGCGGTTTTGGCTTTTAATATTGATTTGTACAATAAATGGTATTACACTATTTTTGCCACTTTTCTTCATATTTGCATACCACCGGAGTTCTCCATATCCCAGTGTTTACCATCGCCTGCTTAGCTGACACCATTTCATTTACATCTAGCAAGTTGATACTTGCAGAAAGCCTGCTTGACCTCTTTTTTAGTTAAAGGGTCAATTTGTTGGGGTAAGCTGCCATCTTTACTATAGCACTATCGGGTGTTCACGGTGAAGGTGGATTTGAAAGTCACAAGGATTTACTTGAAAAAATACATCACGTATTTGGAAGTTTTATGACACATGCAGAGGAATCGTTTTGTTCACTATTGTTGTGAGACTCTATTGTGTTCAACCTTTGGACTTAATTGCACATTCACTTATTCATATAGAGTGCGTATATGTATTTGTGTTTTGTTGTTGCAGTTTTTTCGTTAATATTCTGTTCACTATTTAAAATTCTTTTTTTTTTTTTGTGATTTCATTGGCCTAGTATCCATACACTATATAGCACTATTTAGTTTAGGCAGGTGTAATTTATTAATTTATATATCTATTAGAATTATTTTGATAGACTGTCACTTAGCGCCCTTATCTCTCACCAATCCCACTGGTATGGCACATACATACTTACATTGGTCCAAGCTGGACCACTGTAGTCATGTAAAAATTGCCATAGCTAACTTCAGCTTTAACTGCAGTGGAGAATTCCTTGGATGGGCAACGACGGACACACTAAAACTGAAAGATGTATTGAAAGGGAACACTCTGTGTTCAATTCTAGAATTACGAGAGAAATATGGACCCATGATAGGTGACAGTTGGAGGTATAGACAGGTCTAACATTTCGTAAATACTTTACCAAAACACCTGCGAGCTATTAGTGAACTGAATGTATGGGAAAAACTTGTAGAGTTCGGACGAACGGGAAGACAGGGAATATCGAATATATATAAGGTATTGACATCCACAAGGGGACCTGATGCACTGAAAACATTGGAAAGTTGGGAATTAGAATTAAATCAAACTATAACAGTAGAAAAGAAGAAACACATTTTAGAATATGTTCACTCTTCATCAGTAGAAGCAAAAATAAAAGAGATGAACTATAAACTCCTAACCAAATGGTACTTTGTTCCATCGAAACTACACAAAATAAACAAGGAGATGTCATCTTTATGTTGGAGAGAGTGTGGGATGGAGGGAACCCACGCCCACATATGGTGGTACTGTCCCCGGATACAGGAATATTGGAGGGAGATACTAAATATGATAAAAAGGATTAGTGGTTTGGAGGTGAAACAAGATTCTTGGTATTGCCTGTTTCACAACACGGGGATGACAAGGAAAAAATACAGAATGACTTTGGTCCCACACTTGTTGAATGGGGCCAAAGCGTTAATACCAAGGAAATGGAGGGAAAAAGAAGCCCAATCAATAGGTGAATGGATAAAAGAAATAGATAGAATTAGATTGATGGAGGAGCTTATGGCAAATCACAATGTGTCAAGGAAAAAATTTAACAGGATTTGGAGGGGATGGGGAGAGTATGGGGAGCTGGGGGGCTGGGGGGAGGGGACGGGAGTTCGGGGAGGGGTGAAATAGGGGTTGGGGGTCTCTCTCCATCTCTTTTCTTCATTTTCCACTCTTTTTTTTTTGTGTTCCTCCTGGGGAAAATAAAGGGGAATATACTATTAGTTAAAAGAGTTTGATAACAACACTTTAGACACAATTTTATAACCAGGTAGAAGTAGGCTCGAGGGGAGTAGATATCAGGCCGAGAGGGTAGCCCTCCTGATAAAATAATACATAATAGTTTCACCTGTCTTTTTTTTTTTTGTGTGTGTGTGTCTATTGCCCTTTTTCAAGATTCACTATTATGCTGGGAACACCAGCCTTCTCGATTTAACTAACACACTATTATTATTATTATTTTTCTTTAAGCCTCACCATTAAGCTGGGAATACCAGCCTTTTCGATATAATCAACACATAATTGTTTATTTTTTTAATTTTTTTTCTCTCTCGCTATTAGGCTGAAAATATCCGGTGTCACAATTGACACCTTTCAGGGGGGAGGGGGGTGCAGATACCTGTCTAAGACAGGTATTTGCACCCACTTCCGGGAGTCCTCTCTGCGGGAAATCTGCGGGAAGCACGTCACTTCCCGCAGAATACCCGTAGTGTTCTGGGAGACACTCGGCTCCCAGAACACAGGGGACCATTCAGAACGGCGAAGCGCGACTCGCGCATGCGCCGTAGGGTACCGGGCATGAAGCAGCAAGGCTTCATTTCCTGGTTCCCTCACCGAGGATGGCGGTGGGGGCAGCAGAGTGATGAGCGATCGCTCGTCCTCTGCTGCGGACGTCGCTGGACTCCAGGACAGGTAAGTGTCCATATATTAAAAGTCAGCAGCTGCTGTATTTGCGGCTGCTGGCTTTTAATATTTTTTTTTCCGTGGCACCTCCGCTTTAAATCTAATCAACATTTTAATAGTCAAATTTGAAATTAGTCGTTTTAGACTAGTACAAGTATTAGGTGAGCCCCTTATGTGTTTTTTTTTCTCTTCCTCCTTCTCTTTCCTCTCTCCCCTCGCCCCAGACCTCCTCTATGTCTCTCTCTCTCTCTTTTCTTCCTCCCCCCCCCTCTTTTCCTTCTTCCCTCTTCTTCCATTCCCTGGTACCCCCGTCCTTTCCTTCCTCCTCTTTTCCGATTTGTGGATTGTCTAAAAACTACTAGACTAAGAACAGAGGGGATATATGCTGGATATATGCCATATAGATGAGTAGACTTCCTAGGATATTTATTAACAATGCTATGAATGGGTTTTTAGTTAGGGTTTAAATTGAGACCAAATAAGTGTTTTATGTTTATGTATGCAATTTTAATGTATTTGTATTGAAATTTAAATATTGTTATATTGAAAAAAAAACAATAAAAAAAGATTTAAAAAAAAAACTGCAGTGGAGAAATCATGGGTCTCCAGGTTGACTTCCAACCTGGCAGGTTCTATCCCTTGCCCATTTTATTCAAAAGTTAAAAAAATTCTTGAGTTGGGTTTTGTTGAAGTTAACTGACAGTTTGTAGTATGTAACAGTGCTTTGCTTTCATTGACCGTGAAACCTCTGACTTTGTATTTGCAGGTGCATTTGTAATTTGCTGGACTCCAGGGATGGTGGTCCTCTTGTTGGATGGCCTCAACTGCACCCAATGTGGACTTCAGCAGGTGAAAAGGTGGTTTCTTCTGCTTGCCCTGACGAACTCTGTCATAAACCCCATTATCTACTCATACAAGGACGAGGAGATGTGGAGGACATTTAAAGGAATAATGCGTTGCAGCTTTTACAGAGGAAACCGGCGCAGCTCGCGGTTTCCATCTACGGTGAACAGCACGCGGAGCAACGACACCACTACCAGCCATTACCTAGAGGAAATTGGCAGCCAGTCACCGACAGTAAATGCCAAGTGACCCAAAGAGAATGAATGCAATGATGCAAACTGAATGCCAATGATGTTCACATCTAGGCGTTGCTATTTTACAGGCATTTTTATGGGGCGTTTTTGCAGCGTTATTGTACAGGCCTTTTGAAGTTCAAAAGGTCTACAAGGTAAAAGAATTAAAACACCTGTAATCTGCCAAAAAAAAGAAGCTCCTGTACTTTTTTGAGCAACGGGCGTTTTGCTTTAGGCGACAGAACACTCAGATGTGAACAGGGGCCATTGAAATGAATAGGATTCGTCTTGTTGGACATTTTCGGAGCTGAGGCTTCAAGTAGAAAAACACCCAAAAATGCCTAGGTGTGAACGGAGCCTTATACACACGATCGGAAATTCCGACAAGAAAAACGTGGATTTTTTTCCGACGGAATGTTGGTTTAAACTTGTGTTGCATACACACGGTCACACAAATGTTGTCGGAAATTCCGACCGTCAAGTGACGTACAAGACGTACGACGAGCCGAGATCAATGATGTCCAAAAGGCAGTTCGGCTCTTCTGCTTGATTCTAAACATGCGTGTTTTTTTGTGCGTCGGAATTGCATACAGACGATCGGAATTTCCGACAAGAACTTTTTGTTGTCGGAAAATTGGAGAACTCCCGACAGAAAGTGTCCGATGGAGCCTACACACGGTCGGAATTTCTGACCAAAAGCTCACATCAAACTTTTCTTGTCGGAATTTCCGATCGTGTGTACGCGGCATTAGAGGAAGTAAAAAACGATACATATTTTATTTATGTCAATGTAAGGAATGTATTGACTGGATGACATATAACTGTATATAGACCTGTGATGTACTTTTTATGAATATAAATTGTAAAATTGTAAAATGTAAATATACTAGTTCTTTTTAGTTTTTTTGGTTCTGGTTCAAGACATCCGCAGTCTTAACATACTAAATTATGTACTTATACACATGTCCACAGCCCTGTTGTATATAACATACCGTAATAAATGTTTGATGAATATCTTATTTATTTTTCACATAAACAATCAATAAGTAGACAAGTATTACAATTTATGTGATGAGCTCTGATGCATTTAGGAAATTTCTCGGTTTTTATTTTGTCACTAAGGTCTTGACTTCCCTGACTTTAGAGCAAAGCTCCACCCATCTCTGGGTAGAGCTTAGCGCCAAAGTCAAGGAAGTCAATAAGAGAACCTTTACTAGCTACTGACGCACTCATTGAAGTCAAGCCCTTAACCACTTGACCTCCAGAAGATTTATCCCCCTTCATGACCAGGCCATTTTGTGCGATACGGCACTGCGTTACTTTAACTGACAATTGCGCGGTCGTGCGACGCTGTACCCAAATAAAATGTATGTCGTTTTTTCCCATGAATAGGGCTTTCTTTTGGTGGTATTTGATCACCTCTGCGGGTTTTATTTTTTTTGCGTTATAAACAAAAAAAGAGCGACAATTTTGAAAAAAAAAATTATATAGTGAGACATTTCCTGGTCCGCAGCTGCACAGATCGGGAAATGCCTCACTGCCTGTGATTAGACGTGTGCAGTGTCCGCTTCCTGGCGGGCTCGGGCATATGGGATTTCGAACATGCCCGAGCCCATCTCTAGTTTGCAGGTTTACATTGGCATTCAGGCTCTCTGCCTAACAATCGGCGAGTACCGGTGGACATTGAGTCCGCGGTACCCGCAGATCAGCTCCCGCTGTGTTTAATCACATCAGGAGCGGGTCGCCGGTGACGCGCATGCGTGCCCCAGAGCCAGAAGTGCAGGATCACGTACTAGGTACGTGATCCTGCACAGCAGAGCCACCTTGTATGTACAGTATACAGTTGGCAATCGGTTAATGATAAAATGAAACAAAAGGGGCACATAAAAAGGCCTTTAAGGCTAATCAAAGTGACAGTGTCTGTAGATAGTCCACTATCCCCCAGGCTTTTATACTTGCCAAGCCATGCTTCCTTTCCACTGCCCCACTGCAGCATCCCAACCTGTCTTCATTCCGGTGTTGGACCTAAGATGGGGGGGGGGAGGCATTACAGACCCCACTTGATAATCATCAGATCTGATGATTGGCCAATCAGGTCTGAGCCCTGTCACATGGTGGAAGTAAAGGGGTTAGTTCACCTTTAAAAAAACTCCCTATGTTTCAGATAAGGGGGCCCCTATTAACAATAAGCACTGTACACATGCATTAAATAATAATATAATATATAAAAGATGTATATGACAAAGTACAAAAGGACGATAATAACACAAAATAAAAATAGAGCTGAAGATTTTGATGGCACAAAACAAGACACAGCGACATATTTATGGATTACATTACATGCAGTTTCAAAGATGGATCAATTGATTTTGTAAATGTCCTACCTGGAAGTTGCGCAGAAAAAGTCTTTATATCAAAAAAATTCCTTCAGTATCTGTATTTAAAAGATACTGTAACGGATCTCAGATACCCCAGATGGGCACATCCGCCAGACTTGTGTCTCCTGTCCTCCAAACGCACCCGCAGCCTGCAGATTCGCCATAACCAGCCCTTAACCCCTCAATCACGAGACAATCCACACAGGTGTTGAGGGTTAAACATGCAGAGCATCAACTGTTTATTAAATCCAAAACATACACTTTTACACAGTTAGGGACACTCCCCTTAGCCTTGTCATAGAGGGGGGGTAGGGGACAAGGAAGAACCAATGGGAACTGAACACTTGTACATTGAAACAGAGACTACAGATAAACAAAGGGATTATGATAAGCAGGCAACCCCTCAATACACATCCCCTGCGGAGAGATGTCTGCAGTCCAGACCATTGTCTGTGTGCCATGAACCAACACAGCTAAACACAGCAACAAGAGGGGGGGGGGGATGGGGGAGAAGGGATGTAGCATTACATTACATTATCTCAATGCCAGCTTCTCCCCGAGTCTCCAGTCTCTTCTGGGCCATAATCTGTGGGTAGGAGGCCCGCCCTCAGTCCCTTCCAAAGCACACAGTGACAGTGGGTTCTGTCACATTTCTCCCCTTTTAAAAACAGACTAACCAGGTTCCTGACCCCGAACTGGTCTGGACCTGCGTTAGTCGCAAACTTCCACCCCAGGCCACCAGGAAAAGGAAAAGTACGTCTCTGGGGCTGGGGAGCAAAATCGCACATACGGTCTCCCGTGAATAAAAACAGCCGCTGCAGAGTGGGAACAGCTGTCCGCACTCCCGTGATCCGGGGCTGGGTTGCAGATATTGAGGGGAGCTGAATAATCCTCTGCCCCGATGCCAGCGCTTCAGCTTGTAGGGAACATAGGCTGGCAGTGCTATGCAGTTGGGGAGGAAAAGGTTCTTGCTTTTCTCCTGGAGTAGCTAACAGCCGCTGAGGAGGTATCTTGCAGGGACTGTCTCCCGGACTCTCCGTCTCTTTTTCTGATGCTGGGCAGAGGCCAACATCGCTCTGCCCCGTAGCCAGTGCTTCTGCTAGGGGGACATATACAATGGTAGAGTTCAGAAGCTGAAGAGGGGGAAGGATTTTCTCCCCTCCTGGTTCTGTGACCAGCTTCTGAGGCGACTTCTGACAGGGGCTGTCTCCCAAACCCTCCAAAAATCTACCGAGGGCTGGGTCGGGGCCGGTAACACTCTGCCATGCAGCCAGTGCTTCTGCTGGGGGGATATACACTGGGGTAGTGTCCAAGTGCTGGGCAACCAGCTCACTGAGGTCATCCCTCGGACTCCCTGGATCCAACTCTGAGGGTGGGCAGAGGCCAGCGGCACTCTGCCCTGCAGTCAGCGCTTCTACTGGGGGGATGAACATTGGGGTAATGTCCAATTGCTGGGGAGGGAGAATTGCTTCCTCCACTCCCGTTGGGGATATCTGCTGTTGGGGAAAAGGCTCACGAAAATCATCTCTCAGACTCTCCGGATCCAACTCTTTTTCTGATGCTGGGCTGAGGCTAGTGGCACTCTGCCCTGTAGCCAGCGCTTCTGCTGGGGCACCGGATGCAATACTCTCGACTTGCTGCTGATCACCATTTACCAGCCTTCCAGCGCCAGTCTCAACTTCCCCTTCTGAGACCTTTATGCTATTATCTTGTCTCTCTGCTTGGGGAACCTCTGGTGCGTTCCGGCATTCTAGCACTCGCAGTGCCCTCTGTATCATCGCCGCTTCTTCCATTGCGGTTAGGACGGGAAAACGTAGGGGCACTCCTGGCCCCATTTGCTCCGCATCTTCGTGACTGTCCGCTGTTTCTCCAGGACAGTCCCAGGCAACGGGAGCCATGCCAGGCTGCTGATCACCGTCAAACAGCCGCTTGTAGGCAATCTCGAGCTCCCATTCCTGCTCAACCAGGAACTCCAATTCCTCCAGGTCACACGCCTCTTCAGGGAGGTCCAGCACTTCATCTCGGAAGTCCAGGATGTTTTCCAGCCGCCACTCCTCATCGCTCCCAAAGTCTGGGTCTCCGTACATTTTTTGATGGAGCAGCCCCACGCCGCCGTAGCCAACGCCTTCTGTCGGGCTGCCGTCTGCTGTACTTGGCCACAGTTGAGCCGCGAACCACCGGAGGGCTCTGTAGCTGGCGTCCAGCCTCATCTCCTCCTGGACCAATCTTCCGAGCTCCGTCTTCCACTCATCTCGCGGTCGTTCCCTCAGGAACACCTCTCGCGCATGGTACTGCGTCCAGTACATCTCTGTGGAGGAGGGAAGGATCTTCCCCTGATGGCGCCGCTCGTGGCTTAGCGTTTCATGCCAGAGTTGCCAGCGGATCACATCCTCCCAGCCGAGCATGGTGCGCTCTGTCGCTGGTCCCCGATGTTGCTTCCGCATGCCTTGCAGCCTCCTCTCAAACTCCGCTCTCATGCTGGCTGGTCCCCGTATTGCTCCTCGACGGCTGCCCAGATCTTGAATCCTGGTGGTGGTTTGGATGGCCCGGACTGCAGGAGACATCCCACTGCTGCCACCACTGTAACGGATCTCAGATACCCCAGATGGGCACATCCGCCAGACTTGTGTCTCCTGTCCTCCAAACGCACCCGCAGCCTGCAGATTCGCCATAACCAGCCCTTAACCCCTCAATCACGAGACAATCCACACAGGTGTTGAGGGTTAAACATGCAGAGCATCAACTGTTTATTAAATCCAAAACATACACTTTTACACAGTTAGGGACACTCCCCTTAGCCTTGTCATAGAGGGGGGGTAGGGGACAAGGAAGAACCAATGGGAACTGAACACTTGTACATTGAAACAGAGACTACAGATAAACAAAGGGATTATGATAAGCAGGCAACCCCTCAATACACATCCCCTGCGGAGAGATGTCTGCAGTCCAGACCATTGTCTGTGTGCCATGAACCAACACAGCTAAACACAGCAACAAGAGGGGGGGGGGATGGGGGAGAAGGGATGTAGCATTACATTACATTATCTCAATGCCAGCTTCTCCCCGAGTCTCCAGTCTCTTCTGGGCCATAATCTGTGGGTAGGAGGCCCGCCCTCAGTCCCTTCCAAAGCACACAGTGACAGTGGGTTCTGTCACAGATACTATGTTCAAACTTTTACATTGCAATATTATATACAGCAATTGTTATTTAAATTGATGTTAGGGTAAAGAAGGAGGGAAAGAAAGAAAGAAGGAAAGGGGTTTTGGGGAGGAGAGAGAGAGAGAGATAGAGTGATTTAAAGAGTGAGAGAGAAAGGAGAAGGTAGACACAGGTGAGAGGAGAAGGAGAAGGAGGTGGATAGAGGAGATGGAGGAGGAGGTGGATAGAGGTGAGAGAATGAGGAGAAGGATGGAGGTGAGGGGAGAAGGAGGAGGAGGAGGTGGATAGAGGTGAGATGAGAAGGAGCAAGAGGTGGATAGAGGTGAGAGGAGAAGGAGGAGGAGGCAGTGGAAAGAGGTGAGAGGAGAAGGAGGAAGAGGAGGAGGAAGTGGAAAGAGGTGAGAGGAGAAGTAGGAGGAGGAGGCGGTGGAAAGAGATGAGAGGAGAAGGAGGAAGAGGAGGAGGAGGTGGAAAGAGGTGAGAGGAGAAGGAGGAAGAGGAGGAGGAGGTGGAAAGAGGTGAGAGGAGAAGGAGGAGGAGGAGGTGGAAAGAGGTGAGAGGAGAAGGAGGAAGAGGAGGTGGATAGAGGTGAGAGGAGAAGGAGGAAGAGGAGGTGGAAAGAGGTGAGAGGAGAAGGAGGAAGAGGAGGTGGATAGAGAAGAGAAGAAGGAGGAGGAGGTGGAGGTGGAAAGAGGTGAGAGGAGAAGGAGGAGGAGGAGGTGGAAAGAGGTGAGAGGAGAAGGAGGAGGAGGAGGTGGAAAGAGGTGAGAGGAGAAGGAGGAGGAGGAGGTGGAAAGAGGTGAGAGGAGAAGGAGGAAGAGGAGGTGGATAGAGGTGAGAGTAGAAGGAGGAAGAGGAGGTGGAAAGAGGTGAGAGGAGAAGGAGGAAGAGGAGGTGGATAGAGGTGAGAAGAGAAGGAGGAGGAGGAGGTGGATAGGAGGTGAGAGGAGAAGGAAGTTAGAGGTGAGAGGAGATGGAGGGAGGATGGAGGAGGAGAAGCAGGAAGGGGGAGGGAGGAGGGAGGAGGAAGAAGGGGAGGGAGGAGGAAGGAGGAGGAGGAGGAAGGTAGATGAGATATGAAGACATCGGTGAAAACAAAAACATTTTTTTTTTTGAAATACCTACCGGTCAATTGAGGAAAATAGTGATTTAAAAAAATCCACTATTTTAGAAGACGTCCAGAATCAAATTTTCTCTGCAATAAAAACAAAAACTTTTTAAAAAATATTCTAGTACAAAGCAAATTTAAAAGACTGACATTTGAGCGAGACAAAAAAAAGCATCATTCACACTAACCAAAATAATATTTTAATAAAAACCATCTGGCAATCACGCAAAATTAAAATTTACAAAAAGCAAATTGCATTGGTATGACAGACAAAACCAAAAAAAAAAACAGTTTTTCAATGTCAAACAACAAATCATAACACCCTGGGCACCGAGATGTCTAGACTAAACAAAGATGTTATCAAGACAATGTGCTTACTGAGAACAGTAAGGCCACTTTCACACTGGGGCGGGGGGGGGGCATTGATAGTTTTAGTGGCGCTTTACCGTCTTTTTAACGGCACTTTTTGGCCGCTAGTGGGGTGCTTTTAACACCCGCTAGCACCCGAAAAGGGTTAAAAGCGTCCGCAAAGCGCCGCTGCCTGATGCGCTTTGCAGGTGCTTCGGCAATGCT
Organism: Rana muscosa; assembly: GCA_029206835.1. Taxonomy (NCBI): domain Eukaryota; kingdom Metazoa; phylum Chordata; class Amphibia; order Anura; family Ranidae; genus Rana; species Rana muscosa. The sequence goes on along the minus strand of CM055120.1, from coordinate 62,183,050 downwards.
GGACATTGATTTCAATGGCAGGGGCAGTTTAAGAGCACTGTATACACCGCTCCCGCTCCGCCCCAAAGATGTTGCTTGCAGGACTTTTTTTTCTGTCCTGCAAGCGCACCGCCCAAGTGTGAAAACACTTGGTCTTTCACACCGGGGCTGCAGAAGAGGCAGTTCACAGGAGCTATTTTTAGCGCAAAAACGCCTGTAAAATGCCTCAGTGTGAAAGTGGCCTTACAGATATCTGAAATACACAAACAGAAATGTAATGTTATTTAATGGATATATCCACCTGACAAACCACACAAAGGAAAAGCATTGGAACACACACAATGCACATACAGGAATGACATGGAGCACTGAAAATGCACATATGGGAATGGCATGGACAACTCTATAAGCTCACATAATGAGCACATTGCGCACGTCACATCACAATTAGAGATCTTACTTGGACTGTCTGAAGTCCTCCTGGAGAATTAGGTATGAAAGTGCAGTAATCCTGGTGTAAATCTGATCAAAGATCGCCGCTATAGCTGCTGTACACACAGGGCTTTGTTCCTTTTTTTTAAATGGTGCCAAGATCCGCCTTTGATCATTTCCTGTTTTCAAAGATTGCAATTCTAGCCTTATGCCGTGTACACACTATCTATTTTCTCGATGGTGAAAACACTATTGAGAAAATCGACGGGAAAAATGAGGAACGGCTTGTTCCCCTACACACGGCCGGTTTTCCTGACATTTTTTCTCTTGGTCAGGAAAACCGACCGTGTGTAGGCTCCCTGGCAGTGTTTCCCTATGGGAAAACTGCCGCGGAAAAAAATGCCGTGAATCACGACGAGAAAAATTAGAGCATGTTTTTTCTCGTCGTGATTCTTGCCATTTTTCTCGTCGGGAAAAATGATGGAAAGCCCACACACGGTCGTTTTTCTCGTCAAAGAGAAAAAATGACGTTTTTCCCGACGAGAAAAATGGTCGTGTGTACGCGGCATAAGGCGCTGCCCACTGACTCCTGGGAAACGATGACACACATCTTCCAGGAGCACAGGCACCACGAGATATGACGTAAATCGCTGCGGCCCAGGAATTGGCAGATTAAAGGGACCCCATGGCAACAATGCAGACAGAGTAAGTAATGTAATGTTGTTGTTCATGCTGAAAGCTGCTGATTTATATGAAGATTATATTATGGGTGGAACTCCGCTTTAAGCTGTTAAAAGTGTCAGTTAGGGTCCATGCACAGAAAAAATGCCAGAACCTCTGGCAGAAAAAATGCTCATAATGACTTGTATTGCACAGGAGTTTAGGAGAATTTATGGATATTTGCTTTTATGGCTCCATGCACACTAGCTTTTTTAAGCTCCTAGAAGCTGTTATTAGCATTTTTTCTGCCCCTAGAAGGTAAATCGTGTTATCCTATGTGTCCATGCACACTACTTTAGGTTATTAGCATTTTTGAGCTTCAGTTTCTAGGAGCATAAAAAAAAGTATTTTTGCGTTTTTTCAGCAGAAAGTCTCATAAACGCTGCTAAATACTACTAATAGCAATTTTTTAGCTGTTTTTTTTTTTCTTTTACTGCAAAAATGCTAATAAAACGCTAACGCTCATAAATCGCTACTACAAAAAGCTATTACCAGTGGTTTTTATCCAGAGTTTTTCCAGCTTTTTTAAGCTTAACAAAAATGCTAGTGTGCATTGAGCCGAAAAGTGTTTTTTCCAAAACATTCCCCTCTGCTTATTTTTCAATGGAACTGGAAAAAGCCAAACCCTCCTACAGTAAATGCCACATTTGTGTGTGTTTGTGAGCATCCAGTGTTTTAGCACAATCATACATAGAAAATACTTTGACTAGTGTAGTGTTTGATGTTTCTTTTCCCCGAGCTGTCTTCTCCCCAAGCTGTCTTCTCCCCGAGCTGTCTTCTCCCGCTGCTGTGTTCTTCCATGCAGCCGCTTACCCGCTAATAAAAAAAAAGACGCTCTTCTTCTGTGGTGGTCTTCTGTGGCCATCCGATGACGTCACCTGAAGAGCCCATCCCATGGCTATGTAAGAGACGCCACACAGCGGGTGACAACACAGCGGAGGAAGACCGCCACAGAAGAAGAGCGTTTTTTTTTATTAGCGGTAACTGGCGGCGTGGAAGAACACAGCAGATAGAGAAGACGGCGGCGGCAGGAGAGACGGCCCTGGGAGAAGACAGCTCAGGGAGAAGATGGCGGTGGGAGAGACAGCAGCAGGAGAAGACGGCTCAGGGAAGAAGACGGCTCGGAGCTATTTTACAATAAAGTGTAAAATTGTCAAAAACTGGCTATTTTTGCTTTACATTTCACTGCTTTTTTAGGTGAATGGGTAGGGGTATGATGTACCCCATACCCATTCACATGGATGGACAGGATCTGGGGGCCCCCTTGAAGGAGGCTTCCAAATTTTGATAAACCCCCCACCTGCAGACCGACAACCTCCGGCCAGGGTTGTCGCGAAGAGGCCCCCCCCATCCTGACCTCCAGGCTGCATGCTCGGATAAGGGTCTGGTATGGATTTTGAGGGGCCCCACGTAAAAAAAAATTAATTTTGGTGTGGGGTTCCCCTTAAAGTCCATACCAGACCCGAAAGGGCTTGGTTTGTACTGGGGGGGGGGGACCCTACAATGTTTTTTTCTTGATTTTTGGAATTCCACACTATATATTATTGAATAAGTACATAAAATTGCATGCATTTGAAGAGTTAAAATTATGGAATAAACCAAGTACAATGCAAGCTTTCAGTAGGTGATATCATCTGTGTGTTTTCAGCCATTTGAGCACAATTATATTGAGAACATACATTTACTAGTGTTTGACGGTGGGACTACTTTATATTCTAGGTATAATAGTACCCAGCACAGGCCCCTTTCACACTTGTGCAACCTGAAAGTAGCACAATTTTACAGCGCTTTTTTGCTGTGATTTTGATGCGACTTTATCCACTTAAGCCCCGGACTATTTCGCTGGCCAAAGACCAGGCCACTTTTTGCGATCCGGCACTGCGTCACTTTAACTGACAATTGCACGGTCGTGCGACGTGGCTCCCAAACAAAATTGACATCCTTTTTTTTACCACAAATAGATAATACAATTTATTTTGGTGGTATTTGATCACCTCTGCGGTTTTTATCTTTTGTGCTATAAACAAAAATAGAGCGACAATTTTGAAAAAAATCGCACATTTTTTTACTTTTTGCTATAATAAATATCCCCCAAAAATATATAAAATATATAAATATATAAAAAAAATATCATTTTTTTCCTCAGTTTAGGCCGATACGTATTCTTCAAAAAAAATCGCAATAAGCGTTTATTGATCGGTTTGCGCAAAAGTTATAGCGTCTACAAAATAGGGGATAGTTTTATGCCATTTTTATAATTTTTTTTTTTTTACTAGTAATGGCGGCGATAAGACACTTTTGACATCGTTTTGGGACCACGCGGCTCGCAAATTAAAGGGGACGTATATATACGCCCATTTGCGCAGCCGTGCCATTCTGTCTACGTAAAAGTGCGTGCGGTGGTCGGAATGCGGTTAAGCAATGCCTGTTTTGAGGTCTATGGAAGCAGGAGTCACAGGGAAAGTCGTGCAATTTTCCTGCGATTTTTGCGGTGGCAATTTTTCCGCAATTTCAGGGAATGCCTGTGTACACTTGACGTCTATGGACCTCAACTTGCATCAAAGTCGGACCAAAGTAGTACAGGGACTACTTTGAAGTTAGTGTGACTTAAAGTCGCACAGATATGAATGGTACTCATTGAAAATCATGGGGTATGACTTGTCATGCGACTCTGATGTCCAAAGTCACAGGAAAAGTCACACATGTGTGAAAGGGGCCTCAGCCGGACTTTGTGAGCGATTTCACAGACACCAGTGCACTTTCTTGCACAGATGTCTAGTGACATCGCATATGTCCCAACTGTCCCTGATTTGGAACAAAGTCCCTCGGTCCCTCTTTACTCCTCATTTGTCCCTCATTTTGTTCTGATCTATATAGTTGTATATAAAATGCACTTTTTATCTTTCAAAAAGGGTTTCCCAGTGTAAAATCTTTCATCTAATTTCAAAATTGCTTTGTTTGTAAATTTCCAAAGCCAATTTAAAGGAATATTATTGGTAAAAAAAAAGCACTTGGGGGTTTAACTAATATATATATATTTTTTTTGGAATAATTCTCCTTTAACCACTTAAGCCCCGGACCATTTGGTAGCTAAAGGACCAGAGGTGAATTCAGAATTTTGCACTGCGCTGCTTTAACTGTAAATTGTGCGGACATGCAATGTTGTACTGAAACGAAATTTGCGTCCTTTTCTTCCCACAAATAGAGCTTTCTTTTAATGGTACTTGATTGCCTCTGCGATTTTTATTTTTTGTGATATAAACGGAAAAAGACCGAAAATTTTGAAAAAAAAAGATATTTTCTACTTTTTGTTATAAGAAAAATCGAATAAACTCAATTGTAGTCATACATTTAGGCCAAAATGTATTCAGCCACATGTCTTTAGTAAAAAAAATGTCAATAAGCGTATATTTATTGGTTTGCGCAAAAGTTATAGCGTCTACAAACTAGGGTACATTTTCTGGAATTTACACAGCTTTTAATTTATGACTGCCTATCTCATTTCTTGAGGTGCTAAAATGGCAGGGCAGTACAAACCCCCCCAAATGACCCCATTTTGGAAAGTAGACACCCCAGGGAAATTGCTGAGAGGCATGTTGAGCCCATTGAATATTTTTTTTTTTTTGTCCCAAGTGATTGAATAATGACAAAAAAAAATAAAAAATACAAAAAGTTGTCACTGGCTCCTAAAAAGTCCCACACATGTGGTATCCCCGTACTCAGGAGAAGCAGCAGAATGTATTTTGGGGTGCAATTCCACATATAACCATGGCATGTGTGAGCAATATATCATTTAGTGCCAACTTTTTGTAAAAATTTTTTTTCTTTTTGTCATTATTCAATCACTTGGGACAAAAAAAAAAAAAATATTCAATGCGCTCAACATGCCTCTCAGCAAATAGCTTGAGGTGTCTACTTTCCAAAATGGGGTCATTTGGGGGGGTTTGAACTGTCCTGGCATTTTATGCACAACATTAGGAAGCTTATGTCACACATCATCCACTCTTCTAACCACTTGAAGACAAAGCCCTTTCTGACACATTTTGTTTACATGAAAACATTTTTTTTTTTTGCAAGAAAATTATGTTGAACCCCCAAACATTATATATATTTTTAAAGCAAAGGCCCTACAGATTAAAATAGTGGGTGTTGCATTTTTTTTTCCACACAGTATTTGCGCAGCGATTTTTCAAACGCATTTTTTGGGGGGAAAACACACTTTTTTTATTTTTAATGCACTAAAAAACACTATATTGCCCAAATGTTTGATGAAATAAAAAAGATGATCTTAGGCCGAGTACATGGATACCAAACACGACATGCTTTAAAATTGCGCACAAACGCACAGCGGCGAGAAACTACATTCATTTTTAAAAGCATTTAAAAGCCTTTACAGGTTACCACGTTGGATTTACAGAGGAGGTCTACTGCTAAAATTACTGCCCTCGATCTGACCTTCGCGGTGATACCTCACATGCATGATGCAATTGCTATTTACATATGATGCTAGACCGACGCTTGCGTTCGCCTTTGCGCAAGAGCAGGGGGGGACAGCGGTGCTTTTTTTTTTTTTATTATTTATTTTGCTTTTTTTATTTTATTTTTAAATTGTTCCTTCCATATTTATTTTTTTTAATCATTTTTATTGTTATCTCAGGGAATGTAAATATCCCCTATGATAGCAATAAGTAGTGACAGGTACTCTTTTTTTGAAAAAAATGGGGGGTTAGACCCTAGATCTTTCCTCTGCCCTCAAAGCATCTGACCACACCAAGATCGGTGTGATAAAATGCTTTCCCAATTTCCCAATGGCGCTGTTTATATCCGGGGGGGCATTCCCTCCCACTGCTTGTAAAAGCAGTCCAGAGGCTAATTAGCCACTAGGATTGCTTTTACATGAAAGCCGGCCGCTGGCTGAAAAGAATGATACCCGCAGGCATCAATCTGGTATAACCATTCAAAGTCCAGCAACATACCAGTACGTTGCTGGTCCTTGTTGGACATGTATTGTAATCTTTTTTTTCATGCAGCCTGTTGGCTGAACGAAAAAAAGAGATTGATCGGTGGGTATGCCCACCATTAGAATACCTCCCTTCATCCACCCACTTCTAATGATGGGCATATATGCCGAAGCATGGGGGCATCCTCCCGCAAAAAAGTTATGCCGCGTACACACGGTCGGACTTTTCCACGGGCAAGCCTTCGTCGTAATTTCGACCGTATGTACGCGGCATAAAAGGTTATGCCGCGTACACACGGTCAAACTTTTCCACGGGCAAGCCTCCGTCGGAATTTCGACCGTATATACGCGGCATTAGGAGCAAAATCGCTCCTCCGCCCCTGCTGCCCCCATGCTTCGGCATATATGCTCTTTTTTTAACTGTGGTGGTGAAATCACCTCCTACAGCGTTGGAGTCACGGCTTTATGTATCGTGGGAGCAAACGCTGTTGCTGTCAAGATAAATAAATCCGCGATGCAACTGAATGGCGTACCTGCTAAGCAAATGATGGTTAACATTAAAACAAAGTAACATTACAGTACAACAGTAAGACCTTACCATACCTGCAAAGCAAATACCAGAACAAAACCTAGTAAAAAATAAAACATTTTTTTAACGCAACCTGTGCCTAAAATATATATATATGCCGAAGCATGGGGGCATCCTCCCGCAAAAAAGTTATGCCGCGTACACACGGTCAAACTTTTCCACGGGCAAGCCTCCGTCAGAATTTCGACCGTATATACGCGGCATCAGGAGCAAAATCGCTCCTCCGCCCCTGCTGCCCCCATGCTTCGGCATATATGCTCTTTTTTTTTAACTGTGGTGGTGAAATCACCTCCTACAGCACTGGAGTCACGGCTTTATGTATCGTGGGAGCAAACGCTGTTGCTGTCAAGACAAATAATTCCGCGCTGCAGTTGAATGGCGCACCTGAAAACAAAAAATTACATACCTGAAAAGCAAGCATGATAAAACATTGCAGAATGGAATACAGTAAAAAAGAGCAGAACAATAGAGAGAAAATAGAGAGAGAGAGAGAGAGAGAGAGAGAGAGAGAGAGAGAGAGAGAACAATAAAACTACAACTATTTTTGGTTTTTTTATTTTATATTTTTTTAGTGTTTTTGTTTTTTACGTTTTTTTTTTCTTTTTTACACTTTTTTTTTTAAACTTTAACAACTGTAATGGTTCGGGTCTCTCAAAATGTAATGGCATCTTGGGAGACCCTGTGTAAGTGTGTCCTAGTCTGTGAAATGCTGTACCCTACGCTAAAACTTCACTTTTGAGTGGTAGCGTTCAAAACATTCACCAAGGCAAAGACCAGGTTTGTCAGGACAGAGTGGACAATAATAACGGGTGTCACGCCTAAATCCGCGCTTGCTACAGACACGACATCTTTTTTGGGGGGTTCGTTGGGTAGGGGTACTCGGGAGGAGATGCGTATAATGCCTCTCATGCAGCCGGCTTACTGCATTTGGTAGGGGATGGTGAGGTGCAGAACCGCCTGGATACTGTGACTATCTCATTCTGGAATTTTAGAAGAGATAAAGTCCCGCCTGAAGCTCTGTATAGCACATGAGCGTTCAGCAAAGCCAATTGAAATAAGGATAGAGACACTTTTTTGTACCAGCGTCTCGCCTTACGGTCAATTAGATACGGCGCCATCAACTGGTCGTTGAGGTCCACCCCTCCCATATTTTTGTTATATTCGTGGACACAGAGGGGTTTCTCCACAACACCAGTCGCTGTACGAATTTGGACTGTCGTGTCTGCATGAAGGGAGGTAAGAAGGAAAACATTCTTATTGTCCCTCCACTTCATAGCGAGCAAGTTATTACACTTTACGCAGGCTCTCTCCCCCAGCCTAAGACGGGCATCTACAAGCCGCTGGGGAAAGCCCCGGCGATTAGGTCGCACGGTGCCACATGCTCCAATCTGATGATCAAACAAGTGACTAAACAGTGGCACGCTCGTGTAATAATTGTCCACATACAAGTGGTACCCCTTTCTGAATAAGGGTGACACCAAGTTCCACACTATCTTGCCAGCGCTCCCTATGTAATCCGGGCAGTTGACCGGCTCAACCTGACTGTCTTTTCCCTCATAAACCATAAAGCTCCATACATAGCCTGTTGCCCTGTCACAGCACTTATAGAGCTTGACCCCGTATCTGGTACGCTTGCTGGGAAGGTACTGCTTGAAAGCCAAGCGGCCAGAAAATTTAATCAGGGACTCATCAACGCAGACAGCTTGATCGGGAATAAACAAGGCTGCAAAACGTTCGTTGAAGTGGTTTATGAGGGGCCGAATTTTATAGAGCCGGTCGTTTTCAGGGTCCCCACGTGGACGACAAAGTTCATTGTCGTTGAAGTGCATGAACCGCAAAATCTGCTCGTATCGTTTCCTGGGCATGGAGGCAGAGAACACGGGCATGTGGTCAATTGGGTGCGTGGACCAATAAGCACGCAATGACGGGAATTTATGTGTGCCCATGTTGAGGGAAAGGCCCAGAAAGGTCTTAAATTCGGAAACCGTAATTGGTTTCCAATCTTTGGCAATGGAAGGCAACTGGGGATTAGCGGCGATGAATTGACCAGCATATAAATTACTCTGGTCCACAATAGATCTATAGAGATCTTCCGTGAAAAACAGTGAATAATAATCGATTGGCATAAAATCAGCTGTTTCCACCTGAATACCGTGTTGGGCAGTGAATGGGGGAAGTATGGGTTCTGCAGAAGTGGTGGGGACCCAATCAGGGTAGGCGAATTCTGCAGTAAGGGCACTATGGGCACGACGGGCCTGCCTTTGTCTTCTTATTGGTGGCAGCGGGACACTACTTGTGCTTGCCACCTTGCCAGCTTGAACTGCACTTATGGGACTCGCCACGTCACCACGTGATACTGCAGTGCTGGATGTACGCCCAGGCTGTACTAGGCCGCTGGTGCTTGCCAATTCACCAGAAGGAATAGCGGCGCTAGTACTCCTCTGCTCCATGATACGAGAGCCCTGCGGTTTTTGCTCCTCAACAACCTCAGAAGATCGGGATCGGGTACGCCTGACCTTAGCAGGGACCTCAACTTCGTCGTCAGAGCTATCTGACGTGGGGCCGCTGACGTCACTGTCTTCTACGGGAAGATATTCTGAGCCTGAATCTGACAGATACGTGACCTCCTCTTCACTATCTGTCATGCTCAGAATCTCGTAGGCCTCTTTACTAGTGTACCTTCGACTTGCCATTTTGGGCTCTAAATTTAGGGGTACACTAGTAAGATTCACAGGAAAAAAAGCACCCGACTGTCGTCAGCAAATATATCAAACGCTACAAAAAAAACTGTTAGCGGTCGCAGGGATCAGGACTGTCTCTGCGAACGCTGCAGTTATGTGTTTTGTGTTTGGTAAGTGACAGTGATCGATCGATACTGCACTTGGGTGGGCTGGGCTGGGCGGAGGGGCTAAACGCAGGTGCTAGCAGGTATCTGGGCTGATCCCGCTAACACTGTGTTTTTGGGAACCCTAAACCGCTGGGGACGCTAGTATAGATCTGATCAGATACTATACCACTAAGGGAGGTGTATGCTTTGCGCGTGGGTGTTAGCGTTACTGGCACTAACCTAACGCTGCCTGGGGCGACGCAGACCCTCTCTGGCGCTAAAACCTACTTGATCTCACCCGCCGGGCGATCAGGGGGTTAAACCTTTATTGGGTTATATACGGCGGGTGCCCTGATGCTATAAAAAGCAAACTAACCAACCAGCGTCACCCGTAACCTTTATATGGTGATCACTGGTGAAAGGGTTAACTAGGGGCAATCAGGGGGTTAAAACCTTTATTAGGTTGAATATGGGGGTAACCGACGCTATATAAAAACCTGACGGGTTACCTAAATAACTAAATAACTAACTGGGTAACCAGTGTCACCAGTGACGCTTATACGGTGATCACTGGTGAAAGGGTTAACTCTAGGGGCAATCAGGGGGTTAAAATAATATATGGGGGTATCTGACGCTAATAAAAACCTGCGGCGAACCTAAAAATAATTAACTGGCTATCTAGGGCACCACCGGCACTAAATACAGCGATCGAAAATACGATCGATTAGTGACGCTGGCGTTAGGGGTGAAAGGGTTACCTGGGGGGCGATCAAGGGGTTAAACCTTTATTAGGGGGGGTTAGGGGGCTACCCTGGACCTAAAGGGGCCTAATCCTAACTGCCCTGCAACTTTTTATTATCACAGATGACACTAAATGCAGTGATCAGTAAAATAAATGATCACTGCAATCAGTGACACTGTGATTGGGGGCTGGGGGGTGACCTGGGGGGTGATCTGGGGGTGACTGGGGGGTGAAATGTGTGCCTATGTGTACCTATGTGTCAGTGGACTGTTGGTGCACTAACCTGCTTCTTCTCTCCTCGGCGCCGGAATCGAAAAGACCGCCGCGAGGGAGATGACATCACTTCCTCCTGCCTGTGTTTACATCACATGGCAGAGGAAGCATTTTCATTGGCCGGGAGCGATCGCGAGGGGGTGGCCAAAATCGAATGGTCACCCCCTCATCTCCGAACGCTCCCCCACGATTAACGGCCGCTCACTGTATAGGAGGGGGGTCCGATCGGACCCCCCAACTATACAAAGGCGATCACGTATGCTCTACATGATTGTGCCTGTCGGTGCCATTCTGCCGACGTATATATACAGTGAGCGGTCGTTAAGTGTTTAAGGAGGCATGTTAGGGGTGTGTCCTATGCCTACATACTTTTGCTAATAGGTGTCCCTCATTCCCATCTCAAAAAGTTGGGAGGGAAGAAATTGCCCCCTGAAGTTGCCCAAAGTAGTGTAGGAACTACTTTTGTGAAACGGTGCGGCGTTCGCACCAATTCAGACAGTTCCATTGCTGTCAATAGGGGCCGATTTGGCCTGCAATTTGACGTGTCAATTCAGAACTATGTGAACATGGGTGAAGTTGCATAGATATAAATGGAAATCATGGGGGGCAACTTTTTATGCGACTCTGAGGTCCAAAGCTGCATGAAAAGTCACCCAAGTGTGAAAGTAACCTAATGAGATTAATTGATAACACCTTTGAATTAGGCCCTATTTACACTTGTGCGACCTTAAAATTGCACAGCCTTGGCGTGACTTGAAGCAATGCCTGTGTAATCTTGTGGTGTATTGACCTCAAATCGTATCAATGTCAAACCAAGGTAGTGCAGAGACGATTTTGACGAATATTTCGGAGCTTAAACCGGCTAATAAATTAGATAAAGTGGGAACTAGGTTCCAGGATGCAATAGTCAGTGATAGGCTACTAAGAAATGTTATCCCACGTTCTAAAACAGATCAATTAGGTAAAGGGGTTTAGTTGTCATTAAACAAATGTCCTAATGCAGTAAAAGTGGAGATTTATTGTTTTTACATGCAAATGGTTGCCAACTGACTAAATTTCAATTTGTTTTAGTACTTAACATCATACTTGACGTAATTGTAGCCGTATTAGTGCAATTGTGACAGAGAAAATTAAGTACTGTCCGTGATACTTTTTTTATTTGCACTAACATAGAATTTTTCAGGACAAGCTTTCGGGGTATGTCCCCTTCTTCAAGGTCCAAGCAGTACTGATTCACAATTTTTTTAGCAGAATGTTGAAACAAAACAAGAAAAAAATCTCAGAGGGAAAGGAAAAAAAACACATACAAATCAATGGTAATAAAGATAGCAGCAGAGTTAGTGAGATAAGACAGAGTTAGTGAGATAAGACAGAGGGAGAGCTATAGACTTGAGGGGGGAGATGCTAGTCACAGAGGGGGTCATAAAACCTTAGTATAATGGGTAAGGAAACCAATATCTAAATTTAGGCCATTCGTTTTTGTGTTAAAAAGAATTATCATTCTTAGTTCAAATGTTTTCCTTTCCTGGATAGTTCTGAAATTCCCTTTAAGAACTAAAACATTGAGGTCTTCTATAGTGTGGTCTGGTTGTGAGAAGTGATGTCCCACAGGTGTGCAGAAACTCTCTTCTTTATGTTCCTTGATGGTATGTCTGTGAAAATTCATCCTCGCTTGCAACTTCTGTCCTGTTTCACCAACATAAGATCCTTTGCCACACCTGTTGCATTGGATGAGGTACACAACATTACTGGAGGTACAGTTGTAAGATCCCATGATGGTGAAGGTCCCATTTGTGTGTGTGACACTTTTGGATGGATTGATCTGGTTGCACAGTTTGCAGCGTTTTTTATTGCAGGGTTTGCTTCCATTATTTGTGACTTCATAATCAGAGTGAAGTTTCCTGCTGATTAGTTTGTGTCTGAGGTTGGGTGGTTGTCTGAAAGCCAATAATGGGGGTTGTTGGAATATTTCTTTCAGAGTTTCATCCTCTGTTATAATGGGCTGTAAATCTTTGATTATCTTTTTGATCCCTTCTAGTGTTGGGTTGTATGTGGTGACTAGAGGTACTCGGTTATTTGTTTTTTTCTCTTTGTATTGGAGGAGATTTTCTCTTCGGGTTTTCAAGGCTGTGTTTATGCTGTTGTTGATGGTTTTGTCTTTATATCCTTTCTTCTGGAAAGAGCCTGCCAGTGTTCTGAGATGTTTATCTCTGACTTCTGGGTCTGAACAAATTCGGTGGTATCTGATGGTCTGGCTGTGTATGATGGCTCGTTTAGTGTGTTGGGGATGAAAACTGGAACTATGAAGATAGCTGCATCGGTCAGTCGGTTTTCTGTATATGGAAGTGTGAAGCTTGTCATCCCTGATGTATACTGTAGTGTCTAGGAAGTTGACATGTGTGTTCGAATAGTCCATTTTTAGTTTGATAGATGGGTGAAAAGTGTTGATCAATGAGAAGAATTGGTTTAGATTTTACTAAGCAATTAAAAGGTCTGATTGCGACCATACCAAGCCACCTGCATTCAGAACTCATCAATGCGATTCCAGATAATCCAGATATTGGAGACTTCTACATGCTGCCCAAAATTCACAAGCCAGGAAATCCAGGCAGACCCATTATAACAGGTATGAATACACTTACCGAACATATCTCAGGCCTTGTAGAAAACATGTTAAAACCGTTAGTCATGAACACTACTAGTTTCCTGCAAGACACCACTGATTTTCTGAACAAGCTTAACAATATACAACAATTACCACCAAATACACTTCTAGTCACTATGGATGTAGAATCTCTGTACAGTAACATCCCTCACAAGGATGGGTTGGCAGCATGTCACAGATTCTTATCATCCACACCAAACCACAAATACACGGCTGAGGATGTTACACAGCTCATCGAATTTATTCTTACACACAACTACTTCACTTTCAACAATGACATCTATCTACAATGTATGGGTACTGCTATGGGAAGCAAAATGGCACCCCAATATGCAAATTTATTTATGGCTGACCTGGAGGACAAATTCCTGAACAGCATACAACAAAAGCCATACAGATATTATCGCTATATTGATGATATCTTCATGATATGGACTGAAGGTGAAGAAAATCTAAACCAATTCTTCTCATTGATCAACACTTTTCACCCATCTATCAAACTAAAAATGGACTATTCGAACACACATGTCAACTTCCTAGACACTACAGTATACATCAGGGATGACAAGCTTCACACTTCCATATACAGAAAACCGACTGACCGATGCAGCTATCTTCATAGTTCCAGTTTTCATTCCCAACACACTAAACGAGCCATCATACACAGCCAGACCATCAGATACCACCGAATTTGTTCAGACCCAGAAGTCAGAGATAAACATCTCAGAACACTGGCAGGCTCTTTCCAGAAGAAAGGATATAAAGACAAAACCATCAACAACAGCATAAACACAGCCTTGAAAACCCGAAGAGAAAATCTCATCCAATACAAAGAGAAAAAAACAAATAACCGAGTACCTCTAGTCACCACATACAACCCAACACTAGAAGGGATCAAAAAGATAATCAAAGATTTACAGCCCATTATAACAGAGGATGAAACTCTGAAAGAAATATTCCAACAACCCCCATTATTGGCTTTCAGACAACCACCCAACCTCAGACACAAACTAATCAGCAGGAAACTTCACTCTGATTATGAAGTCACAAATAATGGAAGCAAACCCTGCAATAAAAAACGCTGCAAACTGTGCAACCAGATCAATCCATCCAAAAGTGTCACACACACAAATGGGACCTTCACCATCATGGGATCTTACAACTGTACCTCCAGTAATGTTGTGTACCTCATCCAATGCAACAGGTGTGGCAAAGGATCTTATGTTGGTGAAACAGGACAGAAGTTGCAAGCGAGGATGAATTTTCACAGACATACCATCAAGGAACATAAAGAAGAGAGTTTCTGCACACCTGTGGGACATCACTTCTCACAACCAGACCACACTATAGAAGACCTCAATGTTTTAGTTCTTAAAGGGAATTTCAGAACTATCCAGGAAAGGAAAACATTTGAACTAAGAATGATAATTCTTTTTAACACAAAAACGAATGGCCTAAATTTAGATATTGGTTTCCTTACCCATTATACTAAGGTTTTATGACCCCCTCTGTGACTAGCATCTCCCCCCTCAAGTCTATAGCTCTCCCTCTGTCTTATCTCACTAACTCTGTCTTATCTCACTAACTCTGCTGCTATCTTTATTACCATTGATTTGTATGTGTTTTTTTTCCTTTCCCTCTGAGATTTTTTTCTTGTTTTGTTTCAACATTCTGCTAAAAAAATTGTGAATCAGTACTGCTTGGACCTTGAAGAAGGGGACATACCCCGAAAGCTTGTCCTGAAAAATTCTATGTTAGTGCAAATAAAAAAAGTATCACGGACAGTACTTAATTTTTTAGTACTTAACAACTGTTTAAGATTTTGAGATGGGCTCCCAATTTCATGCCATTCCTTCAGAATTGGGGCAGCAATGGAAGCAGCACAACTCGGTGTAAAAAAAGATAAGATAAAAAAATTGGGCAGATGGAAATCAAATGCGTATGTTACATATATCAGACCTAATTTATTATGTTTTTGATCCCCTAGGTCAGAGGTCTCCAAACTTTTCAAACAAAGGGCCATGTCCTTAGGACTTCAGGAGGGCCGGATTGTGGCCAGCGGGAGCAGAAAATGTCTCAGTCCCAGCATCAGTGAGAATAAATATGGCCTCAAGGTTGGTGCTCAGTAGGAGGAGGAGTAGTGCTCCTATTAGTAGGAGGAATAGTATCCCATCATTGGTATTAGTGGAAGAAATAGTGCCCCCTTCATGGTGTCAGTGGGAGGAATAGTGCCCCAGGGGCCAAATATCTGGCCCTCGGGCCGCAGTTTGGAGAACCCTGCCCTAGGTAAAAAGCTGATATTATGGATTGTTGAGCACTCATTTGTTTATTGGGCCCACCACAGAGCTGCTGGGAGAATCTATGGCACAAACCTGGACTTTGATCCACGTCTATTTCAGGTTTTTTGGTTGGGTAAACGGGGGATGATTTGGGATGAACTAATGGCAGAATTGGGCAGACTAGCTTATGGCTGGCCAATTCCTGAGATTTTATTGATCCACTTAGGAGGAAATGATGTGGGAAATCAAAAAACGCTCAGTTTAATTTTTAAAATGCATTTCTCTATTAAAAAGGCATTGTCACCAAAAACTGTCATTTGTTCTCTGAGATCACCCCTCATTGAATATGGATAAGAAAAGGTTCTTGTAATGTTTTTGAGAAAATAAGAAAGCGGATCAATAGAATGTTAGAACAAAAAAATCAGTCTGGGATATGTTTTTTCATTTAGACGTAGGAAACTAGAGGAGGGATCCCTGGCTCATATAGAAAAGATGGTATGCATCTTTCTGATATTGGCCTTGACATATTAAACCTCAACTTCCAGACATCAATTGAAAGGGCCGCGGGCTGGAGTGGCTAGTCAGGAGGCTGTAATCAGCCTTCTGACTGGTTGGATAAGTTGTATTGAAAAGTTATTGATGGTTAAGACAACCTGAGCTACAAAAGCTAGGCTGTTTGGAATATTATATTTATGCTTTGTGAAGAAATGTATGAGGAAATGTATGCATTGTTAAATTTTTCAAATACCAATAAATAAAGGCCGTGGCCAAATAGTCATCCAATTAAGACGTTTGTGTGTTTTATTATATTAAAAATATAAATCTGAAGGATCCTGAGAGCAATAGGAGGAACCTTTTTGAGTTAGGAATACATATTTGCGTAGAATATTTCGTTTTTTTAAACCAGAGTTTATTATTACTTCAATTTGAAATACAATGTGTTGCTGCAATGGAAGACTGTGATAACAGAAACATTGCCTTGGCTACCCTGATTACAATGTGCTGCATTTCTCAGAAAAGCATAAATGGCATTACGCACGTCTTTGCGTCCATCACTATCACATTATGCCAGTCACAAAAACCTCTGGAGAGCAATCTTCCGGCCAATTGTCCTGAAGGCTCAGGTGCCGGGATTAGCGATGTTCTCCCTGCAGCCCGATTTAAGGGTTTTTCTGTTCTCCGAAGTATTGTTACTGATTATTAGTTACAGTAAGCAGGGAATGTCCTATACATCCTCTCTTCTGCTTACCCGTAAGAATACCAGCTTAATACATAATGCTGTGAATTATGACTTGAATAAGTTGTCAGCTCTTGTAATTCAAACCATTGTAAAGCTTTCAGGACATTGGCCTAACTGCAACCACTCCATAAATGATTCATGGACACTGCCACTGCATAAACGTCCATTAAGTAGCGTTATGACTAATGAAAGCTGAATGCAAATGGATCCCTTTCATATTTCAGCTTTAAAATGACTGATGCAGATGGATTGACCTTGTACCACCATTTTATACAATACCCAGGTGACTCTTTATCTTGACAGATCTCAGGAATCACTTAAAGGTTCACTTAAATCAGAATTTAAAATGAAAGTAGACCTACAACCAATTACGAAAATCTCTTATAAGCTTTAACATATTAATGCATTTTTGATCTTTTTAAATCTGCAGCTTTCATTTAAATAATACTCCCAACATTCTGACAATATTTAGCACAAAGTATGAAGGCAAAGAATACAAAAAATGGTTAAAGTGGAGCTTCGCTTCAATAGTACATGTTAAATTAATGCAATCCATCTTTTATAACATACAGTACTGTCCAATGAAGCTGAAGTTAGCTCCTTATTCGGCCAGCTTCTTATTCGAATACAGACGTTGGCTCCTTATTCAGCCAGCTTCTTATTCAGGTTGGATCTTTTTTCACAATTAGTTACTAAACAATCATCTGCAATGTTTATAATAAAATTGTGAACTTAAACAACAATTCTGTCTCCCTAAATGCCATGTATTTAAAGGGGTAATTCTGATTAAATATATGAAAACCATCTTGGCTCACCCAAATTCCACTTGTTTTATACTCATTGGGTATCCATCTATTAGTTAAAGTTCAATTTGGTCCGAGCCAAGTGATATAAATCATAAAATATGGCACCTTGACAGCCATGCATTACAATGGCAAATTCCGAATAAGAAACCAAGATATTCCTATATGAAAACCAACTTGGCTCACCAAAATTTCACTCATTGGCCATCCTACTATATAGGAAAGTTCAATTTGGCTCAAGCCAAGTGATGAAAATCATAAAATATGGCACCAAACTTGTCACCCTGTCACCCATGCATTTCAATGGGAAATTCCGAATAAGAAGCCAAGCTATTCCTATATGAAAACCACTTTGGCTCACCCAAATTCCACTTGTTTTATACTCATTGGTCATCCTTCTAAAGTTAAAGTTCAATTTGGTCCGAACCAAGTGATAGAAATCCTAAAATATTGCACCAAACACGGCACCCTGTCAACCATGCATTTCAATGGGAAATTCCGAATAAGAAACCAAGATGTTCCTATATGAAAACCAACTTGGCTCACCAAAATTCCCCTTGTTTTATACTCATTGGCCATCCTACTATATAGGAAAGTTCAATTTGGCCCGAGCCAAGTGATAGAAATCCTAAAATATAGCACCAAACTTTTCATCCTCTCACACATGCATTTCAATAGGAAATTCCGAATAAGAAGCCAAGCTATTCCTATATGAAATCCATCTTGGCTCACCCAATTCCACTTGTTTTATACTCATTGGCCATCCTACTATATAGGAAAGTTAAATTTGGCCCGAGCCAAATGATAGAAATCCTAAAATATGGCACCAAACTTGTCACCCTGTCACCCATGCATTTCAAAGGGAAATTCCGAATAGGAACCAAGATATTTCTATATGAAAACCATCTTGGCTCACCCAAATTCCACTTGTTTTTTACTTATTGGGCATCCTACTATATAGAAAAATTCAATTGGTCTGTAGCCAAATGACATTACTAACAAAATACTATGCATAAAAATAAAATATATTGCGCAACCCTGTAAAAGGCAAAACAAAGTGCCAAACAAAATATTGATGACCTGAAAAGACGTGCAACTATATGAATATACACTTAATAAAGTCCAATTACTGATGCTGCTCCAGCAGCATACACATGAAAAGTTCAAAAGAAAAAATCCATAGAAAAAAATATCACCAAAGTGTGTAAAAACACCAAAGTGTGTAAAAAGGACAGCAGATATGGATCTTCAAACATAGGTATAGACTTCAGCGGCAAAGAATGTATACACAGGAGGCTTACCAGAACAGATGGGTCCCTATTACGGGGACCAAACGAGCTCAGCAAAGAAAACCGATCAGGATGTCAGCGATGTGATCCTATAGGTCCTCGCTCAGCTCCAACACCGGTCAGCAAACGTTGGTACTCCCCACAGTAGTGTGAACACTCGTCCAGCGTGATGTTGTTTTCAAAAGGAAAAATAATAAAGAGGCTTCATGGTGTAGATTTGTTTAAAAAGACAAATACCCTTTATTGCAATGTGCGGGTGAACAGACGTCCATACACGATAAAAACCAACAAACGTTTTCAAAAAGGCACTGAAACCCCGCCAGGCGTCAGCCGATCAGCTGGGGGCGTGGTGACGTCAGGGTCCTGAGCTCCACCCTACGCTGCGTTTCTCCGTAAGAGGCTTCGTCTGGGAAAGGAGGCTGGATCAAGACGTCACGCACCACGATATTTATATGCAAGGCAGGAGAGTGACACCGGAAGTCCCGATGATTCCATCGAATCATCAGTTCCCCGGCGCACTGTACCCTAAATATAGCGGGCGAACACCGCAACACAGAGGTATCATCCTACATGTCAGCAATGTACACCTCACTTAGTCCGTATCTCCGAAGAGATACAGTAAATAAAAATAAACAAATACATAATGTGAGGGGGTTAGCTCGGCAGCGGGTGTGTGTGACCCCCGGGATGGGCTCCCCACACAAAACAGGCCCAGCAAACGGAGGTTGTGGTTTTCAAAATCAAAAAAGGTGCGGTTTATTTTCTATTTACAGTGACAAAACACAGCAAAGCAAAAGAAACATAACCAAAATAAATCCTGGTCAAGTTGACCTCTGACTAAACATACAGGTTTCCTAACTAACAACTGGGATCAGCCTAGTGCTGTCCTAGTCCCTAAGTCCCTGGTTTAGTAAAAGTCCAAACAAATAGCCACACAGGCTTTGCCTCACCGCACAGGGGTTCACTCTCCCTAGACAGTCCACACAGGTCTGGTTCCAGGCATGAGCTAACATCTAATGAAGCTGGGAGTTCTTATAGAGGCCTAAATGAGCTGACAAGCTTCAGCTGGCCTCATCAACTCCCTGTCTGTACGACGCCCAGCCCTCTCCCTAGAGGTATGAGTCATCCATGAGCCCACTAGCCTTATACAACTCTCCACCTAGTTGTATAAGTTGGCGTAAAGCCTGAATCTGGGCGAAATATATCTACCCCCCTGGATGCAACCAGGTGACTTTACCTTCCTGCTGTCACATACCCCCCCCTCTTGTTTTAACCTCGGGGTTGGAACACCAGCAATCAGGCATTCATGTACTCGAGACAAAGCATCCACATTCCCCATTTGAACGCCAGGGCGATGCTTTACTGTGAAGTTGAATTCCTGGAGGGCCAGGAACCACCTATTCACTCTTCTATTTGTTTCCTTGTTTTGAGCCATCCACTTTAACGGAGCGTGATCCGTAACCATGTCAAAGTGCCTACCTAGCAGGTAGTACCGAAGGGAATCTAGAGCCCACTTCACCGCTAAACACTCCTTTTCAACGGTGGCGTAATTTACCTCATGGGACTTCAACTTCCTGCTGAGGTAAATGACTGGGTGCTCTTCCCCGTTCCAGACCTGGGACAATACTGCTCCTAACCCCACATCTGACGCATCACTTTGTACGACAAAGTCTTTAGAGAAGTCGGGTGAGTACAACACTGGCTGGCTACATAAGGCTTGTTTCAAGAACTGGAATGCTGCCTCAGCCTCGGGGGTCCATTTAATCATGACCGACCCTTTCCCCTTCGTCAGGTTGGTTAGGGGCACAGCCTTAGAAGCAAAGTGGGGAATGAATCGCCGATAATACCCAGCGATTCCCAGAAAGGCTCGTACCTGCTTCTTGCTGTTGGGACGTGGCCAACTCTGGATGGCCTCGACTTTGTTGAGTTGGGGTTTTATTACTCCCCTCCCAATGGTGTACCCAAGATATTTGGCCTCCTCCTGCCCAATGGTACACTTCTTGGGGTTAGCCGTAAACCCCGCTTCCCGAACAGAGTCCAGGACTGCTTGCACTTTTGGCAGATGTGAGGCCCAATCTGTGCTATGGACAATTACGTCATCCAGGTAAGCCGCAGCATACTTCCGATGGGGCCTCAGCATCTGGTCCATTTTCCGCTGGAATGTGGCCGGCGCATTCTGTAACCCGAACGGCATTCTTTTATATTGGAACGCCCCGTCTGGGGTTACAAATGCGGTTTTCTCTTTGGCCGACTTGGCCAGGGGGATTTGCCAATACCCTTTTGTGAGGTCAAGAGTCGTCATGTATCGGGCTGTTCCCAGCCGGTCGATCAACTCATCTATACGTGGCATGGGGTAGGTGTCAAATTTTGTAACTTTGTTCAACTGACGAAAATCGTTACAAAATCGCCAGCTCCCATCCGGTTTAGGCACCAACACGATGGGACTAGACCAATCACTTTGGGACTCCTCTATCACCCCTAAGTTCAGCATTTTCTGTACTTCCTCCCGTATTGCCTCCCGTCGAGCCTCTGGGATCCGATAGGGTTTTAACTTCACCCTTTCACCGGGCGGGGTAATGATGTCATGCTCTACCCCAGATGTTTGTCCCGGCAGCTCAGAGAATACCTCCTTGTTGCGAAGCACAAACTCCTTAACCTCCTGTTGTTGGGGTTGTGACAAGGTGGCTGCTATTCCAACCTCAGGAATCACGCAACCAGTTTGAGCTGGTGACCAAGTGTCTGCGACTAGGGACTCTCTATCCCTCCAGGCTTTCAACAGATTAACGTGATATATCTGTTCGGGCTTTCGCCTTCCTGGTTGTCTGACCTTGTAATTCACTTCGCTCACTTTTTCCATTATCTCGTAGGGGCCTTGCCATTTGGCAAGGAATTTACTTTCAACCGTAGGGACAAGTACCAATATCCTATCCCCCGGGGAAAAGGTACGGGTCTTGGCTCCACGGTTGTACACTCTCTGCTGTGCCAACTGCGCTTGGGCCAAATGTTCCTTCACGATGGGCATTACCTGTGCAATTCGATCTTGCATCAGGGCGACATGCTCAATCACACTCCTGTGGGGAGAACTCTCACTTTCCCAAGTTTCCTTGGCAATATCCAACAGCCCTCTTGGGTGTCTCCCATACAGTAACTCAAAGGGGGAGAATCCCGTAGAGGATTGGGGCACCTCCCTAATAGCAAACATCAAATAAGGAAGTAAACAGTCCCAATCCTTTCCATCTCTATCCACCACTTTCTTCAACATTTGTTTTAGGGTTTTGTTGAATCTTTCAACCAGCCCATCGGTTTGGGGGTGATACACAGACGTACGCAATTGCGTCACTTTGAACAATTTACACAGCTCTTTCATAACCCGGGACATAAAGGGTGTACCTTGGTCCGTAAGCAGTTCTTTACAAATACCCACCCGGCTAAAAACAAGAGATAGCTCTTTGGCTATGGTTTTGGCCGAGGTATTTCGGAGAGGGATCGCTTCTGGATAACGGGTGGCATAGTCCATTATAACTAATATGTACTGGTGCCCCCTAGCGGACTTGATTATAGGACCTACCAAATCCATGGCGATCCTCTCAAACGGGACCTCAATGACGGGTAGAGGGACCAGCGGGCTACGGAAATGTGGCATCGGGGCCAACCTCTGACACACAGGGCAGGAGGAACAATAATTTTCTACGTCCTTCATCACCCCCGGCCAATAGAATCTCTGTAATACCCTCTCTCGGGTTTTCTCTGTCCCCAGATGACCTCCAAGAATGTGCCCATGGGCCAACTCCAACACCAACTTCCTGTAAGGTTTGGGCACCACAAGCTGCTCAACGGTTTCTTCTGCCCTTTTTGCCACCCGATACAGTAGGTCCTTCTCTACGCTGAAGTATGGGTAAGTGCAGGTATTATCTGGGTTCACTAACTCGCCATCTATTTTCACTACGTTTTCCCGTGCCTTTATTAGGGCGGGGTCTTTCAACTGTTCTGTGGCAAAGTTTTCCCTGTGAACCTCAAGATCAGAAAACTCCACAGACGGTAGGTTTTCGTCTGAGGAGGTGGGCTCCTCTCCAGTTTCTTGAGTCTCCCCTGCCAATACTGATAAGGGAAATTCCGGAGAGTCCTCACCACTCTCAGGGGAGTTCTGGCTATCACATTCCTGGTACATAGGGGCACCAGTGAGGGGCTCAGGATCATCCCACAGTTCCCAGAACTTCGGAAAATCCCTTCCCACAATGGCGTCATGCGGTAACTGAGATACTAAGCCCACTGGATGAGAGAGGGTACCTTTGGGGGTCTCGAAACACACTGTAGTTACTGGATACTCTCGGGTGTCCCCATGCACACAAATAACAGCTACCTTGCTATTCCCAGAGACCTCTGTTTTAACTAACTCAGCCTTTATCAGGGTCACAAGGCTACCTGAATCCAGCAATACCACAACATTTCTACCATTAACACACATTTTGCATAAATGTTTCTCAGTTCCTCGAATGGCAGTGCATGCGACTGTCGCACACAGCGACTGACGTCTGCCCGTCAGAAAGTCACACTGCATGGGTTCCTCCACAACCGGGCAATTGGCTGCAATATGTCCCGCTTGCCGGCAGCGGTAGCAAACGATCCTTCTTGCCGCCTCTTGAGCCGCTGATTTCCCAGGCTGTTCTCGCCAAACTTGGGGTAGAGCTCCCACCCTCTCACTCTCTCCACCCTCACCCCTTGGAATCCTCTTATCCGCCCCTGGGGATGGTCTGGTCTTAGGGTGGAAAGTCTGAGTGTCTCTGGAAGAGGCCGTCAGGTTCTCTGTAGCCAAGTATTTCTCCACACGATCCACAAGACCATCGGCCGTCTCTGGGTCTCCATGGCTTACCCACTTTTGGATGGCAGTAGGAAGAGCTCTCAAAAACCGATCCATTACAACACGTTCCACAATCTTTGGTGCGGACAAAGTCTCTGGCTGTAGCCACTTTCTGCTCAGGTGAATGAGATCATACATTTGAGACCTGGGGGGTTTTCCAAGCTGGAAAGTCCAGTTATGCACACGCTGAGCCCGGACAGCCTGGGTGACACCCAGCCTTGCCAATATTTCACCTTTTAGCATCACATAGTCTTTTGCTTGGTTAGGCTCTAGGTCATAGTAAGCTTTCTGCGATTCACCAGTTAACAGAGGAGCCACCAGTCCAGCCCACTGCTCCTCAGGCCACTTTTCTCTTTCAGCGGTCCTTTCAAATGTGGTCAAAAATACCTCTGGATCATCCTCTCCAGTCATTTTTGTCAATAAACGACTCACCCCAAAGGACGCGGTATTAGTGGGACGGCTTTCCTCACTGGTCTGCGGACGTTGCTGCATTACTGCTTCCATCTGTTGTTGTAGTCTCTGCTCTTGCTTCTGCAACAGGTCTATGAAGCGGGCCTCAGATTGCTGCTGGGCTTGTTGCTGAGCCTCCAGACTCTGTTGCAAAGTTGCGTTTGTCTGCTGCTGGGCTGCAAGGCTCCTTTGCAAACCTGCATTTGTCTGCTGTTGATTGGCATTTGCTAGAGCCAGCTGCTTCAGTATCTCCTCCATGCTGGCTTAAAAAAAACTGCCACTGGTTCTCCACCAACTGTGAGGGGGTTAGCTCGGCAGCGGGTGTGTGTGACCCCCGGGATGGGCTCCCCACACAAAACAGGCCCAGCAAACGGAGGTTGTGGTTTTCAAAATCAAAAAAGGTGCGGTTTATTTTCTATTTACAGTGACAAAACACAGCAAAGCAAAAGAAACATAACCAAAATAAATCCTGGTCAAGTTGACCTCTGACTAAACATACAGGTTTCCTAACTAACAACTGGGATCAGCCTAGTGCTGTCCTAGTCCCTAAGTCCCTGGTTTAGTAAAAGTCCAAACAAATAGCCACACAGGCTTTGCCTCACCGCACAGGGGTTCACTCTCCCTAGACAGTCCACACAGGTCTGGTTCCAGGCATGAGCTAACATCTAATGAAGCTGGGAGTTCTTATAGAGGCCTAAATGAGCTGACAAGCTTCAGCTGGCCTCATCAACTCCCTGTCTGTACGACGCCCAGCCCTCTCCCTAGAGGTATGAGTCATCCATGAGCCCACTAGCCTTATACAACTCTCCACCTAGTTGTATAAGTCGGCGTAAAGCCTGAATCTGGGCGAAATATATCTACCCCCCTGGATGCAACCAGGTGACTTTACCTTCCTGCTGTCACAATAATTACATCTGAACAGTATGATTGCAATATAGCTCCCCATTGAAAAAATACGATTTTTACAGTTGCAACCATACTTGTAATAAATGTAAATACATTCTTTGCCGCTGAAGTCTATACCTATGTTTGAAGATCCATATCTGCTGTCCTTTTTACACACTTTGGTGTTTTTACACACTTTGGTGATATTTTTTTCTATGGATTTTTTCTTTTGAACTTTTCATGTGTATGCTGCTGGAGCAGCATCAGTAATTGGACTTTATTAAGTGTATATTCATATAGTTGCACTTCTTTTCAGGTCATCAATATTTTGTTTGGCACTTTGTTTTGCCTTTTACAGGGTTGCGCAATATATTTTATTTTTATGCATATGTTTTTTGGCTGAGTATTCCAGCCAAAGGTTTATTTGCAGCACCAGTCATATTCTTATTCAATTTTTTTGTGCTAGTTTTTTGTTAATATTACTTATGCACACACTTTTTTCTTTTGTTTTAGTTTTTACAATATAACCTGCACTTAGTGTATTCACACTCAGGATATGTTTTGTTTTTAGTATAGGGAGGTAGCGCGGAAAACCCCCCCCCCCCTTTTACATCTATCTTATTGAGAATATTTTTATCTCGCAGCTTCTCCCTCTTATTTCAATATATTTTTGTTCGGAATGGATATTTTTGAATTTCATAAAAATAGGATAATCAACCCAGATGAGGTCTTTGATCAGACCAACACTGAGGTGGATGGGATCCGTGGGATCTTTATGAGACTGAAAAATGTACTTATAGCAGAATTGCATACAATTTGGGACATAGTTTTCCTAGAGCGATATATTAAGGAAAAGATGATTCCTAGAAGCCTACGGTGGCATGTTTATCCCGATAAGGGAGACGCGGAACTGAAGGAGTGGTTTCTCTACTTTAATGGTGTGGGTTTAGCCTTCCTTGAGTTTCTCGTTTCAAGAAAGAAAACTAAGGCAGCCAATTTGCAACTGGAGATCAATGATATTAAAGAAAAATTGATCCCCATGAGCAAAGAAGGCTTGTACCAGGTATATACTAAGGAATTAAAGGAAATCCTAATAGAGGAAGAGGAAGAACAACGTATAAAAAAGCGCAAGAAATATCTTAGAGACGTTGAGGATTATAAATCACACAACGTGTTTAAGTGGCAGGAGAACTATCGGAATATGTTTGAAAAACCGGAAGAAATTATAGACATGGAGGAAGGGACAGTTGAGGTACCTATACCTCTACTCCCTAGTTGTGAGTATTCAAGACCCTCACTAGGCCCTCCCCCTCCCCCCTCTTCTTCCAGTCAAGGGTTTAGGGAACAGGGAGTTACTAGATCAGGGGGTAACCGGACCCCCCAACGAAATGGGAAAAAGGGTAATCAGAACCCTGGAAGACCCCCACCCAGTGGAGGTAATAATTATTATCCACTTCCGTATCAAAACCCTAGAAATCAGGGCAGGTTCCCTAACCCTGGAAGTAATAGGGGGAATAGACATCACCAGGGATATAACCAATATCCACCTGATACCTATACATATTCTCAAAATAGACCCACCTATAGGGACCAGTATTATGACGATCCCGCTTACAGAATTCACCCTAATGATGGGTATAGGGAAGGAGGTCCTCCTTCTCCACAGGTGCCTTGGAGACAGGATGTCCCCTCAAGGAACCAATATGGACCCCTCCAGGGATATGAGAATCAGAAGGAGGATTCTGTTAATATGGATCCTCGGAATACAGGGAACCAACAGATTCGTACATATGATGGTCCCCCTGTGGCGGCTCCCTTGAGGAGTAAAATAGATAATTTTTTAGAAAGAGGCCGAGGAAAAAAGGGAAGACTACGAGAGGATGCAGAGGAGGGCAGTGGTGCCACTCCCAAAAAATCAAGGAGGTAGAATGTCAGGGTGTTTTTAATCTCAGTGGGGAAGAACTGACCAGAGCAGAAAAAATCACTCTTAATCAGGGATTAAAATATGCACCTAGGAAGCCTTTAAATAAATTCCAAATGTTCTTAGACGTACAAAAATACGCTAGGAAACTAAGCATCAAACGTCATTTTTTGTCCAATCCTATTATTAGGAATGTTAACCAAGAAGAAGGGCCCACCAGGGGGGGAACTGGATTAAGGAATGCATCTTTGTTTAACCCCCCAGGGAAACCAGCTCCTAGCATAACGGTGTTTAAAGACCTCGTGTTGCAGGACCTGTTGAAAATTAAATTCAAAAAAGAGAAACCAAAAAGTGCTGAGGAAGGAATTTCGTCTCTATGTAAAAGGAAAAATTTGGTGATTAGACCGGCGGATAAAGGGGGGGGGGGTGGTAATACTTAAAAAGGAGGATTACCTGAAAGAAATGGAGGTTATATTATCAGACCGGGACACTTATAAAGTCTTGGATAAAGATCCTACTGAAAAATATAAAAAATCTCTGAACACCATTGTAATGGCGGGACATAGGAAGGGAGTGATTAATGAGAAAGAACTTGAATTCCTGGTCCCCTTGGCCCCCCGCACCCCCATTATATATTATATCCCCAAAGTGCACAAAAACCCATTACAACCCCCTGGTCGCCCGATAGTAAGTGGCATAGACTCCCTTACATCGAGAGTGGGAAAATTTGTGGATGTATTTTTGCAACCGGTGGTAACCAAGACCCCGGCCTTTTTGAAGGATTCTATGCAAATAATCAGAGAGTTATCTCAGTGTGTGGTGGATGAGGATGTTCTACTGGTAACAGCAGATGTTGCCTCCCTATACACCATAATACCCCATGAATTGGGTTATAAGGCAGCCGAATTTTTTCTTAAAAAAGAACTCTCAGTGAAAACGTCTACCCTGGAGTTTGTTATGAAATTGTTGTGTTTCGCAATGGAACACAACTATTTCTATTACAGTGGTCAATTTTTTCTGCAGGGCACAGGAGTAGCCATGGGGGCCAAGTTTGCCCCCAGTCTTGCTGGTCTGTTTATGGCCTTATGGGAACATGACAAACTTTTTTCCCAGGATGAGCCCCGCCTCCTTTTTTGGCGTCGCTATATAGACGACGCCTTTTTTCTGTGGAAGGGAGACGTAGGATCACTAAACACTTTTATGACTCTTCTAAATTCGAATGATTGGGGGATCAAATTTACATATGAGTCAAGTTTTTCTTCTGTTAATTTTTTGGATTTAGTAATATTTAAAGAGAATGGTGCCCTTCTGACCAGAACTTTCTTCAAGGATACCGACCGTAATGGGTATATCCCAATTGACAGTGGTCACCACCCTAACTGGCTCAAAGCTATACCTAGGGGTCAGTTTCAGAGAATCAGGCGAAATTGTTCACGGGTGGAGGATTTTGAATTTCAAGCCACCATTTTGAAAAACCGATTCCTAGAAAAAGGGTATCAATCCACTATGTTGGACAAAGATCTCAGGGAGATCACATCTATGGATAGACAGGATTTACTTGTCCCCAAGATGAGGGATAAACATAATACACCTAATGACCTGCAATGGTCCTTCCTGACAACTTTTTCGTCTCACTTCTGGTGGGTTAATAAAATAATAAAGAAACATTGGTTGGTCTTGAAAAGTGATAAGGTACTGGGACCCTCACTGCCTGAGTGCCCCAAAGTCCTATATAGGAGAAACCAAAATTTGAAAGATTTGGTGGCACAAAGTGTGGTTGACCCCCCACCTAGAATTCAGATGTTCGGTCAATTGAAAGGCTTTTTTCCGTGTAAGAGGTGTAAGGTGTGTAGAACATCTAAAACCTTGAGAACTTCTACCTTTACCTCACATGTTACCTCTCAACAATATAACATATCAGAATTTATAACCTGCGGTACCACGGGAGTAATTTACCTCTTGCGTTGTCCGTGCGGTTTTCAATACATTGGCAGGACTACTCGCGCCCTGAAAGTCAGAATAGGGGAACACCTGTCCAACATACGTAGGGGTTTTAGGAAACACAGTGTGTCTTGGCATTTTCGCCAATGCCACAATAGAGACCCCTCTTTGTTGGAAGTGGTTGGCATTGAGAAATATGTCCCCCACTGGAGGGGTGACAATTTGAAACGCCAAATTTCTCGTAGGGAGACTCGGTGGATCTTTGATATACAGTGTTATAGCCCGTGGGGCCTTAACATTGAATGGGACATAAACTGTTACATCAATAACAGCTGATGGGTCCCATCAAAACCACCAGTTTCATTTACAGTATCCACATATATATATATATTCTTCCATGTTTCTGTATGTTTTATACATAATTTGCCATCTTCATGCTCAATGGACACGTGCACACATGCACATGTGTGTGCTTTCCCCCCCCCCTTTTTTCCATTTTTCCCTTTGCCCCTTTGTTCCCACTATTTTGGTATCTTTGGATAGCCAAGGGGGGATTGTAGTATAATGGGGCTGGGTAAGCTTAGGCTTCCTTGGTGAGATAAATATGATTAGGAGGTTTAATTTTTAATGTTTATTTTATATTTTTTCATATATATGTACAGGATTGTTTCATTATGTATTCTGAATATATGCAATCTTTGGTCATTATATATATGATAATTTATGTTACGGAATGCCCAGTGTGCCGAACTTCCTCGATGCGCACTGCGTAACACGCACTGGCATTTTTAGGAGGGGAGGTGGCCCCCTGTAACATAGGTCTGTAGTGTATAGGTACCCAGGTGTTTTATGTGTGTTTGCTGCACCACCCCTCTCAGTGCCCGTTGGGTCTGCGGACACTGTTGGGATGTGGGGGATAATTTTTATGAGCTAGCATTATCAAATGTTGTTTTATTTTGTCAAATGTTTACCCTTTCCCAGAGTACAGCACCACGTAGGGTTAAGTGTTTATAATATTTTATAAATTGCTTTACATTTATTACAAGTATGGTTGCAACTGTAAAAATCGTATTTTTTCAATGGGGAGCTATATTGCAATCATACTGTTCAGATGTAATTATGTATTTGTTTATTTTTATTTACTGTATCTCTTCGGAGATACGGACTAAGTGAGGTGTACATTGCTGACATGTAGGATGATACCTCTGTGTTGCGGTGTTCGCCCGCTATATTTAGGGTACAGTGCGCCGGGGAACTGATGATTCGATGGAATCATCGGGACTTCCGGTGTCACTCTCCTGCCTTGCATATAAATATCGTGGTGCGTGACGTCTTGATCCAGCCTCCTTTCCCAGACGAAGCCTCTTACGGAGAAACGCAGCGTAGGGTGGAGCTCAGGACCCTGACGTCACCACGCCCCCAGCTGATCGGCTGACGCCTGGCGGGGTTTCAGTGCCTTTTTGAAAACGTTTGTTGGTTTTTATCGTGTATGGACGTCTGTTCACCCGCACATTGCAATAAAGGGTATTTGTCTTTTTAAACAAATCTACACCATGAAGCCTCTTTATTATTTTTCCTTTTGAAAACAACATCACGCTGGACGAGTGTTCACACTACTGTGGGGAGTACCAACGTTTGCTGACCGGTGTTGGAGCTGAGCGAGGACCTATAGGATCACATCGCTGACATCCTGATCGGTTTTCTTTGCTGAGCTCGTTTGGTCCCCGTAATAGGGACCCATCTGTTCTGGTAAGCCTCCTGTGTATACATTCTTTGCCGCTGAAGTCTATACCTATGTTTGAAGATCCATATCTGCTGTCCTTTTTACACACTTTGGTGTTTTTACACACTTTGGTGATATTTTTTTCTATGGATTTTTTCTTTTGAACTTTTCATGTGTATGCTGCTGGAGCAGCATCAGTAATTGGACTTTATTAAGTGTATATTCATATAGTTGCACTTCTTTTCAGGTCATCAATATTTTGTTTGGCACTTTGTTTTGCCTTTTACAGGGTTGCGCAATATATTTTATTTTTATGCATATGTTTTTTGGCTGAGTATTCCAGCCAAAGGTTTATTTGCAGCACCAGTCATATTCTTATTCAATTTTTTTGTGCTAGTTTTTTGTTAATATTACTTTTGCACACACTTTTTTCTTTTGTTTTAGTTTTTACAATATAACCTGCACTTAGTGTATTCACACTCAGGATATGTTTTGTTTTTAGTATAGGGAGGTAGCGCGGAAAAACCCCCCCCTTTTACATCTATCTTATTGAGAATATTTTTATCTCGCAGCTTCTCCCTCTTATTTCAATATATTTTTGTTCGGAATGGATATTTTTGAATGTCATAAAAATAGGATAATCAACCCAGATGAGGTCTTTGATCAGACCAACACTGAGGTGGATGGGATCCGTGGGATCTTTATGAGACTGAAAAATGTACTTATAGCAGAATTGCATACAATTTGGGACATAGTTTTCCTAGAGCGATATATTAAGGAAAAGATGATTCCTAGAAGCCTACGGTGGCATGTTTATCCCGATAAGGGAGACGCGGAACTGAAGGAGTGGTTTCTCTACTTTAATGGTGTGGGTTTAGCCTTCCTTGAGTTTCTCGTTTCAAGAAAGAAAACTAAGGCAGCCAATTTGCAACTGGAGATCAATGATATTAAAGAAAAATTGATCCCCATGAGCAAAGAAGGCTTGTACCAGGTATACACTAAGGAATTAAAGGAAATCCTAATAGAGGAAGAGGAAGAACAACGTATAAAAAAGCGCAAGAAATATCTTAGAGACGTTGAGGATTATAAATCACACAACGTGTTTAAGTGGCAGGAGAACTATCGGAATATGTTTGAAAAACCGGAAGAAATTATAGACATGGAGGAAGGGACAGTTGAGGTACCTATACCTCTACTCCCTAGTTGTGAGTATTCAAGACCCTCACTAGGCCCTCCCCCTCCCCCCTCTTCTTCCAGTCAAGGGTTTAGGGAACAGGGAGTTACTAGATCAGGGGGTAACCGGACCCCCCAACGAAATGGGAAAAAGGGTAATCAGAACCCTGGAAGACCCCCACCCAGTGGAGGTAATAATTATTATCCACTTCCGTATCAAAACCCTAGAAATCAGGGCAGGTTCCCTAACCCTGGAAGTAATAGGGGGAATAGACATCACCAGGGATATAACCAATATCCACCTGATACCTATACATATTCTCAAAATAGACCCACCTATAGGGACCAGTATTATGACGATCCCGCTTACAGAATTCACCCTAATGATGGGTATAGGGAAGGAGGTCCTCCTTCTCCACAGGTGCCTTGGAGACAGGATGTCCCCTCAAGGAACCAATATGGACCCTTCCAGGGATATGAGAATCAGAAGGAGGATTCTGTTAATATGGATCCTCGGAATACAGGGAACCAACAGATTCGTACATATGATGGTCCCCATGTGGCGGCTCCCTTGAGGAGTAAAATAGATAATTTTTTAGGAAGAGGCCGAGGAAAAAAGGGAAGACTACGAGAGGATGCAGAGGAGGGCAGTGGTGCCACTCCCAAAAAATCAAGGAGGTAGAATGTCAGGGTGTTTTTAATCTCAGTGGGGAAGAACTAACCAGAGCAGAAAAAATCACTCTTAATCAGGGATTAAAATATGCACCTAGGAAGCCTTTAAATAAATTCCAAATGTTCTTAGACGTACAAAAATACGCTAGGAAACTAAGCATCAAACGTCATTTTTTGTCCAATCCTATTATTAGGAATGTTAACCAAGAAGAAGGGCCCACCAGGGGGGGAACTGGATTAAGGAATGCATCTTTGTTTAACCCCCCAGGGAAACCAGCTCCTAGCATAACGGTGTTTAAAGACCTCGTGTTGCAGGACCTGTTGAAAATTAAATTCAAAAAAGAGAAACCAAAAAGTGCTGAGGAAGGAATTTCGTCTCTATGTAAAAGGAAAAATTTGGTGATTAGACCGGCGGATAAAGGGGGGGGGGGTGGTAATACTTAAAAAGGAGGATTACCTGAAAGAAATGGAGGTTATATTATCAGACCGGGACACTTATAAAGTCTTGGATAAAGATCCTACTGAAAAATATAAAAAATCTCTGAACACCATTGTAATGGCGGGACATAGGAAGGGAGTGATTAATGAGAAAGAACTTGAATTCCTGGTCCCCTTGGCCCCCCGCACCCCCATTATATATTATATCCCCAAAGTGCACAAAAACCCATTACAACCCCCTGGTCGCCCGATAGTAAGTGGCATAGACTCCCTTACATCGAGAGTGGGAAAATTTGTGGATGTATTTTTGCAACCGGTGGTAACCAAGACCCCGGCCTTTTTGAAGGATTCTATGCAAATAATCAGAGAGTTATCTCAGTGTGTGGTGGATGAGGATGTTCTACTGGTAACAGCAGATGTTGCCTCCCTATACACCATAATACCCCATGAATTGGGTTATAAGGCAGCCGAATTTTTTCTTAAAAAAGAACTCTCAGTGAAAACGTCTACCCTGGAGTTTGTTATGAAATTGTTGTGTTTCGCAATGGAACACAACTATTTCTATTACAGTGGTCAATTTTTTCTGCAGGGCACAGGAGTAGCCATGGGGGCCAAGTTTGCCCCCAGTCTTGCTGGTCTGTTTATGGCCTTATGGGAACATGACAAACTTTTTTCCCAGGATGAGCCCCGCCTCCTTTTTTGGCGTCGCTATATAGACGACGCCTTTTTTCTGTGGAAGGGAGACGTAGGATCACTAAACACTTTTATGACTCTTCTAAATTCGAATGATTGGGGGATCAAATTTACATATGAGTCAAGTTTTTCTTCTGTTAATTTTTTGGATTTAGTAATATTTAAAGAGAATGGTGCCCTTCTGACCAGAACTTTCTTCAAGGATACCGACCGTAATGGGTATATCCCAATTGACAGTGGTCACCACCCTAACTGGCTCAAAGCTATACCTAGGGGTCAGTTTCAGAGAATCAGGCGAAATTGTTCACGGGTGGAGGATTTTGAATTTCAAGCCACCATTTTGAAAAACCGATTCCTAGAAAAAGGGTATCAATCCACTATGTTGGACAAAGATCTCAGGGAGATCACATCTATGGATAGACAGGATTTACTTGTCCCCAAGATGAGGGATAAACATAATACACCTAATGACCTGCAATGGTCCTTCCTGACAACTTTTTCGTCTCACTTCTGGTGGGTTAATAAAATAATAAAGAAACATTGGTTGGTCTTGAAAAGTGATAAGGTACTGGGACCCTCGCTGCCTGAGTGCCCCAAAGTCCTATATAGGAGAAACCAAAATTTGAAAGATTTGGTGGCACAAAGTGTGGTTGACCCCCCACCTAGAATTCAGATGTTCGGTCAATTGAAAGGCTTTTTTCCGTGTAAGAGGTGTAAGGTGTGTAGAACATCTAAAACCTTGAGAACTTCTACCTTTACCTCACATGTTACCTCTCAACAATATAACATATCAGAATTTATAACCTGCGGTACCACGGGAGTAATTTACCTCTTGCGTTGTCCGTGCGGTTTTCAATACATTGGCAGGACTACTCGCGCCCTGAAAGTCAGAATAGGGGAACACCTGTCCAACATACGTAGGGGTTTTAGGAAACACAGTGTGTCTTGGCATTTTCGCCAATGCCACAATAGAGACCCCTCTTTGTTGGAAGTGGTTGGCATTGAGAAATATGTCCCCCACTGGAGGGGTGACAATTTGAAACGCCAAATTTCTCGTAGGGAGACTCGGTGGATCTTTGATATACAGTGTTATAGCCCGTGGGGCCTTAACATTGAATGGGACATAAACTGTTACATCAATAACAGCTGATGGGTCCCATCAAAACCACCAGTTTCATTTACAGTATCCACATATATATATATATTCTTCCATGTTTCTGTATGTTTTATACATAATTTGCCATCTTCATGCTCAATGGACACGTGCACACATGCACATGTGTGTGCTTCCCCCCCCCCCCTTTTTTCCATTTTTCCCTTTGCCCCTTTGTTCCCACTATTTTGGTATCTTTGGATAGCCAAGGGGGGATTGTAGTATAATGGGGCTGGGTAAGCTTAGGCTTCCTTGGTGAGATAAATATGATTAGGAGGTTTAATTTTTAATGTTTATTTTATATTTTTTCATATATATGTACAGGATTGTTTCATTATGTATTCTGAATATATGCAATCTTTGGTCATTATATATATGATAATTTATGTTACGGAATGCCCAGTGTGCCGAACTTCCTCGATGTGCACTGCGTAACACGCACTGGCATTTTTAGGAGGGGAGGTGGCCCCCTGTAACATAGGTCTGTAGTGTATAGGTACCCAGGTGTTTTATGTGTGTTTGCTGCACCACCCCTCTCAGTGCCCGTTGGGTCTGCGGACACTGTTGGGATGTGGGGGATAATTTTTATGAGCTAGCATTATCAAATGTTGTTTTATTTTGTCAAATGTTTACCCTTTCCCAGAGTACAGCACCACGTAGGGTTAAGTGTTTATAATATTTTATAAATTGCTTTACATTTATTACAAGTATGGTTGCAACTGTAAAAATCGTATTTTTTCAATGGGGAGCTATATTGCAATCATACTGTTCAGATGTAATTATGTATTTGTTTATTTTTATTTACTGTATCTCTTCGGAGATACGGACTAAGTGAGGTGTACATTGCTGACATGTAGGATGATACCTCTGTGTTGCGGTGTTCGCCCGCTATATTTAGGGCACAGTGCGCCGGGGAACGGATGATTCGATGGAATCATCGGGACTTCCGGTGTCACTCTCCTGCCTTGCATATAAATATCGTGGTGCGTGACGTCTTGATCCAGCCTCCTTTCCCAGACGAAGCCTCTTACGGAGAAACGCAGCGTAGGGTGGAGCTCAGGACCCTGACGTCACCACGCCCCCAGCTGATCGGCTGACGCCTGGCGGGGTTTCAGTGCCTTTTTGAAAACGTTTGTTGGTTTTTATCGTGTATGGACGTCTGTTCACCCGCACATTGCAATAAAGGGTATTTGTCTTTTTAAACAAATCTACACCATGAAGCCTCTTT
Organism: Rana muscosa; assembly: GCA_029206835.1. NCBI lineage: Eukaryota > Metazoa > Chordata > Amphibia > Anura > Ranidae > Rana > Rana muscosa. The sequence goes on along the minus strand of CM055120.1, from coordinate 62,147,117 downwards.
ATTATTTTTCCTTTTGAAAACAACATCACGCTGGACGAGTGTTCACACTACTGTGGGGAGTACCAACGTTTGCTGACCGGTGTTGGAGCTGAGCGAGGACCTATAGGATCACATCGCTGACATCCTGATCGGTTTTCTTTGCTGAGCTCGTTTGGTCCCCGTAATAGGGACCCATCTGTTCTGGTAAGCCTCCTGTGTATACATTCTTTGCCGCTGAAGTCTATACCTATGTTTGAAGATCCATATCTGCTGTCCTTTTTACACACTTTGGTGTTTTTACACACTTTGGTGATATTTTTTTCTATGGATTTTTTCTTTTGAACTTTTCATGTGTATGCTGCTGGAGCAGCATCAGTAATTGGACTTTATTAAGTGTATATTCATATAGTTGCACTTCTTTTCAGGTCATCAATATTTTGTTTGGCACTTTGTTTTGCCTTTTACAGGGTTGCGCAATATATTTTATTTTTATGCATATGTTTTTTGGCTGAGTATTCCAGCCAAAGGTTTATTTGCAGCACCAGTCATATTCTTATTCAATTTTTTTGTGCTAGTTTTTTGTTAATATTACTTTTGCACACACTTTTTTCTTTTGTTTTAGTTTTTACAATATAACCTGCACTTAGTGTATTCACACTCAGGATATGTTTTGTTTTTAGTATAGGGAGGTAGCGCGGAAAAACCCCCCCCTTTTACATCTATCTTATTGAGAATATTTTTATCTCGCAGCTTCTCCCTCTTATTTCAATATATTTTTGTTCGGAATGGATATTTTTGAATGTCATAAAAATAGGATAATCAACCCAGATGAGGTCTTTGATCAGACCAACACTGAGGTGGATGGGATCCGTGGGATCTTTATGAGACTGAAAAATGTACTTATAGCAGAATTGCATACAATTTGGGACATAGTTTTCCTAGAGCGATATATTAAGGAAAAGATGATTCCTAGAAGCCTACGGTGGCATGTTTATCCCGATAAGGGAGACGCGGAACTGAAGGAGTGGTTTCTCTACTTTAATGGTGTGGGTTTAGCCTTCCTTGAGTTTCTCGTTTCAAGAAAGAAAACTAAGGCAGCCAATTTGCAACTGGAGATCAATGATATTAAAGAAAAATTGATCCCCATGAGCAAAGAAGGCTTGTACCAGGTATACACTAAGGAATTAAAGGAAATCCTAATAGAGGAAGAGGAAGAACAACGTATAAAAAAGCGCAAGAAATATCTTAGAGACGTTGAGGATTATAAATCACACAACGTGTTTAAGTGGCAGGAGAACTATCGGAATATGTTTGAAAAACCGGAAGAAATTATAGACATGGAGGAAGGGACAGTTGAGGTACCTATACCTCTACTCCCTAGTTGTGAGTATTCAAGACCCTCACTAGGCCCTCCCCCTCCCCCCTCTTCTTCCAGTCAAGGGTTTAGGGAACAGGGAGTTACTAGATCAGGGGGTAACCGGACCCCCCAACGAAATGGGAAAAAGGGTAATCAGAACCCTGGAAGACCCCCACCCAGTGGAGGTAATAATTATTATCCACTTCCGTATCAAAACCCTAGAAATCAGGGCAGGTTCCCTAACCCTGGAAGTAATAGGGGGAATAGACATCACCAGGGATATAACCAATATCCACCTGATACCTATACATATTCTCAAAATAGACCCACCTATAGGGACCAGTATTATGACGATCCCGCTTACAGAATTCACCCTAATGATGGGTATAGGGAAGGAGGTCCTCCTTCTCCACAGGTGCCTTGGAGACAGGATGTCCCCTCAAGGAACCAATATGGACCCTTCCAGGGATATGAGAATCAGAAGGAGGATTCTGTTAATATGGATCCTCGGAATACAGGGAACCAACAGATTCGTACATATGATGGTCCCCATGTGGCGGCTCCCTTGAGGAGTAAAATAGATAATTTTTTAGGAAGAGGCCGAGGAAAAAAGGGAAGACTACGAGAGGATGCAGAGGAGGGCAGTGGTGCCACTCCCAAAAAATCAAGGAGGTAGAATGTCAGGGTGTTTTTAATCTCAGTGGGGAAGAACTAACCAGAGCAGAAAAAATCACTCTTAATCAGGGATTAAAATATGCACCTAGGAAGCCTTTAAATAAATTCTAAATGTTCTTAGACGTACAAAAATACGCTAGGAAACTAAGCATCAAACGTCATTTTTTGTCCAATCCTATTATTAGGAATGTTAACCAAGAAGAAGGGCCCACCAGGGGGGGAACTGGATTAAGGAATGCATCTTTGTTTAACCCCCCAGGGAAACCAGCTCCTAGCATAACGGTGTTTAAAGACCTCGTGTTGCAGGACCTGTTGAAAATTAAATTCAAAAAAGAGAAACCAAAAAGTGCTGAGGAAGGAATTTCGTCTCTATGTAAAAGGAAAAATTTGGTGATTAGACCGGCGGATAAAGGGGGGGGGGGTGGTAATACTTAAAAAGGAGGATTACCTGAAAGAAATGGAGGTTATATTATCAGACCGGGACACTTATAAAGTCTTGGATAAAGATCCTACTGAAAAATATAAAAAATCTCTGAACACCATTGTAATGGCGGGACATAGGAAGGGAGTGATTAATGAGAAAGAACTTGAATTCCTGGTCCCCTTGGCCCCCCGCACCCCCATTATATATTATATCCCCAAAGTGCACAAAAACCCATTACAACCCCCTGGTCGCCCGATAGTAAGTGGCATAGACTCCCTTACATCGAGAGTGGGAAAATTTGTGGATGTATTTTTGCAACCGGTGGTAACCAAGACCCCGGCCTTTTTGAAGGATTCTATGCAAATAATCAGAGAGTTATCTCAGTGTGTGGTGGATGAGGATGTTCTACTGGTAACAGCAGATGTTGCCTCCCTATACACCATAATACCCCATGAATTGGGTTATAAGGCAGCCGAATTTTTTCTTAAAAAAGAACTCTCAGTGAAAACGTCTACCCTGGAGTTTGTTATGAAATTGTTGTGTTTCGCAATGGAACACAACTATTTCTATTACAGTGGTCAATTTTTTCTGCAGGGCACAGGAGTAGCCATGGGGGCCAAGTTTGCCCCCAGTCTTGCTGGTCTGTTTATGGCCTTATGGGAACATGACAAACTTTTTTCCCAGGATGAGCCCCGCCTCCTTTTTTGGCGTCGCTATATAGACGACGCCTTTTTTCTGTGGAAGGGAGACGTAGGATCACTAAACACTTTTATGACTCTTCTAAATTCGAATGATTGGGGGATCAAATTTACATATGAGTCAAGTTTTTCTTCTGTTAATTTTTTGGATTTAGTAATATTTAAAGAGAATGGTGCCCTTCTGACCAGAACTTTCTTCAAGGATACCGACCGTAATGGGTATATCCCAATTGACAGTGGTCACCACCCTAACTGGCTCAAAGCTATACCTAGGGGTCAGTTTCAGAGAATCAGGCGAAATTGTTCACGGGTGGAGGATTTTGAATTTCAAGCCACCATTTTGAAAAACCGATTCCTAGAAAAAGGGTATCAATCCACTATGTTGGACAAAGATCTCAGGGAGATCACATCTATGGATAGACAGGATTTACTTGTCCCCAAGATGAGGGATAAACATAATACACCTAATGACCTGCAATGGTCCTTCCTGACAACTTTTTCGTCTCACTTCTGGTGGGTTAATAAAATAATAAAGAAACATTGGTTGGTCTTGAAAAGTGATAAGGTACTGGGACCCTCGCTGCCTGAGTGCCCCAAAGTCCTATATAGGAGAAACCAAAATTTGAAAGATTTGGTGGCACAAAGTGTGGTTGACCCCCCACCTAGAATTCAGATGTTCGGTCAATTGAAAGGCTTTTTTCCGTGTAAGAGGTGTAAGGTGTGTAGAACATCTAAAACCTTGAGAACTTCTACCTTTACCTCACATGTTACCTCTCAACAATATAACATATCAGAATTTATAACCTGCGGTACCACGGGAGTAATTTACCTCTTGCGTTGTCCGTGCGGTTTTCAATACATTGGCAGGACTACTCGCGCCCTGAAAGTCAGAATAGGGGAACACCTGTCCAACATACGTAGGGGTTTTAGGAAACACAGTGTGTCTTGGCATTTTCGCCAATGCCACAATAGAGACCCCTCTTTGTTGGAAGTGGTTGGCATTGAGAAATATGTCCCCCACTGGAGGGGTGACAATTTGAAACGCCAAATTTCTCGTAGGGAGACTCGGTGGATCTTTGATATACAGTGTTATAGCCCGTGGGGCCTTAACATTGAATGGGACATAAACTGTTACATCAATAACAGCTGATGGGTCCCATCAAAACCACCAGTTTCATTTACAGTATCCACATATATATATATATTCTTCCATGTTTCTGTATGTTTTATACATAATTTGCCATCTTCATGCTCAATGGACACGTGCACACATGCACATGTGTGTGCTTCCCCCCCCCCCCTTTTTTCCATTTTTCCCTTTGCCCCTTTGTTCCCACTATTTTGGTATCTTTGGATAGCCAAGGGGGGATTGTAGTATAATGGGGCTGGGTAAGCTTAGGCTTCCTTGGTGAGATAAATATGATTAGGAGGTTTAATTTTTAATGTTTATTTTATATTTTTTCATATATATGTACAGGATTGTTTCATTATGTATTCTGAATATATGCAATCTTTGGTCATTATATATATGATAATTTATGTTACGGAATGCCCAGTGTGCCGAACTTCCTCGATGTGCACTGCGTAACACGCACTGGCATTTTTAGGAGGGGAGGTGGCCCCCTGTAACATAGGTCTGTAGTGTATAGGTACCCAGGTGTTTTATGTGTGTTTGCTGCACCACCCCTCTCAGTGCCCGTTGGGTCTGCGGACACTGTTGGGATGTGGGGGATAATTTTTATGAGCTAGCATTATCAAATGTTGTTTTATTTTGTCAAATGTTTACCCTTTCCCAGAGTACAGCACCACGTAGGGTTAAGTGTTTATAATATTTTATAAATTGCTTTACATTTATTACAAGTATGGTTGCAACTGTAAAAATCGTATTTTTTCAATGGGGAGCTATATTGCAATCATACTGTTCAGATGTAATTATGTATTTGTTTATTTTTATTTACTGTATCTCTTCGGAGATACGGACTAAGTGAGGTGTACATTGCTGACATGTAGGATGATACCTCTGTGTTGCGGTGTTCGCCCGCTATATTTAGGGCACAGTGCGCCGGGGAACGGATGATTCGATGGAATCATCGGGACTTCCGGTGTCACTCTCCTGCCTTGCATATAAATATCGTGGTGCGTGACGTCTTGATCCAGCCTCCTTTCCCAGACGAAGCCTCTTACGGAGAAACGCAGCGTAGGGTGGAGCTCAGGACCCTGACGTCACCACGCCCCCAGCTGATCGGCTGACGCCTGGCGGGGTTTCAGTGCCTTTTTGAAAACGTTTGTTGGTTTTTATCGTGTATGGACGTCTGTTCACCCGCACATTGCAATAAAGGGTATTTGTCTTTTTAAACAAATCTACACCATGAAGCCTCTTTATTATTTTTCCTTTTGAAAACAACATCACGCTGGACGAGTGTTCACACTACTGTGGGGAGTACCAACGTTTGCTGACCGGTGTTGGAGCTGAGCGAGGACCTATAGGATCACATCGCTGACATCCTGATCGGTTTTCTTTGCTGAGCTCGTTTGGTCCCCGTAATAGGGACCCATCTGTTCTGGTAAGCCTCCTGTGTATACATTCTTTGCCGCTGAAGTCTATACCTATGTTTGAAGATCCATATCTGCTGTCCTTTTTACACACTTTGGTGTTTTTACACACTTTGGTGATATTTTTTTCTATGGATTTTTTCTTTTGAACTTTTCATGTGTATGCTGCTGGAGCAGCATCAGTAATTGGACTTTATTAAGTGTATATTCATATAGTTGCACTTCTTTTCAGGTCATCAATATTTTGTTTGGCACTTTGTTTTGCCTTTTACAGGGTTGCGCAATATATTTTATTTTTATGCATATGTTTTTTGGCTGAGTATTCCAGCCAAAGGTTTATTTGCAGCACCAGTCATATTCTTATTCAATTTTTTTGTGCTAGTTTTTTGTTAATATTACTTTTGCACACACTTTTTTCTTTTGTTTTAGTTTTTACAATATAACCTGCACTTAGTGTATTCACACTCAGGATATGTTTTGTTTTTAGTATAGGGAGGTAGCGCGGAAAACCCCCCCCCCCTTTTACATCTAACAAAATACTACACCTGTCTCCCTGATAGCCTTGCATTTGGGATCACAGTGTGAAGCAACAACTTAAATGACTGTCTCAACTTCTTCTGCTTGTTACCTTCTACAATTATTTATGTGTAGCGTTCTGATTCCATAAGAGTGTGACTTACTGTAGCTGCCTTCTACTTATTGAATTGTAATTGTGATAGGTATAGGACTTGTGAATACAACAAAATGCTGGGGGGTCTGCTGAACACAGAAGACTTTATCCTAATGCATAAAGATAAAAAACCTGCCTTTACAACTACTTTAAGTCTAGTGTATCTGTAGAAGTTTTCATCTCTTTCTCCCTCTACTCCCTTCCCATTATTAAAAAGGGTTCTTTGCTCCTTTATTTGAGGATCTTTATGCATCAGCTAGTAATTTGTCATAGCACATTGTTGTTACTGCAGCATTCAGCATTTCTGTTGGATCCAATGTAATCATATACAATCCTAAATGTATCATGTTTTGTGATCTGGTACTTTTCCGTTTCAGTAGTTCTTCATTTTAGCTTCTTCACTGAGGCTGGGTTCACACTGGATCGATGCGGGAAACCCTGCGCATCCTGTGCTGGTTCCAGCTTCGCACCTGAATCACCGGCGGTTCATACTGACATCTGTGACCCGCTATGGGTTTCAATGTAAAGTTATTGACACCCCAAGATCGGTTTGCAGATCGCAGTGTGAATTTTAAAATTGTGCAGGAATCGGATCGCATGGGTGTTAAAACCCATGCGATCCGATTCAAGTGCAGCCCAATAAAGGGTACTGCACCATTTTGGTGTGAATACGATGCAATTTCAGCCATACAGTTTATATGGCTGAACTTGCATTGCACAGACATGTGATCTGCCCAGCAATGCGGTGCGCATCACATGCAATGTCTGTGATTGCACAAGTGTGAACCCACTGGTTTCCCAGTAGTTATGCATTATTAGCCATGTTTTTTTTTTAAGATTGAGGCCTCATGCCCACGGGCGTTTTTTCAGCCGCGTTTTTGAGCGTTTTTTACAGCTTAAAAACGCCTGTCCATGTTAGTCTATAGCTTCATGCCCACCTAGGCGTTTTTGAGCTGTAAAGAGCATAGGCGTTTGTAAGCTGTAAAAAAAAACCAGGACCAGTGCGTTCCTCAGCGTCAGAATTAGGCAGAAAAAAACGCGAGCGTCAAAAAACGCGCAAAAACGCGCACTAACGCGCACTAACGCGCAAAAAACGCGCACTAACGCGCGGTCGCGTTTTTAGCTCCGACTTTTTTTTTTTTTTTTTTTTCAAAAAAAAAAAATAAATATTTACAATAACATGGACAGGCGTTTTTAAGCTGCAAAAAACGCAGCTGTAAAAACGCCAGTGGGCATGAGGCCTTAATATTTTTAAATTTTGATATGTATTTTTTTATTTTCTGTAAACTGTTAGTTGTTACCTGTGTATTTCTGTGGCAGCATGTGGGGGGTATGGGTTTGTTAAGTTTGTTTTAGTGTGCATATTTATAAATATTGTGCTTAAGAAACTAAATTTTATTACTTAGTGGTTGAGAGGCGGGTGGGGAGGCTGTAGAAACTCACCTAGCTTTCAGTCATACAAAAAACAGCAAAAAGACACATTTTATAGTAAGTTTAAAAAACATTTATTACCGTATTTATCGGCGTATAACACGCGCCGGCGTATAACACGCACCCCAAGTTTAGGAGGAAATTTTAGGGAAAAAAACTTTTAGCAGGGAAGTTTAAGGAAAAATAACTTACATTTAAATGCAGCCTTGTCAGTGTCCATTGCAGCCTTGTCACAGTGCAGCCTTGTCAGTGTCCATTGCAGCCTTGTCACAGTGCAGCCTTGTCAGTGTCCATTGCAGCCTTGCCCCAGTGTCGCCGTGCATCATTTTAAAATTGGCGTCGAGACTGTGCGGACGCCGCAGAGAACGCCGGGGACGCAGGGGACGCAGGGACTGGGCGGAGCCTCCGCCGAGATACACATAGCCGAGTGTACTCGGCTATACTCGGCTTTTCTCGGCTCCGCTCACAGTCACGCCGAGTCCCGCCCTATGATGGACATAACACAGGTCCAATGGCGGGACTGGGCGTGACTGTGAGCGGAGCCGAGAAAAGCCGAGTATAGCCGAGTACATTCGGCTATGTGTATCTCGCTCCGCTCCGCTCACAGTCAGCGGAGACAGCTCAGGGATGTCAGTATCGGCGTATAACACACACCCACGATTTTCCCCTGATTTTCAGGGGAAAAACGTGCGTGTTATACGCCGATAAATACGGTACATACTTTTTGTGTTTTACAAAAGTGTTTACCTGCTGGTTTTTGTACTTGACCTAAAAGTTTTTGCATGTTATCCTCAAGCCACCGATTGCCAGCGATGGTATCACAGAGCAATTTATTATTCTGTAAAATACATAAGTAAAGTGTGTTTACTTCAAATTCAAAATTATAGATCAATATCAATAATGGCAACAATAGAAACGTTCAATTTAAATAATCACCAAAAAGGAAGTCCTCCGTAAAAACAAAAAAATATATACAATAGATTATAACTACCGTACATGTTTAAGGAATAACAAGAGAACAAATCTTCTGGACAGCAGCACTCCAATAAAAGCCTTTATTTTGTAAAATCTTCCAAAAAATCCAAAACAACACACGGCAAGTCACAAACTCTGGTCAAAGCTGACGCGTTTCACACTGTCTTAGTGTTTAATCATAGCTGCCTAATGCACAAATGATTCCCATAATATAACCCAACCACAGATTGTGAATAATTAAGTGCTAATTAAGTGCTAATTAAATCCTAATTGAATGCTGATTAACCCAGTGGTCAAGGGATAAATGTTATTGATGTTATAAAATGTGTAGTGTTAATCAACTAACCACTGTGAAAGTACAATATCCCAGAGAGGTAATAACTGTAGGGTAGGAGGTGATGGAAAAAATGTAAGTGTGGTTGGTAGGTAAATGCAGGATAGGCTTCTCTGAAGAGGAGGGATTTCAGGCATCATCTAAAAGCAAACAGAGTACGAGATAATCGGACAGATTGGGGTAGGGAGTTTCATAGGATGGGAGAGGCTGAGGAAAATTCGAGCATGGGAGGGGGTGACGAGGGAGCTAGAGAGCAGGAGGTCTTGAGAGGAACAAAAAAAACATTATGTTGTTATTCTGAGAATAGGTTAGTGATGTAGCTGGGGGCAGAGTTGTGGATGTTTTTTTAAGTTGTTAGTATTTTGCTTTTAATTTGTTGTGCGAGTGACAGCCAGTGGAGGGAAAAACACACAATCTTCCAGCGCTCTATGGGCTCCATTGACTTTTTGCCTCCCGCTCACAGTTTGGACGATCACCCTCTGCCACTGTTTACATAGTTAGTAAGGTTGAATAATCCAGTTCAACCTGAGTGAGTGTGGGTGCATGTCTACAATTCTCCCTATCCCTGTACATTGTGTCTCATTAAGATGTTGATCTATTATATTATTATTTATTTATGGTACCCATATAGCGCTGTCAATTTACACAGCGCTCCACACATACATTGCACACTCACATTGGTCCCTACCCTCAAGGAGCCCACAATCCAAGGTCCCCAACTAACGTTCATATACTAGGGCCAATTTTGACCAAAGCCAATTAACCTACCAGCATGTCTTTGGAGTGTGGGAGGAAACCGGAGTACCCAGAGGAAACCCACACAGGCACAGGGAGAATATGCAAACTCCAGGCAGGTAGTGTCACGGTTGGGATTCGAACCAGCGACCCCTTTTACTGCTAGGTGAGAATGCTAACCACTACACCACTGTGCCACTGTTTAGCACCAGTTTTTTTTGGTTGTTTTTAGCCAGTGGAGGGATTGACACAGAGGAGTAGCAAACACTGAACAGTTGGTGTCGTTGGTTAGAAAGCAGCACATTTTGAAGATTCTGCAGAGGTTGAGGTGGCAAGATTTGGACAGTGATTGGATGTGGGGCTTCTTATTCGGAATTTCCCTTGAAATGCATGTTTGACAGGGTGCCGTGTTTGGTGCCATATTTTAAGATTTATATCACTTGGCTCGGGCCAAATTGAACTTTCCTATATAGTAGGATGCGAAATGAGTATAAAACAAGTGGAATTTTGGTGAGCCAAGATGGTTTTCATATAGGAATAGCTTGGCTTCTTATTCGGAATTTTCTATTGAAATGCATGGGTGACAGGGTGACAAGTTTGGTGCCATATTTTATGATTTCTATCACTTGGCTCGGGCTAAATTGAACTTTCCTATATAGTAGGATGCGCAATGAGTATATAAAAAACGGAATTTTGGTGAGCCAAGTTGGTTTTCATATAGGATTAGCTTGGATTCTTAATCGGAATTTCCCATTGAAATGCATGGGTGACAGGGTGCTGTGTTTGGTGCCATATTTTAGAATTTAGATCACTTGGCTCAGACCAAATTGAACTTTAACTAATAGAAGGATGCCCAATGAGTATAAAACAAATGGAATTTGGGTGAGCCAAAGTGGTTTTCATATAGGAATAGCTTGGCTTCTTATTCGGAATTTCCCATTGAAATGCATGGGTGATAGGGTGACAAGTTTGGTGCCATATTTTATGATTTCTATCACTTGGCTCTGGCCAAATTTAACTTTCCTATATAGTAGGATTAATCTAGGCTTACCTGTAGGTGCAAGTTGAAAAAGTGGGTTTACAACCACTTTAAAGGGTGCCATATTGTAAGATTTCTATCATTTGGCTCGGGCCAAATTGAACTTTCCTATATAGTAGGATGCCCAATGAGTATAAAAAAAGTGGAATTTTGGTGAGCCAAAGTGGGTTTCATATAGGAATAGCTTGGCTTCTTATTCAGAATTTCCCATTGAAATGCATGGGTGACAGGGTGTCGTGTTTGGTGCCATATTTTAGGATTTAGATCACTTGGCTCAGACCAAATTGAACTTTAACTAATAGAAGGATGCCCAATGAGTATAAAACAAATGGAATTTGGGTGAGCCAAAGTGGTTTTCATATAGGAATAGCTTGGCTTCTTATTCGGAATTTCCCATTGAAATGCATGGGTGACAGGCTGGCAAGTTTGGTGCCATATTTTATGATTTCTATCACTTGGCTCTGGCCAAATTTACCTTTCCTATATAGTAGGATGCCCAATGAGTATAAAACAAGTGGAATTTGGGTGCGTCAAAGTGGTTTTCATAAAGGAATATCTTGGTTTCTTATTCAAAATTTCCTATTGAAATGCATGGCTGTCATGGTGCCACGTTTGGTGCCATATATTAGGATTTAGATCACTTGGCTCGGGCCAAATTGAACTTTCCTATACAGTACGATTCCCAATGAGTATAAAACAAGTGGAATTTGGGTGAGCCAAAGTGGTTTTCATATAGGAATAGCTTGGCATCTTATTCAGAATTTCCTATTGAAATGCATGGCTGTCAGGGTGCCAGGTTTGGTGCCATATTTTAGGATTTAGATCACTTGGCTCGGACCAAATTGAACTTTAACTAATAGAAGAATGCCCAATGAGTATAAAACAAGTGGAATTTGGGTGAGCCAAGATGGTTTTCATATAGGAATAGCTTGGCTTCTTATTCAGAATTTCCCATTGAAATGCATGGCTTTAAAGAGTGCCATATTGTAAGATTTCTATCACTTGGCTCGGGCCAAATTGAACTTTCCTATATAGTAGGATTCCCAGAGAGTATAACAAGTGCAATTTGGGTGAGCCAAGTTGGTTTTCATATAGGAATAGCTTGACTTCTTATTCGGCATTTCCCATTGAAATGCATGGCTTTAAAGGGTGCCATATTGTAAGATTTCTATCATTTGGCTCGGACCAAATTGAACTTTCCTATATAGTAGGATGCCCAATGAGTATAAAAAAAGTGGAATTTTGGTGAGCCAAAGTGGGTTTCATATAGGAATAGCTTGGCTTCTTATTCAGAATTTCCCTTTGAAATGCATGGGTGACAGGGTGCCGTGTTTGGTGCCATATTTTAGGATTTAGATCACTTGGCTCAGACCAAATTGAACTTTAACTAATAGAAGGATGCCCAATGAGTATAAAACAAATGGAATTTGGGTGAGCCAAAGTGGTTTTCATATAGGAATAGCTTGGCTTCTTATTCGGAATTTCCCATTGAAATGCATGGGTGACAGGGTGACAAGTTTGGTGCCATATTTTATGATTTCTATCACTTGGCTCGGGCCAAATTTAACTTTCCTATATAGTAGGATGCCCAATGAGTATAAAACAAGTGGAATTTGGGTGCGTCAAAGTGGTTTTCATAAAGGAATATCTTGGTTTCTTATTCGAAATTTCCTATTGAAATGCATGGCTGTCATAGTGCCACGTTTGGTGCCATATATTAGGATTTAGATCACTTGGCTCGGGCCAAATTGAACTTTCCTATACAGTAGGATTCCCAATGAGTATAAAACAAGTGGAATTTGGGTGAGCCAAAGTGGTTTTCATATAGGAATAGCTTGGCATCTTATTCAGAATTTCCCATTGAAATGCATGGCTGTCAGGGTGCCAGGTTTGGTGCCATATTTTAGGATTTAGATCACTTGGCTCGGACCAAATTGAACTTTAACTAATAGAAGGATGCCCAATGAGTATAAATCAAGTGGAATTTGGGTGAGCCAAGATGGTTTTCATATAGGAATAGCTTGGCTTCTTATTCGGAATTTCCCATTGAAATGCATGGCTTTAAAGAGTGCCATATTGTAAGATTTCTATCACTTGGCTCGGGCCAAATTGAACTTTCCTATATAGTAGGATTCCCAGAGAGTATAACAAGTGCAATTTAGGTGAGCCAAGTTGGTTTTCATATAGGAATAGCTTGACTTCTTATTCGGCATTTCCCATTGAAATGCATGGCTTTAAAGGGTGCCATATTGTAAGATTTCTATCATTTGGCTCGGGCCAAATTGAACTTTCCTATATAGTAGGATGCCAAATGAGTATAAAAAAGGTGGAATGTGGGTGAGCCAAAGTGGTTTTCATATAGGAATAGCTTGGCTTCTTATTCAGAATTTCCCATTGAAATGCATGGGTGACAGGGTGCCGTGTTTGGTGCCATATTTTAGGATTTAGATCACTTGGCTCAGACCAAATTGAACTTTAACTAATAGAAGGATGCCCAATGAGTATAAAACAAATGGAATTTGGGTGAGCCAAAGTGGTTTTCATATAGGAATAGCTTGGCTTCTTATTCAGAATTTCCCATTGAAATGCATGGGTGACAGGGTGACAAGTTTGGTGCCATATTTTATGATTTCTGTCACTTGGCTCGGGCCAAATCGAACTTTCCTATATAGTAGGATGCCCAATGAGTATAAAACAAGTGGAATTTGGGTGCGTCAAAGTGGTTTTCATAAAGGAATATCTTGGTTTCTTATTCGAAATTTCCTATTGAAATGCATGGCTGTCATGGTGCCACGTTTGGTGCCATATTTTAGGATTTAGATCACTTGGCTCGGGCCAAATTGAACTTTCCTATACAGTAGAATGCCCAATGAGTATAAAACAAGTGGAATTTGGGTGAGCCAAAGTGTTTTTCATATAGGAATAGCTTGGCATCTTATTCGGAATTTCCCATTGAAATGCATGGGTGACAGGGTGACAAGTTTGGTGCCATATTTTAAGATTTAGATCACTTGGCTCGGACCAAATTGAACTTTAACTAATAGAAGGATGCCCAATGAGTATAAATCAAGTGGAATTTGGGTGAGCCAAGATGGTTTTCATATAGGAATAGCTTGGCTTCTTATTCGGAATTTCCCATTGAAATGCATGGCTTTAAAGAGTGCCATATTGTAAGATTTCTATCACTTGGCTCGGGCCAAATTGAACTTTCCTATATAGTAGGATTCCCAGAGAGTATAACAAGTGCAATTTGGGTGAGCCAAGTTGGTTTTCATATAGGAATAGCTTGACTTCTTATTCGGCATTTCCCATTGAAATGCATGGCTTTAAAGGGTGCCATATTGTAAGATTTCTATCATTTGGCTCGGGCCAAATTGAACTTTCCTATATAGTAGGATGCCAAATGAGTATAAAAAAGTGGAATGTGGGTGAGCCAAAGTGGTTTTCATATAGGAATAGCTTGGCATCTTATTCGGAATTTCCCATTGAAATGCATGGGTGACAGGGTGACAAGTTTGGTGCCATATTTTAAGATTTAGATCACTTGGCCGGAGCCAAATTGAACTTTTCTATATAGTAGGATGGCCAATGAGTATAAAACAAGTGGAATTTGGGTGAGTCAAAGTGGTTTTCATATAGGACTAACTTCGGTTTCTTATTAGGAATTTCCCATTAAAATGCATGGCTGTCAGGGTGCCAGGTTTGGTGCCATATTTTAGGATTTAAATCACTTAGCTCAGACCAAATTGAACTTTAACTAATAGAAGAATGCCAAATGAGTATAAAACAAGTGGAATTTTGGTGAGCCAAGTTGGATTTCATATAGGAATAACTTGGTTTCTTATTTGGATTTTCCCATTGAAATGCATGGCTGTCAGGGTGCCACGTTTGGTGCCATATTTTAGGATTTAGATCACTTGGCTCGGACCAAATTGAACTTTAACTAATAGAAGGATGCCCAATGAGTATAAAACAAGTGGAATTTGGGTGAGCCAAGATGGTTTTCATATAGGAATAGCTTGGCTTCTTATTCGGAATTTCCCATTAAAATGCATGGCTTTAAAGGGTGCCATATTGTAAGATTTCTATCACTTGGCTTGGCTTGGGCCAAATTGAACTTTCCTATATAGTAGTGCAGTGATACCCCCAAACTAAGGGAGCCGCTGGTTTGCTTTTGGGCCCTGTACACAGCACAGCCAACCCCAGCAATCTACTCAGCCCGTCTCTGGCACAGCTAGTCTAGGGGTGGTATTTCTATACAACTCTATACCAGATATACATATAGACTCCAATACCAGATTGATAAAATGTAAAAGGTTTACTTGTAGATAAAAAGGGTTAACAATCAATATCACATATAACACTTGCATGCAGAGCCCTGCAGTACTACTAGCACTAGTTAACTATAGTGCACAATTAGTTATAACACACACTAACACACAGCCTGAGTCCCCGTTAGCAACATGGCCCGACTCAGTTAAATCCCAGTCTCTAGATTAGGAATCCTTGCATGCCAGATGATCGGTGGTGCACATACAGGAACAATACTTGTAATCCACAAGATCTAAGGTAAAGAAAGCAACTCCCCGGAGACTATGTAACTGTGTCCTCCAACTAGTCTCCTGACAGGAGGAAAAGGGAAGTATAACTCGATGGGCCAAGGCAGTCAATAGGCTTAACAAAGTACTCAGGTATTAGCTGTGAACAGGTGCTCTCTCACCCCTGCGGACTCGATCCCAGTCTGGAACTCCCACCGCTGTGTCCACGCACACAGGATCGGCCTCCGCCTGGTCTCCGGTCCACTGACATCCCGAAGCAGGTAGATGTCTGTAGCTGCTCAGGCTCCACAGTGAGGTGGAAGGCTCTCTGGAAGTGAGCAAGGCCCAGGCCTCAGGCCTTGCACTCACAGCAGGTCCGCACAGGAAGTCCTCTTGCCAGCCGCGCGGTGTCCAAAGAGGCCGGGCTAAGCCTCGTCCTCCCCTTTTATACCCCACCCATGAGTCTCTGCAGCAGGTCAATGCACCCTGGGTGCCAAACAGGATTCTGGGTAACGTAGTCCATGGGGCCTCAACGGGGACCCCGCTACAGTAGGATGCCCAATGAGTATAAAACAAGTGGAATTTGGGTGAGTCAAGTTAGTTTTCATTAGGGCTGTTACTGTTTAAAGTAAAGTTGGATTTTATATAGGAATAACTTGGTTTATTATTCAGAATTTCCCATTGAAATGCATGACTGTCAAAGTGCCACGTTTGGTGCCATATTTTAGGATTTAAATTGAACTTTCCTATACAGTAGGATGCCCAATGAGTATAAAACAAGTGGAATTTAGGTGAGCCAAAGTGTTTTTCATATAGGAATAGCTTGGCATCTTATTCGGAATTTCCCATTGAAATGCATGGGTGACAGGGTGACAAGTTTAGTGCCATATTTTATGATTCCCATCACTTGGCTGGAGCCAAATTGAGCTTTCCTATATAGTAGGATGGCCAATGAGTATAAAACAAGTGGAATTTGGGTGAGTCAATGCACCTTGATGACGCAGTGAATTATGGGCCGAGACCCGCCGCTCGAATTTGGCGCGAACGGCCCATAATGTTCGATCTTCGCCGAGCGATCAAACAGCCGATGTTCGTGTTGAACTCACGCTCGACTCGAACTCAAAGCTCATCCCTAGTCATACACAGGAAAATCCAAACTAGAAGAGCAAGGCAGACAGACAGGGGGCTTAGGAATTACACACGTATCACTCTCTATCAAAAGACATGCGAGAGAGTGTTTGGCTGGCTTATAAAAGGTTTAGTTTCTACCTAGAGACTGACCACATTAATCACCTAGCAGGTGGACAGACAGACAGACAGGGAGAGTACCATAGCAAAAACCAGGATGCTGAAATAAGGAGCACTAGATGCCCCCGACAGTTTAGATACATTTTAAGCATGGGCCAAACACCGTATTCAAGTAATGTGAAATGTAATGCAGTCTTCATTTTTGAATATTAATCCTCTCTCAACCTTTTTACCCTAAAGCAGGGGTTTCCAAACTTTCTAAACAAAAGGGCCAGTTTAATATCCTCCAGACTTTAGGAGGGCCGAACTGTGGTCATCAGGAGTAAAAATTATCCTGGCATCAGTGGGAGTAAACAATGCATCTTTGATATTAGGGGTGAAATAGCGTCCTATTGCTGGTGTCAGTGGGATTAATAGTGCCCCATTGTTGGTGTCAGTTTGAGGAATAGAGCCATATCTTTGCTGTCAATAGGAGGAATAGCGCCCCATCGTTGGGGTCAATGGAAGAAATAATGCCCCATTATTGGTATCAGAGGTAGGAATAGTGTCTTGTATCAGTAGAAGGAAAAGTTCCCCAAGGGCTGGATAAAGGCAAGCAAAGGGCCGCATTCGGCCCCAGGGCCACAGTTTGGAGACCCCTGCCCTAAAGCAACTCTTGAAATATTTTTTAACATCCAGTTCAAAGCACTTAATCAGGCATCAACAAGAAAAATGCTAAACTTTTGTGTCATTCTGCTGGCTCTGCCAAGTGGTGCAAGTGGAAAAACAAGTGGAATTTGGGTGCGTCAAAGTGGTTTTCATAAAGGAATATCTTGGTTTCTTATTCAAAATTTCCTATTGAAATGCATGGCTGTCATGGTGCCACGTTTGGTGCCATATATTAGGATTTAGATCACTTGGCTCGGGCCAAATTTAACTTTCCTATATAGTAGGATGCCCAATGAGTATAAAACAAGTGGAATTTGGGTGCGTCAAAGTGGTTTTCATAAAGGAATATCTTGGTTTCTTATTCGAAATTTCCTATTGAAATGCATGGCTGTCATAGTGCCACGTTTGGTGCCATATATTAGGATTTAGATCACTTGGCTCGGGCCAAATTGAACTTTCCTATACATTAGGATTCCCAATGAGTATAAAACAAGTGGAATTTGGGTGAGCCAAAGTGGTTTTCATATAGGAATAGCTTGGCATCTTATTCAGAATTTCCCATTGAAATGCATGGCTGTCAGGGTGCCAGGTTTGGTGCCATATTTTAGGATTTAGATCACTTGGCTCGGACCAAATTGAACTTTAACTAATAGAAGGATGCCCAATGAGTATAAAACAAGTGGAATTTGGGTGAGCCAAGATGGTTTTCATATAGGAATAGCTTGGCTTCTTATTCGGAATTTCCCATTGAAATGCATGGCTTTAAAGAGTGCCATATTGTAAGATTTCTATCACTTGGCTCGGGCCAAATTGAACTTTCCTATATAGTAGGATTCCCAGAGAGTATAACAAGTGCAATTTGGGTGAGCCAAGTTGGTTTTCATATAGGAATAGCTTGACTTCTTATTCGGAATTTCCCATTGAAATGCATGGCTTTAAAGGGTGCCATATTGTAAGATTTCTATCATTTGGCTCGGGCCAAATTGAACTTTCCTATATAGAAGGATGCCAAATGAGTATAAAAAAAGTAGAATGTGGGTGAGCCAAAGTGGTTTTCATATAGGAATAGCTTGGCTTCTTATTCAGAATTTCCCATTGAAATGCATGGGTGACAGGGTGCCGTGTTTGGTGCCATATTTTAGGATTTAGATCACTTGGCTCAGACCAAATTGAACTTTAACTAATAGAAGGATGCCTAATCAGTATAAAACAAATGGAATTTGGGTGAGCCAAAGTGGTTTTCATATAGGAATAGCTTGGCTTCTTATTCAGAATTTCCCATTGAAATGCATGGGTGACAGGGTGACAAGTTTGGTGCCATATTTTATGATTTCTATCACTTGGCTCGGGCCAAATTTAACTTTCCTATATAGTAGGATGCCCAATGAGTATAAAACAAGTGGAATTTGGGTGCGTCAAAGTGGTTTTCATAATGGAATATCTTGGTTTCTTATTCGAAATTTCCTATTGAAATGCATGGCTGTCATGGTGCCACGTTTGGTGCCATATATTAGGATTTAGATCACTTGGCTCGGGCCAAATTGAACTTTCCTATACAGTAGGATGCCCAATGAGTATAAAACAAGTGGAATTTGGGTGAGCCAAAGTGGTTTTCATATAGGAATAGCTTGGCATCTTATTCGGAATTTCCCATTGAAATGCATGGCTGTCAGGGTGCTAGGTTTGGTGCCATATTTTAGGATTTAGATCACTTGGCTCAGACCAAATTGAACTTTAACTAATAGAAGGATGCCCAATGAGTATAAAACAAGTGGAATTTGGGTGAGCCAAGATGGTTTTCATATTGGAATAGCTTGGCTTCTTATTCGGAATTTCCCATTGAAATGCATGGCTTTAAAGAGTGCCATATTGTAAGATTTCTATCACTTGGCTCGGGCCAAATCAAACTTTCCTATATAGTAGGATTCCCAATGAGTATAAAACAAGTGGAATTTGGGTGAGTCAAGTTGGTTTTCATATAGGAATAACTTGGTTTCTTATTTGGAATTTCCCATTGAAATGTATGACTGTCAAAGTGCCACGTTTGGTGCCATATTTTCGGATTTAGATCACTTGGCTCGGGCCAAATTGAACTTTTCTATACAGTAGAATGCCCAATGAGTATAAAACAAGTGAAATTTGGGTGAGCCAAAGTGTTTTTCATATAGGAATAGCTTGGCATCTTATTCGGAATTTCCCATTGAAATGCATGGGTGACAGGGTGACAAGTTTGGTGCCATATTTTAAGATTTAGATCACTTGGCTCAGACCAAATTGAACTTTAACTAATAGAAGGATGCCCAATGAGTATAAAACAAGTTGAATTTGGGTAAGCCAATGTGGTTTTCATATAGGAAAAGCTTGGCTTCTTATTCGGAATTTCCGATTGAAATGCATGGGTGACAGGGTGACAAGTTTGGTGCCATATTTTATGATTTCTATCACTTGGCTCTGGCCAAATTTAACTTTCCTATATAGTAGTATGGCCAATGAGTATAAAACAAGTGGAATTTGGGTGAGCCAAGTTGGTTTTTAAATAGGAACATCTTGGTTTCTTATTCGAAATTTCCTATTGAAATGCATGGCTGTCATGGTGCCACGTTTGGTGCCATATTTTAGGATTTAGATCACTTGGCTCGGGCCAAATTGAACTTTCCTATACAGTAGAATGCCCAATGAGTATAAAACAAGTGGAATTTGGGTGAGCCAAAGTGGTTTTCATATAGGAATAGCTTGGCATCTTATTCTGAATTTCCCTTTGAAATGCATGGGTGACAGGGTGACAAGTTTGGTGCCATATTTTATGATTTCCATCACTTGGCTGGAGCCAAATTGAACTTTCCTATATAGTAGGATGGCCAATGAGTATAAAACAAGTGGAATTTGGGTGAGTCAAAGTGGTTTTCATATAGGACTAACTTCGGTTTCTTATTAGGAATTTCCCATTAAAATGCATTGCTGTCAGGGTGCCAGGTTTGGTGCCATATTTTAGGATTTAAATCTCTTAGCTCAGACCAAATTGAACTTTAACTAATAGAAGAATGCCAAATGAGTATAAAACAAGTGGAATTTTGGTGAGCCAAGTTGGATTTCATATAGGAATAACTTGGTTTCTTATTTGGATTTTCCCATTGAAATGCATGGCTGTCAGGGTGCCACGTTTGGTGCCATATTTTAGGATTTAGATCACTTGGCTCGGACCAAATTGAACTTTAACTAATAGAAGGATGCCCAATGAGTATAAAACAAGTGGAATTTGGGTGAGCCAAGATGGTTTTCATATAGGAATAGCTTGGCTTCTTATTCGGAATTTCCCATTAAAATGCATGGCTTTAAAGGGTGCCATATTGTAAGATTTCTATCACTTGGCTTGGCTTGGGCCAAATTGAACTTTCCTATATAGTAGTGCAGTGATACCCCCAAACTAAGGGAGCCACTGGTTTGCTTTTGGGCCCTGTACACAGCACAGCCAACCCCCAGCAATCTACTCAGCCCGTCTCTGGCACAGCTAGTCTAGGGGTGGTATTTCTATACAACTCTATACCAGATATACATATAGACTCCAATACCAGATTGATAAAATGTAAAAGGTTTACTTGTAGATAAAAAGGGTTAACAATCAATATCACATATAACACTTGCATGCAGAGCCCTGCAGTACTACTAGCACTAGTTAACTATAGTGCACAATTAGTTCTAACACACACTAACACACAGCCTGAGTCCCCGTTAGCAACATGGCGCCCAACAGCACCATCAACTCCCAGTCAGGCCTGACTCAGTTAAATCCCAGTCTCTATATTAGGAATCCTTGCATGCCAGATGATCGGTGGTGCACATACAGGAACAATACTTGTAATCCACAAGGTCTAAGGTAAAGAAAGCAACTCCCCGGAGACTATGTAACTGTGTCCTCCAACTAGTCTCCTGACAGGAGGAAAAGGGAAGTATAACTCGATGGGCCAAGGCAGTCAATAGGCCTAACAAAGTACTCAGGTATTAGCTGTGAACAGGTGCTCTCTCACCTCTGCGGACTCGATCCCAGTCTGGAACTCCCACCGCTGTGTCCACGCACACAGGATCGGCCTCCGCCTGGTCTCCGGTCCACTGACATCCCGAAGCAGGTAGATGTCTGTAGCCGCTCAGGCTCCACAGTGAGGTGGAAGGCTCTCTGGAAGCGAGCAAGGCCCAGGCCTCGGGCCTTGCACTCACAGCAGGTCCGCACAGGAAGTCCTCTTGCCAGCCGCGCGGTGTCCAAAGAGGCCGGGCTAAGCCTCGTCCTCCCCTTTTATACCCCACCCATGAGTCTCTGCAGCAGGTCAATGCACCCTGGGTGCCAAACAGGATTCTGGGTAACGTAGTCCATGGGGCCTCAACGGAGACCCCGCTACAGTAGGATGCCCAATGAGTATAAAACAAGTGGAATTTGGGTGAGTCAAGTTAGTTTTCATTAGGGCTGTTACTGATTAAAGTAAAGTTGGATTTTATATAGGAATAACTTGGTTTATTATTCAGAATTTCCCATTGAAATGCATGACTGTCAAAGTGCCACGTTTGGTGCCATATTTTAGGATTTAAATTGAACTTTCCTATACAGTAGGATGCCCAATGAGTATAAAACAAGTGGAATTTAGGTGAGCCAAAGTGTTTTTCATATAGGAATAGCTTGGCATCTTATTCGGAATTTTCCATTGAAATGCATGGGTGACAGGGTGACAAGTTTAGTGCCATATTTTATGATTCCCATCACTTGGCTGGAGCCAAATTGAGCTTTCCTATATAGTAGGATGGCCAATGAGTATAAAACAAGTGGAATTTGGGTGAGTCAATGCACCTTGATGACGCAGTGAATTATGGGCCGAGACCCGCCGCTCGAATTTGGCGCGAACGGCCCATAATGTTCGATCTTCGTCGAGCGATCAAACAGCCGATGTTCGTGTTGAACTCACGCTCGACTCGAACTCGAAGCTCATCCCTAGTCATACACAGGAAAATCCAAACTAGAAGAGCAAGGCAGACAGACAGGGGGCTTAGGAATTACACACGTATCACTCTCTATCAAAAGACATGCGAGAGAGTGTTTGGCTGGCTTATAAAAGGTTTAGTTTCTACCTAGAGACTGACCACATTAATCACCTAGCAGGTGGACAGACAGACAGACAGGGAGAGTACCATAGCAAAAACCAGGATGCTGAAATAAGGAGCACTAGATGCCCCCGACAGTTTAGATACATTTTAAGCATGGGCCAAACACCGTATTCAAGTAATGTGAAATGTAATGCAGTCTTCATTTTTGAGTATTAATCCTCGCTCAACCTTTTTACCCTAAAGCAGGGGTTTCCAAACTTTCTAAACAAAAGGGCCAGTTTAATATCCTCCAGACTTTAGGAGGGCCGAACTGTGGTCATCAGGAGTAAAAATTATCCTGGCATCAGTGGGAGTAAACAATGCATCTTTGATATTAGGGGTGAAATAGCGTCCTATTGCTGGTGTCAGTGGGATTAATAGTGCCCCATTGTTGGTGTCAGTTTGAGGAATAGAGCCATATCTTTGGTGTCAATAGGAGGAATAGCGCCCCATCGTTGGGGTCAATGGAAGAAATAATGCCCCATTATTGGTATCAGAGGTAGGAATAGTGTCTTGTATCAGTAGAAGGAAAAGTTCCCCAAGGGCTGGATAAAGGCAAGCAAAGGGCCGCATTCGGCCCCAGGGCCGCAGTTTGGAGACCCCTGCCCTAAAGCAACTCTTGAAATATTTTTTAAAATCCAGCTCAAAGCACTTAATCAGGCATCAACAAGAAAAATGCTAAACTTTTGTGTCATTCTGCTGGCTCTGCCAAGTGGTGCTGGCCATAGAACTGTGCAGGCACCATCGAATAGGAGGTCATACAGCCACAGCTTAAGGAAGGCCTAGTGAACTCCAAGGGAACTCTTGGCTTCTGGGGAACCCCAGAAGTTGATTCTGAATGTCCTGCAGCTGTCTGCAGTGTACAAACTGTTTATGTCACACTAAACAGGAAAGATTTGGTGAGCTGTTGCAATTTCCCCCTATATCCTGTATATACCGTAGACTTATATAATATGCTTAACTGTGGCTTGTGTTTAAAGATCTTATTCATTTTGATTAGTTGGTAAATCAATATGGTGAAAACTTGATGAAATATGTCTTTTGCGATCATTGCATAAACCTCCCTCTCTTTCTCTCTTTGCTAGTTGCCTGACTGTCATGCTGCCAGTGCTCTGTTGGTTTCAGCACATTCTGAGTCGCTTCACTGGAATAAGTATGCAAACACATTTGTAGCTCAGACATTATTAGAACAAATAAAAAAGAGAGAGCGATTTCAGCAGGACTTCCTTTTTTTAATACTTATTTTTTCCACATAACCTCAACTTCTTCATTCAGCAGCAGAGTAATTTGGTAGTAATATAACACTGTAAAATAAATTAGTAGACTTTTTATTACTGGACCATGGAAAGCATAACCTGTCGCTGACTCCAGAATTGCAAACATTTCTTCCAGCAAGTTTGTCTAAGCCCAGAATCTTACCTCTACTTTCCAGAAAGCTTACATATTGGAGGGTTGGTAACCCAGGCCATATCTACAGCTCACCATTGCACATGCTCAACCTACAATATGGCAACTACAAGATGGCAGAGGTTGCCCAGTGTCAAACTGCCAACCTTTGCAGGTGGGAACTAGAGCCCGCCCAGCATCCAGAACAAGGCATCATAGTTTTGTAACAAGAAAACTTTTAAATGAGCTGTGATTATTATGAACATAACTAAAACATTGACTTCATACAGACCATCTTATACTGATCTGACTTCAGCCAAGTGAATGGGATTGTACACCCCATAAACACCCGTCATACCATAAGACATACGTAAATAATAAAATAAACACACAACAAAGTTTGTGGAAAAGTTTAGGTCGCAGCCCCTTTATTGGGTTTAAAACAATTTTAATTATGAAATGAATTTTACCTTTAATACCAAACAGAACCGCTGTAATAATTAACAGACCAACATGCTTAGTCACTAAGGCCCCTTTCACACTGGGGCGGGCAAGTGCGGTGGCGGTATAGCAGCGCGATTTTTAGCGCTGCTATACCGTCGTTCTTACCGCGGTATGCGGCGGCTAGGGGGGTGAATTTAACCCCCGCTAGGGGCCGAAAAAGGGTAAATACCGCCCGGTATTACCGCGCTATCCCATTGATTTCAATGGGCAGCCGCGGTAAAGAAGCGGTGAACACACCGCTCCAAAGAAGCGGCTAGCAGGACTTTTGGAGCGGTCCTGCTAGCGCACCGCTTCAGTGTGAAAGCCTTCGGGCTTTCACATTGAAGAATACAGGGCACGATTTTTTCATGCGGTATAATAGCGCTAATATTAGCGCTAAACCGCATGAAAAACGCCCCAGTGTGAAAGGGGCCTTAGACTCAAGCAGCAATACCTTATACCAGCCAAATAACATTTTACCAAACACTGTCCACAAACAAAGTGGGAGACATTAACCGAAAGTCAGGTTACCAACCTGGCCCCACCCCTCCACCGTGGCCTAAACAATTACTCTTTACATATAAATTGGGTATTTGCAGCGCTTGCAGAAAAGTGAATAAAGAAAATGTGTCACAAATGCTAGTAACACAAACATCTATAAATAAATAACTTATCTGGCATAACAACAATTATGGTATAAAACAATGGTAAACAAACTTGTAGTACATTAAATAACGGTTGTATCACTCCTGGAAAAACTGAGTGTTTCCACACCAGAAATCAGTTAGTAGTTCCTGGATGGAAAATTCCTTCTAATGGCACCGCTCATCAGATGGGAAAATAATAGGAGATCTCACCAACTAAAGTCCAGGCAGACTTCATCTCATGTAGATGGGCTCCATAATGCCAGCAGCAAAGACATTTAAATGACAACTAGAGTCCAGGCAGACTTCATCTCATATAGATGGGCTCCATAATGCCAGCAGCAAAGACATTTAAATGACCATATGGAAAGAAAGGAAAAAACATACATGTGAAGTACCGCTAGTAAACAGACAGCATGGCGCTGCTCACAAAGAGACTCACAGGACTGCAGTGATAAACGAGCGTCAGTGTTGTTTCCCGGGTACACAGCGTGCGTTCCACCGAAACCGGAAGTAGCGTCACTGGTTCTGAATTGGCCGGAAATTGCGTCAACGCGTTTCGCCCCTCCTCCAGGGCATCATCAAGGACATCACTTCCGGCCAAGAAAATGAGCTTCCACTTTATCGATTCCACAAAATTTCAATCCTCTCGGATCTCTATTGTGGAACAATCTGAAATGATTAGACAGGCTATGATTTTTAAACCCTTTCTTTATTCTATTTACATGTTCCCTTAACCTAACACCTAATTTTCTTGTGGTTCTTCCCACATAGTGGAGCCCACATGGGCAAGATAATAGGTAGGTTACATGAGTTGTTCCACAAGTAATAAATTTTTTAATTTCATAGGTCTTGCCATGAATAGAAAAATGAGTGGTTTTTCTCACTCTGTTTCTGGAGGTGCGACAGATCATACATCTCCCACAACTAAAAAAACCTGTCTGATCTAGAAAAGTAAAAGTTTTCTTGGGGGGGTTTACAACATTAGTTGCCAATTTTAGCCTCAAAGTTGGAGGTTTAGTATAAATAAAATGGGGTGCAACAGGAAGAACATTTGTTAGATCTTTATCTTTTAGTAACAGAGGCCAGTGTTCCCTAATAATTCTTTCAAACTGTTTGTGTTGTCTGGTATATCCTGTTAGGAAAGCAGTTCCATAGTCTCTTTTCTCACAAACTTTCTTTTCAAAGAGCTGTTTTCTATCCATAACGTGGATATCTTCTCTGGTTCTATACAAAGTATTGATGTTATATCCTTTTTCCTGAAATCTCTTCAGAATTACATGAGATTGGATATCATAATCTTCAATTTTATTACAGTTGCGCCGTACTCGCAACATCTGGCTTTTAGGTATTCCACTCAACCACCTAGGATGATGGCAACTCCCTAGTGGTATATAGCCATTCCTATCCACCTCTTTGAAGAAGGTACGTGTAAGTAACTTGCCATTCTCCTTAAAGATAACCAGATCTAAAAAGTTGACCGACTCGGAACTCGATACTTGTGAGAAAGAAATACCACATGAATTGTTGCTGATATCTTCCAAAAAACCATAAAAGGAATCTTTAGATCCTGCCCAGATAATAAAAATATCGTCGATATAGCGTTTATAGAAGGTATATCTTTGCCATAAATAGCTTGAGACTCCCACCAACTCATAAAGAGGTTAGCCACTGATGGGGCATACTTCGCACCCATCGCAACCCCTCTTTTTTGCCTGTAGTATTTTTTCTCATGCCAAAAGAAATTATGGCTCATAGCCAACTTTAAAGCTTCAAATAGGAAATCTTTTTGTAAGGGCTTGATATTGGTGGTATCCAAAGCCCATTTTGTTGCTTCCAAAGCATGATGTTGTTGTATATTTGTATAAAGGGAATTAACGTCAACACTGGCAAGGATACAGTCCTGATCCACTAAAAGAGGCTCAAGGAATGTTATAAGGTCTTTACTATCTTTGAGGTATGCAGGACATTTTTGCACTAGTGGTTGAAGAAAATTATCCAAATATTCCCCGATTCTTGAAAATAAAGAGTCCACTCCACTAACTATCGGCCTCCCTGGAGGCCTGAGTGGATTTTTGTGTATTTTAGGTAGTTGGTAAATTACCGGAATTTTTGGGACGTCGGGAACCAAAAATCTAGTTTCTTTCTTGTTCAAAATTCCTATTTGATGTGCATTCTTAATCAGTTGTTTCAATTTGGCTTTATATTTGTTACTAGGATTTCCTTTCAGTTCCTCATATGTTGCAGTATCTGATACTAATCTATTTAATTCTTCCAAATAATCGGACTTGTTAAGAATCACTAGCCCCCCCCCCTTGTCGGCTGATCTAATTACTATGTTTTTTTGTTTCTCTAACAGTTGTAAACCTCGTTCAACGTCTTTTTTCTTTCTGCTTGGTTGCACTTTTAATTTTCGTAAATCCTCTTCCACCACTGATTTGAATACTTCAACAAAATGGTTATTATTAGGTTTTGGATTAAAGATTGAATTGTTTCTTAATGTAGTATGAATAAATTCTTCTATATTATCTTTAGGTGAAATACCTTTTGTATGTTTGGCATACGTCTTTTTTATGTTTATTTTCCTTATAAACTTCTGGAAGTCAATGAAAACTTCAAATTTATTTAGATCTTTATCCAAAGCAAATTTTAGTCCTAATTGTAAAACTTTATTTTCATCTTCCGAAAAAATTGCATTGCTCAAGTTAAAAATTCCTGTTATTAGTTTGTTCTTTTCCTTTTTCCTTTTCCCTCCTCTGCATCCTCTAATCCGTTTTCCAATTGATTTTGATTGGATGGAGGGGGCTCCTGGGGGTACCAAGGTCTCCATTCTTCTTCCCTTGTATCTTGGGGGTATTGGCCTCTCCCTCTGCCTCTGAGGTTGGGTCCACCTCGGGGTCTCCGCGGAGGTCCACCAAAACCCCTCCTCTGAAAATCCCCTCTATGGTCATTTTGATTCAGATAACCACCTCTGCCTCGTGGTGGATAATGGTTATAATAGTATGGTGTCCAAGGTGCACCACCTCTATATTCATAACCTCCCCTATGATCATAACCTCCTCTATGGTCATAACCTCCTCTTTGACCATAACCTCCTCTCTGATTTAATTGGGTATGGTCATAATTTAATGGCTCATACCGATTATGAGTGGGAATTCCATGTTGTGGAGTGGAGGGTCGTGGGGTACCTTATTATTTTAATTGGTTTGTGTGTTAAAGAGGCGGAGACCTCGGCGCATATAAATTCTCATTTTCTTGGCCGGAAGTGATGTCCTTGATGATGCCCTGGAGGAGGGGCGAAACGCGTTGACGCAATTTCCGGCCAATTCAGAACCAGTGACGCTACTTCCGGTTTCGGTGGAACGCACGCTGTGTACCCGGGAAACAACACTGACGCTCGTTTATCACTGCAGTCCTGTGAGTCTCTTTGTGAGCAGCGCCATGCTGTCTGTTTACTAGCGGTACTTCACATGTATGTTTTTTCCTTTCTTTCCATATGGTCATTTAAATGTCTTTGCTGCTGGCATTATGGAGCCCATCTATATGAGATGAAGTCTGCCTGGACTCTAGTTGTCATTTAAATGTCTTTGCTGCTGGCATTATGGAGCCCATCTACATGAGATGAAGTCTGCCTGGACTTTAGTTGGTGAGATCTCCTATTATTTTCCCATCTGATGAGCGGTGCCATTAGAAGGAATTTTCCATCCAGGAACTACTAACTGATTTCTGGTGTGGAAACACTCAGTTTTTCCAGGAGTGATACAACCGTTATTTAATGTACTACAAGTTTGTTTACCATTGTTTTATACCATAATTGTTGTTATGCCAGATAAGTTATTTATTTATAGATGTTTGTGTTACTAGCATTTGTGACACATTTTCTTTATTCACTTTTCTGCAAGCGCTGCAAATACCCAATTTATATCCTTTTTGAGGTGTTAGACCTCTTGTTGCAGCAGCTGCGGAGCTATCAATTTATATATTTATTATCACTGCACAGTCTGTAAGCGCGGGTTTTAATTAATTTTTCATTAATTACTCTTTACAATCTAGCATTGAAAATGCCCTTAGCAATGACTGAGAAAATGTACCAAAAACATAACCCCCAAATTTCTGAAATTATAAAGAGGGACACCTTTTACACAGTAAGTAGCAAAGGACGTGTGTCACTTTTACCCCAACGCATGTGGTCAGACACTATAGCTAGCTACTGTGTGCTTCACCTATAGCAGACCCCTTTCCTTAAGGCAAGCGGGCCTACCGCTACTTGGTTGCCCCCAGGACTTATACACAATGCTAAAGTGCCTGGCCACCACGCCAGGGCAGATGCGAACTGAGCAAAGAAATCAGATACTTGCATTTAGCAGACAGATAGCGTGGTTCTAGGACAGTCCGGGTAAAAGGCAGGCTGAGTTTAAGGAATAGTCCAATATCCGATCCAAAGTCATACACAGGGAAATCCACACTAGTAAAGCAGGGCAGACAGACAGGGAGCTTGATCAGGAACAACACACGTATCACTTTCTATCACAAGCAAGGTCCAAACACATACCCTGCAAGAAAACTGGAATAAAATCCTCCACACCAGACCACGTTTCAGGGAAAAACTTGCATTTTATTTAAAGAACTTAGCAGGGTCTTGGAGGTGCATGCGGCCGCCTTGTATGCTCTGTAGGGGGGGGAAGGTTTATATAAGATTGTAAGCTTGCAGGAGCAGGGCCCTCCTAACCCTTTTGTATTGAATCATGTTGTTGCTGTCAGGGCCGGTCCTAGACGGGGTGCAGGGGGTGCAGTTCACCCAGGTGCCACAGAGGTGGGGGCGCTGTGGCGCCAGGGTGCTCCCTTCTATTCTCCTCCACCTCCTCTCCTTGTCCATGTCGAGAGGCGGCTCTCCCCGCCACCCCTGTGTTTACTAAGCCTGGCATCCCCCCTCCCTCCTCCCTCCTCCTGTCACTGGAGGAGAGCGAAGCAGCCGCCAGAGATCGGAGCGGCTGTCTCTGTGTGGAGAGACAAGCCGCGCAGTGACGTCGCTGAGGGGGCGGTCCGTGCCTGACACATGTTCTCCTCCTCCTCCTCTTCTCTGTGTCTGAAACTCCTGCCTACTGCTGCTGCGATCTCTGCTCCACCCGGGCGGCGCAGCTGTATATTGTCCTCTCCTCTCCAGCTGCCACAATGTACCGTATTGGAGGGGGGGGTTTGTCCTGGAGGGGAGTCTGTATTAATGGGGGGGGGGTTTGTCCTGGGGGAGTCTGTACTAATGGGGGGGGTTTGTCCTGGAGGGGGGTTTGTCCTGGAGGGGTCTGTACTAATGGAGGCGGGGTTTGTCCTGGGGGGAGTCTGTTCTAATGGGGGGGTTGTCCTAGGGGAGTCTGTACTAATGGGGGGGTTGTCCTGGGGGGGTCTGTACTAATGAAGAGGGGGTTTGTCCTGGGGGGTCTACTAATGGAGGGGGGGTTTGTCCTAGGGGAGTCTGTACTAATGGGGGGGGTTGTCCTGGAGGGGTCTGTACTAATGGAGGGGGGGGTTATCCTATGGGGAGTCTTTACTAATGGGGGGGTTTGTCCTGGGGGGTCTGTGCTAATTGGGGGGTTTGTCCTGGAGTCTGGACTAATGGAGGGGGATTGGTTTGTCCTGGAGGGTCTGTACTAATGGAGGGGGGTTGTCCTAGGGGGTCTTTACTACTGGAGGGGGGTCTGTACTAATGGAGGAGGGTGGTCTGTACTAATGGAGGGGGGTCTGTACTAATGGAGGGGGTGGTTTGTCCTGGGGGTCTGTAGTGAGGGAGGGGTTTATACTTAGTGGGGTGTCTGCACTGATGGAGGGGGTCTATACTTAGTGGAGTGGGTCTGTACTGAGGGGCGACTATAGGTGGTGGAAGGGGGGTGACACCATGTTTTACCACACCGGGTGGCACCAACCCTAGTGACGCCACTGCAGCTGCGGGCTCTTCTTTCCCCCCTCCCTCTCTTCCTCCCACTCCCTCTTACTCTCCTCCTCGCGCGATATGCTGTACTAGTGAGCGGCGCTTGCCAGCAAAGCCGCCCACTATGTTTCTTCCCCCGCCTTCATATCGGCCAGGGAAGAAATAGAATAGAAAAAGGAGCAGAGAAGAGGATTGCGGGACATGTAGTTCGAGGACTGGCAGCCCCACTGTAACAAAGAAACTGCAGCCCACACAGCATGCCCAGCTGAATGGGAGAGAGAGAGCCAGGAGCCAGAGAAAGCTTTCAGGGAAGTGCACCCAGGACTCCAGAGGGAAAGGACAGTGCTGAGAGAACACCATCAGAGAGAGAACCCCGCTGCCCTGCGCCACCAGAGTGAAAGCCACACAGCCTAGCGCCATCCCTGGTGGAAAAATGAATGGAGTCATTGCCAGAATACAGATCTTGGCTCTACCCAGCGGAGTCGCCACGGGCAATTCAGAGTGAGCTGACTCCTGATCAGAGGAACCGTTGTTGCTGTATCGCTGGGTCAGGTAAGAGGGCCGATCGGCCATTATCTACTAACGTCCATAGGAACTGCAGTCTCTGACCATCTCCTGTATTATTTCTGCAGTCTCTGACCATCTCCTGTATTATTTCTGCAGTCTCTGACCGTCTCCTGTATTATATCTCCAGTCTCTGACCGTCTCCTGTAATATGTCTGCAGTCTCCGACCATCTCCTGTAATATGTCTGCACTCTCGGACCGTCTCCTTTAATATGTCTACACTCTCTGACTGTCTCCTGTAATATGTCTGCACTCTCTGACCGTCCCCAGTGATATGCCTGCACTCTCTGACCATCTCCTGTACTATGATTGTAGTCTCTGACCGTCTCTTGTATCATGTCTACAGTCTCTGACCGTCTCCTGTATCATGTCTGCAGTCTCTGAGCATCTCCTGTAGTATGTTTTGGAGCACTTTCTAACAGACTCTCTAACAGAAGCCCTCTCTGTGTGTATCAGAGAGACTCCCCTCCAGGTCTCATTAGTGTACACTCTTCCTGTATTTTCTTTATTGTTAAAGAATCATGGGAGGATCCCAGGGTAACGAAGACTTCTTAGGGGAGCATCTCTGTGTTTGAGTCGTTGCCATAGAAACATTTGTAAAGGGGAGGAGTTGGTAAGATGACCACGCGCCTGTGGGGGCGCCATAAATATTTCTGCACCCAGGCGTCTGTGACCCTAGGATCGGCCCTGGTTGCTGTAGTGTCTCCCTTTATATTGTAAAGCGCTGCACAAACTGTTGGCTCTATATAAATCCTGTATAATAATAATAATGTTAACACCCTTACTCAGTTATGGAAGATTGGTAATGTTTTGGATTATCTATCATATGTCCTTGAGTTTATTGGCTTATATGTATTATCTGTATTTGAAGATCCCTTTGCCTACTGGCTGCTGGTGTTGTAGCATTGTACTGTCTATGTATTCTTCTCAAGTTTGTGACTACTGTTTGTATCTTTTCAGTGTAAAAAAACAATAAAAAAGAATTTTCCCAAAAAAACAAACAACATTTCTACAACCTACTACAACCTATTAATTACGTAAATTTACAGTGAGCTGTACATATGATACTTTTCAGTAGGGGTTTCCCCAAACTTTTTCAAAGGTTCCTCTATTGTAAAAATGTTCAGAGGCTGTATGGTTATATCAGATTTT
The DNA here is from genome assembly GCA_029206835.1 of Rana muscosa. Lineage (NCBI taxonomy): Eukaryota > Metazoa > Chordata > Amphibia > Anura > Ranidae > Rana > Rana muscosa. The sequence continues at coordinate 62,114,533 of CM055120.1, read as the reverse complement.
TGTGTCTGAAAGCGATACAATTGTTTTGCATTGAAATTTGGCGTTTTATATTGTAGGCCTGTAATTCTTAGTAATAACTCACTTAAATCTGTCCAAACAAGAGTCTAGTATACATCCCGGGTATGATAAAGTTTGAAACACAAAATCATAAATTATAATATAATAAATAACTATAAATAATTATGAAAAATAATAATATAATAATAATAAAATTAATTTCCTCACGATTCACTATCGCTCAATTCTGCAAGTGTTCTAATTTACTATTGCTATTTTCTAGCTGATCTAAAACTACTTTTAACGTAAAAGGACACTTTTTGGTTGCCATGGACAATCTCAAGTATCCAGGCAGAAAGAATAGTATACGGTATATAATATAAAAGTGAATGCAGGGCACTGGACAAAGCATTAGGGACCACAGGGAGGTGAAATGATTTCATATAGTAATGTAATGTGTAAGATTACAGTGTACTGTACGTGTTATGAATTTTGTACTTTTTGAATTTGCCGCCAGGCTCCTCCCCCAGTGCGTCGCAACACTCACAGGGAATGGAGCCCGGCACACAGAGGCATCGGGCAGAGGACACAGCCCACAGACACAGCGGCGGGACATTGCAGGATCCTGGGGACAAGGTAAGTAACCTGCACCAGGATCCTGCAATACAATCCCGAGTCTGGCTCGGGGTTACCGCTAATGGTACTGAAGTTTAACCCCGAGCCACACTCGGTAATAACGACAGGGAGGTTAACACAGAACTAAACTGTGTCAGAGCACCACAAACTGGAAACACTATTTAATTCATTTTTAACATTTAAAGCAAACTTACCTATCCATCCAGGGCATGGCCTGGCTGGAGTCCGCGTTGAGGCTGACAATTATCTCACTTCATGCACATAGGACTGCTTCATGATGTGCGGCTTATGGTTTTTTTCCTTTATCATTATCCATCCATGTTGCCATGGCATCTTAGGTATGGGTAGATGATTCATGTAGCATTTACTCCCTGTAATCCATCTGCCCTTAGCTCAGGTATGTTGGCAGGAGGGTGCATTTAGATGAGAAAACCTCTACTCCCCTCCTTCAGATAAAAAAAAAAAAGGGCTTGTATAGATTCCTGGGATGTATGACGTCAGTTTGGCCTAGGTCAGAAGTAAATATAATATACTACATTCCTACCTAACAGCAAAAGGATTGAAAATACCTATCATTCAAGGCTCTTTCACACATGTGGACCGTTCAGGTCCGCCTGTCAGTTTTTCAGGTGGACTCGAACGGACGCTCCGTGTACCTCCATGGAGCGACAGATATCAGCGATGACATGTCCGCTGACATCCGCTCCGCTTCGCTAAATCCAGATGGATAGAAACCCTATTTTTCATCCGTCTGGCGGATCGGATGAAAACTGACAGGCGGATCCGTTTTCATCCGATCTCCCATGGAGAACAGCGGGGCTCTGACAGGTCCATCCCTGCACAGTGAACGGAGACAGACCTGTCATCCGCCGGCTCAGCAGGGATCAACGGATCCCTGCTGAGCAAGTGGAGTCCGTGAAAACGGACAAGCAGGTGTGAAAGAGCCCTTATTGAGAGAGTTTAGTTCCGCTTTAAGGGATCTTTGTTTGTTCATAGGAAAAAAAAAAAAGTTTTGAGACCTTACTTAACAACACAAAGACAATTACCCAGTAATTGCACTAAAAGATTAATAACAGCTAGGATTATTTTACAAACCTCATTTCGCCACCAGATGGGGATTACCATCATTAGGATAAAGGATTTTATCTTACATTTCACCCATAGCAAATAATTACACAATTAGATGTTTTTCCAGGGATCTGCATGATTGACAATTACCAATGATAGTACTGGTGAAATATATATATATATATATATATATATATATATATATATATATATATATATATATATATATATAGGGGCTGTTACTGATTAAAATTTTCGTGTTCGTTTAATCGATTTTTTAAAAATCGATTAATCGACTAATTTTGATTAATTATAACGCACATACTGATCCAACTACTTTTAGCTGATCTCCTTGCATTGCAACTCTCCCCCGCTGTAATATCCACAGACATCTCCCCCACTGTAATATCCACAATCACCCCTAATGTAATATCCACAGACATCTCCCCACTGAAATATCCACAGACATCTCCCCCACTGTAATATCCACAGACATCTCCCCACTGTAATCCACAGACATCTCCCCACTGTAATCCAAAGTCATCTCCTCCACTGTAATATCCACAATCTCCCCCACTGTAATATCCACAGACATCTCCCCACTGTAATATCCACAGACATCTCCCCCACTGTAATATCCACAGACATCTCCCCACTGTAATATCCACAGACATCTCCCCCACTGTAATATCCACAGACATCTCCCCACTGTAATCCACAGACATCTCCCCACTGTAATCCACAGACATCTCTCCCACTGTAATATCCACAGACATCTCCCCACTGTAATATCCACAGACATCTCCCCCCACTGTAATATCCACAGACATCTCCCCACTGTAATCCACAGACCCCCCCACTTTAATATCCACAGACATCTCCCCACTGTAATCCACAGACATCTCCCCACTGTAATCCACAGACATCTCCCCACTGTAATCCACAGACATCTCCCCACTGTAATATGGTCCACATCTCCCCCACTGTATAGGAAGATAAGTGCTTGCTTAGTCTTACCAGAGAAGCCGGCCGAACACGAGCAGTTGAGGCTGGGTGATGACATCAGCGCGCCGCTCTAGGCCTATATAAGCTACCTAAGGGCCCACTTCAGCAAAAAATTATTTTGTTTTGGATACAGTGGGGGAAAAGGAACAGAGCCTCTACCATAGTTTTATTGCCATGTATTTTTGTCTCCACAGTAAATAACGAAAAACAAAAACACACATTTTTAGTGCAGTAGGAAAGGTTAAAGAGGTTGTGTAACCCTAAAAACCCTTTAACCACTTCCGGACTGCCCACTGTATATAAACACGTCATGAATTTGATGTTATATACTAGGGTTATGGCAGCAGATAGCTGCCACAACCCTGGTATATTTTTACACAGTGGGCGATCCACTTTCAGATAAAAGTAGTCCCGGTGGTGGGTTTCGACACTGGATCACTTTTATGGGCGGTGGGAGAGGTGACCCCCCGGTCGTTTTCCCAGCTTACAGGAGACTTTGCGAAAACGATCTGACCTTCTGGACTGATGGGCAGGAAGTCGAGTGGGGGCAAGATGGCCCCCACTCGACTTTATGCCCTTGGAAGACCGGAGCGATGTCAAACATCACTTAACCTCTTCCGGACCAGCCACCGCAGTTATACTGCGGAAGGATGGCACTGCTGGGCGAGCCGTCGTAGCTGTATGTTGGCTCTTTAAGACGCTTTAGCAGGCGCGCAGCTCTATTTGTGGGAAAAAAAGGACATCAATTTTGTTTGGGTACAACGTTGCACGACCACGCAATTGTCAGTTAAAGCGACACAGTGCCGTATCGCAAAAAATGGCCTGTCAGGAAGGGGGTAAATTCTTCTGGGGCTGAAGTGGTTAAAGGGCCTTCGGCCTTAAAGTGCTTTTTTTTTTTGTGTAAAAGTAAAATTACTTTTTTTTTTCTTGCATTTAAGTGTAAATGTGAGATCTGAGGTCTTTTTGATCCCAGGTCTTGTATTAAAGAGGCCCTGTCCAGCTCATTTCTATTACAAGGGATGTTTACAATTGGGCCAACTTTACCGTTTTCTTATTTTTTTATTCACAAAGGTGTCTTTTTTCCAAAGAAATTGCGTTTGTGAGACTGCTGCGCAAATGCAGGGTGACAAAAAGTATTGCAACGATCCCCATTTTATTCTCTAGGGTCTCTGCTAAAAAAAATATATGTATAATGTTTGGGGGTTCTAAGTAATTTTCTAGCAAAAAATACAGATTTTAACCTGTAAACAACAAATGTCAGAAATAGGCCTGGTTCAGAAGTGGTTAAAGCAGGTTAACCTCCCTGGCGGTATTCCCGAGTGTGGCTCGAGGTTACATTTCAGTACCATTAGCGGTAACCCTGAGCCACACTCGGGATTGCATCAATCCTGGTACAATCCTGGTAAAGCTTACTTACCTTGTCCCCAGGATCCTGTGATTTCCCCCTGCTGTGTCCTCTGCCGGATCCTCCACTCGATGCTCTGTGTTCCGGGCTCCGTTCCCTGCAAACTTCGCAACGCATTGGGGGTGGAGCCCGGCAGCAAATTCAAAACGTACAAAAAACATAACACATCTGAAAGATTATATTACTGTATCAAATCATTCCACCTCCCTTTTGTCCCTAGTGCTTTGTCCAGTGTCCTGCATGCACTTTTATATTATATATACTGTTCTTTCTGCCTGGAAACTTGAGATTGTACATGGCAACCAAAAAGTGTCCCTTTATGTCAAAAGTGGGTTTAGACCAGCTAGAAAACAGCGATAGTAAATTAGAACACTTGAAGAATTGAGCGAAAGTGATTCGTGGGGAAATTCATTTTATTATTATATTATTTTTTTAAATAATTATTTATAGTTATTTATTATATTATAATTTATGATTTCGTGTTTCAAACTTTATCATACCCGGGATGTCTACTATACTCTTGTTTGGACAGATTTAAGCAAGTTATTCCTAAGAATTACAGGCCTACAATATAAAACGCCAAATTTCTATGCAAAACAATGTACCGCTTTGAGATTCAAAAGTCTGACATAATCATACCGCCAGGGAGGCTACACAGCATAGTGCTTGTGCTGTGTAATCGGTCCCATTCTATGCTGTAGAAAAACCTGGTCGATTCTGCCTGTTCCTGTGTCCCCTTGTGTAAACTGACCTCGGTAATCATGGCTGCTGATCTATAATACCGTGGTCAGTTTACATGTCTCCGTCATCCCACAGTCTCTGCCTCTCCCCCTCCTTCCCCCCCCCTGCCTGTCAGCTCCTGTGTGTGAGTGATCCCCTCCCCTCTCCTCCTGTCAATATTAGTATCTGGCAGTAAAGTCCGAAAATAGGATTACTGCTAACACCTCTGTTATATCAAGGTATACTACACAGTGTAAATGCTTGAAATGATTCCACCTGTGCGGTCACATGACCTCCTGCCGCTCTCCTTCCTCACTCTAAGGACGGCTGATGTCAGAGGGGGATCTCAGCCCCTCCCGCTGTTGCCCTTAAATCGGGGGAGGAGAGCGGCGGGAGGTCAAGAGCGATCTAAAATAAGGTATTTATCTGCATCATTTTAAACAAACATTTACACAGTGTAGTATACCTTGATATAATATAGGGGCTGGCAGTAATCCTGCTCTGACTTTACTACCACTTTAAAACATCTGACATTGTTTTTATTGCTGTACCAAACTTCCTGTTCTATTGACAACCACACACCCCAATATTAATGTTACAGTGACAGAAAGTGAAGAAAACATCTCCCATATGGAGGTCACAGACAGAAATAAAAATCCAAAATAAAATGCAAGTTTCCCACTCTGTCTAAACCAGTGTTTCTCAACTCCAGTCCTCAAGGCGCCCAGCAGGTCATGTTTTCAGGATTTCCCTCAGATGAAACAGCTGTGGTAATTACTCAGGCAGTGAAACTGATCAAATCACCTGTGCGATATAATGGAAAGCCTGAAAACTTGACCTGTTGGGGCGCCTTGAGGACTGGAGTTGAGAAACACTGGTCTAAACCATGGCTTTAAAGACCCCCCCCCCTCCCCCCAACCAGTACTCCCTTCTCCATCCAAGAATGTTTTATGCTATTTTGTTTTTATACTTCCTTTCAGGCCAGTTACATGAAATGCAGGTTCCTCCTCCTCTTTGCCTCTTCTCCGGGTTGGATGGGGCAAAACTCATTGATGCAAAAAGCTTTGCTGATGTGATGACAGCCATGTCCCCATCAGCACCATTACAGTGAATGCAGGGCACTGGTAAAACCCCATCAGTGGTCAGGCACATGGAGTCCATTGCGTATCACACTTCCAATCTGCAGTACTACCAAGTGTCCTGGGTCCGGAACCACCCACAGGACATGGACACTGCTGGACACTGTCCCAGTCCTAGGACTGTCTTGTAAGATCAGCAACACATGGCAATTATAAGAGAGATTTACGAGCAATCATCTAAGGATTGTATGTGTAAAATATACACAAATATTCTTGATTAAGCACAAAGTTTACGAAAAATATCAAATTGTTCTAAAATATGTACATACTGCAAAAAACGTGTGCACCTTTTTGTAAGTAAAGAGGAACGCGTGGGAATAGAAAGCTATGCACATCTACATAAAGTGCTAAAAAAATTCTCAGCCTCTTCATTTTCTTTTTTAAATTTAACGCAAACCACCACAGCGGTACAACGATTGTAGAATATAATGTATAGCCTGCTCTCTTGTTGTTTACCAGAGAATTCAAATGAACACACTAATACGATTTTAAACAGTAACGTGCCCCACCAATTATTTTTAAAGCTTAGATCTACTGGGATTACTGATCTTCTATTAAGTATCAATTATAAGTCATAAAGGAAAACTTTTCTCGTGTCATCTTAAGGTTTCTACTTTTAGAAGGCACATCACAAGCCTTTGTTGTTTGTGTTCATTTAGACTGTATTGTCCTGATGCAAACTACAGTCAGCCTTTCCAGCCCCATCATTTTGCCTCATATTTTTTGACTTTGTGGTACCCACTGAATCCTGAGAAAGAAGACTGTTTCTTGGCTTATTCCTTTTCATTGATTTAATCTCATAAATTGTCGCAAATGAACCAATGTTTTTCTTTTCACCTTGAAGACTATGCTAGCAGACGAAGAAACGCTTGGTTTGTACCCAATGGACTGAGTATATCTTGAGATCATTTGTTTACCCTACAACAGACAAGTCTATTGGCGAAGTGAACTCACTTTACTCAGGTTTGTTCTATCTATGATCCAACAGTGGTACCTGTACGTTGTCTCTGAGCAGGTTATATCTCCAACTTTATTGTAAGAGGATCCAAAAAGACTTAACTCACACTTGCAACCATCAATTATTTGCTTAAAGATTTCAGGTGAAAACATCTTATCTTTTACAGGCTTAAGAATTTTTTCAGACTTCCATACCTCTGATTCTTAGTAAAAAAAAATCCACTTTGAAGGCTATTCAAATATTGCAACATCAATTGTACTAGAAGGTTGGAACGCACAGATACTATTTGGACTTAATCTTTATAACTGCACCCTCACATAGACATGGTGCATGAAGTTTTGACATCCAAAGCACACAGTCAAGGTGTTATCTGTAGGTTCACTTTGTCTTGTAGATTATACCATTGACTGAAAAACTTTGAAGACACTTTATAGAAATAATATTGCCTAACCTATCTGGAGGAACGTTATCAATGTGGATTATATAGTACAAGCTTCCAACAACAATGCAACTGATATGTGTATTTGTTTCTCAGCTCTTCTTCTTTAAGGTAAACTTCACTGGTCACGATGTAAAATATAGATGGAACCTCTTTTGTCATATACTGTATGTTTCTAGGTCACAGTGCAGCCAAATATTTCAAAGGGGTTTAAAAATCTTTATTTTGTACATTCTTGTTGTTGTTGCCTACCTTTTGGCCTGGTTTACACCTATGCATTTTTTTGTGCGTTTTCAGTTTCGCAGAAACACACTACAGGCATATCCCATTTTTAAGTACACAATTGGGCTTATTTACTAAAGCTGGAGAGTGCAAAATCAGACTCACTTCTGCATAAAAGCCAATGAGCTTCTAACCTCAGCTTGTTCAGTTAAGCTTTGGTAATAAAACCTGGAAGCTCATTGGTTTCTATGCAGAAGTGAGCCTGATTTTGCACTTTCCCGCTTTAGTAAATAAACCCCATTGCAGTGGCGGAACTACTGCCATAGCGACCCACGCGGGCGCTATGGGGCCCACAGCCGGGTGGGGCCCGGTGAGGATGAGCAGTCCTCAAATTTTCCACTCGCATGTGGAAAATGGCTGTTGGCGAGCATGGGGCTGCTTCAGAGTGGGGGGGGGGGGGGGTGAGCACCGCCGGCACAGTCTCCCAGCCAGGGGAAGAGAGAGGAGAGGAAGAGGCGAGCTGTCCGTATCAGCAGAGAGCGGGATTGCCCACTGTAATAGCTTTCATTAGAACTTCCAGTGTTCCCAGGGCTCACGTCACATAGCCCCACCTTTGATAGACAGAACGCCAATCCAATGCGGGTCGTGTGACGTCATCAAAGGCGTTGGGCCAAGAGGTAGGGATATGTGATGATAAGCCCCGGGAAGACGGGAAATTCAAATGAAAGCTATTACAGCAATCCCGCTCTCTGCTGATCCGGGCGGCTTGCCTCTTCCTCTGCACAGGTGAGGCTGTATTGGGCATAGGCAGGCCAGGCTGTATTATGCACAGGCAACGCTGTATTGGGCACAGGTCATGCTGCATTGGGCACAGGCAGGCCATGCTGTATGTGGCACACGTCACGCTGTATGGGGCACAGGTTACGCTGTATTGGACACAGGTCACGCTGTATGGGGCACAGGTCTCGCTGTATGGGGCACAGGTCACGCTGTATGGGACACAGGTCACGCTGTATGGGACACAGGTCACGCTGTATGGGACACAGGTCACGCTGTATGGGACACAGGTCACGCTGTATGGGACACAGGTCACGCTGCATTGAGCACAGGTCACACTGCATTGAGCACAGGTCACGCTGTATGGGGCACAGGTCACACTGTATTGGGCACAGGTCACGCTGCATTGGGCACAGGTCCCACTGTATTGGGCACAGGTCACACTGCATTGGGCACAGGTCACGCTGTATGGGGCACAGGTCACGCTGCATTGACACTAGAGTGGCTGTGGGGGGGCTGTTTGCAGGGGGGGCTATACAACGTTTTGCTATGGGGCCCTGTGATTTCTAGTTACGCCCCTGCCCCATTGTGTACTTAAAAGTGGGGTATGCCTGTACAGTCCATTTAACATGGTTTCCTATAGATGTAGTTCACATCTGTGCATTTAATGGAAAGGGCCAGGGACTTTGGTTTTTGGTTTTATAGATCAGTGTTTCTCAACTCCAGTCCTCAAGGCGCCCCAACAGGTCATGTTTTCAGGCTTTCCATTATTTTGCACAGGTGATTTGATCAGTTTCACTGCCTTAGTAATTACCACAGCCATTTCATCTGAGGGAAATCCTGAAAACACGACCTGTTGGGGCGCCTAGAGGACTGGAGTTGAGAAACACCGTTATAGATTTCAATGGATCAAAAGTGTGTATTGAAAAACGCAAAATGCACCTGCAATATGCAAACTGCAACCTGTATAGGTGTGAATCGGGCCTTAACCAAAAACCACAAAAAAAACAAGCAAAAACGACAGAAATACTGTTAAAAATGCAGCATTATTTCCCTTTTGTTAAAGTTAATCTTTGGCTCAAAGGTTCCATTTATGTATTCATATATTTCTCAAATAACGCTGTGTGAACCATAGTTAAAATAAAATCTTGTCTGCTCTTTTAACAGTTGAAGCCCAGGTTCACACTGGGCTGCGGGAGTGAAGCCGTGCGAGTTCAGCTGAACTCGCACGATTTCACTCTCGCTGGCAGTCTCGATTTCAGCAGCGATTACAAAGACATCTGACACAGATATCAATGTAAATCGCGGCCGAAATCGCAAAAAGTAGTACAGAAACTACTTTTTGAAATCGGTGCAGCGCCGCAGATGCGGCGTCGCACCGATTAGGACGGTGCCATGGCTGGCAATTTGCGGCAAATATTGCCATTTTGACATGCGATTTGACATGCCAAATCGCATGTCAAAACGCACCAGTGTGAACCAGGGCTAAGGCTTCTTCTGGTGTCTATGCATTGGTCACATGGGGGGTTATTTACTAAAGGCAAATCCACGTTGCACTACAAGTGCACTGAAAATGCACTTGAAAGTGCACTTGGAAGTGCAGTTGCTGTAGATCTAAGGGGGGCATGCAAGAAAAATAAAAAACAGCATTTTAGCTTGTACATGATTGGATGATAAAATCAGCAGAGCGTCCCCTCATTTCAGATCTTTCCCTCAGATTTACAGCGACTGCACTTCCAAGTGCACTTGCAGTGCACTTGTAGTGCAAAGTGGATTTGCCTTTTGTAAATAACCCCCATGGTCTCTCTTGAAGAGGCTTGGAAAACTGCATTTAAGAAGAATCAGCTGACCAGCAACTCTGCCAGAAAAGAGATCCTCCACTTCAGCTTAGATCATGCGAATTGGCATTAAGTTTGACAGAATGGGGTTGATTTACTAAAACTGGAGAGTGCAAAATCTGGTGCAGCTGTGCATGGTAGCCAATTGGCTTCTAACTTCAGCTTGTTCAATTAAGCTTTGACAAAAAAAAAAAAATGGAAGCTGATTGGTTTCTATGCATTGCTGCACCAGATCTTGCACTCTCCAGTTTTAGTAAATCAATCCCAATAAGAATTACATATTGATCATAGGATTAAGGGAAACAAGTGGGCTGCCGTTTCCGTCCTTTAAAAATGCTGTTTGCTTGATCGTCTCTTCAATGCTTTCTGAGTTACTGACCTGGAACATGCATGCAGATGTAGCACCCTGATGTTTAGGCAGGGATGCTGTTAAATTTATTTGCCAAGAGAAAGTTGCCTTGGCCAATTGTTAGGAGATCAATTGGTTTCACCCTAATTCTGGAATTGCTGCACTTCTCCTTTCTGCTGCTAGGTGGCCGGGTACCTGGTGACATTAGATAAGACAAGGGCATTGCAAGGATAGATTAGGAATTAATGGGGTGTCTCAGCCAATGGGCAGGGATTTTCTTGGATTCCTTGGACTGCTGGGAGAGCCTTTTTTTGGGTGGAGTCAGGTGATCTAGGTTCTGTGCCACCTGGACAACTGTCTGGGTAGACGTGTGTTGTGCTGCCTCGGGCTGCTAGGCCAGAGCCTGAGGCCTATCCTGGGGACATCTGGCTGCTAGGCTGTCTGAGGGCCAATCCAGAAGCAAGAAAGCAGCGTAGGGTTGGAACCGCAGCTTGCAGTCCAACCAGAAGTGACGGTTCTGCCGGCCGAAGAACCTATCATTCTCTGAGGTAGAGGGGAAACTGTCACCACTAAGGGAACATTCACCTTATTACCAGGGACCACATTGAGTAGCTGAAGCAAGTACCAGAGCGAGAGCAGTGTTCTCATCAACGGGGGACGGTGAAGAATTGGGAAACTTCAGCAGGTGCCAAGCCAGGGACCCAGCCAGTAGAGGTGACGCTTGCAGAGCAATATTGTGTGCCAAGCCAGGGACCGAGAAGGCCAGCGGGGTGACGCTTGAGGAGTATCTGTGAGTGCCAATCTAGGGACCCAGCAGGGACGCGGGGGTGACGCTTGTGGACGATACCGACTGAGAAGAGCTCAGGGGATCCAGTGACAGTGGATTAGCAAGTCTAGTGAGAGAAACTAGGAGCTCATTTGAGTGAAGATCTACAAGAGGAGATTGTAGAGGAAGTAAAGGAGTTCCTTACAGCTTGTGTTAGAAACTCTTATAAGACTGTTGCCATAGGAGACAGCGATCCTACTCATGCAGATGTGGTGTCTTGCTGGATGCCTTTCCCTGCATGGCTGTCTGCCTATAGAAGTCTCGGAGTCTGCCAATTAACATTGCAACTACTAAAGGCTGTCCTGGCCCTAACCCTCTCTCCCACAGTTCTGTTTAAGAGACAAAAAATCTCTTAGCCTTCAAGAAGTGTCTGGCGCCCATTAATCTACCTTGCATTACCATACATTGCCTTGTAACCCACTCTACACAGAAGGATGTCAGCTGTCCCTAACTCTGGGGGTCACAATTAGGCCTGGAGAGGCCCGGGACTTGGCTACACAGTCAATGAAGTAGGAATGAAGTCAGAATTTATAAAACAAGTATTTATATTTTCAGGCTTATCAGTGACCATTGAAGCCCAAAAATAAGCATGATATCCATAAAAAAAAACATTTTCAAATGAAAAGTTCAGAAATTGCAGCCTGTACAGTACAGTCTTCCTTAAAACCCAACTGAACTCTCAGTTTAAATGAACTAACTAACTAACTAACTAACTTCCAAGTGCATGAAAACAGAAGGTGTTCAAAGTTTTACAGTTTGTTTATTTTTAGAAAGCAGCCCCAGCCTGTTCCCAGCTAGTTTGCTACAGGGGAGGAGGACCTTAGCTCTCCGAGAGCAAGCAGTGGTCCTGGTCCCTTTGCAGAGGTCCAACAAAAATGGACTTGCTGATAGGGGAGCTCAGACTTTGGAGACATTTTGGATCTCAGCAGAAAGACAACTGCTCTCAAAACAAAGAACTAAGGTCCTTCTCTGAATCATGCTGGCAGAGGACAGGCTTTTTACTTTCAAAGTATTTTATTTTCAAGAAATAAAAAAAAACATCATACATACATTAGGTAACCTACAAGAAATTAAAATACAAATCAGTATTGACCAATGTCTTCCCGGAGAAAAAAACTAGTGAAGGATAATAAGGATAATTAGCAAACCAATTACTAATATATTACAGAAGATGAAAGAAAAAGAAGTGATATATATGTAATAGATTGATTAGTACATCTTAAAAAAGAGCTTAACCCAAAATCTACATCAAGAGGCCTCAGCGGAAATGTCCCCTGGAGGGATGGAAGCCCCTGCCCCTTCGAGGCACCCCAAAAGGGATCAAGCTGTGCCCGAAGGGAGGACTCCCAGTCTCCCACAAGGACTCAAATAAAGACTATCATTGCCTCTTCTTGAGAAGACTGAATAAATAAATTAAAAGATAAAATAATGTATCTAATAGAACTAAATGATACATCTCCAAAGTTATTCTATATTGGTTTAACAATGAAAAGATATTATCCCGTACAAAGGATCCAATAACACTTCTCCGGGAAGTCTCGATAAATAATAATAAAACATAAATAAAGAAGGAAAAAAAGAAAAAGAGAAGGAAAAAGAGGTTAGAGAGAAGGAAGAGCAGGAAAGAGAGGAAAGAAAGTAGTAGAAAGTAAGTACATGCCTAGTTTGATAAGATTAGGGCTAAGTATAATGGAAAAAGGACCTAATAAATTGGAACTCCAACATAGTTAGCCCATGGATCCCATATTTTACCATACTTCACGGTGGTGTTGTTAAGAATACTGGCCAATTTTTCATGAATCATTATCCAAGACACTTTTCGAATAACATCAGAAAGGAAAGGTCTAGGTTTTTTCCAAGCCTTGGCGACTGTAATTTTAGCCCCTGTGAGTATAAAATGAATAAGAATTTGAGAAAATTTAGGAATATTGGGGATACGGGCATTTAGCAGAGCAACACACGGGGACCTGGGAACCTGGTATTCAGTAACCTTGGAGATCAAAAGAAAAACTTTTTTCCAAAATGAACGAATCCTCGGGCATTCCCACCATATATGGGCCATTGATCCAGAAAGTCGGCATCCTCTAAAGCAGAGAGGATCCAAGGTAGGATATATGGCGGCCAATCTAGTGGGGGTAAGATACCACCTAGTTAACACCTTAATATTTGCTTCTGTTAAACATATGTTTAGAATACCTTTAAAGGACTTGGAGCAAGCCCTGTGCCAGGTCTCCAGGTCCCAGTTGAACCGAAAGTCCGTTTCCCAAGCTATCATATAGGAAGATTTCTCCATTGAGTGAGAGAGGGACGAATAGACCACTGAAATGCCTCCCCTTGGATCCATATTTTGACCACACCACAATTCGTATTTAGTGAATTGGAGAGGCAACGGTTTGTCCTTCCAAAGAGTAATAAGATATTGAGAGATTTGAGAGAAGTGTAATCCCTCTGAGTCTGGGAGTTTCAATCTAGTAACACAGTAATTAAGAGTGATGGGACTCCCAGAGACCACAAAGTCTCCAATACGGTATAGCCCTTTGTCCGTCCACCATCTGAATTCTTCTACGTTTAAGCCCGGGGGAAAATCCGGGTTATTAAATAAAGGAGTGAGAGGATGGCCTGAAGAGATAAGAGCCGAATGGGACCTGACTCTGTCCCATAGAGCTAAAGATTGGGAAAGAATGGGAGACATTATGGCAGGTCGTTTCTTAGGTGACCTCCACAAAAGATAATCAAGAGAGTAGTTGGGTACTGCTTGATTCTCCATCTTGACCCAATCTGGTCTCTCAGTCTTTGAATATATTGTGGAAAGTTGTGCTACCCTTGCTGCTAGGAAATATTTGTGTAGGTCTGGGAGACCAAGGCCTCCTTTATATCTATGGCGGAAAAGGGTGTTTTGTGATATACGGTAACCAGAAGAACCCCAGATATATTTTAGTATTTTGCTTTGAAGTGATTTTAAATGACATTTAACTGGGATGGGAAGTGCTCTAAAATAATAAAGAATTCTCGGGAGTAAGGTCATTTTTATTGAGTTAATTTTCCCTAACCAAGATAGTTCATGCTTAGACCAGATTTTAAGATCATTTTTCAATTTCCTGTATAGTGGCGGATAGTTGTGGTCATAGAGGGTTTCCGTACGAGCTGTCAGTGTGATTCCTAAGTATCTTATGGAGGAGTCTTGCCATTCAAAATTAAATGATTGTTTCAATGAAGAAACGTTAGAGAGAGGGAGCGAGACGTTCAGGGCTTGTGATTTTGTATAATTCACTCTTAGTCCAGAAATCTTGGCAAAATCGTTCAGGACCTTGCAAATGTTAGGTAGGGAGATTAAAGGGGACGTGAGAAATAAGAGAATATCATCGGCAAATAAGCCACATTTATGTATTTGATCTCCACAGGTGACCCCTTGAATGTTTGGGTTATGGCGTATAGCAATAGCTAAAGTTTCAATAGCTATCGCAAAAATTATAGGGGAAAGAGGGCACCCTTGTCTAGTTCCTCTAGCTATGTTAAATGGTTTAGAATAATGCCCTTGCAAGCGAATTTTCGCCTTAGGATAAGAGTATAGGGAACTCAAGAGTCCCAAAAAACGATTTCCGAAGCCCCATCTTTCCATCAGGGAGAATAAATAAGGCCACGAAACCGAATCAAAAGCCTTTTGGAGATCTAAGGCTAAAAGAAGCCCCTGTTGTCTCGCTCCTCCCTCCCAATTAGATTGGAGTATAGAAATGACATCTATGGCCCTTCTTATTTGGTCGGGTCCCTGCCTCCCTGGAATAAAACCAACTTGGTCCTTATGTATGTATTTTTTGATGAAGGAAGCTAAGCGGTTGGCCATAATTTTAGTCATGATCTTAACATCATTATTTATTAAAGAAATTGGACGATAATTGGATATTTCTTCTGGATTCTTGTCGGGTTTAGGAATAAGAGTTATAAACGCTGTGTTAAGGTGGATATCTAGAGGTTCTCCCGATGTTTTAGTGTTAAAAAATTTTGTTAGGTGTGGAGCCAGAATGTCAGCAAAGGCCTTGTAATACGGAATGGGCAATCCATCAGGTCCCGGAGCTGAGCCCGATTTGAGATTCCTAATGACTTCTGAAACCTCCTCTGCAGTAAACTCTGACTCTAGTAAATCTCTATGTGAGGTGTGAAGTGTTGGAATGGGAAGGTCATCAAGAAACCTGGAAATTGAGTCTTTGTGGATTTGAGTAGGGGATTTATAAAGGTTAGAAAAGAATTCATGGAAAGCTTCAAGAATCTTGACAGGGTTAGCTGTGGGTGGTTGACCTGAAATTCTAATTTTGGGTATAGAATTGACCCTTATTCTGGGAGAAAGTTTATGGGCCAGCAGTGGCCCTATTTTATTAGCGTGTACGTAAAATTTATTGTTAGACCAGCGGATTGCTTTTTCAGCTTGTGTAGTGAGGATCAAATTAAGCTCTAGTTTAGTTTTGTCTAAAAGGGTAGTGGATACCTTTGAGGGGTCCTTTTTGTGGATGGCTCTGAGGGAATCATATTCTTTCTCTAAACGTTCTATATTAGCCTTACGTTCCCTTTTAATTTGCGTACCTAATTTGCCGCCCAAAGAACCTCAGCAGAGGTGTCTTTGTTTTCATTGAGAGAGAAATATTCTAACAAGGCTTCATTAATCTCCTCAACCTTGATTGGGTCAGAAAGGATAGAATCATTCAGTCTCCACATACCCCTTGTTCTATTACGCGCATTGGAGTGCAAGGATACAATAACTAAGGAGTGGTCCGAGAGTGTTGTATCTTTAATATGGACGCTTATAATAAAAGGGAGAACAGGTGCTGGTATTAAGATATGATCAATTCTAGCATATGTATTATGCGGATGCGAGAAATGTGTAAAATCGCGTTTCGTAGGATTCATCTCCCTCCAAGTATCTATTAGATTATATGCTGAGAGTAATTTGGCTATTTTAAGACTCTCTCTAGTCGGTCGAGATAATTGGGCTTTGGGGGGTTTGGATTTGTCTAAGACCTGGTCAAATGCAACATTAGAATCACCACCAAATATTATCGTGCCTTCCAGCATAGGGTTGAGTGTATCCATTAAGACATTAAAAAAGGCAGCTTGTCCCCTATTCGGGGCATAATAGGAGACCAAGGAATAAAGATGCCCCTCCAAGGTACCCTTTATTAAGATAAATCTTCCCTCCAAATCAGCGTGTTACAAAGTCTTTACAAAATTACAATGCTTAGAGAAAAGAATGGCTACACCCTTGGTTTTAGTTTCAGCTTTGGCCAAGTAGAATTGTGGGTAATGATGATGTATATATTTTGGGCCATACCGTATTGGAAAGTGTGTCTCCTGAAGAAGGAGAACATCAATTTTTTGGGATTTATAGTGGTCCAGAATTTTACGTCTTTTAGTTGGAGAGTTCAGCCCCTGTACATTATGTGATGCGAGTTTAAGAGTAGATTGTGTGGTGTTAGCCATGGAAGCCCATAAGGATGCACCTATCGTATTTGTCTCTACTCACCCCCAAAAGTCTTCCATCCAGCATCAATCTCACGAACTCCCTCCATATGAGAGTAAGTCGTACCAAGAGAAATGTGAGAATGGTAATAGAAAATCTATGATGCAAAAACAAACTAGGCATGTACTGAAAACGATATATTAAATAAAGAAAGAAGTAAAAGGAAAGAGTAAAAAAGAGAGGATTAGAAAGAAAGAGGAAGAGAATAAAGTCTAACCTAGCATAAAAACCAGGGACCGGGAGGGGAGACTACCTCCCGGAGCCTTGTAACCAAGAGAAATACTGTCTGGCCTTAGGGGCTCAGACAACCCGTCCCTCAGAGACCTACTAGTCTCCAAGGGAGAGGCCGAGGCACATGTGTGCCAGCCCTCCGCAGGGCATCCTAAAAGTGAATTTTAGAAAAAGGTGATTGAAAAACAACACAGCTTTGTAATCTTTATACTGTAAACTGTAAACTGTCCCCCATGTGAATTAGTGATATAAGGGAGAACACACAAAAAAAAAAAAAAAAAAAAAATTACATTTCCCAGATGGGAAAGTGCTTGGACTCTAGGACCAAGGAAAAGATGAGGGAAAAAAAAAAATTCAAAAATGTCACTCCATCAGGTAGGGCCGTTGTCCTTCATTTTCTTTGTTTTCCCTTTGTTCCATAAACTGGATTGTGGACTAATTGGATTTGGGCGCTTCGTCGATCCGGAACTAATTGCAGAGGTATCCATATCTGCTTCCTGGGATATTAGCTTCAGTTGTAGAAGTAGTCGTTCCCCATCTTGGAAATTGGAAAAGGAATAGTTTCTTCCATTCTCTGAGAACTTGACAGCAAATGGGAATGTCCATTTATACCTGATGTCTTTCTTTATCAGGACTGATAGCAAAGGTTTCAGAGCTCTTCTGCGTTGAATAGTAGATGAAGATAGGTCCGCAAAGAATTGTATTGGTTGACCTTGGTATGTTAATTGTGGTGATGCCCTGGCCTGCTTCATAGCTAACTCCTTAACTGAATAAAAATGGGGTTTAATTATAACGTCCCTAGGTTTCCCATCCTTCCTAGGGGGTCCTAAGGCTCTGTGAGCCCTATCTAGTTCCAGGCGGGTGAGAGGGGTATCAGGAAGAATGGTTCTGAGTAAGTCCTGGGCTGCATTGGGAATATCCAAGACTGTTTCAGGGATACCTCTGATCCTGATATTATATCTTCGGGACCTATTCTCAAGTTCATCAATTCTTGCTATAGCCAAATCCAGCTGTTCTTGCACTGTGTGGACGAGATTCATATTTTGGTTAGAAGCAGCAATAGTTTCCTCCATCTTAAATTCTATGGAGTCAATTCTAGAGCCTAAGTTTTGAAAGTCAGCTTTTAAGTCCTTAGTGACTCTATCAGCTGTCTGTGCGAGGCCCTTGTCCAAAAGGTCAGAGAATTTTTGAAATAATTCAGCCATTTGATATGATTCCACTCTATGAGGAATTCCTGAGGTAACAGGAAAAGCCTGTTTAGCTGCATTATGTCCCTGAAAAGCAGGAGGATAGTCTGGGAGAAAGTATGTATTGAGGGTCTCAGGTGAAGGTGGAGAGATGTTATATACCTGCAGAGAATCACCTTGGGGTCCTGAGGAGATTATGGGTGCTGTGGAGTATCCAGCCATTCTGTTATCTGTGAGGCAGGGTGTATTTGCAGCTGAGATCTGAGGTACGGCGGCCATTTTGGATTCTCCAGCCGACATTACAAACTCGAATTGCGGCCCTAAATCCTCTAAACAAAGATAGCAAAGTATCTGGGGGTGTTCTTCGGGCTTCCCTTAGTATTCTGTGACTTTTTGGGGAGTGTGAAATCGCTGTGTGCGCCGCTGTGTGCGCCGCTATGGACGCCGCTGCGGAAGGCTGGGACGGAGCTCACGGCTCAGGCAGCCATCTCCTGAGCTCCGCACATGCGCACTCCAGGACAGGCTTTTTTATACCGCCTATAGCGTGTTTTTGAAAAAATAAAGGAATAAGAAGAAAAACCTGTAGGATGATGCACACCTTTTATTTGGATGCACCTGAAATGTATTTAGGGGATTTTAGCTGAAAGTTAAAGTAGAACTATGGGCAAAACTTTTTTCTCATTTTGGATTGGAGTAAGGGAGGGTTATAATCTCTGTCAGATTTTTTTTTTCGCCATCTGTATCCTATTGTGTAGATTTACCTTCACTAGCTGTCCCATTGCCAAACAGAAAGTGAGAGGAAATCCATGAAAATAAGGAAATTAGTTGGGGACCCCAAGGTCACCAGAACTAGTGTCCCCATTGGGAGATTTCCCCTATATTACTTTTCTGGGTATAACCCAAAATTTGGGAATTTCTTTTACTTCCACTTTCAATGATAATGGTAACCAGGACAGATAGAGATGATTAATCTCCCTAATGGGGGCACAGACATACATGTATCCCTATGGGTTAGCGGATGTCAGTGGATGAACATCCGCTGACATCCGATCTCATCAGTGTCCGCTATGCTCCGTTTCTGCACACGGAGGAAAATCCTATTTTTACATCCGCCTGCGGATCGGATGAACACGGACAGACGGTCCGTGTTCATCCGATCCCCCCATAGAGGAGAGGGGAGATCTGACTAGTCCGTCTCTGCACAGTGTGCAGAGACGGACAAGTCATCCGCCGGCTCAGCGGGGATCAACGGAGCGATCCCCGCTGAGCAAGCGGATGTTAAAGGAACGAGTCATCACGGGATCTGCCTGTGTGAAAGGACCCTTATACTTTAAATTTGGCTTTAAAATGGCTTTATATATATTTATGTCACAATGCTGCCAAAGTTTATATATGACTAATGTGAGATTTTAGAACAAAGACCAAAAGAGAGGAAACATATGTCTTCTTTATTTTAGACAGGATACCATCAGTGTTTTATTACTTACAGTTTATGCTTTTACATTTCAGATGGTTTCAGCTTGGCATGATTTGGATAACTCAGAGTTTGATTGCTGGCCTAATGACAACCCTAATGAGCAGAATATGATTGACTGTATGGGTGTGTATTATTAAATTCAAACGGAAACAGAAAAGTGATACTACATCTCACTGTACAATTTGCTTAACATTTAAAGCTAAATTCCAGTTAAAGTGAAATTAAAGGTTCCCGATTTTTTTTTTTTAAATAACAAACATGTCATACTTACCTCCACTTCGCAGTTCGTTTTGCACAGAGTGGCCCCGATCCACCTGTTCTGGGGTCCCACGGCGGCTCTCGCGGCTCCTCCGCGCATTAGATAGCCCCCTCTGGGAAACTCTCTCCCGAGGGGATTACCTTACGGGGGCGTGCTCCTGTGATATACATTTGGCGTCCATAGACGCCGAGTGTATGACTCGGCCCCTTCCCCCGGCGCCCGCGTCATTGGATTTGATTGACAGCAGCGGGAGCCAATGGCTGCAACTGCTCTACTGCTTAGAGAATAAAGGAGGTCGCTCGCTCTACATAGGTGCCATTCAGAGAGCAGTTTGCATTTTCTCACTAATGCAAAGCATTCTCTGATTAGACAAGGTTGGGGGGGTGGTGACATCACAAAGTGTATAGATTTTATAATTTATTCCTAATAATATTACCAATAATAATATTTTCTATTAATATTTACTAACATTAGTTAATTATTAAATTAAATTAAATCAGTATTAAACGCTGCTGTTTTTTTTATCTTAGTATGCACTGAATATTATTTTAGCACATTATGAGAGACTTACCTGTTAAGCAAAGCCTTCTAGCGCTGAGCTATCACTGCTCCTGCTGGTCCAGGTTTTAATCTTCATCGTCTTCCTTTTGAGCTCCATCTGTTCGGTCGGTACATTCTGAGGAAAGAAGAACGCACTGGTGAGCACAGCAGCATAAAAAGGCCTGGACGTCCATGGAAGACAACAGTGGTGGATGATCGCAGGACCCTCTCTATGCAGGGTGGATATAAATCTTTTTTTTATTTTTTTATCAGATTTTTTTATTTAAAATCAATTTTTTTTTATTGAAATCAGATTTTTTTGATTTAAATCGATTTTTTTTATTGATATCAAATTTATTTTAATAAAATGCTTTTGGAGTAAAAATCTTTCTAAAGATAGTTTCTATTTAAGATACATTAATAATTTAGTTTATTTAGCATGAAACGGAGCTTAGTTATGTAGCATTAGGCTGTATATTCTGCAATATTTAAATTTTTGGTCAACTCATTCAGTGAATCCAAGCTCTGCCAGCTGAGATAACATGCACTGCATTGATGCATTCACACAATATCAGAGTAACCATAAGATAAAACAAAGTTCAGGAATATTTCTTTATCCCATTGTTTGGCTAATCTATGTACACTACAAACTGTATGATTGAATCGGTTCTGATATTGCTGTTTTACTAAACTGACAGCTGCTTATTCTAAATAGGAAACCTTCATTTTGTTTGCAAATATTAAAGATTCTAACTACCAGCAAGAATGAGTCCTTACATTTAAAGAGCACCTGTCATTTCAGATCCGTCATGGTAGCGCCTGTTAGCGGTAATTCACTCACCTGCTGCCACCACCACATCCCTTATCTTATTGTGTCACTGCCACATCACCAGCCGTCCCATTAAAGTGAAGGAGGCTGTCGGTGAGTCAACAGCGGGTCAGAGGAGGAGCCGCTGTGGGACAGAGATGACAGTTGCTCTTTAAAAATTATGATTTAAATTGAGTTGATTTAAATCAAGCCTTTTTACTAGTGATTTAAATCATAATTTAAATCGTGATTTAAATCGACTTGATTTAAATCAAATCCACCCTGTCTCTATGGTAAAGAAAAACCCATTCACAACATCCAGACAAGTGAAGGACACTCTCCAGGAGGTGGGCGTATCATTGTCAAAGTCTACAATCAAGAGACGACTTCAAGAGAGCAAATAGAGAGGGTTCACCACAAGGTGCAAACCATTCATAAGCCTGAAGAATAGAAAAGCCAGAAAAGACTTTGCCAAAAACATCTAAAAAAGCCAGACCAGTTCTGGAAAAACATTCTTTGGATGGATGAAACTAAGATTAATCTGTACCAGAATGACGGGAAGAAAATAAGTGTGGAGAAGGCTTGGAGTAGCTCATGATCCAAAGCACACAACGTTATCTGTAAAACGTGGTGGAAGCAGTGTGATGGCATGGGCATGCATGGCTTCCAGTGGCACTGGGTCATTGGTGTTTATTGATGATGTGACAGAAGACAGAAGCAGTCGGATGAATTCTGCAGTGTTTAGAGCTATACTGTCAGCCCAGATTCAGCCAAATGCAGCAAAGTTGATTGACTGCGTTTTACAGTACAGATGGACAATGATCCAAAACACACTGCAAAAGCAACCTAGGACCCTTTGAAGGAAAAGAAGTGGAATATTCTGCAATGGCTGAGCCAATCACCTGATCTCAACACAATTGGCCATGCATTTCACTTGCTGAAGGCAAAACTAAAGGCAGCAGAAAAACGCACAAAGAACAACTGAAGATAGCTGCAGTTAGAGCCTGGCAAAGCATCAGAAAGGAGGAAACCCAGTCTTTGGTAATGTTCATGGGTTCCAGACTTCAGGCAGTCATTGCCAGCAAAGGATTCTCAAAAAAATATTAAAAATTAACATTGTATATATGATTATATTCATTTGTCTAATTACACTTGAGCCCCTGAAATTGGGGGGACGGTGTATAAAAATGGTTACAGTTCCTAAAATTTGTACTTGATATTTATGTTCAACCCCTTGAATTAAAGCTGAAAGTCTGCACTTCAAATTTATTTGGATTGTTTCATTTAAATTTTATTCTGGTGGCATACAGAGCCAAAAGTATGGAAATTGTGCGTGTGTCCAAATATATATAGGTCCATATATATTTGGACACACGCACAATTTCTATACTTTTGGCTCTGTATGCCACCAGAATAAAATTTAAATGAAACAATCCAAATAAATTATATACTATACTGTATATCAATCCCTTAACTCTTCTTTTACGAAATCAACCACTAACACAGCTCTAAAAAAATTGGTATAAGAACTTTCCAGATAAGACCCTTGGTGGCTATAACAAAAATCAGAGTCTTAACGTTAATAAATGTTGGAGGGAATCTCAATTCAAATTAATCCACAGAGCTTTTATTCCCTTTATCACAGATAAAGACAATATTTAAAGTGGAAGTAAATCCTCCTATCGTTTTCAGCCAAGGAAGCTGCCATCTTTGTCTCTGTTTAATCTACAACTGCCATGATGCTGCACATGTGATCAGTTATAACACCAGCCATTGGATGGTTTGCCAGTCTGGTTGAGAGCACAACCAATGGGAGGGTTACATTCCCGGCACGTGCCGGAAATGTGACTTTATTTGAAACGGTTAAATGGATGGGTTTACTTCCGCTTTAAGCATCTAACTGCCCTCATTGTGGCTCTGACACTGACCATATCTATTCCGCTGATTCTGGTCCTGTCCAATTATATCCACTTTTTGGGATCAAGATGCTAACTTCTGTCATCAAGATGCATTGTTTTTTCTGAAGGGTACATATGGTGCTCATGGTGGACCCCGTATGATGTACTTTTTAGCCGGCAGTAGATGAGGGGGGTAGCTGGTGGGACCCCCACCCCCTCGCCATCTGTTCTCTTTTGTGTGCGTTCCCTCCCCCCATCTCCCTCCCCTCATTTTCTGTTATACTAGCTCTTTTCTTTCTTATATGAGCCTTACTACAACTAGCGGTTGTGGAGCTGGGGGCTGACTGGAGTAGTCGGCTCTGGCCCCTGGACCACCATGGACTTACTGAACGATTAGGATATGAATAGCTTTAATGAACCCGCATTCTCAGTTGGTTCTGATAGACTTCTAGACAGGTAGCTTGCCAGTATGGAGAATAGACTCGGTTACGATAGAGAGGCCACTATATTCTTCAATTTTGAACACTCATTGTTATGCAAATGTTGTATTACAACTCGTTTCTTTTTCCTTTTACTTATTTAGTATGTAATCTGTATACAACTATATGATGTGCTACAACTGGAACCCTTTTTCCTATTTCGCTATAATACGATAAGTTTCTCGAAAAACTACAATAAAATGTTTATGCAAAAAAAAAAAAAGAAGCTCACTTTGTATATGAGGTATCACACCAAAGTATCCTCAAAGATCCACTTCTGCTGTTCAGCTACGGCACAGTGGCCCCTAACCCTATGATGGGCCAACCAAAAAGTACCCTGTATTATTCACAATGGACTTACATATATCTATCCTTAAAAAGTGGATTCTCCCTACAGCACTTACTGTTGCTGATTTTAAAAAAGAGCTAAAGCTTTTAATATCCTGTACAGAGAAAAACTAGGACGCACAATTACAGAACTATGCTCCCACAAATTGTTTCTTTACCAGATGGCGGGCCTTCATGGAAATGACTAACCAGGTCAGAAATAACATCACTAATGACATTGTTCCAGTTTACAGAGTGGTATGCCAAAGCAGTCCTAGGCATCACTAAAGGTGCACTATGCATCTGACCCCTTTCCCGCTCTACGAATTCTCAGGGGTACAGTATGTCTTTTTCCAGCCTGAACCACTGTTTCTTATTGTTTATCCTAGAACACAGTCTCAATTATTTTACTATTAAGTATTGTTACACTGTGGTTTGTTTATTCTTAGGTTGTATTATGTTTCCTATCCTTCCCTATCACCCCCAAGCTGTACATACACTCATCAGCCAATTTATTAGGTAAATAGGTACACCTGTTCAATTGCTTGGTAACACAAATTGCTAATCAGCCAATCACATGGCAGTAACTAGACTTGGTGAAGACAACTTGCTGAAGTTCAAACCGAGCATCAGAATGTGGAAGAAAGGGGATTTAAGTAACTTGAGAATGGTCCAAAAAAGAGAAAATATCCAGTGAGCAGCAGTTGTGTGGACAAAAATGCCTTGTTGATGTCAGAGGTCAGAAGAGACTGGGCAGACTAGTTCAAGATGATAGAAAGGCAACAGTAACTCAAATAACCACTCGTTACAACCAAGGTATGGATAATACCATCTCTGAACGCACAACACAATGAACCTTGAAGCAGATAGGCTACAGAAGCAGAAGACCACACCGGGTGCCACTCCTGACAACTAATAACAGGAAACTGAGGCTACAATTCACACAGGCTCACCAAAATTGGACAATAGAAGATTGGAAAAAACGTTGCCTGGTCTGAAGAGTCTCGATTTCAGCTGCGTCTACATTCAGATAGTAGAATTTGGTGTAAACAACATGAAAGCATGGCTCCATCCTGCCTTCTATCAACGGTTCAGGCTAGTGGTGGTGGTGTAATGGTGTGTGGAATATTTTCTTGGCACACTTTGGGCCCCTTAGTACCAATTGAGCATTGTTTTAAATGCCACGGCCTACCTGAGTATTGTTGATGACTATGTCTGTAACAACATAGTTTAAGATATTCCATTCCCGAACACACGACAGCTACCAGACACTCCAACCAGCCGAATAAGACCCCATACAAATAATTCTCCCTCCACAAACGAGACAACGCTCTGCGTTGAGGTTTCCAAAACAGGGAATGACTCTTTATTTTCCACATGGTAACATATCTTTCGTCAAAACACCCCCCCCACCCTTGGGAAACAGGGCAGGTTAGACTGTCCAATGACAATGGGGATACAGGTCAGGTGCGTTCCAACTTCTCATCAGTACACAGTCTTAGCAGGGGGGGGGTTTGCTGGAGTGATTCCCCCCCCTTTCCTCACAGCAAGACACTTAAACATCCCATAATAGGCAGCCAGGCTGTCTACCAAGCTCCAATCCACATCATCACAAACAACAATGAAAAGGTCTTTAGGTGGTTGGAGGTGATGACATTAACATCTTTCAACTAACATGTTGAATTCAGAATCAAACACACAGTAAATAGTTCTTTACAGATATCCTGGGGAATATTGTGGAATAATATTACAGACCCATTTTAAAGCAATCCAAAACATATTCTCAATGTCCATTATTTTCTGGCTCATGCTTTCTAAGAACGTCTGGGTTCCACGGGCCCACCCGTTACATCTCTCCCCTTTCGGCAGGAGACTAACACAGGAGGAGACCCCAGACGGGTTGACTCCGAAGTTAGTCCATAGTTCCATTCCTCTAATGCCTGGACAACCCATCAGCATTGCCATTTTGCTTACCGGGTCAGTAGCTGATGGTGAAGTTGTAAGGCCGCAGGGCGAATAATGGAATTCAGTTCTGGAACAGTCACTTGCTTTGCTCTCTCAATGGCTCCCAAAACTTGTTGCTAATGCTCTTGGGAGAGGTAAGGCAAAACCTGGGCGCAAATACCATTTAACCTTTTGACAATTATAGCCTGTTTGTGCATTTCAATGTTCAAGCCATGGGACATCTCATAATACATGACGTAGTGTCGTTGCATCTCCGATTTCTCACATTCCAATTTTAGACTGTGATATTGTGCTTGATCTAAGGTACATGTCGGGGAAGATAGTCTTATCCGGGTCTCGGCAGCAAGTGGGTCGGTTCCAGCAGCACGGATCTGGGCACAGGTAGTCACTGGGTTGGCTTCAGCGTGGCCCATCGGGGCGTAAGCACAAACGAGGGGGGCCAAATCATTCCCCAGTAGTACATCCGCTGGCAAATCCTTTGTCACCCCCACATTCACGTGTTCCGAACCAACCCCCCAATCCAGGTGAACACGGGCAACGGGTAGCCGGAAGACGGTGCCTCACGCTACTCTTACGGCTACAGTGTCTCTGGTATGTTGGCTCTCTGGGATGAGGTTCTTCTGTAGTAGGGTCATGGTGGCGCCAGTATCACGTAGGCCATTGGCTACCTTTCCATTGACCCAGACAGTCTACCTGTGTTGCTGCCGGTTGTCCCGGTTAGCTGCTTGTACTGGATCAGCCTCGTGCAGGACGCCCCAATGTTCCTTCTCCTCAATGCAGTGGGCCACAGGCATGGATGTGTGGGGGTTCCCCCTTGCTGGCTGTCTCCATGACTGGGACTGCCTGGCTGGATTCAACGGATAGTCTGGCTTTTTGTGCCCTAGCTGTTTACACCCGAAACACCTGATGGGTTGTGAATAGTCTTGGGAGTTGAACCTGGGCTGGTGAGAATAAGTGGCCGCTGATTGATAATCCACCCGAGCTGCTGTCTTGACCACAGGGTTATCCAGTTTGCGGGCGTCTGTGTATTCGTCCGCCAAGCGAGCTGCTTCAGGCAAGGTGAAAGGTTTTCGATCCCGGACCCACTCTCTGACTTCCAGGGACAGTTTGTCAAAGAAGTGCTCCAGCAGGAACACCTGCAGCACCTCTTCCCCGGATTCCGCTTGGCATCCAGCAACCCAGTGGGATGCCGTGCGGTGTAGGTGGCATGCCCACTCGGTATACGAGTCTCCAGTCTGCTTGCTCGTCTCTCGGAACCGCCTCCGGTATGCCTCCGGTGTGACGGCATACCTGGCCAAAAGTGCTTCTTTTACCAGTCCATAGTTCATAATATCCTCGTCTGGGATGGCCCTGAACGCTTCACTGGCCCGGCCGGACAATTTCCCAGACAAAATGGTAACCCATTCCTCTGTGGGCACCCAGTGTAGGGCACATTGCCGTTCAAAATCAGCAAGGTACCCATCAATCTCCCCTTCAGTTTCAATGAAATTTTTAAAAGCAGCAAAATGTATCTTTCTCCTTTCAGTTGGTGCTGCTCTGACTTCTGCTGCTGCAGCACCTCTTTGCTGTAGCCAATTTGCGTCCACAGCCGCTATAACTCGGTCTATGATCTCCGCTGTAGGGTTAGGACCCTAATGTGCCAGTCTTATGTTAACAGCCCGATCAAAACTTGCCTCTTCGGGTGTCCTGTTTGTTACGCTGGGCCTTTCGGTTATGTTGGGTCTTTCAGCTCCATCCATTTCGAATAATTCTGCAATAATGTCCCTCTTCTTACGGTTGTTGGCCGGTCGGCCCCGGTTCTCCAGTAAGTCCTTGAGGGTAGAGTACTTTAGCCGTTCATACTGTGCTTCCATTGTCCTGTGTCCTCTTGTAGCTGTCCTTATAGGCTGTGGAATCACCCCACTGCTTGCCAACAATCGTAACGACAGGGGTTAACGTTGTTTAAGATATTCCATTCCCGAACACACGACAGCTACCAGACACTCCAACCAGCCGAATAAGACCCCATACAAATAATTCTCCCTCCACAAACGAGACAATGCTCTGTGTTGAGGTTTCCAAAACAGGGAATGACTCTTTATTTTTCACATGGTAACATATCTTTCTTTAAAACATACCCCCCCCACCCTTGGGAAACAGGGCAGGTTAGACTGTCCAATGACAATGGGGATACAGGTCAGGTGTGTTCCAACTTCTCATCAGTACACAGTCTTAGCAGGGGGGGGTTTGCTGAAGTGATTCCCTCCCCCTTTCCTCACAGCAAGACACTTAAACATCCCATAATAGGCAGCCAGGCTGTCTACCAAGCTCCAATCCACATCATCACAAACAACAATGAAAAGGTCTTTAGAAGTTAATCTGGATTCATTAACATTACAACAGGCAGCCAGGTGGTTGGAGGTGATGACATTAAGATCTTTCAACTAACATGTTGAATTCAGAATCAAACACACAGTAAATAGTTCTTTACAGATATCCTGGGGAATATTGTGGATTAATATTACAGACCGATTTTAAAGCAATCCAAGACATATTCTCAATGTCCATTATTTTCTGGCTCATACTTTCTAAGAACTTCTGGGTTCCACGGACCCACCCGTTACAATGTCCATCCCTTTATGACTACAGTGTACCCATCTTCTGATGGCTCCTTCCAGCAGGATAATGCACCATGTCACAAAGTTCAAATCATCTCAAACCGGTTTCTTCAATATGACAATGAGGTCACTGTACTCCAATGGTCTCCACAGTCACCAGATCTCAATCCAGTAGAGCACCTTTGGGATGTGGTGAAATGGGAGATGTGCAGCCGAAAAATCTGCAGCAACTGCGTGATGCTATCCTTTCAATATGGACCAAAATCTCTGAGGAATGTTTCCAACACATTGTTGAATCTATGCCATGAAGAATTAAGGCCGTTCTGAAGGCAAAAAAATTATTTTCACATGTGATTTGCACTAGCATTTTGACTACTAATCTGTGTGGATGTTTTGTTGCCGACAGGATATCTTTTAATTTAAAAATGTCTTAAAAAAACAGAAAATGGAAAAGAAAGAAAAGATCGAGAGCAGTTGCGATGTTGTCCACCCCCCCCCCCCCCATATACCTTTAATAATTATTACGACAACTACTAATAATAATAATAACATTCTATGCCCGTAGGGAGATCCTTCTCTAGCGGAAGTCTTCCCTGCCTCCTAGCATATCCTCCTGGCGCGCAGCCATAAACTCAGTACTACCACATTAGATATTTTGCTGGAATATATCTTTCCTATATATATGTAGACACAAAGGCTGTATTATATTGTGTCACTTGGTGTATGTTCTGGTTACTACCGTATTTTCTTGCATTAGGTCTGGAAATGGCCTGGATTGAGCGCCCTCCTGAGAAAGTTATTACCGGACATGATTTTAACGTCTCCTACAGAGTGTCTGTCCCCGATAGTTTCTATCAGAGAGTGGTCGATCTTAAAATTCTTCAATTCAGGTAAGTTATTTGAATTGCCTATTATGTCTCCATGCTTTGTTATATATTTGTTTTGCACTGACAATCTTGATGTCATTACTATATATAGCATGAAAGAAGAATGTTTCTCGTTGCTCAATGCTTCCTTCTCATTGGTCCACAGCTATATGGGAAAGACAAAGAAAGATCAAAAGCCTCGTACACACAATCGGATTTTCCGACGGGAATTGTGTGTTCACAGACTGTTGGCGGAAAATCCGACTGTTTGCATGCTCCATCAGACAATTGTTGTCGGATTTTACGCGGACAAATGTTGGATAGCATGCTTTAAAATTTTCCGCGGACAACGGTCTGTTTTTAGATTTTCCGATCGTGTGTACACTAGGGTGACCACATTTCCAAACTACCATTCAGGGACACCCTCCCTTCCCAAAAATCAGCTTGTGCTTTAACAAATCAAAGCACAGTGAAGAGTAAGGAGGCGGGATTTACAATTTCTCCAATCACAAGCAGGGGGTGGGATTGTGCTCCTCCAGGCATTCCCGGCCAGGACAAGTACTGTCAGTGAGTAGTGGTGTTGTAGCGGCCATTTTTGGGGGCATCAGATTGGCCTGGGGGTGGCTGTGTCAGTTTCATTCTGGGACACTGTATTGTCCTGGAATGAATGTGCCGGGACAGACCTGCGAAATGCGGGACTGTCCTGGGCAATCCGGGACACGTGGTCACCCTAGTGTACACAAGTCCGTCAGACAAAAGTCCAAAGTACAAACACGCAGGCTCGGAAGCAATGCTCACCAAACACGACATTAGCAGAAGGTGCCCAAAAGGGTGGTGCTCAAGAGCTGAAAAACCACGTAGTACGTCTAGTACGTCACTACGTTTGTGTTTGTTGGCCGACAATTGTGTGTCGTTTGTATGCAAGACAAAATCCAGGCACACGCCCTTCGGACAAAAGTCTGACGCTTGGTCTGCAGAAAATCCGATCGTGTGTACGAAGCTTTAATTGGCTGATGTGGACAGTAAGATCAGTTCTTGTTGCAGGAGACCAAATACTACAATAGTTTAAAAGCTCTCATATTTTGTGACTTTTTTCCTAGTAATGCCAGTGAAGCAAAACGGTTTTGTGAAGAAGTGGAGTGTCCCTCAAACTGGAAATACGCTACGGCAGAAAATTGCTGTATCTACCACGCAAATATCCACTCCTGTCCTTTGGAATTTATGGTCAGTAACGCTAGATACTTTTGTGTTATTAACATATATGCTTGATGCTCGATCTCATGACCTGAAACAAAGAGTCCCCAGTACTGTGCTTCTTGACCCCCCAGTACCATGCTCTCCTGAGCCCCCCCCCCTGTATTGGGCCCTCCTAAACCCCCTGTACTAGGGTGACCACATTTCCAAACTACCATTCAGGGACACCCTCCCTTCCCAAAAATCAGCTTGTGCTGTAACGAATCACAGCACAGTGATTGGACACAAGAGGCGGGATTTATGATTTCTCCAATCACAAGCAGGGGGCGGGGATTGTGCTCCTCCAGGCATTCCCAGCCAGGACAAGTACTGTCAGTGAGTAAAGCGGTGATGAGGCGGCCTTTTTTGGGGGCATCAGATTGGCCGGGGGGTGGCTGTGTCAGTTTCATTCCGGGACACTGTATTGTCCTGGAATTAATGTGCCCGGGACAGACCTGCAAAATGCGGGACTGTCCCGGGCAATCCGGGACACGTGGTCACCCTACCCTGTACACTCCCCTGCTGACCCCCTGTCCTTTGCCGTGCTGACACCTTGTTTTCTCTCCTGCTTTTTCCTGGACACTGCCCTACCTACTACTGACATTTGTACTCTGCCTCTGTAATTCCATCAATGGCTGTTTTTCTGTGATATTTTATGACGGCACTGAATGCGTATTTTAGTAGACCTTTTGGGGGTGCGAGCATAAAAGGGGGGGATACC
This sequence comes from Rana muscosa, assembly GCA_029206835.1. Classification (NCBI taxonomy): domain Eukaryota; kingdom Metazoa; phylum Chordata; class Amphibia; order Anura; family Ranidae; genus Rana; species Rana muscosa. Next base: position 62,083,057 of record CM055120.1, on the reverse strand, counting down.
TCCCAACTTTTTGATATGAGAATGAGGGACACCTTTCAGAAAAAGTATGCAGGCATGGGACACACCCCCTGCCACGCCCCCTTAAAGGAGAATTGTACAGAAAAACAAGATTGGTTAAACCCACAGGTGCTTTTTTACCACTACTATTCCTTTATATTGGCTTTTGGAATTTTCAAATGCAGCAATTTAGAAATCAGATGAAAGGTTTAGCGCTGGAAAACACTTTTTGAAAGATAAAAAGTGCATTTTATATACAACTATATGGATCAGACCACAATGAGGGACAAATAAGGGAAAAGAGGGACGGAGGGACATTGCTCCAAATTGGGGACAGTTGGCAGCTACAAGGGTTGCTACTTTCCCACATACAGTGTGAGTAGACGCACTTGTGGAGATTTAATTTTTTTCTATGAATGTGCTGTACGATGTTTGAAGGAACTCCGCTTCCAATATAGATAATGTATATGATTTTTTTTTCATCCATAACAGATGGCGGGTTATAGAAAATAACAAGGTTATTAATAACAAGGTCTCAAGATTTAGGAAGTGGTGGTCACAAGGAGGTCTGAGGGTTCTGGTCCCAGAAAGACTGAGAAGCGTTCTCTAGGGCAGCACCAGGTGTCCACTAGAAAAGAAAAGACGGAAGCGGGAGAGGCCTTATAGTGTAGTAGGTGTGCCCAAAAAATGACAATTAGCTCAAAAGGTTGAGGCAGGAGAAAAAAGGAAGAATAACTTACATCTATAAAGCTGCAGTCAATGCATGACCCTCCACCACATTTCCTCCAGTTGCCATACTTCTATCTTTACAGTCCAGGTCTGAGCTTTCCTTAAGTCACAGGGGGTGGATGCAGGCATTTCTCGTTTATGTCATAGCGTTTTTCTGTCATAGCGCTTTCTGTCAGCGTTCTGCCCCAGCATTCCTGTTTCGGCGTTCAGTCTCTGCATTTCTATCATACCGTTTTCTGCCCCAGGATTTCTGTTATAGCGTTTTCTGCCCCAGCATTTCGGTCATAGCGTTTTCTGCCCCAGCATTTCGGTCATAGCGTTTTCTGCCCCAGCATTTCAGTCATAGCGTTTTCTGCCCCAGCATTTCTGTCATAGCGTTCTGCCCCAGCATTTCTGTCATAGCGTTCTGCCCCAGCATTTCTGTCATAGCGTTTCTGCCCCAGGATTACTGTCACAGCGTTTCTGCCCCAGGATTGCTGTCACAGCGTCCTGCCCCAGGATTTCTGCCATAGCGTCTCTGCCTCAGGATTTCTGTCTCAGCGTCTCTGCCTCAGGATTTCTGTCTCAGCGTCTCTGCCTCAGGATTTCTGTCTCAGCATCTCTGCCTCAGGATTTCTGTCTCAGCATCTCTGCCTCAGGATTTCTGTCTCAGCATCTCTGCCTCAGGATTTCTGTCTCAGTGACTCTCTGTCTTAGCGTCTCTGCCCAGGATTTCTGTCTTAGCGTCCCTGCCCCAGGATTCTGTCATTGCGTTTTCTGTCATTTCGTTTTCTGTCATTGAGTTCTGCCCCAGCATTTCTGTCTCGGCATTCAGTCTCGGCTTTTCTGTCATGGCGTTTCTGCCCCAGGTTTTCTGTCATTGCATATCTGCCTCAGCGTTTCAGTCTCAGCATTTTCTGTCATAGCGTTTCTGCCCCAGGATTTCTGTCTTTGGGTTTCTGCCTCAACGTTCAGTTTCAGCATTTCTGTCATAGCGTTGCTGCCCCAGGACTTCTGTCATTACATTTCTGCCTCAGCGTTCAGTCTCAGCGTTTCAGCCGTAGCTTTTCAACCAGCGTTTCTGCCTTTAGCGGGGGGTTCTGTCATGCTATATACTCCGGTAGCTGTTTTCATCTTCGTTGATTGTCATGTCTCATCATATCTTCGTTCATGTTTGTACATGATTTAGTTGGCTAGGGCTCACATCTTGGGATCTGTCACGTCTATAGATCCATACGGGCTGAGGTTTCGTTTTTTTAAATGATTGTTGGCCACAATCTTCTTGCCTGTATACCATACGTCATACGATGCACGTTTATTCATTACACCTGTACGACTGCCCACCACGGTCTGTGGGTACACTAGCCCTGAGTGTTCACTTTTATTACCTGTCTCTGCGCTGTAGGTTGCTCGGGCTCACTCACCACACACGAGGGTGGGGGGGGGATGTAGCGTCATCATGTTCATTTCCGCGCGGTGGTCTTGACATTTCTGCTCATGTTCTCATACTTAGGTAGGCACAGAGGGGCGTTGTTGTTCTCATGTCTGGTTGTCTGTCATTTCTCTGGTTTGTGTTCTTTAGGTTGGGGCTGTATTGACATCTGCACCGATATCTACCACTCACGTCCATCAGTCCTGCCCGTTGTCAGGGCAAGTTGTTTGGTGCAGATGTCGTTTTGCCACTGGCCTCACCCTTGGGTTGGAAGCAGTCATCTATTTGCTTTCAGTTGACGTCCTGTTGGATTGAGGCCCTGGTTACCGCCCAGGGATTCATAGTGTCTCTTAGGGTGTGTGCTGAGCTGCGCCCCCTTGACGTTCCATAAGTGGTAGGTTGGGCAAATGTCGTCATGATTCTGGGTTCCACTCTTGGCTCTGATCTCTTGTCTAGGATTTTGCCTGGGGAACTGCTCAGGGACGTACGTCCAGTCATCTTGTTCCGATCCCCAGCCTGATCAAGAAAGGGGGGCTTCAGTCACTTTGGGCAAGACTGTATCATGCCATGAGACTTATTTCCCTGGGATGGAGTCTGGCACTTTTAACTCCTGCCAGTTATTCATTTTTGCACTCACCCTCTCACTTCCCCATACCAAGTATGGGTAGACCAGGGGTTGGGGGGCATTTCACTGAGCTACTTCACTGGTGGCCGTTGAAGTATTGAGTTAATCTCGGCCATCGTTTGCAGGGGCTCCTTGGGCCAGCCCTTGCTCCCTTTCCCCCACGTATCCTCTCCTTCATGCAGTTCTTTCTCATGTCTGGGTTGTCTCGGGCATCAGGCTCAATAATATCTTTCACGGGATGTTAGTTGGGTTCTGGGTAGCTTCGCAGGTTCTATAGGGGGTTTCTTCCCATCACTAAGACTTGAGTCGGTGGGTTTCTCCTGTCATAGGGGATACTTACCGGATACATATACTGTTGCCATCCGGGTGCCCGCTGATCCACTTGTCGCATTTTTACCTTCCCTTCTTCACCTAAATTTGTGTCTTTTGCCCTCTTTTCAGGCATACTGACCAGCTAGGCCAAGCACACCTCAGGCCTTGGTTCTTAGGAGTATCGCATTTCCCACTTGAAGACTCTGACTACGAGTGTAAGGCTGGCCGGAGGCCAGTCTGTATTTGTGGGAGGAGTCTGAGAGGGCTATTTAACCCTCCTCCTCTGTCAGGGCTGGTGTTGTCTGCGTTTCTGGGTTCCCACCCAGCCTTCATACATACTCATAGTACTTTTTCTTACATTCAGGGTATGCCCTCTTTTCAGGCATACTGACCAGCTAGGCCAAGGCACACCTCAGGCCTTGGTTCTGATGCCGTGTACACACGACCATTTTTAATGACGAGAAAAATTAAATTTTTTAAAATGGTCATTAAAAATGATCGTGTGTGGGCTTCAGAGCATTTTTCACGACGTGAAAAATGGCCATGAAAAAATTGGAACATGCTCTAATTTTTCTCGTAGTTTTGCTCAGAATCAAGTATGAGACGGGAGCGCTCGTTCTGGTAAAACTAGCGTTCATAATGGTGATAGCACATTCGTCACGCTGTAACGGACTGAAAAGCACAAGGCTGAAAAGAGCGAATCGTCTCTCAACAAACTTTACTAACGTGAAGGGTGGCACCATCCGAATGGAACTTCCCCTTTATAGTGCCGTCATACGTGTTGTACGTCACCGCGCTTTACTCAAGCATTTTTTTTTCCACGATAGTGTGTAGGCAAGGCAGGCTTGAGAAGAATCACGTCAAGAAAAATGCAGTTTTCTTCAATGACATTAAAAACGGTCGTGTGTACGCGGCATTGGGGGTATCGCATTTCCCATTTGAAGACTCTGACTGCAAATAACACTATACTGTAGGTGGATTTTGGAATCCTAAGCGCAGTGAAACACACATAAAATCCCATTGTTTGTAGACGCTATAACTTTTGCGCAAACCAATCAATATACGCTTATTGGGATTTTTTTCCCCAAAAAATTTAGCAGAATACATATTGGCCTAAATTGATGAAGAAATTATATTTTAATTTTTTTTTATTGGATATGTTTTATAGCTGATAGTGAAAAATATTGTTTTTTTTTTTTCAAAATTGTCTGTCTTTTTTTTTGTTAATAACGCAAACAATAAGAACCGCAGAGGTGATTAAATACCATCAAAAGAAAGCTCAATTTGTGGGGGAAAAAAAGGACATACATTTTATTTGGGTACAAGTTCGCATGACCGTGCACTTGTCAGGTAAAGTATCACAAATAATGGCCTGGTCGTGAACGGGGGAAAACCTTACGGAGCTGAAGTGGTTAAACTTCATATTGCAGGCTGCTGAGTTTTGATGGTCATCATAGCAATTTGCTCATCAAACAGCTCCATAAACAGGGTGGGAATTGTCCATTCATGTCCACAGACCAACAACTCAGCTGCTAGTCCTCTAAATTTGAGTCAGTCCAGAGGTTTATTATTTTACTGATTGGTCAGAGCAGCTTCTGCCAATTTTGTTACTCTGTTATTCAGTCTCTTTTTTCTGGCTCCAATTGTTGAAATTGTGACCTAATCCCTTGCTTGAGACCTCTATGCCTGGCCTGTATAAGCAGATACAATCATCGGCCGCAGACAGTTTTTATCACATAGCTGAACACCTTTTCCATCAGCGTGTATCTTTAGTGCAAGCAGCAGGTATAGCAGTCAGACAACAAGATCTGGCATATCAATAAAAAGAGGGTAGTTGCAGGTCAAAACATTGTAATGTGTTCCCGGATGCTGCAAGCAGATTGCATGTGTCCCTGAGACGACAAGTGGCCATCTTCATACCCACAAGCCCAATGGGAAGCAGGAAAAGGAAATACATCACAATATGGGCGGGAACAAAGAGGAAGGACATAAAAAGATGGTGCGATATGCACAAGATGGCGGTATAATAACTAACTATACTGTACAGAAGTCAAATAAACAATGTTTTTTAAGGAAATTAATTACATAAATTCTCACAACACGTGTAACAGCACACTCTCTGTGAACTTTTTTTCTGGTTAGTGCAGTTTGAGCTGAATAACATGAAATAAAAAAATAGATATTAAATTAGCAATACAATAATATAGGAAATACTCCAGCCGAAAAATGTTTGGTTGTTCTGAGGGAAAAACTAGAACGTCTGTCAGGGTTTTAATGTTCCTGTTTGGAAGAATAAAACCCTGACAGAGGTTCTAGCTCTTCCCTCCTTGTGCAAAACATCCAATTTTATTTTTTTGCCTTGAGTTTATTTTTTTATATTATTGTATTGCCAATTTAATTCTGATTTGGAAGTAAGGGTGTAGGCAGGTATTCCCCTTTAATGTAGCCAAAGCATTATTTTAAATGTAATATCTGTAGCGGGCTCTTCCTCCCCTCTCCCCGTCCCCTCTATTAAAGTTCTGCTTGCAATGTCTCTGGTCTAGGGGTATGATAGGGGAGGGAGAGGGTGCCCTACGCCTGGCTTCCACCACAGATGTATAAGTGGTATTAGCAATGCCTTCCTTTACCTTCGGGCCTGTGCTGTGCATCGGATCCTCCCTCCAAGAGTCTCCGAGAACCTCGTCTGCCAGAAACTTGAGCCACACACCGTTAAAGTCCAACACTCCTTTATTTAGCACATAACATGGACTCCCTTGGCTATAGAACAGAAAAGGAGGTGTGTGTACGAATAGGCCCAGACACAAGTTCGATCCTCCACTCTCCTCCAAAGAGTGGGTTATGGTCTCCGCACGAGGGAAATTCACCTTCCGGACGGTCTCCGACAAGAGGCTCACCCATCACCGGCAGTATGCTGCACCGGGTCTTCAGATGAGGAGCTCTTCCCGGTCCATTACGCCCACCTCGGATTCAGGCATCCATCTCCGGAGTACCCTAGGATCCTTCCCTCGCGGGCACTGAGTGTTGGGCACTGAGCTCCGGACCGCCGTCCGAGTACCTCACTCCAGGCTAAAGGTGCCAAGGGTGGAACACGATCTCCGGTGGTCCTCTAGGCCTAGTCCGCCTAGAGGACAAACACGAACTCTGTCCGCAGGCTAAAGGTGCCAGGGACCAACAAAAACCGTGACCAAGATGGCCGGCCCCTTTTATCCCCTTTCCCAGCAAGCACGGCGGGTTCCCCGCCCCACCATACTGCTGCTCAGAGAGGACAAAAGTAAGCTCCGCACACAGCGGTATCCGTCCGTCGGCCCACAGTGACAGCGCCACCCAGTGGACCTTCGGAGATACACCACTGGTGTCACCGAAAAATTCAAAAACTTACGGCGGGAAAGTAAGTACCCGCTACATACTTCCCCCTGTTATTTGACACTGGTCCCCAGTGTCTGGAGTAAACCACATCCTAAACAACTGACATGATCCAGTCCAGAAACCACTAACAATTGAAAACAGAAAAAAAACTTTTTGGAAACTCTCCTAACGAAGAAGTTGTGTCTGAGCCCCTGTAATAAAAGAGGAGTGAAAGACAACACATTCAACATGAAATCACTTTTCAACATTTTACTTTCCCCCCCCATCCTAACTAAAGACCTCCTCAGAGTATGTAATCTTGCTGGGATGTCCTCCTGTAGAGGGAAAAGAAATAACATTTTACATGTAAAACCCTGACACATGTATCCGTGTGTATGAGGAAAATAAATTTCTCCTAAAAGAAATTCCTGTTTCTCCAAAGAGTGAATGCGTGAGAAGTGTTTGTAACGTTGCACGACACTGCCACCTGGTGACAGCCTCGCGGTAACTGCACCCGTGGAACTTCTCCTTTCTCTCTAACCCTATCTACCCCAGAGTCTGTGGTCTCCTTGCAGTAAGATAGAAACAAACAGGAACAGTTCCCTTTTTTTTTTCTGTGGGCACACAAACACAATCTCCCCAGAAAATTCAGCAGCATGATAAGATTGGAGTCTCTCTCCTAAAGGTAGAAACGGGGATGTGGCAGAATCAGTGGCTTCAAGTACTGATCCATAGTCTCTAGATGGTACTCTACATCTTCGCCTTCTTTGTGTCTGATCACTACTTTGTCTGCGTGGATGTGTCTTCCCACCATCCATTCTGCCTTGCAGTCTTTGAAGCGCTGTAAAGCCTTTGGAGAACATGTTAGGTATCTGCGAGCATCTGGAACTTTGAGGTGGGTCCACAAAAGTCATTGTACCAGCGCTCCCGGTACACTTCCACCTCATATAGCAAGTCCTTCGATAAGTAAGGGTACTCCCAGCCGTACTCCGCTGCAACCTTTTGACTAAATAAACGCTGTAATCTTGCCTAAGGAGGCATAATAGCTTTTTCCCCTTCACCAGGCAAAACAACTGAATCTGGGTGACGAGGTGCCTTGACCACCTCCATTCTGGGCATTGGGGGCCGCAACAACAGTCTCTTGACCCCAGTGTCAGATACAAATGGTGCCGGGGATGCAGGGACAAGTTGAGGAAGAGATTCTCCTTCAGGCGCTGACGCCTCCACCCTGGGTGTGCTCTCCCCTACAGACATAGGTGAATTCCCACTTCCACGGAATGAAGCAAGCGGTACCTTGTCCCAGCCCTTCTTGGCAAACAAGTCATCTATCAATGCATCATCTCCCGCATCAGAAAGAGATTCCAGGTCAGAGGTGGCACACACTTCCACGGGTATGTAGCCCTGTGTGGAAACAGAACATCCACACTCCGGGGACTTGCTAGGCCATGCCGTCTCAACACCTCCTCCCTCACACCAAGTCTTCTCTGCCGGCTTACCTTGACCTTTCCTGGGGTGTCCGGAACTCCCGTCAACGGATCCCTCTGGGTCTGGCGTAAGCATGCGAGACGGTCCACCACCACCGCTGGTCGGGGCTACCACGCTGGTTCTTTTCTTCGGTGGCGGACGCTGTGAGACAGTGGTGACCGAGTCAGCATTCTCGGATTTCTCCCGTTGATGTTTCACGACCTCCTCCGCGGTCGCTGCAGTGTGCGCAGGGGTGACTCTCACAGCCGCAATTCCTCCCTTCTGAGTGACGGTACCTGAAGCCCGGCCTGGTAAGATGGTCTTCGGCCTCTCAACCTCCGGATCCACTTCAAACGTGAACTCCCCACAGGCCTCACGACGTCCGAACGGCTTCAACAGGCATACCAGTCCCGAACACCCAGGGCAAATCATACCCAGGGCCTCAACGTCCATACATGAGTATAGGGCGAATCGACCCCTCGGCTTCAGTCGGATCCCCCTATCCGTTATCGGAGCAGCAGCAGTCAATGTTGTAGTTGCCGGGTGAACCGGAATCCATGAGGCGGGTCCAAACATGGCGACCTGTTGCTGTTCCATCTCACACTGCAGAGTTTTTCGCGCCAATGTCCCACGTGTAGTCCGTCACACGTATTGGACTCCTCCCCTTTTTGCTCCAGTTCGCAGGCTTTTCCACTTTGCTTGGTTGAGACACGCCCACGAACTAAGCGGCGGGGGTTGTGTCTGGTGGCGCAGTGCAATTAAAAACCCCCACGTCGCTGAACTGGAGGTCTCAAAGGGTTCCCTCCATTGTAGAATGGCTTAACAGGGTCTCTGACATCTACAAGATGGAAGAGACGCTGACACAGACCACTGATGAGGTGGAAAAATTTAATGAGACATGGCAGCCCTGGCTGCTCTTTAAATACTCAGCTGAATACACTGATATTATACCGCCCCCTCCAGACTGAGACTGTTTGCATAGGGTACACAGACCAAATTTGTCCTTCCACTTCTGCTTTACATACTTTTCCTCTTGATTTCTTCTCTCTTTTCTCTTTCTCTTTGCTATTGACTGTTTATAAATTTTTTTCTTTTTTAGGCGCTAGTTGGTAATAGTGAGTACCGACTTGAAACGTGCTTGCATAAAGCCCCAGTGATGTACAAGTTTGTATTAACATATTATGTTCTAATAGGTCTTATTACCTAAACTAATTGGAATGTTGCAATAAGAGTAGTTGCGCCTACTCCTGTTTCTCTTTGTAACACTTTTTATTTGCTCAATAAACTTGTAATGTTTAAAAAAAAAACCCACGTGTAGTCCGTCACACTGCTGGGTTTTCCCCCTTTCACCACTCTTCCTGCGCGGGCCTTTCCCCTTCTGAGGTCATGTCCACGACTTTTGAGCAGGGCTGCACTTTGGCCTATTCGCTTAACTCGGTCTGGCAGACACCTTCTACCAAGTGATGCACAACACATATCCCGGACCCGAGCCCCCACGTGTAGCGGGCTCTTCCTCCCCTCTCCCCGTCCCCTCTATTAAAGTTCTGCTCGCAATGTCTCTGGTCTAGGGGTATGATAGGGAGGGAGAGGGTGCGCTACGCCTGGCTTCCACCACAGATGTATAAGTGGTATTAGCAATGCCTTCCTTTACCTTCGGGCCTGTGCTGTGCATCGGATCCTCCCTCCAAGAGTCTTCGAGAACCTCGTCTGCCAGAAACTTGAGCCACACACCGTTAAAGTCCAACACTCCTTTATTTAGCACATAACATGGACTCCCTTGGCTATAGAACAGAAAAGGAGGTGTGTGTACGAATAGGCCCAGACACAAGTTCGATCCTCCACTCTCCTCCAAAGAGTGGGTTATGGTCTCCGCACAAGGGAAATTCACCTTCCGGACGGTCTCCGACAAGAGGCTCACCCCTCACCGGCAGTATGCTGCACCGGGTCATCAGATGAGGAGCTCTTCCCGGTCCATTACGCCCACCTCGGATTCAGGCATCCATCTCCGGAGTACCCTAGGATCCTTCCCTCGCGGAACTCAGTGTTGGGCACTGAGCTCCGGACCGCCGTCCGAGTACCTCACCCCAGGCTAAAGGTGCCAAGGGTGGAACACGATCTCCGGTGGTCCTCTAGGCCTAGTCCGCCTAGAGGACAAACACGAACTCCGTCCGCAGGCTAAAGGTGCCAGGGACCAACAAAAACCGTGACCAAGATGGCCGGCCCCTTTTATCCCCTCTCCCAGCAAGCACGGCCGGTTCCCCGCCCCACCATACCGCTGCTCAGAGAGGACAAAAGTAAGCTCCGCACACAGCGGTATCCGTCCGTCGGCCCACAGTGACAGCGCCACCCAGTGGACCTCCGGAGATACACCACTGGTGTCACCGAAAAATTCAAAAACTTACGGCGGGAAAGTAAGTACCCGCTACATATCATTTTTACATTTTATTTTAAATTGTTATTGAGCAAAAACTGTATTCAAAGCCAAAACTTCGTTTTTTTTTTAATAGAATCGATAAGGTGTTAGTGCTAGTCAGCTTTTAACCCCTTGCTTACTGGGCACTTATACCCCCTTCATGCCCAGGCCAATTTTCAGCTTTCAGCGCTGTCACACTTTGAATGACAATTGCGCGGTCATGCAACGCTGTACCCATATGACATTTTGTATCATTTTTTTTTTCACACAAATAGAGCTTTCTTTTGGTGGTATTTAATCACCACTGGGATTTTTATTTTTTGCTAAACAAACAAAAAAAAGACCAAAAATGTTGAAAAACAAAACAAATCGTCTTCCATATTTTGTTATAACATTTTGCAAACAGGTAATTTTTTGTCCTTCACTGATGTGCGCTGATAGGTGGCACTGATTGGCATTAATGAAGAGGCAATGATGGGCACTGATAGGTGGCACTGATAGGTGACACTGATGAGGCAGCACTGGTGGGCACTGATCAGGAGGCACTGATGAGGCTGCACTGATGGATGGCACTGATGGGCACTGATTGGCACTATTAGGCAGCACTGGTAGGTGGCACTGATAGGCAGCATGGAAGATGAGGCACTGATTGACAGCACTGATGGGCACTGATAGGTGGCACTGGTGGGCACTGATAGGTGGCACTGGTGGGCGCTGATAGTTGGCACTGATTAGCAACACATGCGGGCTCTAAGGGAACCAATGTCCTTCGGATCCCTCTAACAGAAGCTGTTAGCATGAAGAAAAATACCTGTCATGATCAGCTGTCATTGGCTGACAGCTGATCACATGGTAAAGGGCTGGCTGTGATTGGCCCTTTACCCAATCCGGTAAATGTAACTGAACGTGAGGAGTATTAGAAAAAAAATTGTCACCAGAACAAGAATGGGGGAAAGTCTTCCCATGGAACACTTTCTACAAAGAGGTTTCCTTTCACTTCCTGTTGGATCTACAAGACTGGAAATGAAAATATAACGAAAGGCAAAACTTTTTTTTCTTTTTTATTATTTTTAATAAAGAGGTATGGGTTTTACAGACTGCGAATACAGACACCATAACATGGATAAAGGCAGTTCAAAGAGAGTCACAGTACAGTCAATAATACAGCAATTTGTGTAAAACCCAAAAGGCCAAAGGTCTACAGTGGTAGCATTCTATCAAAAGTCCATAAAAACTTCTCAAACAACATAACAGAGACCGCTTTAGCCCAGAGTGCAAGTCCTTCATAAGTTTCCTGCCAGAGAGCTGTGTCCTGTACCTTTTGACCAAATATTTAAACAAATTAATAAGAGGGAGCAAACAAAAAGAACAGGAGGACAAAAAAAAAGAGAGGATGCAGGGGAAAGGGAAGGAAGGGGGGAGTAAAGGGGAGTGGGGAAGCGCTAGTAGGGGAGGGAACCCAGTCCAGGATGGAATAGTTGTCTCAATAAATAAATATAGTGCCTAGTAAAACACTCTAGGCAGAGCCTTACTGGTCGATCAACTCCTGGTGAGAGGTAGAGCAAGACATTTTCTTTAGTTTTGGATATAGTGCAGAGGGATTAGAACCCCTGCCAGTTTCATTACTGTCTGTGGCCCTGTAAGGACACTCACCCTCTCTATTTGTCCTGTTTACTGTTATCATTGAAAGTAATAGAAAAGGAAAATCTCAAATTTTGGGTTTTCCTCAAAAAGGTAAGAGAGGGGAAATCTTCCAATGGGGACTGTAGTTCTGGTAACCTGGGAATGTCCAAGGAATTCCCTTAATTTGCAGGGATTTCCTCTAACTTCCTGTTTGGCTATGGGACAGGAAGAGAAGGGAAATCTGTACAAATGGGACCCAGATAAGAGAAAACATTTGACAGGGGTTTTGACCCTACCTTGCTCTATCCAAAATGAAAAAAAGGCCTATAGTCCTACTTTAACCACTTGCCGACCGCCCCATAACAAATTTACTGCTACAGGGTGGCAGCGCTGTGCAGAATCACAAATATATATATATATATATATATATATATATATATATATATATATATATGTAGCGGGTATGTACTTTCCCGGGTGTAAATTAGAATTTGGAAGTGACACTAGTGATGAGTAGTTCACCGCGGCCCATTGGGTGGCGCTGTCGCCCTGGGTTGGGTTGGATTATCACGGTGTGCCGTCCTCCTTTTTGTCCTCCCTCAGCAGCGGTATAGTGGGGCGGGGAACCCGCCGTGCTTGCTGGGAGAGGGTATAAAGGGGTCGGCCATCTTTGTCACGGGGTTGGACGTCCCAGGCACCTTCAGCTGGTGGGTCGTGTCGCTCCTCTGGGTGGCTCAAGCCTAGAGGACAGCTGGAGGTCGTGTTCCATCCCAGGCACCTTTAGCCTGGTGTGAGGTACTTGGAAGGAGGTCCGGAGCTCAATGCCCAACACTGGGTTCCATGAGGGAAGGAGATCCTAGGGTACTCAGGGATCGGGTACCCGAATCCGGAAGGCGCAATGGACCGGGGGGAGCTCCTCATTTGAAGACCCGGTGCAGCATATTGCCGGTGACAAGTGAGTCTCTCGTCGGAGACCGCCTGGAAGGAAATTTACCCTCGTGCGGGGACCAGGATGCACTTCTAGGAAGGGAAGTGTCAACTCACATTGTGTCTTGGCCTGTTCGCATCCACACCTCCTTTCCTGTTCTGTTCTAACAAGGGAGTTCAACTGTTTGTGTTCAGGATAAGAAGAATAAAGGAGTGTTGAACTTTAATGGTGTGGAGCTCAATTTCTAACGGACACTGTTCACGGTGACTCTTGGAGGGAGGATCCAGGTGCACAACACTGACCCGAAGGTATTACAGAACTGTTGCTTATACCGCATTAACATCTGTGGTGGAAGCCAGGCGTAGTGTCCCCGCTCCCTCCCCTCTAAGGTACCCCTAGACAACAGAAAGACGAGATGAGAGAAAAAGGGGAGCGTGGGAGGAGGCCGCTACATATATATATATATATCAGTGGCGTAGCGTGGGTTGTCAGCGCCCGGGGCAAGGCAAGTAATTTGCGCCCCCCCTAACCTGCGGACTTTTAGCACTCCCCGAGTCCTATCCCTTCCCTTCCTACAATAGTATTGACCAGCCTGATTCCTACACTGACCACTACACTAACCTACCTGATTCCTATACTGACCACTACACTAACCTACCTGATTCCTATACTGACCACTACACTACACTGACCTACCTGATTCCTATACTTACCACTACACTACACTATACTGACCACTATACTACACTGACCTACCTGATTCCCACACTGACCACTACACTACACTGACCACTACACTGACCACTATACTACACTGACCTACCTGATTCCCACACTGACCACTACACTGACCACTATACTACACTGACCTACCTGATTCCCACACTGACCACTACACTGACCACTATACTACACTGACCTACCTGATTCCCACACTGACCACTACACTACACTGACCTACCTGATTCCCAAACTGACCATTACACTAACCACTATACTGACCACTACACTACACTGACCAGGGCCAGTGTAAGGATTTTTGCCACCCTAGGTGAAATCTAGTTTTGACACCCCCATTGGCTCCGCCCCTGACTATATTGTGTAGGTGGAGATTTTTGTGGCGCCTTCCAATGACCCCCCCCGCCTTATAGTGGAGGTGTGCTGTGCAGTGTAGTGGAGGTGTGCTGTGCGGTGTAGTGGAGGTGTGCTGTGCGGTGTAGTGGAGGTGTGCTGTGCGGTGTAGTGGAGGTGTGCTGTGCGGTGTAGTGGAGGTGTACTGGGATTGTGATGTCCAGGATGGCATAGCTGTAAGACAGGTGGGGGGAGTGGGCTGGTGTGTGAAAGTCCTGTGGATCTCATTGTTCATAGAACACACAGTAAGTGTCCATGCCTCCACCCACGTTTCTCTCCTGTCCCTGTGTGTGTTGTACCCCTATTTATGGACCCCTCTCAGCTCCCATACATGGACCCCTCATCTCATGTGACAGTCCCAGCTCCTGTTAATATCATCTCCCACTGATTCCATGTCCCCCCCCACCCCCATGGATGTGACAATCCCAGCTCCACTGATTTCCTCCTGTCCCATTCATGTGTATATAGAAGTGTGTCTTTCCTCTCTTCCCTCCATCTCTCCTCCAGGCTGCTCCCCCTCTCCTCTCCATTCCCCTCTTCTCCTCCATGCTGTGACTTTCCCTCTCCTGCATTCCTCTCTTCTCCACCCCCTGCTGCCTGCGCTCTATTCCCGGCTCCATGCTCTCCTTCCTCCCCAGCATTGGCTCAGCCTGCCTGGAAGAGTGTCAGCGGCTGCCCTCCTCCCGATCTCCGGTACCTTGCTGGAGTAATCCGACTCGCCATGTTCGGCACCTGCTTTGCTCTGCAGCCTCTGCTCGGCGATATTTCCCGCCATCATGTTCAATCTCAGGCGCCCTGTGGTTGGGCGTATGGGGTCATGTGCGGCGGCAGGGCTGGCCTGTCCACGATCGTGGTAGATCTTGGAGTCCCGCCTCCACCCATGTTCAGTCTCCTGCACCCTGTGATTGGGCGAAGGCGGGACTCCAGGATCTACCGCGATCGTGGACAGGCCAGCCCCACCGCCGCACATGACCTCATACGCCCAATCACAGGGCGCCTGAGACTGAACATGGTGGCGGGCACGGGGACATTTAGGAGGCAGCCACTGGGACACATACTGCCGGGCGCCCCCCTAAATGTTGCGCCCGTTGCGACGGCCCCCCTGCCCCCCCCACGCTACGCCAGTGAGATATATATATATATATATATATATATATATACACACATACATATACAGGTCCTTCTCAAAAAATTAGCATATTGTGATAAAGTTCATTATTTTCTGTAATGTACTGATAAACATTAGACTTTCATATATTTTAGATTCATTACACACAACTGAAGTAGTTCAAGCCTTTTCTTGTTTTAATATTGATTTTGGCATACAGCTCATGAAAACCCAAAAATCCTATCTCAAAAAATTAGCATATTTCATCCGACCAATAAAAGAAAAGTGTTTTTAATACAAAAAAAGTCAACCTTCAAATAATTATGTTCAGTTATGCACTCAATACTTGGTCGGGAATCCTTTTGCAGAAATAACTGCTTCAATGCGGCGTGGCTTGGAGGCAACCAGCCTGTGGCACTGCTGAGGTGTTATGGAGGCCCAGGATGCTTCGATAGCGGCCTTAAGCTCATCCAGAGTGTTGGGTCTTGCGTCTCTCAACTTTCTCTTCCCAATATCCCACAGATTCTCTATGGGGTTCAGGTCAGGAGAGTTCGCAGGCCAATTGAGCACAGTAATACCATGGTCAGTAAACCATTTACCAGTGGTTTTGGCACTGTGAGCAGGTGCCAGGTCGTGCTGAAAAATGAAATCTTCATCTCCATAAAGCTTTTCAGCAGATGGAAGCATGAAGTGCTCCAAAATCTCCTGATAGCTAGCTGCATTGACCCTGCCCTTGATAAAACACAGTGGACCAACACCAGCAGCTGACATGGCACCCCAGACCATCACTGACTGTGGGTACTTGACACTGGACTTCAGGCATTTTGGCATTTCCCTCTCCCCAGTCTTCCTCCAGACTCTGGCACCTTGATTTCCGAATGACATGCAAAATTTGCTTTCATCCGAAAAAAGTACTTTGGACCACTGAGCAACAGTCCAGTGCTGCTTCTCTGTAGCCCAGGTCAGGCGCTTCTGCCGCTGTTTCTGGTTCAAAAGTGGCTTGACCTGGGGAAAGCGGCACCTGTAGCCCATTTCCTGCACACCCCTGTTCACGGTGGCTCTGGATGTTTCTACTCCAGACTCAGTCCACTGCTTCCACAGGTCCTCCAAGGTCTGGAATCGGTCCTTCTCCACAATCTTCTTCAGGGTCCGGTCACCTCTTCTCGTTGTGCAGTGTTTTCTGCCACACTTTTTCCTTTCACAGACCTCCCACTGAGGTGCCTTGATACAGCACTCTGGGAACAGCCTATTCGTTCAGAAATTTCTTTCTGTGTCTTACCCTCTTGCTTGAGGGTGTCAATGATGGCCTTCTGGACAGCAGTCAGGTCGGCAGTCTTACCCATGATTGCGGTTTTGAGTAATGAACCAGGCTGGGAGTTTTTAAAAGCCTCAGGAATCTTTTGCAGGTGTTTAGAGTTAATTAGTTGATTCAGATGATTAGGTTAATAGCTCGTTTAGAGAACCTTTTCATGATATGCTAATTTTTTGAGATAGGAATTTTGGGTTGTCATGAGCTTTATGCCAAAATCATCAATATTAAAACAAGAAAAGGCTTGAACTACTTCAGTTGTGTGTAATGAATCTAAAATATATGAAAGTCTAAAATTTATCAGTACATTACAGAAAATAATGAACTTTATCACAATATGCTAATTTTTTGAGAAGGACCTGTATATATATGTAGCACTACCCCCGTAGGAGCTGCTGTTTGTTTGATTTGGGTCTACGTCCTGCCTATCAACCCCTGGAAGTGGCTCAAACCTTCCCTTAGCACAACTGATATGAATAAGGAGTGTGAGACCTGTATTGAGTATTAGGAGACACAATCCTGCATACATCACACAATAACCTGTAAATGTTATTACCTTTGCTGGTCACTAGTCCTAAGTGACAGAGATACTTCACACAAGTTATATGCTTAATCAAAGGTACCTTTACTCAGTATAAAAGGGAAGGGTAAAGAATCACATTAATACACACAGTTGACTCTGCATGCGCATTGCAGAGTCAATAAACCAATAAGGATAGGTATCACTGAGATTAGGTAATAACAGGAAATAACATCAGCTATATATATGTACATGTATCTATATGTGTCTCTGCACGGCTAACTGGTTGCTCGCGAGCTCCCCCTTTGTTGCAATACCTTGCACGTGTTCATTCCCTATAATAGGTAAGCAAGGCCTATCTGCGTCCCACTCAAAGTTCCTTTCTCCAATGAAGTCTTCGCTAGCCACCGTCGGTGCACAAGTTAAATTGTAATCCACAGGGTTTCAACAAGATGCTGTAATTATCCGCAATATACCTGAGTACTTGTGTGCCTGCCACCCACTAATGACGGATGCACCAATCTCTGATCACATAATCTCCAGTGAGATACACTAGGCCGCAAGCTGTGGCGTGATAGGTGAAGTGTGGCTGGCACTAACCAAATCACTTTCCTCTAAGGTAGTAGTCAATTCTGGGCAGGTGCCCTTCTCACCAAACAGGCCCGACTTTCAGATAGTCTCCTCTGGCTTGTCCCGGTCACTCGATCTCCACGCTTCTGCTTCAGCTGCAGTCTCCGGACTCCGTCACTAACAGCATATGGTGATGGACGACTCCGGTCTCTGCTGGGCAATCACAGGACGCTGTGGACGATCCTCTGCTGGCAATCACTCAGGCACTCCCGTAATTTAGGCCCAGGCTTCTGGCCTAATCCTTAGGAAGCAGGCCTCCGTGCCAACTTCCTGCTTG
The DNA here is from genome assembly GCA_029206835.1 of Rana muscosa. Lineage (NCBI taxonomy): Eukaryota > Metazoa > Chordata > Amphibia > Anura > Ranidae > Rana > Rana muscosa. The sequence goes on along the minus strand of CM055120.1, from coordinate 62,065,235 downwards.
ATTGAGAGCTGGATCCAGAGAGAGAGAGACGCTGGCCCCTCCCCTGGTTTAAGTAGTCTGCCCAGAATGCTTTGCGGTGTTGCAATGCACCCTGGGTAATATAGTCTGTCTTTTACTAAAAGCAACAAAGTCTTTTCTCCTAGCTGATATCTGTCCCAAAGTGCATTAGTTGCATTGTAACACTTATACCACCGGAGGGAGCCGGATTCCTTCTTACATATGGACATCCTGCTACACACTCCCCCCACTTAAAGTCTTTGGTCCCCAAAGAGGACAACAGTATGTAACCTAACACATACTTTGGCAATACCTGCAGGGAAATTTGTTAGTTTATGCATGACAATAAACAACTTGCCTTTTCATAAGCAGGATTTAAACTTAAACAGCTCATATCATAACACAGAGCCGACAGAGGAACCTCCCACCAATTATCACAAGGAGGGAGGTTGTCCTGTATACGGACCACCGACACTTGGGTGTCTGTTTCAGATGTGCTAGGGAGTGAGCTGGGGTTGTCTTCTACTGAATCTGAATCTGGAGTGGAAGAGCTAGACTGATCAATGGTTCTCTTAGAAGTGATGATGGCCTCCTCAGAGCATTCACCCAATTGGTCGTACGTCAGTCTTTTTGGGGGGTGAATTACTCTTCTTTCCCTCTGCTCTTTAGGTATCATATTCTCAAGGACATTGGGGCTGGCTGTTTCTAGAAGCTCTTCAGGGGCTTCCTCATCTAGTTCAGGCATGTTGGGCTCCAGAACTTCAGGAGCGTCCCGCTCTCCTTCAGATAGAGACAACGACCCTTCTTCTGGGTCTTCCATTGACAAAGAGTCTGAGTCATCAGCTACCTCCTCAATGAGAATGTTTGAAGGCACGAATTCAGGAGCTTCTGCCCGAAGAGTTCCATTGTCAACTGTTTTGGGTGAGGTTTGGGAGGTGGTCATGGGTTCTGGCAATTGGGATGACCACAACCAGTCAGATTCTGCTTCTTTATCCTCTTGACCTTCATTGTCAGAGTCTCCATCTCTCACATCTGGAAGCACTGTTTGAGATCGGGTGATGGGTCTGGAACCTTGAGAAGTTGAAGGGGTTTCTTGTGAGTCAGATGCAGGAGGCATGCGAACTGCCTCGGAGAGGGGCAACAAGTGATTCCTGTGCCAGGTCTTTAACGGTCCCACGCTTCCTTCTGGCCTAATTTGGTACACAGGAAGGTTTTCCAGCTTCTTGCAGATAACATAAGGTTGGGATTTCCAACGGTCAGCCAACTTATGTTTTCCCGGAATTCCCAAGTTCCTCAACAGCACTCTATCTCCTGGCTGTAAATCTTGAATTCTGACTCTTAGGTCAAAGTTTCTTTTATTTCTCAGCCCCCGTTGGTCAGATGCTGCTTGGGATTTTTCAAAAGCTGTTTTCAGACTCTTTCTCAATCGGTCTACATACCCCTTGTGGGATGCTGCTGAGGTATGATCCAGCGATATGCCAAAGGCCAAGTCCACTGGCAACCGAGCCTCCCGCCCGAACATCAAACGGTATGGGGAATACCCGGTGACATCACTGGCAGTGCTATTGTAGGCATGCACTATGGCAGCTACATGCTTGCTCCAATGCTGCTTTTTCTCTGAACTCAGAGTCCCCAACATATCCAAGAGAGTCCGGTTAAACCGTTCAGGCTGAGCATCTCCTTGTGGGTGATAAGGGGTTGTCCTGGTCTTCTGGATGCCTAACAGGTCTAATAACTTCTTTATTAATTTGCTTTCAAAGTCTCTGCCCTGATCTGAATGAAGGCGTTGGGGTAGACCATAGTGCAAAGAATTTTTCTACCAGTACTTTGGCTACTGTTGAGGCCTTCTGGTCTTTTGTTGGGAATGCTTGAGCATATCTGGTAAAGTGATCTGTTATCACCAAGACATTCCCTTGACCACTCAGATCAGGCTCTAGGCAAAGGAAGTCAATGCACACCAGTTCTATAGGTCCCTGACTTTGCAGATGGCCCATTGGGGCTGCTTGACGTGGCAAGGTCTTCCTTTGAATGCATCGGACACAGGAATGGCAATATCCTTCCACTTCAGCCCGCATGCAGGGCCAATAGAACCTATCCCGTACAAGGTGAAAAGTCCGTTCGGACCCTAGGTGACCATGGTTGTCATGGAGGGCAGCTAGGACCGCTTCTCGATATTTGGCTGGTAGAAACAGCTGCCACTTCTCTTCTGAGTCGTCAGAGGGGCCCCTTCGGTAGACCACCCCTTGACGTATGTGTAGCCGATCCCACTCCCTGCGCAACAATCGGGCTTCTCTTGGGGAGTCTGTTTCAAGCATCTCGGGATGCTGGCTTTCCAGGGCCTTTATCAGGAGTTTCCCTAAAGAGTCTTCTTCTTGCTCCTTTCTCAAATCCCTTTTTGTCAGCTTGGGCAAGCCCTCCCCTTCGACTTGGGTCACACTGCAATAGCACTTCGGTACTCCAACAGCTGAGACCCCAATTTCTTCGGCTCTTGACCCACCTCTGGCTTGAAGTTCTGTCCCCTGATATAGGGCTCGCACTCCCTCTGGGTCTAGTTGGGCCCATTCTTCGGTAGGGTCGGTGGGGGCATGAGACCTCCTGGACAGGGCATCTGCATTCCTATTTCCCACTCCGGGTCGGTACTTCAAGCTGAAGGTGAAGCTTGAAAGGGCAGCCAACCACCGGTGTCCCGTTGCATCCAACTTGGCAGTGGTCAGAAGGTAGGTGAGCGGGTTATTATCTGTCTCCACCACAAACTCCGCCCCATATAGGTAGTCTCTCAGTTTGTCTACCACTGCCCATTTCAAGGCCAGAAATTCAAGCTTGTGGGTGGGGTAATTCTTCTCAGCAGGTATCAGGCTCCTGCTCACATATGCGATGGGTCTTAGGTAACCATCATGTTCCTGGTACAGCACCCCACCCAGCCCATCTCGGCTGGCATCTACATGCAGTTCATAAGGCTTCTTTGGATCAGCATAGGCCAGGACTGGTGCAGTGGTAAGACTCTTCTTTAACATCTGGAAGGCTTCCTCGCACTCCCCTGTCCACTGGTCTTGAATCGACTCTTTGGGCCTTCGGGGTCCCATGGTGAGTTTCACTGGTTTGACCAGCTCTGGAACATCATCTTCCCCTTCGTTTCTGAGTAACTCGTTCAGGGGTCTGGCAATCTTGGCGAATCCTTCTACAAATCTTCTGTAGTAAGAACAGAACCCCAGGAATGACCGAAGCTCAGTCACGTTGGTAGGTCTCGGCCAAGAGGTGACGGCATCCAGCTTCTCTGGGTCCGTGGCCACCCCTTCTGCAGAAACGATATGGCCCAGGTAATAGACTGAGGACTGGTAAAATTGACACTTCTCTGGGGAGAGTTTCAGGCCCTCTTCACTGAGCCTCTTCAGGACCTTCTCCAGTCTCTCTTCATGCTCTTCTAGGGTTCTCCCGAACACGATGACGTCGTCCAAATATACCAGTACCTCTATTAGATTCATGTCCCCGACGGTTCTCTCCATTAGCCTTTGGAAAGTGGCGGGGGCTCCTGATAACCCTTGAGGCATACGGTTGAACTCAAAGAACCCCACAGGGGTGATGAAGGCTGTCTTCTCCCGATCCTCAGGGTGCATGGGGATTTGGTAATATCCACTTTTTAGATCCATTACACTGAACCACTTGGCCCCTGACAGACTCTGCAGGGCGTCTTCAATTCGGGGAGTGGTGTATTGATCTGGGATGGTCCTTCTGTTTAGTGTTCTGTAGTCGATACACAGTCTCAGCGACCCGTTCTTCTTTCGGACTACCACTATTGGAGAAGCGTAAGGGCTCCTGGATTCTCGAATAATCCCCGTCCTCTTCAGCTCAGCCAACTGTTCCCGCAAGTCTTCTAAGTCACCCAGTGGGAACCGTCGAACTCTCTCTCTAAAGGGCTTATCTTCTTGTAAGCGTATCTTGTGAGTGGCACTCCTTGCGCACCCCACATCGAACTCATCTTTAGAGAAGATCTTTTCCCACCTTGCAAGTTGAGCTTTGGCCCTTTTTCTCCATTCTGGTGGGAGGGCCGTGTCTTCAGAACAGAGCTTCTCTATGGTGACTTCACCCCTTTCTTCTTTCTTCAATTCACACGGGGCAATGGGGGTGGCTGGATTCACCTGGCCCAACAGCATTCTGGCCGGCACCTTCACTGGTGTATTAGCAGTGTTCCTTATACTCACTGAAACCCTCCCATGGCTTTTCTGTAGGGCCTTCAATGGGATCACTTCGGGGATTACTTCAATCCCTTTCTGTCTTTCCTGTGGGCCTGGTTCGAAGACAATGAAGGGGCCTGGCTGTTTCCATGTGAGCTTGACAGAAGCCCTCAGGCAAGTCACCTCTCCCGGTTGTAATACCTTCTCCGTCTTGTCTAGCTTCCAAATCTTGCCAACTCCCTCAGCCGGGGCCTTCTGCTCCAGTACCAGGCGCTGGTAGGCTTGCCTTAACATGGGGTGGACTCTTGTGGTCGGGGCTTCTTCCTGTTGGGCCAACGGTGTCAGCAGTCGCCTGACTAGATCAGTGTTGGTCCCTATGATGAGTGAGCTCTTGCTGGCCCCTGGTGGGCGAGGGCACACTACTGCCAGAGTATCGAAGGTCTCTGTCTCCCCAGGCACTGAGGGATCAAAAGTCAACTTGATTGGCAGGTAACCGTCATAGGGAAAGCTCTGAGTTCCAATACCCCATATTTCCAGTTCCTCTAATTTCTGTAGGGGCAGATGTTTAAGATGTTTATCATAGAAATCCCTGTACAGAAGAGTCACTTGAGCCCCAGTGTCAAGAAGAGCCTTGGTGTAGATCCCTTCTACTTGTATGGAGACTACTGGAGAAGGCCCCACTAACTTGGCAGGGAACTCCTTTAACACAGACTTCTTGCTGGGTTCAGTTACCTGTACCCTCACTTCTTTTTTTCTTGAGTTTCCGGTGGGTCTCAGTCCCTTCTGGGTCTGGTGTGCACTGGCCCTCTGTTCAACAGCAGCCTGAGTTGTGGGACGGGGCCTAATTGGCAGAGGTTTAGGTCCCTGACTCTGATGTTTTGGATCATTGGACTTCTTGAAGGAGTTCGTGGAAACTGGTGGGCGCCCAGCTGACTCCTTCACTGGGGCCCTCTGAAGTTTTCCGCCGGCTTGCGATATCTGGATGCAACTTCATCTGGGCTGGGACACACTGCTCTAACATGCCCGATTCCCCCACAATTGAAGCATGTTATCAATCTCTTAGGCTTCTGTACTAGTTCCATATTGGAGCTAGGAGGTTTTTTTGGTTCCTCTGACGTGCTCTTGTTGTGTGGCACAGAGGCCTGGCTAGTCAGCATGGACACCATTTCTACTAGTTGTGACACCTGGTTCTTTAGGAGTTCAACTTCTGAATCACCTTCTTCTGCACTTAACATTCTGACTCGGGCAGTTGGTTCGGTGTGTTGACTCCTCCTTTTGTCTTCCAACATGGCCTCCTCCTCCCTGACTATCCGGATCAAGTCGGGGTATTCCAGGCTGCTCCCGTCCCGCCAGGTGCGTAGCAATAATGCGATGGGGTCCAAGGGTTGAGCTCCCCTCAACACCTGCTGGGCACGGGCCTCATCCACTTTTCTTGGATCGATCCCTTTCTTCAGTAGGATCCGATGCAGGATCTTATCCAGGCGTCCTATGAATTCTGACAGCTTCTCTCCCTCTTTTTGGTAGCAATGCCCCAGCTGGTAAGTGAGTTCAGTGACGTTTTCCGTCCCGCCGAACACATTCTGCAGAATATCCAGATAATCCTGTGCATTGCAGTCCTTCTTGCTTAACTTGAGGTTACGTATGGCCTCCAGAGCAGGCCCCTTTAAGCTTTCCACAATCCGTTGTTTTTTTTGTTGTTCTGGCACCTCCCATTCTTCTAGGGCCTGAGTGGCGCCATCTAGCCACTCTTCAAATCCATCTTCCACTGAAGGTACAGGTTTCTTCCCAGAAAAGGTCCTGAGTTGCCTGTATCCTGACATCAGGTAGTCTGGAGGGTCCTTTTTACACTTGGTCACAATCTCCCCCAGGACAGCGCACAATTCTGAGCTAAGGGTGGTCAATGGTGGTGAACCGGGACCCTTTTGTTGGGCGCTCCCTCCTGTGCTGGGGCCTCCTGAAGTAGTGGATGTGGGGCCATCTTTATTCTCTTCTGGGTGTATCAGGAGGAGTTCTACTTGGTTTGTAGTTTTTATGCTGGCACCCTTGAAGTAGTCAGAGATTCCGTTCCTCCACTCACATAATGCATAGGTGTGGGGATTTACAGTATCTGTCTTTATGTCAATCACCCATGGCTTCCTGTCCGTAGACAATGCTCTCAAGACTGGAGTTAGCTGCTCCTCTACCCAGGCCTCTCTCTGGATTTCAACCACCAGGCCATTTCCGGGCAGGATGCCTTCATCCCTGCACCACCGGGCTACGGCAGCAAGGTCCATTTCTGTGCTGTAAGGGTTCTGTCTAGGGGGAAAGTTGATTGCAGAACCGTAGAATATCCCGGACGAGCCCCCACGTGTAGCACTACCCCCGTAGGAGCTGCTGTTTGTTTGATTTGGGTCTACGTCCTGCCTATCAACCCCTGGAAGTGGCTCAAACCTTCCCTTAGCACAACTGATATGAATAAGGAGTGTGATACCTATTGAGTATTAGGAGACACAATCCTGCATACATCACGCAATAACCTGTAAATGTTATTACCTTTGCTGGTCACTAGTCCTAAGTGACAGAGATACTTCACACAAGTTATATGCTTAATCAAAGGTACCTTTACTCAGTATAAAAGGGAAGGGTAAAGAATCACATTAATACACACAGTTGACTCTGCATGCGCATTGCAGAGTCAATAAACCAATAAGGATAGGTATCACTGAGATTAGGTAATAACAGGAAATAACATCAGCTATATATATGTACATGTATCTATATGTGTCTCTGCACGGCTAACTGGTTGCTCGCGAGCTCCCCCTTTGTTGCAATACCTTGCACGTGTTCATTCCCTATAATAGGTAAGCAAGGCCTTTCTGCGTCCCACTCAAAGTTCCTTTCTCCAATGAAGTCTTCGCTAGCCACCGGCGGTGCACAAGTTAAATTGTAATCCACAGGGTTTCAACAAGATGCTGTAATTATCCGCAATATACCTGAGTACTCGTGTGCCTGCCACCCACTAATGACGGATGCACCAATCTCTGATCACATAATCTCCAGTGAGATACACTAGGCCGCAAGCTGTGACGTGATAGGTGAAGTGTGGCTGGCACTAACTAAATCACTTTCCTCTAAGGTAGTAGTCAATTCTGGGCAGGTGCCCTTCTCACCAAACATGCTTCAGCTGCAGTCTCCGGACTCCGTCACTAACAGCATATGGTGATGGACGACTCTGGTCTCTGCTGGGCAATCACAGGACGCTGTGGACGATCCTCTGCTGGCAATCACTCAGGCACTCCCGTAATTTAGGCCCAGGCTTCTGGCCTAATCCTTAGGAAGCAGGCCTCCGTGCCAACTTCCTGCTTGATTGAGAGCTGGATCCAGAGAGAGAGACGCTGGCCCCTCCCCTGGTTTAAGTAGTCTGCCCAGAATGCTTTGCGGTGTTGCAATGCACCCTGGGTAATGTAGTCTGTCTTTTACTAAAAGCAACAAAGTCTTTTCTCCTAGCTGATATCTGTCCCAAAGTGCATTAGTTGCATTGTAACACTTATACCACCGGAGGGAGCCGGATTCCTTCTTACATATGGACATCCTGCTACATATACATCATTCTGCAAAGCAGGGAAAGAAAATTCATGACTTCCCTTAGTAAAATCACCAAACATAGTACACAAACACTGGCTAGGAACACAATTAACCAATTGATTGCCCTAGCTGTTTAACCCCCTTCTCAGCCAGCGTCATTAGTACAGTGACAGCGCATATTTTTAGCACTGATCAGTGTATTAGTGTCACTGGTTCCCACAAGGTGTCAAAAGTGTCAGTTAGTGTCAAAATGTTTGCCGCAATATCGCAGTACCGCTATAAGTCGCTGATCGCCACCATTACTAGTATAAAAAAAAGATAAAACGGAAAATTTATTACCAAATACTTACCGTAATTTTCCTTTCCTGATAGACTCCATGGCAGACTACGTGTGGGTTAACCCCGCCTCCTCTCCACAGCTATAGGACCCCTTACCCATAAATTTGAGCTCACCTCCACAGACAGGTGTTCCGTAACTAGCCGACTCAAATTTCAACTCTCATATTTTTAATTCATGGGTGGGAACTCCGTCTGCCATGGAGTCTATCAGGAAAGGAAAATTACGGTAAGTATTTGGTAATAAATTTTCCGTTTTCCTGACAGACTCCATGGCAGACTACGTGTGGGAAATAACTAGCCAATCCACACGGGAGGGTATGCTTGCTCAAAAAAAATATTTTAATCTTTCCCGTCAACTGACAGGATTTTTCGACCAAAATTAACAGAGGAAAGGGAAGCAGGCTCAATACAATAATGAGACATAAATGTATGAATAGAAGACCACAAGGCTGCCCTGCATATCACTTCAGGAGCCACGTGTCGAGCTGCTGCCCATGAGGCTGCCATGCCTCTGGTGGAATGAGCCGTCACGCCTCTGGAGGAGCCAAGCCCTTTGCCCTGTAAGCCTGTTGAATAGATTGGACGATCCAGGCTGCTATTGTTCTGGAGGAAGCCCTCTTTCCTTTGTTGCTACCGGTGTGTAACAAGAACAGGTAGTTCAAGCTTCTAAAAGATGAAGTGACTCGCAAATATTCTTTCAGAGTCTCACCTACATCCAAGGGATGAACATCTGCTGATTCTGGAGAATTGAAAGTAGGAAGGAATATTTCCTGATTCTCGTGAAAAACTGACTTGACTTTTGGTTTAGACCCAAGCATGGGAATAAGGACCACTCGGTCCGGGAAGAAAGTCAAAAAGGGTTCTTGGCAACCCAGGAAGCTTATTTCTGAAACCCTTTTGGCTGAAGTAATGGCCACTAGAAAGGCCAGTTTGATTGATAAGTCCTTAATAGAAAGATCCTTGTTGTTGAGTGCTGAAAGAGCATCAAGGACGAGCAGAAGATCCCATTTGGGGAATCTAGGTTTCCTCTGAGGCCTGATTCTCGAAGCCCCCTGAAAGGATTGTTGAACCAGGGGATGAGTTGCCCATGATGTTCCTGAAAATGCAGATAAGGCTGAAACTTGTCAATCAGTTCCCTCAGAGTACAAAGGAAGATCCAAGCCTGATTGTAGAAAACTCAAAACGTCTTGAACTCCAGGATTTCTGAAAGATTTTCCAGCAGAAGTCATGAAGCTGACAAACCTGGTCCAGATTCTGTTGTAGGTTTTGTTCATGTTAGGCTTTCTGGAGCTCATAAGGGTAGAGATTACCCCTAAAGCACACCCAAGAGACTCTAGCGGGTCCCTGAAGCTCATCAGATTCAGGAGAGGAAACCATGGCCTGTTCGGCCAGTATGGTGCTATTGTTATCACTTCGCCTTTCTCCAACTGGAGCCGCTGCAGGAATTTTTGCATGATCGGAGGTGGAGGGAAGGCATATGCCTTGTTGAATTTCCATTGGCTTGTTATTGCATCTACTCCGAAGGCTTGACTGCACCGACCTCAAGTGTAGTATCTGTCTACTTTGTGATTGCAGGGGGATGCAAACAGATCCACTTCTGGATCGATTCCCAACGATAGGATCCACTTGAATGTCTGTGTATGCAGTGACCATTCGTTGTTGTCTAGGTTGCTGCGTGACAGGAAGTCCGCTTGAATGTTCTGTTTCCCTGGAATGAAGACTGCTGTTAAGTTGAGTAGATTCCTCTGAGCCCAGGTCATAATGGGCTCGACCTCTTGGAGAAGGGCAGAGCTCCGAGTGCCCCCTTGTCTCTTCACATATGCCACAGCGGTGGTATTGTCCATTTTCAGTAGGACCGACTTCCCTTTCAGAAGGTGGGAGAAAGCGCGAAGGGCGCACCATGCCGCATGCAATTCCAGAACGTTTGACCCTGGAATGTGGAGATGGGCATCCCATTTGCCCTGAGCCAGTTCTGCTTCACAATGTGCTCCCCAGCCCGCATTGCTGGCATCGGATGAAACAGTCATCCATTGGATGGGAGCAAGGGAGTGGCATGTTAACAAGTTTTTGTGTTGAAGCCACCAGAGAAGACTGTTCCTCATTGACTGAGTAGTCCTGATCAGCTGATTGCGATCGTCTGTCTTCCATTGCTGAAGGAATCCTGATTGAAAAGGCCGAAGCCTCCACATTGCCCATTTGACCATGGGGAACGTGGCCACCATCGTGCCGATTATCTTCAGGCACTGTGACGCCCTTAGGTGAGAGTAGTCTAGGGCTAAAGATATTCTTACCCGAATGACCTGGGATTTTTCTTCCGAAAGAGAGATGGTATTCTCTACTGTGTCGAATTGAGCTCCTAGGTAGGTTAGGCGTAGGGTCGGGTCTGGCTGACTTTTCTCTCGGTTTAGGAGCCATCTGAACTCTATCAATGTAGAGATCACTTGATCTTTGTGGATCAGCAGCTGCTGCTTGTCTTGGGACAGTAGTAGCAGAACGTTCAGGTAATGATACAGACGCACACCCTGTATTCTGATAAGAGACACAATTACCGACAGTACCTTGGAAAAGACCCTTGGAGAGGTCGTTAGTCCAAATGGAAGACAAATAAATTGTAAGTGCTCTCGTTAGACCTGAAATCGAAGGTATTTGTAGAATTCTTCTGCCACGGGAACATGAAAATACGCGTCCTTAACATCTATTGAGAACAACCAGTCACCTGGTTGAACAACTTTTTGGATGGTTGAGAGTGCTTCCATCTTGAATTTCTCGTGCTTTATGTACCCGTTCAGGAAAGTGAGATCTATAACTGGACGCCAAGAGCCTTTCTTCTTTTGTACTAGGAAGAGGGGGAAGTATACCCCTGGAATTCCTCGTCCTTTGGGACGGGCACCACTGCTCCTTGATCTTTCAGGGCATTCACATATGAAAGAAGAACTTGTTGTTTTTCTTCTGATTGAGGCAATGAAGATTGCATTGGTCTGCATGGAGGGACTTTGGTGAAGGACCATGCGTGACCTGTTGAGACCGTTTTGATGGTCCAATAATCTGAGATCAAGGTCACCCAGACGTGCCGGCAGAGACGTAGGCGAGCCCCTACCCGACCGCTTGGGCAGGCCCAATCTCAAAAGGACTTGGTTGGCTCGCGCCCACCGGGCGTCTGTTTCTTGCCAGATTTTTTGGAAAGATATCTGCCTATTCCAGTTCCAGCTTCTCCTAAAATCCCGTCCGGGCCTATAGGAGCATGCCTCTCTTGAACGCTCTGTACTGCGTCTCTGCTGAGGTTTTCTTTGGTTAAACGGACGTTTGTCCTGAGGGAGGAATCCCGACTTTCCGCCTGTAGCCTTTGAAATGGCATTATACAGTTTGTTTCCAAACAAGGAAGTTCCTTCAGAAGGAATTTTGCACCATGCCTGCTTTGAGGCAGGATCAACAAGCCAGGGGCGCAACCATAGTGCTCGTTTGGCTGTGACCGAAGATAGCAAGGATCTAGCCATCAAGCGGATGAGATCAATTGAAGCTTCTCCCAAAAAGGCGATAGCCAGTTTAAGTTCTTGCACTGCTGAACTTTGTGCCAATTCCTCCGAGACACCTTTCAGAACGGAGTCAACATTTTCCACCCAGGCCTCCATTGCTTGGAGGTGACTGCAAGGGCTAGGGCTGGTTTGCAAGCCATACCGTTCAAGTTATATATTCTCTTAATGTCTTGGTCAATCTTTCAATCCAGACCATCTTTAAAAGATACAGTGTCATCTAGCAGGAGGGTGACATGCTTCGCTAGGCGCATTACTGCTGCATCCACGAGGGGAGCATTTTCCAAACCTTCTTATCCCCCTTGCTCCATTCTTCCTTAAACACTCCTTTCAGCTCGGTGTGAAATTGGAACATTCTTTCCCCAGTTTCTTAAACAGTTCCTTTGTTTCTCTGGGGGGGGGGGGGCAGTGGTATCTTCCAACTTTAAGGTTTCCATCACTGCCTTGATCAGTGGAGAGACTAAAGCGTAGTCGAATCCCACTACAGAATCATCTCCCTCCATCTCGTCTTGCGAGGAATCATGGGAGGAATCACAGAATCATCTCCCTCCATCTCGTCTTGCGAGGAATCATGGGAGGAATCACAGAATCATCTCCCTCCATCTCATCTTGCGAGGAATAATGGGAGGAATCATGGGGCTGGAATTGGCCGGAATCCTCCTGGGCCTCGTCAGCCAAGGAGCCAGACAAGGTGGTGGACTGGCTCCTCGTGTGGGGGGCATCTATTTCCATCATAGACTGCTGTACCACACGTTTAATAAGAGACTCAAGATTTTGATTTTTCGGTCTCTTTCTCACCGACCACTCGGGCATAGCATGGGTCACACAGCGATTTGCCCTCTGGGATTCTAGTTTTACATCCCCAACAGGCTCTGTGATCAGAGCGATTATCGCGGTGGTGGTAGCGGTGACTTGAGGAGGAATGGGAACATCTCCTATATTTAGAGGGGGAATGTGAGCGTCCCCTATGATAGTGGGTCCCAGGCGGAGTGTCACGTCTGGACCTGGAGGATGATTGGTGATGGTGATGATGATGGTGATGATGATGGTGCAGCCTGGCAAGGTCCCTATCCTGTGACCGATGAACTGATGTAGCCGGGCTGTAAGAGATAATACAGACAAAGGGAGGGGGAGGAAGGTGGGCAGGTTGTAACCGTTAGCAACCACCAGAAAAAAATGACACCAAATACACCAACCCCCTACCCACTCCGCACAGACCTTGTGCGGGGGGGCTGGCCACACGGCGGTGCAGATGAGTCCATGACGAGGAAGACACACAATGATGCGTAACTCCACTACCAAGACTAAGGATAAGCAAATCAATGCAAGAACAGCGCAGAAAAAAAAAAAAGTTTTTTTTTTTTTTTTTTTTAAACTGTCCCTTTAAGAGACACTAAGCATTACAAGCATTACATGCATTACATTGCCAAGAAGTGCTTACCCCGTCCTGGTAGTATTGAGACTCCGGGAGGCTGCTGCTATATGCCCACAGGTTATCCCACCTGTATAGGGCTCCTCAGCGGTTTAAATCACCCGCCGGAATGACGTCATGGCCGGTCCCGCTGTGCGCATGCATCGGAGGGACCGAACCTACTGCGCCTGCGCGGCCCCTGACCCCTCCGCCATACTGCGCATGCGCAAAAACCAAGCCTCGGTTTCACCGTGGCTCTGCGCATGCACAGACGATCAACAGGCTGGGATCAGGAAGGGAATGGCATCCTGGAACGCAAAAGCGTTCCACACATATACTAAGCTTAGCGGCGCTGTATGACAGAGAAAAAACAGCAGAGAAAGACATACAAACAAACAAACAAACAAAAACTATCTGCCATGGAAATAGAAAAAGTCTTCAGACCTTGCCAGCTGAGATCCACCGTCCGTCATGGTACGCTGGGGCCACATCCCTTCCACCATAGGGGTATCCATCAGCCCAAAACCACTCACCCGCTCATAGCTGGGCCCTGGGTGCACCGCACAACTCGTACCTGATCCGACAGACATCCTGGACTGCACCTGAATTGCATGATGAAGGTCCATGTGAGGAGGATAAAAAAGGAACACCTGTCTGTGGAGGTGAGCTCAAATTTATGGGTAAGGGGTCCTATAGCTGTGGAGAGGAGGCGGGGTTAACCCACACGTAGTCTGCCATGGAGTCTGTCAGGAAATAAAAATTTCAGTACCGGTATATATCCCATAGTTTGTGGGCGCTATAACTTTTGCGTAAACCAATCAATATACGCTTATTGGGATTTCTCTTACCAAAAATATGCAACAGAATACATATTGGCTTAAATTTATGAAGAAATTAGATTTTTTAAAAAATTTTATGGGATGTGTTTTATATCAGAAAGTAAAAAATATTTTTTTTTCAAAATTGTCAGTCTTTTTTGTTTACAGTGCAATTTTTTTTTAAAACACAGTGTTTATCAAATACTACTAAAAGAAAGGTCTATTTGTGGGGGAAAAAAATTACATAAATTTTATTGTGTACAGTGTTGCAAGACCGCGCAATTGTCAGTTAAAGTAGCGCAGTGCCATATCGCAACAAATGGCCTGGTCATGAAGAGGGGTAAATCTTCCAGAGATCAGCTGGTTAATAAAAAGGGACACTGATGGCAAAACAATCCTGACAGTTTTAACCATTTTCTTTTCAAAACTAGTGTAGCGGCCTCCACTCTGACCTCTTTCTCATCAGCTCGTCTGTCTCTTGTCTAGGGGTAACTTAGAGGAGAGAGTGCGGGGTCACCATGCCAAGCCTTCACCACAGATGTTTGTGTGGTGTAAGCAAAGTTCTTATTTTACCTTCGGGTCGGTGTTCTGCACCTGGAACCCCCAAAGAGAGTTACCTTGAACAATGTCTGCCAGAAAACGAGCCCCACACCATTAAAGTCCAACACTCCTTTATTCTTCTCAATGCAAAAGTAAACACAATCAGTTGGACTCCCTTAGAGAACAGAACAGACAAGGAGGTGTGGATGCGAGTAGGCCCAGACACAATGAACTCTCTACTTTCCTTCCTGAAAGTGGGATGCGGTCTCCGAGCAAGGGGGGATTTCCTTCCAGGCGGTCTCCGATGGAAGGCTCACCTGTCACCGGCAATATGCTGCACCGGGTCTCCAAGCAAGTGTCTCCCACCGGTCCATTACGCCCTCCGGATTCGGGTACCCTCTCCCAGGGTCCCCTAGGATCTCCTTCCCTCGCGGAACTCAGTGCTGGGCACTGAGCTCCAGACCTCCATCCGAGTACCTCACCCCAGGCTAAAGGTGCCTGGGATGGAACACGACCTCCGAACGGCCTAGGCCGCCTAGAGGACCGACACGAACCACCGCCCACAGGCTGAAGGTGCCTGGGACTCGACCCCGTGACAAAGATGGCCGGCCCCTTTATACCCTCTCCCAGCAAGCACGGCAGGTTCCCCGCCCCACCATACCGCTGCAGAGGGAGGACAAAAAGGGAGCACAGCACACAGCAATGGTTCAACCCCAGCCCAAGGCGACAGCGCCACCCGCGGGGCTGCAGGGAACTGCACATCACTGGTGTCTCTGCCAGTTTTAAATACACAGAAAAGTGTATACCCGCTACACTAGAAAAAAAGTTTTGGCTTTAATTTGAACTTTTCTAGTGTATAGTGGACATGCAGTAATAATGTGCTACAGCAAAAAACAAAACAAAAAAAAAAACCCAGTGCTAACAGAATATAGGATTTTTGGACCCACTTGTGTGACATTAGCAAATTAATATTCGCTAATGTCTTCCTGCTTCTCCTCCTGGCCAATCAGGAAGCGGGTCTGGAGACCTGATTGGCCAGGGAGTCTAAAGTAGTGTGAGTGGATCGCCTCTTTCCCGAATGGTCAATCGAGCGCCAGGGATTATGTGCAAGTGGATTACCGCTTCCAGTTCGAGTGAGCGCCGGGGGGACGGGGGACAGTGCGAGTGAGGGGACCAAGTTTGTTTGCCGCCAGCCGCCACTGCCTCGTTCCAACTCTTATATATAAGTGGAAAAACTGCGCTAAACCAAAAATGATAATAAAAGCTGCTGACACTCAAACAAACAAAGCAAAGAACAAAATGGATTCAAAAATAGTGCAGCGCTGAAATTCAAATACAAAAAAATAGCTACTGGACGTAGCTCAAATATGTGATAAACTGAAAAACACAGTGAATATATGAATCAATGCATAGAGTTCATGAACAGTCCATTCCAATGGATGATCTCTGATATGAGCTATCCTCCATGGGAACTGAGGAACATACCCCTATGGGTGAATATAGAGTAAATACAAGATTTATATGTAGAAAATGATCCAAAATGACATGTGTGTGTTGAAGAGAGTGTCTATTCATGGACAACACCGCCACAGCATGGAAGGACCAAAGGACCCAAATGTTGATGGTGTAAACACAAAAGAAGAGCACAGTTGATACAGTCGGGTACTCTTACCGGAAACGGTGGACCCACCTGTCGTATGACAGTGGGTCAATCGAGCTTAGTGGTCGCTGTGACCAGAAGATGGAACTGAATATCCTGGATGCCTAGGGCCGATTCCAGCAGGGTGATGAATGATCAGCTCACACGATGGTGATCCCTCCAATCGTACAGGCTCCAAATCGTTCCATAAATAGACACAAGGGTGGGAGAAAAGGAAAACTCCAGATAGTGCTGGTCAATATAACCAATCAAGGTTTATTGAATAAATGTTGTCTTTACAGGCTTAGAGACAAATAAAAGTGATCACAAAATAAAAAGAGTAAAAAGTAATAAAAGCAATGTGGGGTACAGCGATAGCAGGCCCTACGCGTTTCGACTACCGAAGTCTTCAACAGGGGCATAGTGCATATATTTTTGGAACGATTTTGGAACGATTTGGAGCCTGTACGATTGGAGGGATCACCATCGTGTGAGCTGATCATTCATCACCCTGCTGGAATCGGCCCTAGGCATCCAGGATATTCAGTTCCATCTTCTCGTCACGGCGACCACTAAGCTCGATTGCCCCAGTGTAATACAACAGGTGGGTCCACCGTTTCCGGTAAGAGTACCCGACTGTATCAACTGTGCTCTTCTTTTGTGTTTCCACCATCAACATTTGGGTCCTTTGGTCCTTCCATGCTGTGGCGGTGTTGTTCATGAATAGACATCGTTCCAACTCTTAGCTGATAAAAGAGTAGAAAAAAAAAATTACTACTGTATATGAAGCCTAACTACAGCACAGTAATAAATGAAGAGGGCTCAATTAGGCTTTAACATCCGTTCTGGTATTTTACAGGCATGCTTTCAGAATTCCAGTCATGGTCTAATACCCATGTGCAATAAATTCTGCATAGCCTAAATTTTTTGCTGTAGAATTGCACAAATTGTTAGTTAGTAAGTTCATGTGTCATGGTCAGAGTAGTTTGCTGCATGTTGAAGTTCTCTGCAGATCATACTGGTGTGAAGGAGAGAAAAAAAGGACAGAAGACAGACGGATAGATGAAGACAAAAGAGAGAGACAAACAGGCAGAGCGATGGGAGGAGAGAGAGAATTTTTAGAGAAATTATAAGAGAAAGAGGCAGAGAAATGGGAAGAGAAAGAGCGAGACAGGCAGAGAGAGAGGGAAAAGAAAGAGGCAGAGAGATAGACAGAGAAAGAGAGAGAAAAGAACAAAGGTATGAGAAAAGAAAAGATATGGGAAAAGAAAGAGAAAAAGACAGAGATTGGAAGAGATAGTGATAAGCAGAGAGAAGGAATGAGAAAGCGAGAGAAAGAGAGATGAAAAAGAAAAATGTAGCGGGAGTCCTAAATTTAGGGATTGCTATGCTAAATTTAGGGGTGATTTGAGTGGTAGTTGTCTGGAATCTTTTAATTTGCTGGACTCTGCCTTGCTGCTGTTTTAACTGGTGTGCAGTTCCCCAAAGAAGTATGGGTGGCGCTGTCACTTGTACTCGGGGTTGAACCACAGGTGATGGAGCAGCGATTTGGTGTCCTCTCTCAGCAGCCGTGCAGTGGGTGTGGTCGACCTGCTGTGCATGCCGGGAGAGGGTACAAAAGGGGCGGACACCATTGGAGAGGGAGCAATTCCCGGGGCCCATGCCCGGAGGGAGAACCTACGGTCCAAGTTCAAGTGCATGGCCCTCCAGGCTATGGGGCCACGTGCTGGGACTGCAACTTCAGCCCTGGGCCCAGTACCTTTAGCTGGAGCCCACTTTGGGAGGAGGAATCCCAGGGTGCCGCCTTGCGAGGGGACCCGTTTCTAGAAGAGGAGGCTGGGGGAGGACCGTTCCAAAGGACTGGTGAGAGATCACAGTGAAGGAAGGGGCCCAGTAACTCTCTGGAGGGATGTCATCCATCCGAAAACAGGGATCTAAACAACGGGACCATTAGGAGGTTTGGGACACTATAGATTCTGTGGCAGAGGATCTCCCGAACGCATACATTAGGGAATCTAATAGACTGTTCGAGTAACACGCCGGCTGCTGGTGCCCTTGGGTGACTATCCGGGTGAGCTGTGCCCACTCAGGATCGAGTGGCGAAGAAGTAAGAGTGCCTGAATTGATCTGACTTCCTAACACCTTTCTCTTTTCCTCAACTTTGTGGATGTTCATGCATAAAGAAAGACATAAACTCTATGTTGGAGTTGACACTGGTGTGGACCTTGGAGTTACTTGGGGTATAGAGACTTTGTCCTTACATTCTAGGGACAGAAACCAACTTTGAAGGGAACCCTGCTGCAAGACCCGTAAGTGAAAACAAGTGTGCTTAACCTCTACAAACCAGGGGGTACGGGCATGGTGGGGACTGTGTGCCTTTTTCTCCTGTGAGCGAGCCAAGGACAGTGGAGAAAGAGGGGCGGTTGCTACAAAAAGATGGGAAGAAAAAGAGAGAAAGAGACAGACATAGGGATTGAAAGAGAAAGAGAGAGATAGAGAAAAAACGCAAGACAGATGGATGGGATGAGAAAGTTGAAGAAGACAGAGAGATGGGACAAGAAAGAGAAAATGGGAGATGGGAAGATACAGAGGGAAATATCTGGATAGAGAAGACAACAAAAGAGGAAGAAAGATGGGAAGAAAAATAGAGAAAAAGAGTCAGAAAGAAAGATGGGAAGAGAAAGAGAGTAAAAAAAAGACATAGACAAAAAGGAGTTAGATAAAGAGATGGGGGAAAAAAAGAGAGAAAGAGATAGACATAGAGATGGTAAAATAAAGAGACAGGAAGAGAAAGATACAGAGAGATGGAAAGAGAAAGAGACAGTCAGACAGAGAGATGGGAAGAGAAAGAGACAGACAGGGAGATTGGAAGAGAAATAAAGAGAAATTGGAAGAGAAAAAACACAAGACAGATGGATTGGAGGAGAAAGATAGAGAGATTGGAAGACAAAGAGAGAAAAAGACAGGTGGATGGGAAGAGAGAGTGGAAGACAGAGAGACAGGAAAGCTAAAGAAAAAGAAGAGATAAGAACGAAGGAGGAAGAGACAGAGAGATGGCAAGATACAGACAGTGAAAGCTCCAGATAGAGAAATAGGAGAATGAGAGAGAAAGAGAGAGAAAGAGAGACGGGAAACAAATTAGAGAGACAGAAAGAAAGATGGGAAGAGAGTGAAAGAGACAGACTAAGAGAAGGAAAGAAAAAGTGAGTGAAAGAGACATGGAAAAAAAGGAGACAGATAAGGAGATGGGGAAAACGAGAGAGAAATAGATAGGCATAGATAGGCATAGAGATGGTAAAAGAAAGTAACAGACAAATAAACGGGAAGAGAAAGAAATGGACAGGGAAATGAGAAGAGGAAGAGACAGAGAGATGGGAAGGGAAAGAGACAGACAGGGAGATGGGAAGAGGAAGAGACAGACAGAGAGATTTGAAGAGAAAGAGACATACAGAGAGATGGGAAGATGAAGAGACAGAGGGATGGGAAGGGAAAGAGACAGACAGAGAGATGGGAAGAGGAAGAGACAGAGGGATGGGAAGGGAAAGAGACATACAGAGAGATGGGAAGAGGAAGAGACAGAGGGATGGGAAGGGAAAGAGACAGACAGAGAGATGGGAAGAGGAAGAGACAGACAGAGGGATGGAAAGAGAAAGAGATGGACAGATAGATGGGAAGAGGAAGAGAGAGCAAGAGATAGATGTGTAGATGGGAAGAGAAGGAGAGTGAAAGAGACAGAGATAAGAGGAGAATGAGAAAGAAAGAAACAGATTGCGAGAAGTATGAAACAAAAAACAGAAAGAGACAGCAGGCTCCATTTATACTTGTGTAACTTGTCATGAGACTTTGGACAACCCTTCAAATATGTGCGAAGTTGCAGGGACTTTAAAAAGGTCCTGCACTACTATGGTCCGACTTTCATGGGACTTGACTGACATAAAAAAAACATGGGAATCATAGGTGAAGAACGGAAAGTCGTTAAAGTCCAAATGCCAGTTGTTGCAGTCCCTTGTAGATTTCTGGAGTAAAGCAAGCACTAGTGGCAGCCCTTTTGAAGAGCCCGTGGGCAGACCCAAAGATGATAGGAAGGTGGCCCTCTGCGGGGCCCTAATAAAGGGTCCCACGATGGGAGTAAAGAGCCCCGGACTAGTGGGAAGGGCCCCGGTTGGGGGTCAGGGGGGCCCTTTATGATTTCCTGCTCCAGGGCCCTGAAGGTTCTAGTAACGCCTCTGATTTTGACCATATACATGCTTTATAATTTAAAAGAAATCATATACTGAATCGGATTGTTTCATGCATTCACTGCATATACAGTAATACATAATACAAGATTTCTAGTGCTTGTTTAGAATGAAAAGCTCAGTCAGAACCTCTATAATTTTGTTTGCATGCTGACTAAGCCTAGCGTGCTTTCTGGTGTAACCTTCAGCCTAATAAACACTTGTAGGAAATGCCCTGGGGGGATGCTTGTCTCGATGTATGGGTTATGAGATAGAATGGGAGGCTCTCTAATTGTTTCCGGAATTCTGAGATCTGTGCTGACATGCAGGCCTGAGATGCGGAGGCACATGACTGCATAGTAGTAAGAAAAGGCAGATTTTTTGTGATATTGTTTGTGTCAGGATTTCGTGAAGCCGGGATTTCCTGATTGTGAAATCTGCAGAAAATGAGAGTAGGTGGGCTGTAAGTGACAAAACACGCAAATCACACCTTCTTGTCATCTTGTGTACCTTTTACAGAAACAACGTGGGATCTGCGGCCCCTGGATCCCTGACGATGGTAAAATTGTTACTCACACAGTTTCCCAAGCAGGAAAAATGACCCAACTGAACTGGACTAGTAAGGTACGATCTGTTATTTAAAAATGAATTCTGGCCAATTCACACCGTTCATTAGAAGCTGCAGTAAGTCTCATTTCCTGGCTGGAGGATGTCCAAAATCATCTAGCTTCTTCCACCCGAATTTTACTGTCCCTGGCCCACCCTTTTCATTTATTAAATGTCAGTTCTTTCAATAATGGAGGCTCAGCATTGCTTGTGAGTGTTATCGAGAATGGTTTCCATACAAACGCAGTCTGTCTTGGAACGCCCACTCTGCCAGACCAACATTCACCTGTCAAGGCATTTTAAGCTTTGCATAACTACTCCCAAGAGCCAGCCAACTGTTTGCAAAGGGCTGATGGTTATTGGGAGGAGTTTCTTTTCATCTGGTGATCTGACCAGTCAAGCTGGATATACATTAGTAGAATTGGTAAAAAAAAAAATAACTTTAAGAACATTCGTTCCATTTTCTAATCATTAATGGGGTCAAATCAATGTTCGATTTTGACCACAGTGACAAGAAAATGTAACCACTTGCCGCAAAATCACCTACCTGTACGTCATTTGACTTCAAGTGGTTGTACCGCAGTACCATTTTTTAGACTCGACGGTCGGCTCTCTTGTAATAAGAACCGATTCGGCTAAGTAGCCGCTTGATTGTTATTAGAAGCAGCAGAAGGGGACGCCCCCCCCCTCTCCTGTCTCACTGGGAGACCCAGGGGACCAGCCGGCATGTCCATCAGCTGGCTGGAGACCCGAACAAGGCCGGAATCGGCTATGGTAACTTGGAAGTGACATCATGACATCACTTCTAGTTTACTCATAAACCAATGACGGCAGTATTCAAAAATTAAAAGTATTAAAAAACGCTGATCTTGGCATTTTGAATGCTTTCAAGTGCAGAGGAGGGGTTTGGGGTTTTATAGATTGCTGTCACAGGGATTGCTGTCCTATTCAACTTGCGACACACCCTACGCTGCAGTGAGCTGCAATAAAAAGCGCACATCCCACAAATAAAAAGTGATTAAAATAAAAAATGAAATAAAAGGAACAGAGTAAAAACATAGTAAAATAAATAAGGAAAAAAAATGAAAGCACCCTCATCCCTCCGTGCTTGCACGCAAAAGCGAATGCATACGTAAGTTATATATAAACGGTATTCTCACCACACGTGAGGTATCGCCCCGAACATTAGAGCGAGAGCAATAACTAGCACTAGGCCTCCTCTGTAACTCTAAATAGCTAACCTGTAAAGGTGTTTAAAGAGTCGCCTATGGAGATTTTTAAGTACTATAGTTTATCGCTATTACACTAGCGTGCGCAATTTTAAAGCTTTACATGTTAGATATCTATTTACTCAGTGTAACATCATATTTCATATTATAAACAAAATTGGGGTAAGTATTGTGTTTTTGTTTTTAATTCATTAAAGGGTATTTTTTTTTTTTAAATGCGTTTTGCTAAACTGCTGCGCAAATACCATGTGACATAAAAAAAAATTATTCCCTAGGACAGGGGTCTCAAACTCAAATTACCTGAGGGCCCCAAGACAAGATTTCATATCCCATGGGCGCCGCATGAAAACTTTCAAACTTCAAAAACAACAGCACTGGTGTCAGCGGACGCATTATTAACCCCCAGCACTGGTGTCAGCGGACGCATTATTAACCCTCAGCACTGGTGTCAGCTGATGCATTATTAAACCCCAGCACTGGTGTCAACGGACGCATTATTAACCCCCCAGCACTGGTGTCAGCGGACGCATTATTAACCCTCAGCACTGGTGTCAGCTGATGCATTATTAAACCCCAGCACTGGTGTCAACGGACGCATTATTAACCCCCCAGCACTGGTGTCAGCGGACGCATTATTAACCCTCAGCACTGGTGTCAGCTGATGCATTATTAAACCCCAGCACTGGTGTCAGCGGACGCATTATTAACCCCCAGCACTGGTGTCAGCGGACGCATTATTAACCCCCAGCACTGGTGTCAGCTGACGCATTATTAAACCCCAGCACTGGTGTCAGCGGACGCATTAATAAACCCCAGCACTGGTGTCAGCAGACGCATTATTATTAAAATAATAATAAAAATTACATAAATCTATCCCCTATTTTGTAGACGCTATAACTTTTGCACAAACCAATCAATATATGCTTATTGCGATATTTTTTTTTTTTTACCAAAAATATGTAGAAGAATAAATATTGTCCGAAACCTATTATGTTTTTTAAAAAAATTTCCTTGGATATTTATTATAGCAAAAAGTAAAAAATATATATTTTTCAAATTTTTCTTTTTTTTTTGTGTAGCAGGGTATTCCCCTTTAATACAGAGAGACCACATCTCCCAGTACATCTTGCAGCACCCAGGGTGCATTGCCCCGTGCAAAGACTGCTGGGGCAGACTTTATAAAGGGGAGGCAGAAGTTTTGTTCGGTCTCTTTGGACACCCCTCTCCTAGCAAGAGGATCTATGTGCTGAACTGCTGTGTGCACAAGGCCTAAGCCTGGGCCTTGTGCTCTTTTCCAAAGAGCCCTCTGCCAGCCTAGCTGAACCTTAGAAACATCTTCTCATCCTTGTTACACTACACCAGGAGGACTAAAGACTCGGATGTTGGTGGATTCCTGTTCCCAGACGAATCGGCGGAGGAAACGGACTTGGACTTGTCCGGGTGGTGAGAGCTGTTTAAAGACAGATACTTTTATCTTTGCTATTCGTTTGGATTACAAAGTTGTTCTTCAAGTGCACCACCGAAATATTGCTAGCGAATATTGTTTCACTGAACTTCCATTTAGATCAGTCAGGCCTGACTGCATAGGTAGACATTGCTGGGTGTTAGTCTGCCCATGAGGGGAAGTAGCTGCAAAAGGGCAGCGCTAGAGTTGCATAGCAATACTTTATTATGCTGATTACTCTGTTTATCTTTATTACTGTTTATTGCAGGGATCTGCAACTTGTTATACTGTTATTTAACTACTTGCCCATTAGCATCAGTAAAGTATTTGGGTAAAGTACATTTGGTGTCAGTTTCGCTTACTTTATTAGGAGTTTTAAAGTATATTCTGTGTATGTTTGTTATAGGACTGCGTCACCAACCGTTGCGGTCATGCGGTCCTATCCCACTATCACTAGCTGTGCCACGGGAGGTTAGAGCCGATTGCCAGGGGTTGACAGCGGTGCACAACAGGGCCCAAATCAATATCAGCGGCTCTCTTAACTGGGGGTAGCGCTACACGTGGGGGCTCGAGCCGGGATCTCTGTACGTTGCACGCTGCAATCGAGCCGGTCAGAAGTACCAGCATGGACCCGCTGGCAATGTCACAGTGGTGCGCAGCGGCTGGCACCGATCCAACCGCGGCGGTAGTTATTGAACTCCCGGGGGGGATCTGGCAAGAAGAAGCGATAAAGCAGCTAATAATGTCACTATCACCGAGCCAGAAAGCATGGGTGATGGATACAAGGTCAAATGACTCGTTTACGTACGCACTGGTAGAATGGAAAGACGAAATCCCAGAGCATTTTAAAAGTCCAAGTATACAAGCCATAGATAATCAGATCTATCACTTGATACATACGCTGCCAGTGAAGGAAGAATGGTTCCAGACACCAAAACCATCATCTCCACAGATATCTCCACCGCCTGCCACCCTCAGCGCAGAATTATGCGTGGTCCTGGGGGAGATTGTAGTGTAAGAAGGATCCTACAGACTACCAAATGTCGGGATACAGAAAACTTGGAGTATTCTCTGGAAGGAAACCTGTACCTTCGGGTGAAGAGGGGTTTGAGGAGTGGTTAGACGGCGCCACTCAGGCCTTAGAAGAATGGGAAGTCCCAGAACCCAGGAAGAAACAGAGAATCGCAGAGAGTTTGAAAGGGCTTGCTCTGGAGGCCATACGCAACCTTAAGCTAAGTAAGAAGGACTGCAATGCACAGGATTATCTGGACATTCTGCAGATTGTGTTCGGTGGGACAGAAAAGGTCCCTGAACTTACTTGCCAGCTGGAGCACTGCTACCAAAAGGAGGGAGAGAAGCTGTCAGAATTCATAAGACGTCTGGATAAGATCCTGCATCAGATCCTACTGAAGAAAGGGATAGATCCAAGGAAAGTGGATAAGGCCCGTGCCCAGCAGGTGTTGAGGGGTGCCCAGCCTTTGGACCCCATCACCATCCTGCTGAGAACCAGGTCAGATGGTGGCATCCTGAAGTATCCAGACCTGATCAGGATTGTGCGGGAAGAGGAGGCCATGCTGGAGGCCAAGAAGAAGAGTCAAAAGTCTGAATCTGTTGTTGGAGTCAGAGTGGCAAGCACAACCGACAGAGATACAGAGTTTGGGGTTCTGAAGACTCAGATGTCCAAAATAATGGAGATGGTGACCGGGTCACTGGATGTCAGGTCTGAGATAGACACACTGAAGGTGCAAGTGTCCCAACTGGCGGAGATGATGAACAAATTGATGGCAGAAAGTACTGGATTGTCCGCCCAAAAGCCCACAAAGCAAGACATCTGTCAAAACTGTGGAGGTGTAGGCCACTACCAGCGAGTATGTCCAAGTCCACGAATGGAGACAGAAGGCTGGCGGAGGCCTCAGAGAAGTGACCCAAGAATGGAGAGAAGATCCGGGCCTTCAAAAATAACTTTCCCTGAACCTGCGAGGGAACGGTGGAGGACACCTGCAGTTTATGTGGTCTCAGTGAACAACGCCTATCAACCTTCCAAACAAAGCCAGAAATGGCATTCCCAGCGCCGGAAGCTGAAGAGAGCACAAGTCCAAGTATGCCAGCCTGCTGTTACAGGTGTTTCCAAAAGGACTGCTACCCAATTGGTAGGTCCTCTGCCTGTAGTGCCTGTTCTGATCGAAGGGATCTACACCAGAGCCATCCTTGATACAGGTGCTCAGGTTACCCTAATGACCAGAGACTTTTACAAGAAGTACCTGTCATACCTGCCCCTGGAAGAGATGGGAGACACCAAGATTCAGGGTATCCAAGCAGAAGAGTACTCTTGTGATGGATGTCTGCGGATCAAGTTGTCGTGTGATCCATTGAGGGCTGGGGAGCCCCAGAACTTTGAGACACTGGCCATTGTCTGTCCCTGGCTGCCAGGGCCCTCAAGAAGCTCTCTGATCGTTGGGACCAATACCGATCTGGTGAAACGGCTTTTAGCCCCTGCTGTCCCCAGATGTGATCCCATACCCTCACTACTAGAAGAGGTTCCTGCTTCAGTACCAGAGGAAGAACCAAGAGTAGCTGAGACTGTGACTCCCAGGGAGAAGAGAAGGAAGAGAGTCATTTATCCTCCCCGGAAACTAACTCATGATCAGATGGGAGAAAGTTCAGAAGACACGGTCCTAACCTCAAGAAGGACCATGCCCACATCTGGTCCCTCCACTGTACATTTGGTGGAGGGTAACCCCAACTCACTCCCTGGCACAGTTAGGCAGGCCACTTCCAATAATATGGCCTGTGAGCAGGACAAACTTCCTCGCCATGCCAGGTGTGAGATTCCCCTGCCAGGTTCCCTTGCAACTGTGAACTATCTTTTATGTACATATTGTTGATGCTGTCTTTGGGTACCAAAGATTCAAAGTGGGGGGAGTGTGTAGTGGGGTATTCCCCTTTAATACAGAGAGACTACATCTCCCAGTACATCTTGCAGCACCCAGGGTGCATTGCCCCGTGCACAGACTGCTGGGGCAGACTTTATAAAGGGGAGGCAGAGTTTTGTTCGGTCTCTTTGGACACCCCTCTCCTAGCAAGAGGATCTCTGCGCTGAACTGCTGTGTGCACAAGGCCTAAGCCTGGGCCTTGTGCTCTTTTCCAAAGAGCCCTCTGCCAGCCTAGCTAAACCTTAGAAACATCTTCTCATCTTTGTGACACTACACCAGGAGGACTAAAGACTCGGATGTTGGTGGATTCCTGTTCCCAGACGAATCGGCGGAGGAAACGGACTTGGACTTGTCCGGGTGGTGAGAGCTGTTTAAAGACAGATACTTTTATCTTTACTATTCGTTGGGATTACAAAGTTGTTCTTCAAGTGCACCACCGAAAGATTGCTAGCGAATATTGTTTCACTGAACTTCCATTTAGATCAGTCAGGCCTGACTGCATAGGTAGACATTGCTGGGTGTTAGTCTGCCCATGAGGGGAAGCAGCTGCAAAAGGGCAGCGCTAGAGTTGCATAGCAATACTTTATTATGCTGATTACTCTGTTTATCTTTATTACTGTTTATTGCAGGGATCTGCAACTTGTCATACTGTTATTTAACTACTTGCCCATTAGCATCAGTAAAATATCTGGGTAAAGTACATTTGGTGTCAGTTTCGCTTACTTTATTAGGAGTTTTAAAGTATATTCTGTGTATGTTTGTTATAGGACTGCGTCACCAACAGTTGCGGTCACGCAGTCCTATCCCACTATCACTAGCTGTGCCACGGGAGGTTAGAGCCGATTGCCAGGGGTTGACAGCGGTGCACTACAGGGCCCAAATCAATATCAGCGGCTCTCCTAACTGGGGGTAGCGCTACATTTGTTTATAGCGCAAAAAATAAAAACTGCAGAGGTGTTCAAATAACACCAAAAAAAGCTCTATTTGTGGGGAAATAAGAATATAAATTTTGTTTGGGTACAGCGTCGCACGACCGTGCAGTTGTCAGTTAAAGCGACGCAGTGCCGTATCGCAAAAAATGGCCCGGTCATTAAGGGGGCAAATCTTTTGGTCCTTAAGTGGTTAATTAACTCATGTATTTATTTATTTATTTCCTTAGTGAATTGACTTTAAGCCCTGGTTCACACTGGTGCGATTTGACATGCGATTTGACATATCAAATCGCATGTTAAATCTGCGAAATTTGCCGCAAATTGCGGCCAATGGCACCGTCCTAATCGGTGCGACGCCGCATCTGCGGCACTGCACCGATTACAAAAAGTCGTTTTTGTACTACTTTTTGCGATTTCAGCCGCGATTTACATTGACATCTGTTTCAGATGTCTCTGAAATCGAGCTGAAATCGGGACTGACAGGCAGGAGTGAGCCGTGCGAGTTCAGCTGAACTCGCACGGCTCACTCCCGCAGCCCCAGTGTGAACCTGGGCTAAGGCCTCATGCACACAGGGTGTTTTTTTCTGCCACTTTTAGGAGCGTCAGGCGTTTTTTTTTTCACAGCCTAAAAACACCTCTCCATGTTATTTTATGTGTCCATGCACATATAGGCTTTTAGGAGCTTTTAGTGGCATAGGCGTTTTCAAGCTGCAAAAAAAACCCCCAGGGCCAGCACGTTCTGGAGCAGCAGCGTTACAGCTGTAAAAACGGCTGACGCAGCTAAACGCGCATTAACGCTGTATACAGCGTTAAGCCGCGTCAAGCATTTTTAAGCTGTAGTAATTGTATTTAGGAGTGGAAAATAGAAGCGGGCAGAGAAACGCTGCTAAACGCGCATTAACGCCAAAGTAAAACACTTCTAAAAGTGTGTTTTTACAGCCACTTTTTCCTGGCATCGGTACTGGCTTTGCAGCTCTTTTTAACACCCTTTGGCCCCTTTCACACTGGGGCGGTTTGCAGGTGCTATTGCGCTAAAAATAGCACCTGCAAACCGTCCCTAAACAGTGGCTGCTGTTTCTCCAGTGTGAAAGCCCGAGGGCTTTCACACTGGAGCGATGCGCTAGCAGGACGGTAAAAAAAGTCCTGCTAGCCGCATCTTTGGAGCGGTGAGAGGAGCGGTGTGTTTACCGTTCCTACACCACTCCTTCCCATTGAAAGCAAGTCGCCAAAAGTAGTGCAGAAATTACTTTTGGGAATTGGTGCAGCGCTGCAAAGTTGGCGTTGCACCAATTTGGACAGTGCCGTTGCTGGCAAAATGCTTTGATTTGACAAGTCAAATCGCATGTCAAATGTGAACAGGGCTAAGAGTTTTTTACTTTAATTAAAATTTTATTTAAACCAATAATAAAACGCCCGTGGCCAATTTTTATCTAGCCAAAGGTGTTGCATTTTTTTTAATTTATTTTAAGGGGTACTACTGCCTGCTGTTCCATTGCTGTTAGTGTGTTGTTTATCCCATGTACTGTATTTTGTTCTTTTAGGTCATTCTTGTCCATCCTGGGATGACCTCATTAATCGCTCATATCAAAATCGGCAGCTTCCAGGCAGCGTTAGAATCCCCGTCCATAGTGCTGAGTGGAACAGGTATCCTGATACTTCATTTTCACTATACAACCCAACAGCTGAACGGGTACCTGTCATTCATATACAGTATGTTGAAGACTGAGCCATAATTCAACTTCTAAATTCACTAATAACCAGTCACTAGTCAATTCTGTCAATCAAAGTGCAAAGTACTTCTTGTCACAATGGTGTATACATACAATGGTGTATCCCATTCTTAATTAATTTGCTTCCCAAATTTTTACAATAAGGGGATCCTAATTTGCGATTTGTAACCCCCCGCCATAGAAGAGCAGGGGTTGCCAACGTTTTCTTAATGACTCATTCAAACTTGCTTTGGTCTTGGAAAAAAATAGGTGTTTGGGTCGCTCTTCATAAAGCACTAGGCTCCTTTCACATGGGCTTGTCCATTTGACGGACTCCGCTTGCTCAGCGGGGGGGAACGCTCCGTTGATCCCCACTGAGCAGGCAGGTGACAGGTTCGTCTCCGCTCACTGTGCTGAGAGTCCCACTCTCCTCTATAGGAAGATCAAATGAAAACGGACCGCCTGTCCATTTTCATCCGATCCGATAGGCCAGACGGATGGAAAATAGGGCCACCATCCATCTGGATTAAGCAGGCAGGATCAGATTGGATAGCAGCGGATGTATGGAGGGTCCGATCAGGTCCGTCTGAAAAACTGACAGGCAGACCTGATCGGAAAGCCCATGTGAAAGGGGCCTTATACAGTTGGTGAGGAGGGATTGATTTACTTAAACTGGAGAGTGCATAATTTGGTGCAGCTGTGCACGGTAGCCAATCAGCTTCTAACTTCAGCTTCAATTAGGCTGGTTTCACACTGGGGCGGTGGGGGCGGTGGCGGTATAGCGCCGCTATTTTTAGCGGCGCTATACCGTCGGGATTGTTGAGCTATTCGGCCGCTAGCGGTGCGGTTTTAACCCCCGCTAGCGGCCAATAAAGGGTTAATACCACCCGCAAACCACGGCTACAGCCGCGGTTTGCGGGCGGTATTACCGCGGTATCCAATGCATTTCAATGGGAAGGAGCGGTGGAGGAGCGGTAAACACACCGCTCCTCTCACCGCTCCAAAGATGCGGCTAGCAGGACTTTTTTTACCGTCCTGCTAGCGCACCGCTCCAGTGTGAAAGCCCTCGGGGCTTTCACATTGGAGAGAAAGGAGCCGCTGTTTAGGCTCGGTTTGCAGGCGCTATTTTTAGCAAAATAGCGCCTGCAAACCGCCCCAGTGTGAAAGGGGCCTTAAGCTTTGACAAAAAGAACCCTGGAATTTGATTGGTTTCTATGCACAGCTGCACCACATTTTAATAAATCAACCCCATTGTATTGCCTCCTCACTGCCTGCTTTAACCCTTGAACCCAGCACTGGCTTGCTGTAATTGCATGCAATGCAGGATGTTTGTAGAGTGGTCCTATTCACTTGAATAAGTTGTGCTCGGCAGGCGCTATATAGGGGTATAATACCTGCCGTAGCTGCAAAGCATCAACGTGTGTACACCCATAGTTGCTGCCTCTGCAGCTAAAGGGGGGGAGCAGTTGGGAGGCGGTAAAAATGTGATTGAACTGCAGGAATTTACCGCCCCTTCACTGCTAGTGTGAACGAGCCCTAACTGGTGAAGCTTTATTGAAATTCTTTAAATCCTCTCCAAATGTACTATAACTTCCATCAATTAAAATTGTTCTGTGAATCAGGGATCGGGCAGATGAATGGAAGGTCTACATGTTCCATTCATAGAGCGCTTTTCATTGATGGAAGTTATAGTATGGCTTCTGTGAATGGAGGGTGGAAAAATGGTGGGCATAGTACTTGGCACTCTTGACGAGCGTCCATTGCAGGTCCAATGCACAAACAAATAACACACACACTATGGTGTGAATGAGCCCTTAAGCAGAAAATTATCTGATTGACTATTATGCCGCGTACACACGACCGTTTTTAATGTCATGGAAAAAAACAACGTTTTTCTCGACGTGATTCTTCTCAAGCCTGCCTTGCCTACACACTATCGTGAAAAAAAATGCTCGAGCAAAGCACGGTGACGTACAACACGTACGACAACACGTACGACGGCACTCTAAAGGGGAAGTTCCATTCGGATGGCGCCACCCTTTGGGCTGCTTTTGCTGATTTCGTGTGACCGCGTGTTAGTAAAAGTTTGGGAAGAGACGATTCGCGCTTTTCAGTCTCTGTGCTTTTAAGTCCGTTACAGCGTGACGAATGTGCTATCTCCAGTACGAACGCTAGTTCTACCAGAACGAGCGCCCCCGTCTCATAACTTGCTTCTGAGCATGCGCGTTTTTCCCCCGTCATTAAAGCGTACACACGGACGTTTTTCACAATGAGAAAAACGACGATGTGAAAAACGACGAGAAAAAATAGAGCAGGTTCTAAATTTTTAATGGCCATTTTTCTCTTCAAGAAAAATGCTCTGGAGCCCACACACGATCGTTTTTAAAGCAGAGCTCCGCCGGAAAAAAAAATATTAAAAGCCAGCAGCTACAGCTACAGCAGCTGCTGGCTTTTAATATTTGGACACTTACCTGTCCTGGAGTCCAGCGACGTCTGCAGCAGAGGACGAGCGAACCGCTCGTCGCTCTGCTGCTCCCTCCGCCATCCTCGCTGAGGGAACCAGGAAGTGAAGCCCTGCGGCTTCATGCCCAGTTCCCTACGGCGCATGCGCGAGTCGCGCTGCGCCATTCTGATTGGTGCTCCTGTGTTCTGGGAGCCGAGTGTCTCCCAGAACACCAAGGGAAGTCTGCGGGAAGTGACGTAACTCCCGCAGATTCCCGGAGACAGGACTCCCGGATGTGGGTGAAAATACCTGTCTTAGACAGGTATCTTCACCCCCCTCCCCCCTGAAAGGTGTCAATTGTGACACCGGAGGGGGGGGAGGGTTCCAAATAGCAAAAGTTGCTATTTAGGGTGGAGCTCCACTTTAATGACCAATTTACAATATACAAATGGATATACAATGTTGGCGGCACCTACTGTATATGGAGCAGAGGATCCGTCATTTCCGGGTCTATATTTGATACCCCACATCAGGCTTTACCCTTCGGAGCGAGACATGGAACGCACGCCACCCCCAGTGAGTGTAACTGCTATTATTGCTGCTGTTTTTACTTTATTAAAAATTACTATACTATGAGACTTATTTGTTTGGTATATATTTTCGAAGCCTCAGCCTTGGTTCACACTATATATAGCCTATGCCTTGTAAAGGAATGCACAGCACATTCCTGTGCAATTCTCATGCGATTCAGTGCAGTGCGATTTGAGCTCATTCATTTTGAATGTATTCAATTTGCACCAAAGTCGCGCATGCACTACTTTTGGAAACGCACTGCAACCAGATCACATGGTTGTTTTGGTACCATGCGATCCAGTGCAGACAAACGTGCTGAGTTTGCGACTTGCGTTTGGGATGTCATTAACATTGCACTGACTCCTGTTGCAGATTGCAAAGGCAGCACATTTTGAACGTGGTGCCGGAAACACTCAGGGATAGGGGATTTCCCACACCATGTTCTAGTGTAAACCAGGGATTTTTAGTGCTGGTTCACACAGGAACATGTTCTTGTGCAATTCAGTAAGATGCGATTTTCATCCCATTAGTTTGAATGGGCTGAAATCGCACTGGATCACACTAAAGTAGTTTACACGCTACTTTTAAAAATGCCATGCAACCAGATCGCATAGTACTGAGATGCCATGCGATCGAATTCAGGCAAACTGAGTTTGCGATCTGATTTTGGGGTGTCATTAGGTTTACATTGACACCCGCAGCCGATCGCACTCCCAGTGTGTTTTGAATGCAATACCAAAAAAGCGCACGGAAAGCAGGTTTTCTGGTGTGAATGGGCCCTTAAAGTATAATTGTAGTAATCATGTCTGTACCCCTTGTTGTGTACAGTGTGCGGCGACAATGTCTGCAGCCCAGAAGAAAACTGCGCCCTTTGTCCAGCGGACTGCGGTCAATGCCCGGTGGCGACCTCTGTGAAGATTGCTATAGCACTTCCCCTCACCTTATTCTGCAGTGGCTTCATCTGCGCTATTGTGGTATAACCTCCTTGTCTTACAATCACCATTAAAGCTTTATTGTATACATGAGGCTGGTTCTTATAGCCAAATGCCAACCAAAACTTTTTTCTTTCCATCCTCTCCATCCTTTCCTTTATGCCTCCAGCTAGTGATCAGGCTCTCCCATGCAGAGCCTTGAGCACATTTTAAAGCCTCGTACACACGATCTGATTATCCAACGGGAATTGTGTGATGACAGGCTGTTGTCGGAAAATCCGACTGTTTGTGTGCTCCATCGGACAACTGTTGTCGGATTTTCCGCCAACAAATGTGGGATAGCAGGCTTTAAAATTGTCAGCCAACATTTGTGTGTTGTCGGATTTTCCGATCGTGTGTACACAAGTCCGTCGGACAAAACTCCAAAGTACAAACACGCATGCTCAGAAGCAATGCTCACCATAACATAACATTAGCAGAAGTTTCCCAAAGGGTGGCGCTAAAGAGCTGAAAAACCAAGTCGTTTCGTGTTTGTTGGCCGACAATTCCTTGCAGTTTGTATGCAATACAAGTTCCTGGCCAGCGCCCTTCGGACAAAAGTCCTACGCTTTGTCCGCAGAAAATCAGATCGTGTGTATGAGGCTTTAGGCTTCAGTCTGGGTGGAAGGACCCGGATCACCTGACTTCCTCCCAATATGTACTCTCCCAGCAGCCTCAGCAGCCAGAGAACTCCTATTGATTGGCTGAGAAAAGTATGCATATTCATAAATACCGTATATACTCGAGTATAAGCCGACCCGAATATAAGCCGTGACACCTAATTTTACCACAAAAAACTGGGAAAACGTATTGACTCGAGTATAAGCCTAGGGTGTCCATCTGCATGATTCACTGTGCCTCACTTTGCCTCACTGTGCCTCACTGTGTCCATGTGCATGCCTCACTGTGTCCATGCCTCACTGTGTCCATGCCTCACTGTGTCCATGCCTCACTGTGCCCATGCCTCACTGTGTCCATGCCTCACTGTGCCCATGCCTCACTGTGCCCCATGACTAGACTGACGTTTAACACGGGAGTCTATGGAAGGGGTGCCCGGTTTGAAAAATTGGTGCTCTCCGGCCGTAGGTTCCCCAGACAAAAAACTTTGCACACATGTAGAGGGGAAATGGGGCTACATGTGTGCCAAGTTCCGGGTCCAGGGGACCTACGACCGGCCAGAACCGGGTCCCCAAAGTCAACAGAGAAATTACCGTTTAACATGGGAGTCTATGGAAGGGGTGCCCGGCTTTGAGCACAAAAAAAATGTGCTGAAAAACTCGGCTTATACTCGAGTATATACGGTAAGTCATGGGATTAATGAATATATTAATCTTTTTTTTTTGTTTTGAAGTGGTTTCAATACCAGAAGCAGAAGATGCTCTGGGATGAGAGTTGGATCCTCACCGTGAAAGACTCACCTGGTATTCTGTGTTCCGTTAGCTTAGAAGACGTTCTTTAGAGCATTATCTCAAATCTATCAATGTATAACTTTGATCATGTTCCATAGGAGATGCTTTTTGGAATGGGTTGGGCAGCACCATCAGTCTGAAACATAATAATAATACAAACCTGGAACCAAAACAGGAGTTACTGGCAAATACGGTATTCGTATGTGGCTCGGCGACAGAAAACTTCATCCAGACCGGGATCTAGTGAGTAAAGGAAATAACTAAAACTGCCAGAAGATCTAAGATTAAGCAGTATTATATCTCAACTTGAAAAATCAAATGTCATTTTAACCACTTCATGACCGCCCACTGTAGAAATACTGCGGCAGGGCGGCCACGCTGCACCAGATCACGTGTACGTGATCTGACACTTCCTGATCTGAGGGTGTGCACGCGCGTGGCCAACGGCCGACTCCGGCTGTGACCACACACTGCGGGTACCGTGGACTCAATGTCTGCTGGCACCCTCCAATTGTTCAGTACGCAGGCAGAGCGGCGATATGCCTATGTAAACAAGGCAGATCACCGTTCTGTCAGTAGGGAAGGCATCAATCCTGTGTTCCTGATCACTTTATTAGTGCCACTGGTTCCCAAAAAGTATCAAAAGTGTCAGTTAGTATACGAATGTCCGCCGCAATATCACAGTCCCACAATAAATCACCATTACTAGTAAATGAATGAATAAATACAAATTCCAGTATATATATATATATATATATATATATATATATATATATATATATATATATATATATACACCATAGTTTGTAGATGCTATAACATTTGCTCAAACCAATTAATATACGCTTAATGGGATTTTTTTCGCCAAAAACATGTGGCAGAATACATATTGGCCTAAATGTATCACTTAATGTTTTACATTTTTTTTATTAGATAATAGATATCCTTTATCCACTTGTCCCCCGCCCACTGTCAATTGACGGCGGGCGGAGGACACTCTCGTTCTGGGAGGACGTCATATGACGTCCTCCCTTTAAAATGAGCTAGGAGGCGCGCGCCCGCCGCGTTCACAAGGCCCCGATGCGCGTGCCCGACGGCCGCGATTGACGCCGGGCACCCGCGATTGCCCGGGAAACTAGCAGGAAAGTGGATCTCTGTGTGTAAACACAGAGATCCACATCCTGTGAGGGAGAGGGGACCGATGGTGTGACCCTTGTACATAGGGACAACCATCGGTCACCTCCCCCAGCGAGTCCCCTCCCCCCACAGTAAGAACACTTTGAGGGAACATATTTAACCCCTTCCCGCCCCCTAGTGGTTAACCCCTTCCCTGCCAATCACATTTATACAGTAATCAATGCATTTTTATAGCAGGGATCGCTGTATAAATGTGAATGGTCCCAAAAATGTGTCAAAAGTGTCCGATGTGTCCGCCGCAATATCGCAGTCACAATAAAAATCGCAGATCGTCGCCATTACTAATAAAAAATAAAAATAAATAAAAATGCTATAAATCTATCCCCTATTTTGTAGATGCTATAACTTTTGCGCAAACCAATCAATACGCGCTTATTGCGATATTTTTTTTTACCAAAAATATGTAGAAGAATACGTATCGGCCTAAACTGAGGAAAATTTTATTTAAAAAAAAAAAAAAATGGGTATTTATTATAGCAAAAAGTAAAAAATTGTGTTTTTTTTCCAAACTGGACTCTCTTCTTTTGTTTATAGCGCAAAAAATAAAAACCGCAGAGGTAATAAAATACCACCAAAAGAAAGCTCTATTTGTGGGGAAAAAAGGACGAAAAATTTCGTTTGGGAGCCACGTCGCACGACCGCGCAATTGTCATTCAAAGTGTGACAGCGCTGAAAGCTGAAAAATGGCTTGGGCAGGAAGGGGGTTTTCGTGCACAGTAGAGAAGTGGTTAAAGCACAAAGTAAAAAACATTGTTTTTTCAAAATTGTCAGTCTTTTTTGTTTATAGCACTAAAAAGAAAAACCACAGAGGTGATCAAATACCACTAAAAGAAAGCTCTATTTGTGGGAAAAAAGGACATACATTTTGTTTGGGTGCAGCGTCACATGATCTTGCAATTGTCAGTTAAAAGGATAGTCCATCTTTACAAAAAAACTGTCCATGCAGGTAAGGGATGTTTGTAGAGTAAAACAAAGTGTGCAGCTCTGACGAAAGAGGAATAATACCCTTGTTATAGGTGTAGGCCATTTACATACGTTATGAAGCCTCACTGGAATACTCCCAGGATAGTGCCAAGTACTCCCCTGACGTTGCTAAGTGAGGCCTAGTCATCACTGATCACCTTCACCGTCCTGGAAGTATTCAAGTCAGGCTTCATAAGGTATGTAAATGGCAGTTTGTTTTTATATACAGAGGCCCTTTATCTGCATAGGCAGTTTTGTAGTAAAGGTGAACTATCCCTTTAAATTAACATAGTGCCGTATCGCAAAAAATGGCCTGGTCATGAAGCGGGGGGGGGGGGGGGGGGGGGGGGTTAAATCTTCTGGAGCTGAAGTGGTTAAAACAAACTGTGCAGCTCTGACTAAAGATAGGTGTAGGTCATTTACATACCTTTACATACCATTTACATACCTTATGAAGCCCGACTGGAATACTCCTAGGACATTGCTAAGTACTCCTTGGACGTTGCTAAGTGAGGCCTAGTCATCACTGCTCATCTCCACCATCACAGGAGTGAGCTCTTTCTCTCATTCAAACCCCCTCAAATGCTCTTTCTCTCCTCTCACGCAGTAGCTCTCAGCTCAGTATTTGTGAGCTCACTCCTGTGATGGTGGAGGTGAACAGTAATGACTAGGCCTCACTTAGCATCGTCCTGGGAGTATTCCAGTCAGGCTTCATAAGGGACACTGATCCATGCCTTCTACTAGGAAAAGCACCTCCCACACTACACTAAAACACAGGCTAGGCACACAGTTAACACTTTGATCACCCCTGATGTTAACCCCTTTCCTGCCAGTGTCATTGGTACAGTGATAGTACATATTTTTTTAGCACTGGTCACTGTATTAGTGTTACTGGTTCCCAAAAAGTGTCAAAAGTGTCAGTTAGTGCCTGAATGCCCGCCGCAATATTGCAGTCCCACTATAAATCGCTAATCGCTGCCGTTACTAGTAAAAAATAAATAAATAAATAAAAATTCCATAAAAATATTCCATAGTTTGTAGATGCTATAACTTTTGGGCAAACCAATCAATATGCACTTATTGGGATTTTGTTTTACCAAAAATATGTAGTAGAATACATATTGGTCTAAATTGATGAAGAAATTTGATTTTCTAAAAAAAAAATATTGGATAGGTTTTATAGCAGAAAGTAAAATATATATATATATATATATATATATTTTTTTTTTAATTGTTGGTCATTTTTTGTTTATAGCGCAAAAAACAAACAAACACAGAGGTGAATAAATACCACCAAAAAAAGCTCTATTTGTGGGAAAAGGACAAACATTTTATTTGGGTACAGCGTTGCACGACTGCGCATTTGTCAGTTAAAGTAACGCAGTTGCGTATTGCAGAAAATGGCCTGGTCATGAAGGGGGTAAATCTCCCGGAGCTGAAGTGGTGAAGTCATATGAAGTCCTATCACTGGGTTTGGAGATCAATAATTTATCTTTAGCAGCCCTTTCCACCTTCAGAAAGAGCTGCTGATGAGTACAGCATTTACATGACTATTCTCTCCTTTTTTTTTGCATTATTTAGTTAATATTTCCCATAAACAATATATTATATGACAAATTATCACTGTAAGCTACTGCAATAACAGGCTGCTGTCTTTTCTTCCAGTGATGGGCGGAAAGTATCAGTAAAAAGAATATATAAGAAGAATTTTACCATCACTAAAACAATTAGGAAAGAAGTACAGCATGTCCGGTGAGTTTGAGTATACGCCAAGGCAAAAAAAATAAAAAATTCTGAACGATACCAGATTGTCCGATTTTTGTTTAGTCAGCACAGTTTTCCTCCGAAAATACTATACAAATACACAACACTTCCAAATTTCTATTCTGTCGTACGAGAATTTTCATGCTTTGGTAACCTCATCATTTTCGATATGAGACTAGCATGCAAAAAAAAGGACGATCTCCATTCGTCTAATAATCTCATTGTGTGTACTAGGCTTTACTGCTTGTTAAAGAGAAAGTAAACCCTGATGGTTTTACTTCCTCTTTGTTTCCTTGCAAAGGTAAAGCATAATGGGCTACTATGCATCGCATAGTAGCCCATTATGTGTCACTTACCTGCAGGAGAAGCCCGCTATGTCCCGGTCTTCCATCTTCACCCCTCTTCTTCCAGGGTCCGCAAACTCCAGCTCTGTGACTGGCCGGAGTCGTATGACGGCGCGTGACGTCACTCCCGCGCATGCACGCGGGAGCCGCCACTTACGGCATGACCCCGTTCATAAAACGGCACGCTCAGTGCGCCTGCGCCATTGTAGACATCGGTACAGTCTTTTTTGCAAATATCTCCTAAACCGTGTAGGTTAAGGAGATATTGAAAGCACCTACAGGTAAGCCTTAATCTAGGCTTACCTGTAGGTGAAAGTTCTACCTGAGGGTTTACAACCACTTTAAGAATATGTAAATACTTTATTGTCCATAATCAGAGCACAGGTGCACTTATGCGCCGAGTACAAAATACAGGTGCAAAATAAATCTGAATAATTTGTCCAGAGAGGAAGTTCTGATGGTCAGAGACACTATTTAAAAAAAATTAAATAAAAGCAAATTTTTTTGCAGGTAATGAAATATGCATACTATTTTTTTAAGGAGTCTGGAAAGCATTGCATCCACGATCAGCAGATCACTGGTGCCACGCAGGACTCATGATGCATACTGTCAGTGTAAGCTGTTAGCCCGTACATCATATGATCAGGCAGATTCACACTGACAGGTAGTGATGAGCCGAACACCCCCGGGTTCGGTTCGCACCAGAACCCGCGAACGGACCGAAAGTTCGAACGAACATTAGAACCCTATTAAATACAATGGATGCGAACGTTCGAATTCTAAAGTGCTAATTATAAAAACTATTATGCATGTTATTGTCCTAAAAAGGGTTTGGGAACCCGGGTTCTGCACCAGGGGACATGTATCAATGCAAAAATAAGTTTTAAAAACGGTCGTTTTCCGGGAGCAGTCATTTTAATGATGCATAAAGTGAAAAAAAAAAAGTCAAATATTCCTTTAAATATCGTACCTGGGGGGTGTCTAAAGTATGCCTGTGAAGTGCCACGTGTTTCCCGTGTTTAGAACTGTCCCTGCACAAAATGACACTTCTAAAGGAAAAAAAAGCCATTTAAAACTGCTTGCGGCTTTAATGTAATGTCTGGTCCCGGTAATATGGATGAAAATCTTTAAGAAAAATGGCATAGCTACCCCATGACCCCCCCCCTACCCCAGCCCATTACCAGCCCCTTTGGGTCTTGTATGGATATTAAGGGGAACCCCGCACATAAAATAAAAAAGGCCCTATATACTCAGAACAGCCGTATACAGGCGGTGCATACAAGACAGGGACTGTAGGTTTGTTCTTATGTAGAATCTGTTTGTAATTTTGAACAGGTACATTGTTGAAGTGTAGCTCCAGACCAAAAATCTATTTTTAAACTTTTTGGAAAACATAGGTAAGGGTTATCACCCCTGTAACATTTGTTTTGCTGTCTGTGCCCCTGTTCAGAACATTTCACCTCACTTTCCGTCCTAATGACAACTGTTTTTGAAATGTGGTGTTTTTCTTGAAACAAGGATTGCTGATAAAGCATCAGTACAGAGGAGACACCTTTCTCCCATATTTATTCTTACAGGAGAGAATTTTCCTTCCTAGTGGTAGATTTCCTCTCACTTCCTGTTGTCTTCTTGCGTTTGCAAGTAGGAGTCGTTTGTAAGTTGGATGTTTGAAAGTAGGGACCTGCCGTATATACTCTGCAGAAATAGGCCCCTTAGTTGTTGGTGTTGGCACAACACTGTAAGCACTCACAGTTACTCTTGGTTGGTGCTGGAACGCCCTGCTGTCAACTATTATATCAGGAATTTTAATTACATATAATTGTTGAACAGTGGTAGTAAAAATTGGGCCTTTGATGGTGGTGCTGGTGCCACAACACTGTAAGCCCTGACAGTTACTCTTGGTGGGTGCAGCAATGGGCCCTGCTGTGAATTATTAGATCAAGAATTGTAATTACATGCCCCTGTTGAACAGGGGCTGAAAAATTGGGCCTTAGGCACTGGTGGCACAACACTGCAACCCTTCACAGATACTGTACTTGGAGCACAGCAATGAGCCCTGTTGCAAAGTATTGCTTCAAAAATTGTAATGACACGCCCCTGTTAAACAGGGGCTGAAAAATTGGGCCTTAGGCACTGGTGGCACAACACTGCAACTCCTCACAGATACTGTACTTGGAGCACAGCAATGAGCCCTGTTGCAAAGTATTGCTTCAAAAATTGTAATTACACGCCCCTGTTAAACAGGGGCTGAAAAATTGGGCGTTAGGCACTGGTGGCGGCACCCATAAACAAAAATGATCTTCCAAGCTATCATCATCAATCGTATCATTGAGGACTCGGAGGAGGAGGATAGCCAGTCAACATAACAGCACAGGCACTCAGCATCAGCATCAGTCTTGAAGGGATGTGACATTTTAAAATCAATTAGTCTGTTATATCAGCATCAGGTGTGTGGTAGCTGGTGGTGATCCAAGACTGGTTCATCTTGATGAAAGTCAGTCGATCAACCGAGTCGGTGGACAGGCGCACCCTGTGATCCGTGACAAATCCTCCAGCAGCACTGAATGTGCGTTCCGAAAGAACGCTGGATGCAGGACAGGCCAGTAGCTCAATTGCATACTGTGCAAGCTCTGGCCAGTGATCCATCCTCAAGACCCAGTAAGCCAGAGGATTTTCGGTGGGGAAGGTGTCCAAGTCTGACCTTGCCCCTAGATATTCCTGCACCATGTTTATCAGACGCTGGCGATGGTTGCTGGAACCGATCATACTTTGGGGCTGCGGACTAAAGAATTGTCTGAACGCATCGGTCAGACGGCCACCTTCCCCACCGCTCCTTCTTTGACTGGCCGAAGCCTCAGCAACTCGTTGTCCAGGACCAGGAGTTTGCAACCTCCCAGTCTCTGGGAACGCGTTGCACAGACCTTTCTGCAAGGCCTCCCGGAGTTGTCTCATCCTCTGCTCCCTCTGCGACGGTAACATAAGGTCCGCAACCTTACCCTTGTACCGTGGATCAAGGAGAGTGGCCAGCCAGTAATGGTCCCTCTCCTTGATCCGAAGAATACGAGGATCCTTCCGCAGACTTTGCAGGATCAGGGAGGCCATGCAGCGTAGGTTTGCTGAGGCATTCGCTCCGGAGTCCTCTGGGTCACTAAGGACGACATGATCCGCAGCCACCTCCTCCCAGCCACGTACAAGTCCACTGGTTTCTTGGGACTGTAAATCATCCCTAAAAGAC
Source organism: Rana muscosa (assembly GCA_029206835.1). Lineage (NCBI taxonomy): Eukaryota > Metazoa > Chordata > Amphibia > Anura > Ranidae > Rana > Rana muscosa. The sequence continues at coordinate 62,023,256 of CM055120.1, read as the reverse complement.
TGCTGCTGATGATGCTGAGTGCCAGCCTCCACCTCCATGCTGACACAATCCTCCTCCTCCTCCTCCTCCTCCTCCTCCTCCTCTTCCTGTGCGATGGGTGGGACAGAAGGAACACTGTCTGGGTAAAGGGGGCCTTGAGAGGCAAGGAAGTCCTCCTCTTCCTGCCTCTGTTCTGCCTCAAGTGCCCTGTCCATTATTCCACGCAGCGTGTGCTCCAACAGGTGGACAAGAGGTACAGTGTCACTGATGCATGCACTGTCACTGCTCACCATCCTCGTGGCCTCCTCAAATGGTGCCAGGACAGTGCATGCATCCCTGATCATGCCCCACTGGCGTGGAGAAAAAAAACCAAGCTCCCCTGACCCTGTCCTGGTGCCGTAGTCGCACAGGTACTCATTGATGGCCCTCTGCTGCGTGTGCAGCCGCTGCAGCATGGCCAACGTTGAGTTCCACCTGGTGGGCATGTCACATATAAGGCGGTTCTTGGGCAGGTTCAACTCCTTTTGCAGCTCAGCCAGGCGAGCACTGGCATTATAAGATCTGCGGAAATGCACACAGACTTTCCTGGCCTGCCTCAGGACATCCTGTAAGCCCGGGTACCTGCCCAAGAAGCGCTGCACCACCAGGTTAAGGACGTGAGCCACACAGGGCACATGGGTCAGTTGTCCCTGTCGGAGGGCGGAGAGGAGGTTGGTGCCATTGTCGCAAACCACCATTCCTGGCTTAAGCTGGCGTGGCGTCAACCACCTCTCGGCCTGGCCCTGCAGAGCAGACAGGACCTCTGCCCCAGTGTGGCTTCTGTCCCCCAAACACACCAGCGCAAGCACGGCATGGCATCTTTTTGCCTGCGTACTTGCGTAGCCCCGTGAACGGCTACGGAGCACCGCTGGTTCATAGGACAAACCACAGGAAGAGGCCATGGAGGAAGAAGAAGAGGAGGGGGTGGAGGAGAGAGGTGTGTCACAACCAGTAGTAGCATTTTGGAGGCGTGGCGGTGGGACAACCTCCAACACTACTGCACCTTGTCCTGAATCCTTCCCAGCTGCCAAAAGAGTGACCCAATGGGCCGTGAAAGAAAGGTAACGTCCCTGTCCATGCCTGCTGGACCATGAGTCAGCGGTAATATGCACCTTACCGCTGACCGCCCTGTCCAGCGAGGCCAAGACATTGCCTTCCACATGCCGGTAGAGAGCCGGAATAGCCTTCCGTGAGAAAAAGTGGCGTTTGGGAACCTGCCACTGAGGAACCGCACATTGCACAAACTCACGGAAGGGGGCCGAGTCTACCAACTGAAAAGGCAGCAGTTGAAGCGCTAGCAATTTAGCCAAGCTAGCATTCAACCGCTGGGCATGTGGATGGCTGGGAGTGAACTTCTTTCGACGGTCCAGCAGCTGGGGCAGGGAAATTTGCCTGCTAGAATCGGACGTCGGTGTACTGCTAGCAGAGTGGGCGCAAGTACTTGGCTGTGACACACCTAATTCTACACCTTCATTCCTCTCAGTGCATGTTTCAGAGAGGACTGAAGTTATAGTGGGGTTGGAGATCCCAGCTGATGCGGTGCAAGGAGAGGTCCGCTTGGTTCTTTGGTGTGGGTCTTTGAGGTAGGCTTGCCAACGAGCTGCATGGCAGGTCAACATATGTCTGGTCAGGCATGTGGTACCCAAGCGGCTGATGTTTTGGCCACGCGATATACGCTTGAGACATATGTTGCAAACAGCAGCTGTGCGATCTGATGCACTAGCCTCAAAAAAGGCCCACACCAAAGAACTTTTTGAATGACGGGCAGAGGCAGCGCCCTGCACAGGCGGAGCTCTGCGGTGTGATTCCGTCGGTGTACTGCCCTTACGCTGGCCACCAAAGGGCATCCTGCCTCGTTGGAGATGTGCCTCCTCCTCATCCTCCTCCTCCTCCTCTCTCCTATTAGGCACCCACGTGGAGTCATTGACCTCATCATCCCCTCCCTCCTCATCACTGGAGCCAATCTGGCAGTATGCTGCAGCTGCTGGAACATGACTGCCAGATTGGTGTCCTTCTTGAGCATCCCCTCTGTCTGCTCTCACGCTACTGCCTTCCTCTAGCTGGGTTTCATCATCAGACCCTTCGAAACGCTGGGCATCCTCCTGGAGCATGTACCCAACACTGTGCTGAAACAGTTCGGGGGACTCCTCAGGAGGAGGACATGGTGGGTCTAGGGAAGGAGTGACTGATGATTTGTCTGACATTGATACCAGGGAAGACGACGCTTTGGCAGCTGCTTTTCCAGTACCCTGAGCCTGGGTGAGAGAGGATGAGGAGGAGGAGGAGGGCTTGGTCATCCACTCTACCAAGTCTTCGGCATGATGTGGCTCAACATGTCCAGCTGCCGAAAAGAAGGACAAGCGTGTCCCATGGCCATGTGCTGATGACAATGCACCGCGTCCACGACCAGCACTGTTGCCCCCAGACACAGAGCCTGCTTGCCCTCTTTTATTGCCTCCTGACTGTCTGCCTCTCCTTGTTTGCCTTCCAGACATTCTAATAGATGGCCTGCAGGGAGATGGGAAAAAAGCAATAAGGGCTACCTTCAGGTGTCCTTCTCTGTCCCTTGAAACAAGGACTTTCACAGTGAAAGAAACTGACACTGTCCCTACCTAGAGTTTTCTGTCCCTAGAATAAATGTTTTTTTTAATCACAATATAGCACAAGGACAATTCACTCAATGTCTCTCCAGGTCCCTGGAAACAAGGACTTGCAGAGTGAAAGAAACTGACACTGTCCCTACCTAGAGTTTTCTGTCCCTAGAATAAATGTTTTTTTTAAGCACAATATAGCACAAGGACAATTAACTCACTGTCCTTACAGGTCCCTGGAAACAAGGACTTGCAGAGTGAAAAAAAAAAACACTCTCCCTACCTACAGTTTTCTGTCCCTAGAAAAAATGTTTTTTTTAAGCACAATATAGCACAAGGACAATTAACTCACTGTCCTTACAGGTCCCTGGAAACAAGGACTTGCAGAGTGAAAAAAAAAAAAACACTCTCCCTACCTACAGTTTTCTGTCCCTAGAAAAAATGTTTTTTTTAAGCACAATATAGCACAAGGACAATTAACTCACTGTCCTTACAGGTCCCTGGAAACAAGGACTTGCAGAGTGAAAGAAACTGACACTGTCCCTACCTAGAGTTTTCTGTCCCTAGAATAAATGTTTTTTTTAATCACAATATAGCACAAGGAAAATTAACTCACTGTCCTTACAGGTCCCTGGAAACAAGGACTTGCAGAGTGAAAGAAACTGACACTGTCCCTACCTAGAGTTTTCTGTCCCTAGAATAAATGTTTTTTTTAATCACAATATAGCACAAGGAAAATTAACTCACTGTCCTTACAGGTCCCTGGAAACAAGGACTTGCAGAGTGAAAGAAACTGACACTGTCCCTACCTAGAGTTTTCTGTCCCTAGAATAAATGTTTTTTTTAATCACAATATAGCACAAGGAAAATTAACTCACTGTCCTTACAGGTCCCTGGAAACAAGGACTTGCAGAGTGAAAGAAACTGACACTGTCCCTACCTAGAGTTTTCTGTCCCTAGAATAAATGTTTTTTTTAATCACAATATAGCACAAGGAAAATTAACTCACTGTCCTTACAGGTCCCTGGAAACAAGGACTTGCAGAGTGAAAGAAACTGACACTGTCCCTACCTAGAGTTTTCTGTCCCTAGAATAAATGTTTTTTTTAAGCACAATATAGCACAAGGACAATTAACTCACTGTCCTTACAGGTCCCTGGAAACAAGGACTTGCAGAGTGAAAGAAAAAAAACACTCTCCCTACCTACAGTTTTCTGTCCCTAGAAAAAATGTTTTTTTTAATCACAATATAGCACAAGGAAAATTAACTCACTGTCCTTACAGGTCCCTGGAAACAAGGACTTGCAGAGTGAAAGAAACTGACACTGTCCCTACCTAGAGTTTTCTGTCCCTAGAATAAATGTTTTTTTTAATCACAATATAGCACAAGGACAATTAACTCACTGTCCTTACAGGTCCCTGGAAACAAGGACTTGCAGAGTGAAAGAAACTGACACTGTCCCTACCTAGAGTTTTCTGTCCCTAGAATAAATGTTTTTTTTAATCACAATATAGCACAAGGACAATTCACTCAATGTCTCTCCAGGTCCCTGGAAACAAGGACTTGCAGAGTGAAAGAAACTGACACTGTCCCTACCTAGAGTTTTCTGTCCCTAGAATAAATGTTTTTTTTAAGCACAATATAGCACAAGGACAATTAACTCACTGTCCTTACAGGTCCCTGGAAACAAGGACTTGCAGAGTGAAAAAAAAAAAACACTCTCCCTACCTACAGTTTTCTGTCCCTAGAAAAAATGTTTTTTTTAAGCACAATATAGCACAAGGACAATTAACTCACTGTCCTTACAGGTCCCTGGAAACAAGGACTTGCAGAGTGAAAAAAAAAAAAACACTCTCCCTACCTACAGTTTTCTGTCCCTAGAAAAAATGTTTTTTTTAAGCACAATATAGCACAAGGACAATTAACTCACTGTCCTTACAGGTCCCTGGAAACAAGGACTTGCAGAGTGAAAGAAACTGACACTGTCCCTACCTAGAGTTTTCTGTCCCTAGAATAAATGTTTTTTTTAATCACAATATAGCACAAGGAAAATTAACTCACTGTCCTTACAGGTCCCTGGAAACAAGGACTTGCAGAGTGAAAGAAACTGACACTGTCCCTACCTAGAGTTTTCTGTCCCTAGAATAAATGTTTTTTTTAATCACAATATAGCACAAGGAAAATTAACTCACTGTCCTTACAGGTCCCTGGAAACAAGGACTTGCAGAGTGAAAGAAACTGACACTGTCCCTACCTAGAGTTTTCTGTCCCTAGAATAAATGTTTTTTTTAATCACAATATAGCACAAGGAAAATTAACTCACTGTCCTTACAGGTCCCTGGAAACAAGGACTTGCAGAGTGAAAGAAACTGACACTGTCCCTACCTAGAGTTTTCTGTCCCTAGAATAAATGTTTTTTTTAATCACAATATAGCACAAGGAAAATTAACTCACTGTCCTTACAGGTCCCTGGAAACAAGGACTTGCAGAGTGAAAGAAACTGACACTGTCCCTACCTAGAGTTTTCTGTCCCTAGAATAAATGTTTTTTTTAAGCACAATATAGCACAAGGACAATTAACTCACTGTCCTTACAGGTCCCTGGAAACAAGGACTTGCAGAGTGAAAGAAAAAAAACACTCTCCCTACCTACAGTTTTCTGTCCCTAGAAAAAATGTTTTTTTTAATCACAATATAGCACAAGGAAAATTAACTCACTGTCCTTACAGGTCCCTGGAAACAAGGACTTGCAGAGTGAAAGAAACTGACACTGTCCCTACCTAGAGTTTTCTGTCCCTAGAATAAATGTTTTTTTTAATCACAATATAGCACAAGGACAATTAACTCACTGTCCTTACAGGTCCCTGGAAACAAGGACTTGCAGAGTGAAAGAAACTGACACTGTCCCTACCTAGAGTTTTCTGTCCCTAGAATAAATGTTTTTTTTAAGCACAATATAGCACAAGGACAATTAACTCACTGTCCTTACAGGTCCCTGGAAACAAGGACTTGCAGAGTGAAAGAAAAAAAACACTCTCCCTACCTACAGTTTTCTGTCCCTAGAAAAAATGTTTTTTTTAATCACAATATAGCACAAGGAAAATTAACTCACTGTCCTTACAGGTCCCTGGAAACAAGGACTTGCAGAGTGAAAGAAACTGACACTGTCCCTACCTAGAGTTTTCTGTCCCTAGAATAAATGTTTTTTTTAATCACAATATAGCACAAGGACAATTAACTCACTGTCCTTACAGGTCCCTGGAAACAAGGACTTGCAGAGTGAAAGAAACTGACACTGTCCCTACCTAGAGTTTTCTGTCCCTAGAATAAATGTTTTTTTTAAGCACAATATAGCACAAGGACAATTAACTCACTGTCCTTACAGGTCCCTGGAAACAAGGACTTGCAGAGTGAAAGAAAAAAAACACTCTCCCTACCTACAGTTTTCTGTCCCTAGAAAAAATGTTTTTTTTAATCACAATATAGCACAAGGAAAATTAACTCACTGTCCTTACAGGTCCCTGGAAACAAGGACTTGCAGAGTGAAAGAAACTGACACTGTCCCTACCTAGAGTTTTCTGTCCCTAGAATAAATGTTTTTTTTAATCACAATATAGCACAAGGACAATTAACTCACTGTCCTTACAGGTCCCTGGAAACAAGGACTTGCAGAGTGAAAGAAACTGACACTGTCCCTACCTAGAGTTTTCTGTCCCTAGAATAAATGTTTTTTTTAAGCACAATATAGCACAAGGACAATTAACTCACTGTCCTTACAGGTCCCTGGAAACAAGGACTTGCAGAGTGAAAGAAAAAAAACACTCTCCCTACCTACAGTTTTCTGTCCCTAGAAAAAATGTTTTTTTTAATCACAATATAGCACAAGGAAAATTAACTCACTGTCCTTACAGGTCCCTGGAAACAAGGACTTGCAGAGTGAAAGAAACTGACACTGTCCCTACCTAGAGTTTTCTGTCCCTAGAATAAATGTTTTTTTTAATCACAATATAGCACAAGGACAATTAACTCACTGTCCTTACAGGTCCCTGGAAACAAGGACTTGCAGAGTGAAAGAAACTGACACTGTCCCTACCTAGAGTTTTCTGTCCCTAGAATAAATGTTTTTTTTAAGCACAATATAGCACAAGGACAATTAACTCACTGTCCTTACAGGTCCCTGGAAACAAGGACTTGCAGAGTGAAAGAAACTGACACTGTCCCTACCTAGAGTTTTCTGTCCCTAGAATAAATGTTTTTTTTAAGCACACTATAGCAGAAGCACAAAACACACTGACACTCTCCCTACCTATCCTTCTCTTTCCCTAAACTAAAGGAATCCAGGTTAAGCAAGAAAGAAATAACAGTCACTGTCCCTGCCTATGCTACTCTATCCCTGCTCCGGAACACACTACACTAGGCCGCCGTGCTGGCGGCCTTTTATAGTGTGGGGCGTGTACTAAACACCCTCAGCAATAATTGGCCACAGGCATCCTGCCTGTGGCCAATCATTGCTCTCCTCGCTGCCGGCGCTGTGATTGGCCAAGCATGCGGGGTCACAGTGCATGCTTGGCCAATCACAGCGCCTGGATGACACTGCGATGGCGTAGTGCATTGTGGGCCGTTCGCGTCACTCGAATTTGGCGCGAACGGCCCAAATCGTTCGATCTTCGTCGAACGATCGAACAGCCAATGTTCGAGTCGAACGTATGTTCGACTCGAACACGAAGCTCATCCCTACTGACAGGAAGAATCAATGAACTACCAAAGCGCAACAGCACCATGGTAGTTCATTGAGAACAACAAGCCAACCACTGCAAAGGCTGTAAGTAGTTGTAGTCCATTCATTCATAGAACACTTTATTTAGATTGTGGCAATGAGCAGAGGGGAGAAGATCCCCCGCTCGCTGTCAAAACGGGGACTTGGGGGTGCGGGGGCCAATGCATTTGTGACATATAACAGGTTACAAAAGGTGGACCTATTCTTTAATCATGGCTGCAGGACTGTATGTAGTAGTTCTTATGAAGATGGGCTTTCTTGGCGAGTTCTTATGTTTTGTTGCTTACTATGATGATGTTATCAGTGTTCAGTTTTGGTTATGGGGACCTGAAAATTTCTCCAGTGACTAAATTGATGTTGATTTGGCAGGAAGTTCGATCATCAGAATCTCTGTAAGTTCATTGGAGGATCAATAGAAGGAAACATCTTCATCATCACAGAATATTGTCCTAAGGGCAGCCTGGCGGATGTCCTCTTAAATGATGATGTTCCTCTAAACTGGGGCTTCCGGTAAGCTTTCACTACGTGCACAGAAAATAGGAGTATTCATGTTTTTATGTGTCTCAAAGCACAGCGAGCATCTAACATGATCACATGACATAAATCAAGTATTAGTCTACAGGTTCTTCTATTAAAACACAGTGATACTCAGCCCTGAGTTCACACTGCACACTGCTTGTGCTTTGCACAGGAATCACACGCGATTCTATGCGGTGCGATTTGAGCCCATTCATTTGAATGGTTCAAATTTGCACCGCATACACATGAAAAAGGTGCGGGCAGCTTTTATTTCTTGACACTGGAACCAGATCGTGTGGGTTTACACTCTTGTGATCCAGTTCAAGCAAATGTTCTGCATTTTGCAACCTGCTTTTGGGGTGTCATTAACTTTTAATTGACACCCACAGCAGTTTGCATGAACACACTGCGATTGCTATGCGGTGCGGAAAAAGCGCTGCATCAGTGTGTTTCCTCAAAGTTTTCAAAGGGCAACTGTTACTACTGGGGGCTAACTCAACACCATGTCCACAGGTATGCCTAATTTTATGATGTAGCACAAAACATAAGGTGTGAGTGATAGGCGCATTATAGGATGTTCATTGGATGTTTAATTGTGTCAGCTTCTAGGATAGGGTGACCAGACATCCCCGGTTTCCAGGGACAGTCCCCAGATTGAGGACACTGTCCCCGGACCAAGTCTGTCCCCGGTTTTGTCCTTGGATTGGATTTGAACAGGGGCTGGGGCAATTTCAAAGACAGTCAGTGCAGAATTAAAAACAAAAATCTTAATGACACTCTGCCGCTCCTACTAGCTTAGTGGGACGTATTTTCTTCCATTATCTGTGCCCCTATCTGATGATTATGTGCTGGTCGGAGCGGAGGGAATATTTCTTCAGTTTCGGGTGCATGCCCATTCAGCTCCGCTCCCATGTTCTTCTGCCTTGGCTGAAGTCCCGGCCTGTTGCCTGCCTGCTTATCTCCTTGCCTTCCCTGGCGGAGTGATCTTCCTCCGCTCCCCACCCAGTAGTAGCCGGGGCCCGGAGAGTAAAGCCCCGTACACACGGTCGGACTTTTGGCCAACAAACTTCATTTTGAGCAAGTTGGACCAACAATCCGACCTTGTGTATGCTCCATCGGACAAACTTTTTTTGCTTTTTTCTTGTTTTCGATAGACAAGACAACTAATGTTAAAATCAACCAACAATAGCAGAAGTTGACCAAAGGGTGGCGGTAAAGAGCAGAAAAGAGCAGAAAAACCATGTGATGTTGCAAAAAGTTTTGGGAAAGTTTGCAGAAAAGTCCGAGCGTGTGTATGCTATGGGTGTTCCCGACCAACTCCGCTTGGACAAAAAACCACGGAAAAGTCCGATGGAAGTCCGACCGTGTGTATGGGGCTTTAGACTTGACAGGCTGTGAGGCGGGTAGTGGCGGCGATGGACAGAGAGTCGCTGATTGCCGCCATTATTAGTAAAAAAAAAAAATATGTCCCTGGATTTCTTTAAAAATCTGGTCACCTTAATTTAGGACAGTAAATAATTATTTCTGTGTTGTCACAGACTTTCATTTGCCACGGATATTGCCCGAGGAATGATGTATCTTCACCAACATAAAATCTATCATGGAAGGCTGACCTCCCGCAACTGTGTCATAGACGATCGCTGGGTTTGCAAGATCTCAGGTATGGTTATGTCATGTGAGACACATATAGGGGTTTACTAAAGGCAACTAGACTGTGCACTTTGCAAAGTGCAGTTGCACTCTGCAGGTGCAGTTGCTATAGAGCTTAATAAATTAGGTAAAGCTTCACTTTGCAAAGAATACCCAATCACATCCAAGGAAAATGAAAAAAAAAAAACAGTATTTTTGCTTGCACGTGATTAGATCATTTACTAAGTTCCGGAGCAACTGCAAAGTGCAAATAGACTTTGCAAAGTGCACAGTCTATTTGCCTTAAGTAAATCAACTCCATAGTGTAAAATAATTCCATGTATTGGCCTTTTAACACACGCTAAGACTCCATTCACACAGGGGCAACACGACTTCCAGCGCGACTTTGGGAGGCAACTTGGACACGACTTAAATATGAATCACAGTGCGACTTGGGGCGACTTCAGCGCGACTTGGGGCGACTTACAACACGACTTGAAGTCGCCTCCAGGACAGGGGACTTTGCCAGTGGCCAATCAAAGAGTAATCATAATCAGCTCTGTGGGAGGGAGGGGGGAGCTAGGGGTTTGCCGAAAAAAATATTTTTATTTCCTGTAAAGTTGCTTCAGTTAAGACAGGGGATCCGACTTGGAGGCGACTTTCATTGAAATCAATGGGTACAAGTCGCCTAGAAGTCAGATTGAAGTAGTACAGGACCCTTTTCTGAAGTCGGAGCGACTGCAGTAGTGTACATTAAGACGGATCCATTCACTTACATTGATTTTTTCATGTAGCGCGACTTGAGACGACTAGAGGCGACTTGGGGCGGATCCAAAGTTGCCCCTGTGTGAATGGGCTCTAAGGGAATACATATGCTTGTATACATTGTATGTGTGTATCATTTAAATTTAAAATATATAGTAACAGGTACTAATTTCACCAAAACAATACACTGTCTACTTTTCCAGACTATGGGCTGATGGTCTTTAGAAAAGATGAGTTTAAAGAGCTGATGGAGAAAAAGCCAGCACACATCTACTGCCCCCCGGAGGTCATCCAGAGTGACAGCAGCTGTATAGTACCCACACCTGCTGCTGATGTTTATAGGTAACATAAAAATTAGATTGGGACTTTCATGGTATCAGACTTCAGAAATACAAAACATCTACCTCTTTAAAAATTATTTCGATATTTTAATTACAAAAAGTCCTTAAACACAGCTGTAAAAAATATTTGTATCACCTCCTGGTACGTATCCATGGACTTATTATTACAAAATTGCAGTTCTAACATATGAATTGCTATACCCAATTTAGCAAACATTATCCAATATCTCAGATAAGTCAATTGGCAGCTAAATATCATGTGATCTAGTCTGCCTAGTTTTTTATTAATTGTGTGTGTGTGTTAGTCCTGGACCAATGGAAGCGAGGCTTGGTATTGGGGAATACACAATGGAGTGAGTCTTCCTTCCAGGGGGATAATACCCAATGAATGTGCAGTTTGGTTGGATCTTATTATAGCTGCTGTCTCTCTAATATTATTATTATTATACACGATTTATATAGCGCCAACAGTTTACGCAGCGCTTTACAATGGGTAGGGGGGACAACACAATTATATAATTAATATAATAGCAACAAAGAGAATGCCCAGCAGTTAACTGATTCTTCAGGTTTCTTCAGGGGCGCCTTAGCAAAATGCCTAAAAATTGCCTAAAAACTGTACAAAAGCCAGCAGATGAATGGAGCCTGCCTTTTAGATATAGAAAGCCACAGGTTTCCATTGTTCACCGTTGCAACCTTCTAGCCGCCTGTGTCCTAGCAACCAATAATGTCATTGGTTGATAAGGAGGACATCGGGCACCTATACAACATCCTTGTTTCCCCTTACCTGCCCCTCTGCACTGGGTTCACATTAGCTGAAGGAGGGAAAGAAACGGAGGGAGACTAGAAGAGCTGAAAAACGAGTCAGTAGCGTTGTGCAAATGTGTATTTGTTTTGGAAGAATAAATCACCTCTAATGTTGGGTGTCCTATATGTGTGGATGTTGCTGTATTATCTTAAACTACTAGTTTCCATTTAAAATGGGGTGCCTCGAGATTGTGCAGGATTTTAAGGATGCAAAGACTGAAAAAAGGTTGAGAAACACTGATATAGAGGAGCAACCTGTACAAACGTTCATATCCCTCGGCGGTCTGTTTGAAATGTTTCAAGAACAACAAGCAAGACCCCTTTCACACTGGGGCGTTTTTAAGGCGCTTTAGCGTTACAAAAAGCGCCTGTAAAACGCCTGAAGGAAGCCTCATCTGCAATACCAATGTGAAAGCCTGGGGGCTTTCACACTGAGGCGCTGCGCTGGCAGGGCGTCAAAAAATGTAGCTTCTTTGCAGCGCTTTAGGAGCGTTGACTACACCTCTCCTAAAGCGCCCCTTCCCATTGAGGGTCTTTTTTTAACGCCAAAGCGCCTGAAAAACGCCCCAGTGTGAAAGGGGTCTTAGCGGAGCTTTACCAGCGTTTTTCGGGCGCTGGCAGTGTGAATGGGCTCTGAAAGCACTCAGGCTTTCACATTGGGATTGCAGATGAGGCTTCTTTCAGGCGCTTTACAGGAGCTTTTTTTAACGCCAAAGCGCCTAAAAAACGCCCCAGTGTGAAAGGGGTCTAAAGCCAACACGTTTCAGGGGAAATGCCTCCCCCTTCTTCAGGGCTGGGGCAGTGGATATGATTAAAACAGAGCTGAGATGCAATAGGAGACTTATAATGGGACCTGTTAAAAACTGTCAAATCCTTGCAAATGAAAACTGCCCAGCCTAAATAGAGATATATCACATACAAACTTTCAAACTTGATATCTATTTTATTGGTTAAAAAAACATTATCAATGGTATTATTTTATTTCCAGCTATGCCATCGTACTCGTTGAAATTGCAAGCAGGTGTGACCCCTTTCCAGTAAGTTATTTTCTATGGTTTTCTTTTTTTTTTCAGAGTCTTTCTGTGAATGGTTTTTACTTATATATACATATTTGTTTTTATATACCGTTTTTGATTCCTGCTTAAAAGAGAAGTTATTTTTTTTCAAAATCACACTTACCTAGGTGGATGTAGCATCGCTCCGATGCTGCATTTGTCCCTCGCCAGCTCTAACTCTGAGAACTGAGCGATTAAACACCGCTGATTGCTCAGTTCTCAGTGCTCCGTAAGCAGAGAACCGGTGACCGGCTCCCTGCTCTCCCCCCACCCCCCCCCGTGCTCACTGGAGGGCTGGGCAGTGGAGGGGGCGGGAGCTTCCGGCTCAGGCTCTCAGTGGCTTACTGAGAGGCTGAGCCAGCTGCCGGTCCTGACTCCTGGGTGGATCCCGACCATATGGAAGATTGAACAAAGTGTCTTTGAGTATTGAAAAATCTGATGATTTGAAAACCCCTGCCTATAAAGGAGGAGAGGAAATCCCATACACCCACTGCAGATTCCCTGCATCTCTCACCTAATGTAAAAATACATTAAGAAGTTTCTCACAGCCACCATTTAAATTCAGACTTGGAAGTAGTAATGTTTGAATGTGGTTGGTATTACATGATGCAGATAGACCAGGTGTGCCCAACCAGTGGCCCAGGGGCCACACATGGCCCACGGTGCCCTCTGATGTGGCCCACAACCTCCTGCTCTGGGAAGGAATGAAATAGAATAGAATAGAATACTGTTATTAAAGTTTTTATTACTAAAATCAGTGTATATATGGGCATATCGGTTCTGCAGTGGTTACTGGACTGCTTTCAAACTGATCCACAGGTACAGAGAAGTGCACCTGTGGGTTACCTGCACTGAGCCATAGACTTCTATTACCTGTGAGTTTGGTGTGCTGAGAGTAGAGCAGGCTCTATAGAGCCGACTCCGAGTGGGCTGCCACCCACCCACTCCTTGTGGCCTGCGACCGGTTACCAAGTCGCTTAAATGGCCCTTGCTCTTCAAAAGGTTGGGCACCCCTGAGATAGACAGATAGTTGGACTGTACAGGCTTAAGGAGGTCCCCTCCCCCTCCCAGTGACCCTGTGAGGTGCACTATAAATTCTGACTATGTTCATTACACTTAGTTCAGATTTCAGTAAAAGTGGTGAATTTTTGAACTTTAGCACAATTGCAGTGTTTGGCAGATAACTGTTTTCATATGTTGCCTCAAATTGCCCTTAAAGTGAGTGTAAAACTCAGACATGAAATATGAACAAAGTATATCCCTCTATAGTGTGTACATGTCTCGGTTGATTTACTAAAATTAGAGAGTACAAAATCTGGTGCAGCTCTGCATAGAAACCAATCAGTTTCTAACTTCAGCTTGTTCTATTAAAGTGTTTGTAAACCCTTGTTTCTTTTTAAATAAAAATAACAAACACATGCCTATACTTACCTGCTCTGTGCAATTGTTTTGCACAGAGCAGCCCCAATCCTCCTCTTCTGGGGTGCCCAGCTGGCGCTCCTGGCCCCTCCTCTTCATTGGGTGACCCAGCAGAAAGCCACTTTCCCTGGGGGCACCCGTGCAGGCTCGCTCCCAAGCTCCACTGCTGCGTCCATTGACACAAACAAGCAGGATTCTGCCCCACCCCACGGTCCCATGTCACTAGATTTGATAGACAGCAGCAGGAGCCATTGGCTCCTGCTGCTGTCAATCAAATCTAGTGACATGGGATCGGGGGGTGGGGCAGAATCCTGCTTGTTTGTGTCAATGGACCCAGCAGTGTATTTTTATCAATCTGTCCAATGAGGAGAGAGACAGCAGCAGGAGCCCCTGCGCTCGTGCACATCGCTGGATCAGATGGGGCTCAGGTAAGAAAGGGGGGGGGGGGGGTCTGTGGGGAGCTGCAGCACAGAAGATTTTTCACCTTCATGCATAATGCATGAAGGTGAAAAACCTTTAAAACCACTTTAAACGTTGACGAAAAAAAAAAAAACGGTAGCTGATTGGTTCCTATGCAGAGCTGCACCAGATTTTGCTCTCTTCAGTATTAGTAAATTAACTAAGTGTCATTAAATTCTGCACTTCGAACAGATGTAGAGAAGACTGCAGATAAACAGGTACAACTGATGTAGGAGGATTTGTTTCATCTCTGTGTTATCACCTGAGGCCAGTCACTTCACTAGGTGTGTGGAAGGGTTTACAACCATTTTAAAATAAGAAAACCGATAATTAGACATTTGCAATTCGTTCCGCTCCGAATTCGTTTTTTAACGAATTTAGACAAATTCGTTAATTTGGAAATATCCGAATTAACGAAAACCCGTTTAACAAATTTTTCCGAATATTTGTAAATTTGAATATTCGAAAATTCGTAGATTCACACATTCGTAAATTCGTACATTCGTAAATGCTTAAATTCGTACATTCGTAAATTCGTAAATTTGTCAATTAGTAAATTAGTAAGTTCTGAAATCTGAAATAATAATTAACTAATAATAATTTAACTATTACTAATACTAACTATTAAATTATAGGTATTGGATTTCCTTTAAAATTTGGCTGTTAGTGAACGTAACAAATACAAATTTATCCGAAGTTACGAATTCTTTTCCGAAATAACGAATGCTGTATCTAAACGAATGGAACGTAATGAATTAATAATAATAAATAACAATAATAATAATAAAAAAGTTTTTATTATTATTATTATTATTTATTAATAATTTGTTCCGTTCCATTTGTTTAGATGCAGCATTTGTTATTTCAGGTAATTTGTAACTTTGGATAAATTTGTATTCGTTACGTTCACTAACAGCCAAATTTGAAAGGAAATTACAATACCTATAATTCAATAGTTATTATTTCAGGTTTTCGGGTTTTCGAATTTCCAAATTTCTGAATTTTCTAGTTTACGAATGTACGAATTTCTGAATGTGCGAATTTACGAATGTACGAATTTCTGAATGTGCGAATTTACGAATGTACAAATTTACGAATGTACAAATTTACGAATTGCGATCATAACTAATGACCCGAAAAACTGAAAAAAAAAAAAACGAATGAAACAAAAACGAACACATTTTTGGGCAGTGCACATGTCTACCCATAATCCACCTAAAAATTGTTGTAAGCAATGCGCAGTGTCAGTGTAATGTAAGACTTTCTTGGAATCTTGCAGGGAGAAGCCTACTTGAAAGATGTGACCTGGAGACCTCCTATACCTGAGATAAGCGCAGTCAAATCTGACGAGTACTGCCCAAACCCGGCCGATTACTCCGAGGTCAGTGTTTCCAGGATAACAAATTACTGGCGGCACTTATAATGCACCGAAAGTCTCAATGTGGTATATAAATAGGGAACCACATTGTTTAATACATTACTTATAAAAATTGCACATACTTCACATCTCATCATCTTGATATTTTATGCACATCTGTTAATACTCTGTTTAAACTTAAAGTGGAACTTCACTCTCTCAATCATTATTGACTAATTTCAATCCTTTTGCTACTAGCATTAGTAAATAGATAAGAAAGTATATAATATTTTCTTGACTTAAACTTTTTGCATTTTTTCAGTTACTTTCTGGTTTCCATGCCTAGGCTAATTATGTCATACATCCCAGGAGACTTCAGGGGGGAGGAGTTTTTTTTTTAGCTAAGCACACATCTTCTGCTTGGATGTCTGAGCTAGGGCAGCTGGATTCCAGGAAGTAAATGCCACACAAATCATCTGCTCTTAATCAAGATGGCCACCGCAGAAATACTGGGAGGGGATGTTTTTCAAAGTGATTTCTCAACAAAATAAAGCATGGAGACATGGATGGGAGGGGGAGTTTGCGTTGAAAAAAAAAAATTAAGGATGGGTTGGACCACCCCCTGTTTGATTCGCACCAGAACATCGCAAAAGTTCGGAACCGAATAACGAACCCCACTGAAGTCAATGGGACCCGAACTGTAAAAATCAAAAGTGCCCATTTATATGCAAGTAATTGGGCATACATTGGTTATGGGGGTCTGGGTACTGTCCTGGGGGACGTGTATCAATGAAAAAAAAGTTTGTAATTTTTTTTTAAATGAGCAGTGATCTACTGATGCTTAAAGTGGTTGTAAACCCACTTATGCAACTTTCACCTACAGGTAAGCCTAGATTAAGGCTTACCTGTAGGTGTTTGCAATATCTCCTAAACCTAAACCTACACCGTTTAGGAGATATTTAACAAAAAAGAATGCACCGTTGAAAAGACACAGTGAGCATCCCATTGATAAAACCGGCAATGGCGGTTTTTACGGCTCCTGTGCGCATGCGCGGTGACGTCATCGCCGCTCCGGCCAATCAGAGCGCCGGAGCGGCGATACGTGGAAGTGACCTTCCGGAGCAATGTCTGCGGCCGGAGGGGGAGACGAGGACGGTTTCGGGGGCTTCGATCTAAGGTAAGTACTGCATAATGCGATAGTATGCTAGTCATACTAGCTCATTATGGCTTTCTTTTGCAGGTTATTATTTTTGTAAAAAAAAGGGTATACAACCACTTTAAAGTGAAAGCATAAAAATGAGAAACAACAAATAAAATGAAAAATTCCCTTCAATATAGTGCCCCTTAGTCCACCTCTAAAGTGGCCCATCTGTACCGTGTATAGAAGCTGCTGCAGCAATAATGACATTTTCCCTGCAAGCTTTCTTTATTTTGTAAACAACGGCTTGCGGAGCCAGTCTGTATGATGAGGCCACTATGTAGTGTACTGGGAACAAGATTTTGAAAATTTTTCAATAAATTCTGGTGTTTTTTCCGCAGACTTTGGATAGAAGTAACAGGTGAAGTAAAATTGGTCTTTGGGCATCAGTGGCGTCTTCACACCGTAACCCTATAGAGATTCCACATTCCAAAAATACTTGATCAGCGACATTGGCATCAGGGGCTACATAGCTGCTGGTAATCCAGGACTGATTCATTTTGACAAATGTCAGCCGGTACACAGAGTCTGTGGACAGACGCACTCTATTACCAGTTACAAAACCTCCAGCAGCACTGAATGCCTGTTTAGAATGCACGCTGGATGCAGGGCAGCCCAGCGGCTCAATTGCATACTGGGCATGTTCTGAGCAGTGGTCTATTCTCATGGCCCAGTAACCCAGTGGATCGTCAACTGGAAAGCTCTCCATCTCTGTTTTAGCCCCTAGATAATTGTCCACCATGTGATGCAGACGCTACCGATGTGATGTGGAAGCTGAAAGCCCTGGTCGGTGAGGACTAAAAAAATTGTGAAATGCATCACTTAGGCGGCCGCCTTCTCCACCGCTCCTCTCTTGACCAACAGAAGCCTTAATACTACGTTTTCCACGACACTGTAACCTACCAGAGTCGGGAAAAGCGTTAGATAAACTCCTCTCGGGTGTCCTCAAGAGGTTTTATCTTCTGCACCCTCTGTGGGGACGGGATAAGTTCTGAGACTTTCCCCTTGTAACGGCGGTTAAGGAGGGTTGCCAACTAATAGTGATCCTTCTCCTTTATGCCATGTACTCTTGAGTCCTTTTGCGGGCTTTGAAGCATGAGGGAGCCCATGCACCGCAAGTTTGTGGAGACATGAGAAGCAGACTCCTCAGGGTCACTGTATCTGGAACCTTCTCTCAGGCACGTACTACTGCCAAGGGTTCTGGGGATGGAAAACCATCTCTTAACCGGTTCTCGACTGGCTCACGCAGATATACTGCGGCAGAATGGCTCTCCTAGGTGAAATCCCGTACATATACGGCTTCTCCCAAGAGAGCCATCAGAGGGCGTGCGAGCGCCCGCTGCATGGCGGGGAACCGTATGATCGCCCCCTAGTGTTAACCCCTTCCCTGCCAGTGACATTTACATAGTAATCAGTGCATATTTATAGCACTGATCGCTCTGTAAATGTCAATGCTCCCAAAAATGTGTCAAAAGTGTCCGACCTGTCCGCCGCAACGTTGCAATACCGCAAAAAAACTCTGATCACCGTCATTACTAGTAAAAATAAAATAAAAACGCCATTTAAATGCCATAAATCTTTCCCATAGTTTGTAGACGCTATAACTTTTGCGCAAAACCAACCAATATACGCTTATTGCGATTTTTTTTTACCAAAAAAGAATACATATCAGCCTAAACTGAGGAAAAAAATTTTTTTTTTAAACAAAAATTTGGATATTTACTATAGCAAAAAGTAAAAGATATTGCGTTTTTTTTCAAAATTGTCGCTCTTTTTTTGTTTATAGCGCAAAAAATAAAAACTGCAGATGTGTTAAAATACCACCAAAAAGAAAGCTCTATTTGTGGGAAAAAAAGGACTTCAATTTTTTTGGGGTACAACATCGCACAACGGCGCAATTGTCAGTTAAAGCGACGCAGTGCCGTATCGCAAAAAATGGCCCGGTCATTGGGCAGCCAAATCTTCCGGGGCTGAAGTGGTTAAGGTTTGACATTTATCCTGGGGGGTTTCTTCATACATTCTCCCCCTGGTGGGTCTTCTTTCAAGGTTTGACATATGTCTTCATCTGCTTCAATGCCTCCAAAACTGCCAGAATCCTCCTCCTCCTCCCTCTCCGCTTGTGTGTTCTGTGGCGTAGGAGGAATAGTGTCTGCATAAAGCGGGCCTTGAGAGGAAAATAAGTCCTCCTCTTCCTCCCACTGCTCTGCCTCGAGTGCCCTGTCCATAATGCCATGCAGAGTCTTCTCCAGCAGGACCACAGCAGTAATTGTGTCACTGATGAATGCATTGTCACGGCTCACCATCCTTGTAGTCTCCTGAAATGGTGACAGTACAGTGCATGCATCCTTTATCAGTAGCCATTTGTGTGGGGGAAAAAAAGCTGAGCTTGTCATACTCACACAGGTACTCATTGACGGCCCTCTGCTGCATGTGCAGCCACTGCAGCATTGCCGAAGTCGAGTTCCACCTGGTGGGCTTGTCAGCCAACCAAACACTGACCTACAGTGGCACCCATCAGTGCAGCTTCATCAGTGCCCATCAGTGCAGCCTCAATAGTGCCCATCAGTGCCACCTCATCAGCATCTATCAGTGCAGTCTCATCAGCGCCTATTAGTGAAGGACATTACCTGTTTGCAAAATTTTATAACAAACTAAGTCTAGCGACCTCACCTCTCACTCCCTCCTTCTCTGTCAATGTCAATGGCTCTCGTCAAGGGCAGTGGTCATCAACCCTGTCCTCAGGGCCCACTAACAGGCCAGGTTTTATGTATTACCTTGGGGAGATGCAGACTAGAATACTGCAATCACTGAGCAGCAAATGAATATCACCTGTGATGTATTTCAGTTATCTCGCAAACCTGGCCTGTTAGTGGGCCCTGAGGACAGAGTTGATGACCACTGGTCTAGGGGACCAGGGAGGAGAGTGTGACGCACCACCAACTCACATCCTCCAGTGTGTAGAGGTGTGAGCTATAACCAATTACCTTCGGATCTGTGCCCCTGTCCAGAGCCAAAGCTCCCCTTGAGGATGATCCTTTAACTCCCAGAAAGCCAAGTTCCACACCATTGAAAGTCCAACACTTATTTATTCTTTTAGAGCAATAATTAGTCCTTTTAGAGCAGACTGGTCAGACAACGAACAGACAAGGTGGTGAGGAAGGTCTAGGCACAAACATGAACTTGTTACTCTCCTGTTTCGGTGTGCGCAAACAGGCTTGGTGCACGGTCGCTGCCACCGACCGTGAGAGTGGTCGCTGCCACCGACCGGGTGAAGTAGGACTTGAGGTCTCTGCCACCGACCTGGGTTTCAGTTGGGTCGCTGCCACCGACCGTGAGAACGTGGACTACCTTCTTGAGATGCAGCCCCTGTCAGGGGAGTCATCCATCTGGACGGTCACCAGAGGCCTCCACCGTCACCAGCCAATGCTGCGCTGGATCTCTGGGAAGGTCACCTCTCTGGTCCCCCTCGCCCTAGATTCGGGTGTCCAATACCGGATGACACCCTAGGAATCCTCCACCCCTTGCGGGACCCAGTCGAAGGTACTGGACCCCAGGCCTCCAGAGAGTACCTCACCCCAGACTAAAGGTGTCTGGGGTGGAATCGCAGCTCCATCCCCGGGCCGAGGGTGCCCGGAGACCACCAGCACGCACACCCAGGCTGAAGGTGCCTGGGCGTGGACCCCGAGCGGAAGATGTCTGCCCCTTTTATCCCCTGTCCCAGCATGCACAGCAGGTTCCCCGCCCCGCTGTACTACTGCTGCGAGAGGACAAAAAGGGTACAGACTTACAATGGTGGTTCAACCTATGGCGACAGCGCCACCTACAGGCCGCAGGGAACTGGACACCCTTGTATCCTCCACTGGCATAAATTGGTCCATGAACCCTGACAATTGCTGCATCTGAGCCATTTATCACTCAGATGCCTCCCCTAAATGTAACCACCCGCTACATAAGAAAAACGTTTGTTTTTTTTCACTTGTTTAGCAAAAAATAAAACCCTAATGGTAACTAAATACCACCAAAAGAAAGCTCTATTTGTGTGAAAAAAAATGATAAAAATTTCATTTGGGTACAGTGTTGCATGACCGCGCAATTGTCATTTAAAGTGCGACAGAGCTGAAACCTGAAATTTGTCTAGGCAGGAAGGGGGTAAAAGTGCCCGGTAGGCAAGTGGTTAAAGCACGTGCGGTAATGTAGCACATTATCTTGCATTAAGTCACTCTGCATAAAGCCAGTCCATACATTGTGAGTGAGCTGACATGGCACCTAAAAGCCCTTACAAATTATTATTTTTAAATGCAGTATACCACAACACTCTACACATGCATTGTAGTGCCTGGCGCAGGTGCTTTGTCCTCTACAATAAGTCTAAGGCTGGCCATATATGGATAATTTTTTTTCCAATCAACCGTTTTTCAACATTCCCATCCAACAGAAGTTGATAATTAAATCCACTTCTGAGTAGTAGGAACGACCAGCATCTTCAGATATCATTTTTTTCAGCTGGCGAATCCCTTCACTATAAGAACAATCATAGCAGCTGTTCAGCCACTTGATCGTTCTTACAGGCAGCGCCCCCACCCCCGCCGCCCTCCGGAGCTTCTTCCGGCTCGCCTGTTCAATCTGCAATCTCTATAACTCTCGGAGGCCCAAGCGACGTTACGTCCTGTCCGGGCCGGTGGAAGTAAACAATGCCGGGTACTGGGCAGGAAAGCCTGGTGTTGTTTTTTTTTTTTCCTGATCTCAGCCTTTCCTGCCTAGAGGAGAGATGAGGGGTCTTATAGACCCTGCATCTCTCCATAAAGAGGACCTGTCACGCACTATTCCTATTACAATTCATTGTATTTTTACATTCCTTGTAATAGGAATAAAAGTGATCAAAACATTTTTTTTAAAGGAAAAGTGTAAAAATTAGAAAATGTAAATAAATTATACAATAAAAAAAAAATATAATAATTTAAGCGCCCCCGTCCCCGCGTGCTCGCACGCAAAAGCGCCCGCATATGTAAACTACGTTCAAACCACACATGTGGGGTATCACCACAACTGTTACAGCAAGAGCAATAATTCTAGCTCAAGACCTCCTCTGTAACTGTAACCTGTTTAATATTTACTCGGCGTAACATCATCTTTCATATTATACAAAATAATTGGGCTAACTTTTGTGTTTTTTGGGGGTTTTTTATTCATGAAAGTGTTTTTCCAAAAAATTGCGTTTGATAAAATTGCTGCGCAAATACCATGTGACTTAAAAAGTTGCAATGGACCCCATTATATTCCCTAGGGTCTCTGCTAAAAAAATATATAGAATGTTTGGGGGTTCTGAGTAATTTTCAGGGGGCGGCTTCCCCAAACCCCCGCCCAAGAGAATACAATTGCTCGTCAGGAGGGATTTTCCTATCAGCACCGTCTGTGTTGATGGGGGAATTGAGCGAATTTCTGTCCTGCAACCCGTGGAAATTCGCTCCATGTATGGCCTGCTTAAGTACATAAGGTGTCATAGGCTCGCTCGCTAAGGGGGCATAACCGTGGCACCCCGCACACATAATGTAATGATGCATCATCAGCGCCGCTCTCTGCATCATTCAGTGCTACCCACTACTAGGATGTGACCACCCTGAAGATGTGAGTAAAAGGGAAGTAAAAAAACTCCAAAATACGATGAGTAGTGTCATCCAGAGGGGAGCACTGAGGGCGGCAGGGTTGAGCCTCCGGGGTTTAGCTTTAACTACTTGGAGCCCGGGCCATTGACAAATGACGGCCACAAGGTGGCTCTTCAGGTCCCAGGGGCCGTCTCCTCCGGCCACTGGGGGGCGCGCGCGTGGCCGCTGCGTCACTGAGGTGCCGATGCGCGTGCCTGGTGGCCGTGATGTCCGCCAGGTACCTGCGATCGGCCGTTACACAGCCAAGGACGTGGATCTCTGTGTGTAAACACAGAGATCCGCGTCCTGTCAGGGAGAGGAGACTGATGCTGTGTCCCTTGTACATAGGGACAACCATCGGTCACCTCCCCCAGTCAGTCCCCTCCCCCCACAGTAAGAATCACTCCTAGGGAACACATTTAACCCCTTCCTCGCCCCCTAGTGTTAACCCCGTTCCTGCCAGTCACATTTATACAGTAATCAATGCATATTTATAGCACTGTTCGCTGTATAAATGTGAATGGTCCCAAAATGTGTCAAAAATGTCCGATGTGTCCACCGCAATATCGCAGTCCTGACAAAAATCGCAAATAACCACCATTACTAGTAAAAAAAAAAAAATGTCATAATTCTATCCCCTATTTTGTAGGCGCTATAACTTTTGCGCAAACCAATCACTATACGCTTATTGCAATTTTTTTTTACCAAAAATGTGTAGAAGAATACGTATCGGCCTAAACTGAGAAAAAAAATTAGGATATTTATTATAGCAAAAAGTTAAAAATATTGTGTTTTTTTCAGAATTGTCGCTCTTTTTTTGTTTATAGCGCAAAAAATAAAAACCGCAGAGGTGATCAAATACCACCAAAAGAAAGCTCTATTTGTGGGAAAAAAAGGACATCAATTTTGTTTGGGAGCCACGTTGCACGACAGCGCAATTTTTATTCAAAGCGTGAAAGCTGAAATTTTGCCTGGGCAGGAAGGGGGTATATGTGCCCAGTAAGCAAGTGGTTAAAGCAGTAGTAAACCCAAAACCAATATGTTATATATTGCAGCTTACCAATCATTAGATGTGGTGGCTGCATTCATTTACTTTTTTGGGGCTTTTTTCCTTCTGTTTTATAATCAAACTGTTTTTTTTTCCTTTATAAGGTTAAAGGTTTTACATAAATAAATAAAAGCTGATCATTGTATGCACCCCTGTGAGTGGTAAATGGTTTATTTCAACCCTTTAACTGCTACAACTGCAGGACAGCTTTCTCTGCCAAAAAGCAACAGACTTACTGGCTGGATCACCAGATTAAAATAAAAGAACAAAAGCCTTAAAAAAGAAAATGAATGCAGCCATCACATCTAAGAATTGGTAATCTGCAATATAATGTTTGCTTTCGGGTTTAATACCTCTTTAAATATCATCAGCAACAGATTACAAATAATTTACAGGTTGGAATTACATAGGATGTTGGTGCTCCTGTCACCTCCTCCTCAAGTGATCTGATCTCTTCCTAAGGGGCCTTAATGACATTTCAAACTCCCCGATGACTCCGTATCCATAGGAGCCCCCACATGTCCTTGCATGATATGTTTAAATTTCAATAGTATTACAGGGAGTATATTATAAACTGCATGGAATGACTCACTAAGCATTTATTTACTAGAATCTGGTGAAGAAAATGCCTGAATATACAAAATATGTGTGTCAGCTCAGGCGTCCCATTTTTCTGTTTATTTCCATAACCTTCATTTAAATAAAGTGCACCCCCACAAAGGGACCCTGATGCTGGATATGTCACAAGCAGATGTTGTTATGACGTATAAAAGGCGGATCGAACGTCTACAGAGAAAGTGAGAAGAGAACCCGTAACAACTTCTATTCATCCACCAAATAACTGCTATTATTGACCTATTACAGAATCAGACCCAAGGTGCAATGAAGCTCGGATCACACTAGTGCAGGCCGTGCATTCCAGTTTACGAGTATCGCATCAACTCCTGAACCCGCAACCGAATTGCGCTGCTCTTGTGAGACGAGCGGGGCTGCCGTTCATTCTGAATGGCACCCCCACGCATCTCAACCTGCAGCGTGATTACAGGTGTGGGAACTGCAGGAAAGCCACATAGTCAAAAAGACCATGCAGTTTCCCCGCGGCTGCGTTTTTAAAAAGGTGCATGCATCATTTTTTTGTGGTTCACGCAGCACAGCAGCCCATTCAAAGGCTGCTATGCCCAAGCAAATGCAGGCCGTACGACCCTTACTAATGTGAACTGAGCCTTAAAGTAATATTTATACCAAGGTGCGAAAAAAGTAACATTTATACCAAGGTGCGATAAAAGTAATTTCCTGACAGACTCCATGGCAGCCTACGTGTGGGTTAATCCCGCCTCTCATACCTCATAGGACCCTACTCCCATAAATCTTTGCTTCTAGCCAGAGACCGTGTTCCTTTTTTTGTCCTCCTCCTAGGACCAAGGTGTGCTTTCTTACCTTAAAGAAGTTTTCATGGAAGATTCAGTCCTGGTTGCACGAGTTTATGGCGGTTCTGTTTGGAGGTCCAACAAGCCCAGCTATTAGCAGGGTGGATGCGGGCGACAGTTTTTTTTGCGGTGCCATGAAGAGCTTACTAACCCGGCCACTGGCGGGCAAGCGGCAACTTGGCCAAACGTCCTAGCTATTAGCAGGAGGCCCATTAAGAAAAACGCCCAGGTCGTGCAGTGGAGAGATGGCTCCTATGTTCCAGGCTGGATCAGGATCGTGCTGAGTGGTATCGTATGCATCGCTTATTAATTAATATGGCAGCAGTATTTGTGTGTTGTTGTTGTCCGGTCTCCCTCGGCTCTATGGCGGCTGGAGCGCATCTGCGTTTCATTTAGCCTCCTCTTCCGGGTTGTATGCATCGCAGTGTTCCTCGTCCGAGATCGAGGCTTGGTTCGCGCATGCGCAATTCGGATCGCGGCGGCGTTCGCGCATGCGCACGAGCTCCGCCGTTTCACGCTGGGGGCGCGGTGACGTCATCGTCGGCGCCAAGTTTAAATAGCTGTCAGATACAGCTATAACTTGGGATGTCCTGCAGGCTCAGACAGCTACTTCCCGGTGCTTCGTTTCCACGTGGTGAAGGTAGGAAAACCTGTCTTATTACAGGGATGGCTGATATCAGACTTTCCTTCCCTATATTTATTGTATGGTTAAATTTTTGCAGTTTTCCAAGCTTGAGCTATGGACGTCTCACCGCCCCCCAGTGGCCAACCCTTGCGCTGCAGGTAGAAATTGTTTTTTTCTTTCTTCTGCTTAGCAGTTTTTGGGTTCTTTACATGAGCCAATGTATTTCTTTCTTCCTGTCTTTTCTTTATCAGCCCCTCTAGGTCTGAAAATAGACACTCAGCATGCGAAGATAATGCTAAATCTAAAACACATCAACGTTCTTCTAGTGCTAGACATCATAGATCGTCCTCCAGACATCATAGTAAGGAGCCCAGGTCTAGGTCTAGACACCACTCTCACCGCCATTCTAGCCGTTCTGAGAAGAGAGTCTGCTGGGGTTGTAGGGCTCAAGTCCCAGAAGGTAAATCCCTCTGTGAGCCATGTTATTCCCGAGCAGTAGGAGAGAGAGAAGGTGGAGACCACCAAGTGGAGGCACTAGTCAGAAGAGTGGTCCAGGAATCCCTGAACAAGACTGACTCCAGCCGTACCACCATTCCTCCTGTTGACCCAGCACCAGTTCTGGTGCAGGATGACCACGAAATCCCGGGTCCTTCTCGGCATGATTGCTCCTCAAGCGAATCTTCACATTGTGATGTTGAAGAGGTCAGCAATACCACAGGATTTGATTTCTCTTCAGTCCCAGACTTGATCAAAGCAGTCAAAGACGCTTTAAAATGGGATGAACCAATAGAAGCTCCTTCTAAACAAAGGAAATACTTCAAACAACTTAAGAAGGAGCGCCCAAATTTCCCCTTTTTGGGTGAACTTGGGGATATTATTACAGATGAATGGACTGGCGTAGAAAGAAAAAATTCATTACTTTCCAAAATCGCAAAGATGTACCCATTCAAAAATGAAGATGTGAAACATCTAGAATCAGCTCCCCTGATTGATGCAGCCTTGATGAGGTTGGTGAGACATGTTACCCTTCCACTAGAGGACTCTGTTTCCTTCAGGGACGGCTTGGAAAGAAAAATAGATACGGACCTTAAACGTATATATATCACTGCGGGTATGGCCTGTAAGCCAGCATTAGCCCTTGCAACCCTGTCCAAAGCAATGGAGGCCTGGACAGATGAAGTGGATTCTTCCTTAACAAATGTCTCTGTGGAGTTAGCCAGAAGCATGCCGATCCATGAACTAAGAATGGCGTCAATGTTTTTGGGTGAGGCTTCCCTTGATATTATTCGCCTGGTGGCACGTGTCATGCTCTCCTCCGTTACCGCTAAACGTGCCTTGTGGCTACGTCCTTGGGTAGCTGATCCTGCCTCCAAACAGGCTTGGTGCAGGATCCCCTTTCAAGGATCTTCCCTTTTTGGGAATAAGCTTGACAGCGCTATCACCTGTGCCACAGGGGGTAAGTCAGGGTTCCTTCCTCAGGATCGTCGTTTTTTCAGTCAAAAAAGACCTCAACAGAGACAAGACCAGGATCGTGCAAGAGATGCTCGCCGTTATAGGCCAGGTCGAGAATTCAGAAAGAACTGGAGAAGAAATCAGCCTTCTGGTCAAAGATCCACAAAAGTAGCCTCTTCAGGCGGACGGGAGGCCCCTAAGTCCTTTTGATATTGGGTCGGCCCAGACGGAACAAGTGGGTGCTCGGCTACTTCAGTTCAGACACGTCTGGGCAGCCTCGATAAAAGATTTCTGGACTGTCAAAACAGTCTCTTCAGGTCACTCCTGGGTGTTTGTCAGTCCACCCACACTTCAGTTCGTACCCACAGTACTACCCTGCTCGGAAGAAAAGAGACAAATACTTCTCTCTTACACAGACACTCTTGTGGCCCAAGGTGCCGCCATACATGTACCAACAGACGAAAGATTCCAAGGGATGTACTCACCCCTATTCATGGTTCAAAAAAAGACCGGCTCTTGGAGGCCAGTGATAGATCTGACTCATCTAAATGCCTTCATCAAAAAGGAGAAATTCAGAATGGAGTCATTACTCACCATACGTCAGACAGTTCAGCCAGGCGACTGGCTTGTATCCATCGATCTGAAGGACGCTTACTTTCACGTCCCGATAGCTGTGGAATTTCAAAAATACCTACGGTTTGCAGTAGGCCATACTCACCTCCAGTTCGTATGTCTCCCGTTCGGGCTTACAACATCGCCGCGAGTGTTTTCGAAGCTCTTATTGGCTGTAGTAGCTCTAATCAGGACCAGAGGAATCCAGCTACATCACTACCTGGACGATCTGCTATTACTTTCCCAAAACAGGGAGCAACTTCTAGTACATCAGTCTCAGGTCATCTCCACGCTGACAGAATTCGGTTGGCTGTTGAACAAAGAGAAAAGTCAGTTGGTACCTACGCAATCTCTGGTTTTTCTCGGCGCTCAATTCAATACGATACAAAGTACCATCTCCTTACCCCTGGAGAAGATCCCAGTGGTTCGAGACAGGATTCGTCAGGCAATGGCCTCTCCTCTCCTCAAAGCTTCACAGTGCCTCAGGATAATAGGTACCATGGTATCCACAGCCCCAATGGTGAAATGGGCTCAATGGAAGATGCGCCCTTTTCAGAAGGGTTTTCTCCAGCAGTGGGAGCCAGGATTTTGCGACCATTGGATACGGATAACTCCGTCCATGCGGGAAAGCCTTCCCTGGTGGCTACTACGGAAGAATCTTCTCAACTGTCATTCCATAGCCCCCATCTCCTGGGTCACAATCACGACGGATGCCAGCAACAGAGGCTGGGGAGCTCTCTGCATGCAGGAAGTAGCTCAGGGGAAATGGGACTTCCCGTCCAGAAGGATAGTGTCCAACGTACTGGAGATCCGAGCAGCCTTCTGTGCTCTACAAACCTTTCTTCACCTGATAAAGGGTACCTCGGTTGTCCTAAGGATGGACAACACGTCAGCAGTCTCCTATATCAAGAGACAGGGAGGCACTCGCAATCTCTCTCTACTGAGGGAGGTAGAACCAATTATGACATGGGCCCAGAAAAATCTAACGAACCTGACGGCTGTCTATCTTCCCGGATCTCAGAACCTACAGGCGGATTTTCTCTCAAGAACAACCCTCGACAACAACGAGTGGTCTCTTCACACAGAAGTTTTCAATTGGGTCCTATCCCTAGGAATTGTACCAGAAGTAGATCTATTTGCCTCCCCGTGCAATTTCAAACTAACGAAATATTACACGAGAGGTCGTTGTCCCCAGGCCTTCGGGGTGGATGCTCTGATGGATCAGTGGAGATTCAACAAAGCGTATGCCTTTCCCCCGGTACCCGTCATTCTACGGTTCCTATCGAGACTCAGGGGGGAGAAGGCCGAAATTGTGGTAATAGCTCCATACTGGCCCAACAGGCCATGGTTTCCTCTCCTGTTACAGCTGAGCTTCCAGAGTCCAGTTCCCCTCCCAGCCAGATCAGATCTCCTGGCCCAGGGAATAGCTCTTCATCCATGCCCATCCCATCTCCGTCTGATGGCTTGGTTTTTGAGAGGGGAAGGCTAGAGGCATTAGGTTGCCCAAGCAGAGCAATTTCTACATTGTTGAACGCCAGAAGGCCTAATACCAATAAAGTATATCAAAGGATCTGGAAAAGATTCACAGACTATATTTCTATGGTTGAGGGTTCTCCTGACGAACCCAGGATACAAGACGTTCTAGGTTTTCTCCAAACAGGCCTGGATCTGGCCCTGTCAGTTAGTTCCCTAAGAGTGCAGATTTCGGCTATCTCGGCCTTTACTGGAATATCCTGGGCTAGACACACTCTTGTCAGACAATTCTTCAGAGGAGCTATAAGGCTCAGACCTCAGAGGAAACCAAGATTTTCCAAATGGGACCTTCCTCTGGTTTTGGATTTCTTCTCAGATAGAGAAGGACATCACACGGGTCAACTATCTATCAAGGAGCTCACCCTCAAATTGGTCTTCCTTGTAGCAATAACATCGGCTAAAAGAGTTTCTGAAATTGGTTTCCTAGGTTCCAAAGAACCATTCCTGACCTTCTTTCCGGATCGTGTAGTTATGATTCCCATGCTTGGGTCAAATCCTAAGGTAACATCGGTTTTTCATGAGAATCAAGAAATCGTTCTTCCTACCTTCCGGTCACCTGAGAACTCTAATGTCCATCCTTTAGATGTGGGAGAAGTCTTGAAACAATACCTGGAAGCCACAAAATCGTTTCGCCAATCGGATCATCTGTTCATTTTCTTTCAAGGGAAAAACAAAGGTGTGCATGCTTCTTCCAGAACCATCGCAGCCTGGATCGTTCAGGCCATCCAAGGGGCGTATAAAGCGAAGGGTCTGGCTCCACCAGAGGCAGTGACCGCTCATTCCACCAGGAGCGTCTCCACATCATGGGCGGCCGCCCGTCATGTCTCCCCAGAAGTGATCTGCAAAGCGGCCTCATGGTCGTCGATAAACACATTTATGACGCACTATTGTGTAGAACCGGCGTCTTTGTCTTCAGTTAATTTTGGTTTACATGTCTTATCTATTGACGGTGTCAATTAAACCATTTTTTTTCTTTAACCAGCATTTGCCCACCCGGGTGTGTTTGGCTAGTCATTTCCCACACGTAGGCTGCCATGGAGTCTGTCAGGAAAACGGAAAATTTATTTCATATACTTACCGTAATTTTCCTTTCCTGATGGACTCCATGGCAGCAGGAGTTCCCTCCCATTGCTGGAGTAGGCTATATTACGGAACACGGTCTCTGGCTAGAAGCAAAGATTTATGGGAGTAGGGTCCTATGAGGTATGAGAGGCAGGATTAACCCACACGTAGGCTGCCATGGAGTCCATCAGGAAAGGAAAATTACGGTAAGTATATGAAATAAATTTTCCGTTATTTATACCAAGGTGCGAAAAAAGTAACATTTATACCAAGGTGCGATAAGAGTAATATTTATACCAAGGTGCGAAAAAAGTAACATTTATACCAAGGTGCGATAAAAGTAATATTTATACCAGGGTACCATAAAAGTAATATTTATACCAAGGTGCGATTAACCACTTAACGACCGCCCACTGTAAATATACGTCAGCAGAATGGCACCGACAGGCAGAATCACGTATATGTACGTGATTGCCTTTGTATAGTTGGGGGGTCCGATCGGACCCCCCTTCTTTACAGTGAGCGGTCGTTTTACCTTCGGGAGCGATCCGGCATGAGGGGACGGCCGTTCGATTCCGGCCACCCCCTCTCGATCGCTCCCGGCGAATGAGAGAGCTTCCCCTGCCTGCCAGGAAGGAGGAAGTGATGTCATCTCTCCTGGGGCGCACACATATACCGAGCGCCGTACAGGAGAAGATGCCAGGTTAGTACACAGAACAGCACACTGACACCAGGACACATAGGCACATAAATCGCCCCCCCAGGCCCCCCCAGACACCCCCAGATCACCCCCCAGCCCCCCCAGCCCCCAGTCACAGTGTCACTGATTGCAGTGACCATTTATTTAGTGATCACTGCAATCAGTGACATTTGTGACTGTAAAAGTGTCAGTACATTTAGTTTTAGGTCCAGTGTAGCCCCCTAACCCCCCCCTAATAAAGGTTTAACCCCCTGATCGCCCCCCAGGTAACCCTTTCACCCCCTATCACCACTGTCACTAAGCAATCATTTTTCTGATCGATGTCTTAGCGTCGGTGATGCTGATCGGTAGCCAGTAATTTTTTTTAGGTTCGCCGCAGGTTTTCATAGCGTCGGGTACCCCCATATATTACCTAATGAAGGTTTAACCCCCTTGATCGCCCCCCAGGTAACCCTTTCACCCCCTATCACCACTGTCACTAAGTTATAATTTTTCTGATCGATGTCTTAGCGTCGGCGATGCTGATCGGTAGCCAGTAATTTTTTTAGGTTCGCCGCAGGTTTTTATAGCGTCGGGTACCCCCATATATTACCTAATAAAGGTTTAACCCCCTTGATCACCCCCCAGGGTAACCCTTTCACCCCCTAGCACCGCCGTGGCTATGCGATCATTTTTCTGATCGATGTCTTAGCGTCGGTGATGCTGATCTGTAGCCAGTAATTTTTTTTAGGTTCGCCGCAGGTTTTTATAGCGTCGGGTACCCCCATATATTACCTAATAAAGGTTTAACCCCCTTGATCGCCCCCCCAGGTAACCCTTTCACCCCCTATCACCACTGTCACTAAGCAATAATTTTTCTGATCGATGTCTTAGCGTCGGCGATGCTGATCGGTAGCCAGTAATTTTTTTTAGGTTCGCCGCAGGTTTTTATAGCGTCGGGTACCCCCATATATTACCTAATAAAGGTGTAACCCCCTTGATCACCCCCCAGGTAACCCTTTCACCCCCTAGCACCGCCGTCACTATGCGATCATTTTTCTGATCGATGTCTTAGCGTCGGTGATGCTGATCGGTAGCCAGTAATTTTTTTTAGGTTCGCCGCAGGTTTTTATAGCGTCAGGTACCCCCATATATTATCTAATAAAGGTTTAACCCCCTGATTGCCCCCCAGGTAACCCTTTCACCCCCTATCACCACTGTCGCTAAGCAATCGTTTTTATGATCGTTGTCTTAGTGTCGGTGATGCCGATAGGTAGCCAGTAATTTTTTTTTAGGTTCGCCGTCAGGTTTTTATATAGCGTCAGGTACCCCCATATATTACCTAATAAAGGTTTTAACCCCCTAATTGCCCCTAGTTAACCCTTTCACCAGTGATCATCATATAAGTGTTACGGGTGACGCTGGTTAGTTAGTTTGCTTTTTATAGTGTCAGGGCACCCGCCGTATATAACCCAATAAAGGTTTAACCCCCTGATCGCCCGGCGGGTGATATCAGTTAGGTTTTAGCGTCAGAGAGGGTCTGCGTCACACCCCAGGCAGCGTCAGGTTAGTGCCAGTAGCGCTAACACTCACACGTGAAGCATACACCCCCCTTAGTGGTATAGTATCTGATCAGCTCAATATCTGATCTGATCAGATCTATACTAGCGTCCCCAGCAGTTTAGGGTTCCCAAAAACGCAGTGTTAGCGGGATCAGCCCAGATACCTGCTAGCACCTGCGTTTTGCCCCTCCGTCCAGCCCAGGCCACCGAAGTGCAGTATCGATCGATCACTGTCACTTGCAAAACACAACACACATAACTGCAGCGTTCGCAGAGACAGGCCTGATCCCTGCGACTCCAGTGCTGTAGGAGGTAATTTCACCACCACAGTTAAAAAAAAAAAGCATATATGCCGAAGCATTGGGGCAGCAGGAACGGAGGAGCGATTTTGCTCCTAATGCCGCGTACATACGGTCGAAATTCCGACGGAGGCTTGCCCGTGGAAAAGTCTGACCATATGTACGCGGCATAACTTTTGCGAGAAGATGCCCCCATGCTTCGGCATATATAAATGGTGCATGTATGCCCATCATTAGAAGTGGGTGGATGAAGGGCGGTATTCTAATGGTGGGCATACCCACCGATCAATCTTTTTTTTTCGTTCAGCCAACAGGCTGCATGAAAAAAATGATTACAATACATGTACAACAAGGACCAGCAACGTACTGGTATGTTGCTGGACTTTGAATGTTTTATACCAGAATGATGCCTGCGGGTTTAGGTATCATCTTGGTATCATTCTTTTCAGCCAGCGGCCGGCTTTCATGTAAAAGCAATCCTAGTGGCTAATTAGCCTCTGGACTGCTTTTACAAGCAGTGGGAGGGAATGTCCCCCCCCCGGATATAAAAAGCGCCATTGGGAAATTGGGAAAGCATTTTATCACACCGATCTTGGTGTGGTCAGATGCTTTGAGGGCAGAGGAAAGATCTAGGGTCCAATAGACCCCAGTTTTTTCAAAAAAGAGTACCTGTCATTACCTATTGCTATCATAGGGGATATTTACATTCCCTGAGATAACAATAAAAGTGATAAAAAATAAATAAATATGGAAGCAACAGTTTAAAAATAAAATAAAAAAGCAAAATTAATAATAAAAAAAAAAAAAAGCACCCCTGTCCTGCCCTGCTCTTGCCCAATGGCGAACGCAAGCGTCGGTCTGGCGTCATATGTAAACAGCAATTGCACCATGCATGTGAGGTATCACCGCGAAGGTCAGATCGAGGGCAGTAATTTTAGCAGTAGAGCTCCTCTGTAAATCTAACGGGGTAACCTGTAAATGCTTTTAAAGGCTTTTAAAAATGTATGTAGTTTGTCGCCAATGCGCGTTTGTGCGAAATTTTAAAGCATGTCGTGTTTGGTATCTATGTACTCGGCCTAAGATCATCTTTTTTATTTCATCAAACATTTGGGCAATATAGTGTGTTTTAGTGCATTAAAATTAAAAAAAGTGTATTTTTTCCCAAAAAAATGCGTTTGAAAAATCGCTGCGCAAATACTGTGTAGAAAAAAAAAATGCAACACCCACCATTTTACTCTGTAGGGCCTTTGCTTTAAAAATATATATAATGTTTGGGGGTTCAACATAATTTTCTTGCAAAAAAAAATATGTTTTCATGTAAACAAAAAGTGTCAAAAAGGGCTTTGTCTTCAAGTGGTTAGAAGAGTGGATGTAAGCTTCCTAATGTTGTGTATAAAATGCCAGAACAGTTCAAAACCCCCCCAAATGACCCCATTTTGGAAAGTAGACACCCCAAGCTATATACTGAGAGGCATGTCGAGTCCATGGAACATTTTATATGTTGACACAAGTTGCGGAAAAAATAATTTTGTTTTGTTTTTTTGTTT
This sequence comes from Rana muscosa, assembly GCA_029206835.1. NCBI lineage: Eukaryota > Metazoa > Chordata > Amphibia > Anura > Ranidae > Rana > Rana muscosa. The sequence continues at coordinate 61,988,834 of CM055120.1, read as the reverse complement.
TTTTTGCACAAAGTTGTCACTAAATGATATATTGCTCAAACATGCCATGGGCATATGTGGAATTACACCCCAAAATACATTCTGTTGCTTCTCCTGAGTACGGGGATACCACATGTGTGAGACTTTTTGGGAGCCTAGCCGCGTACGGGACCCCAAAAACCAAGCACCGCCTTCAGGCTTTCTAAGGGTGTCAATTTTTGATTTCACTTCTCACTGCCTATCACAGTTTCGGAGGCCATGGAATGCCCAGATGGCACAAAACCCCCCCAAATGACCCCATTTTGGAAAGTAGACACCCCAAGCTATTTGCTGAGAGGTATTGTGAGTATTTTGCAGATCTCGCTTTTTGTCACAAAGTTTTGAAAATTGAAAAAAATAAGAAAAAAAAAAAAAATGTTCTTTCTTCATTTTCAAAAACAAATGAGAGCTGTAAAATACTCACCATGCCTCTCAGCAAACATCTTGGGGTGTCTACTTTCCAAAATGGGGTCATTTGGGGGGGTTTTGTGCTATTTTGGCATTTTATGGCCTTCAAAACTGTGATAGGTAGTGAGGAGTGAAATCAAAAATTTGCGCCCTTAGAAATCCTGGAGGCGGTGCTTGGTTTCCGGGGTCCCGTACGTGGCTAGGCTCCTAAAAAGTCCCACACATGTGGTATCCCCGTACTCAGGAGAAGCAGCAGAATGTATTTTGGGGTGCAATTCCACATATAACCATGGCATGTGTGAGCAATATATCATTTAGTGACAACTTTTTGTAATTTTTTTTTTTTTTGTCATTATTCAATCACTTGGGACAAAAAAAAAAAAAAATATTCAATGGGCTCAACATGCCTCTCAGCAATTTTCTTGGGGTGTCTACTTTCTAAAATGGGGTCATTTGGGGGGGGTTTTGTGCTATTTTGGCATTTTATGGCCTTCAAAACTGTGATAGGTAGTGAGGAGTGAAATCAAAAATTTGCGCCCTTAGAAATCCTGAAGGCGGTGCTTGGTTTCCGGGGTCCCGTACGTGGCTAGGCTCCTAAAAAGTCCCACACATGTGGTATCCCCGTACTCAGGAGAAGCAGCAGAATGTATTTTGGGGTGCAATTCCACATATAACCATGGCATGTGTGAGCAATATATCATTTAGTGACAACTTTTTGTAATTATTATTTATTTTTTATTTTTTTGTCATTATTCAATCACTTGGGACAAAAAAAAAAATATTCAATGGGCTCAACATGCCTCTCAGCAATTTCCTTGGGGTGTCTACTTTCTAAAATGGGGTCATTTGGGGGGGTTTTGTACTGCCCTGTCATTTTAGCACCTCAAGAAATGAGATAGGCAGTCATAAATTAAAAGCTGTGTAAATTCCAGAAAATGTACCCTAGTTTGTAAACGCTATAACTTTTGCGCAAACCGATAAATATACGCTTATTGACATTTTTTTTACTAAAGACATGTGGCTGAATACATTTTGGCTTAAATGTATGACTAAAATTGAGTTTATTCGATTTTTCTTATAACAAAAAGTAGAAAATATCATTTTTTTTCAAAATTTTCGGTATTTTTCCGTTTATATCGCAAAAAATAAAAGTCGCAGAGGCAATCAAATACCATTAAAAGAAAGCTCTATTTGTGGGAAGAAAAGGACGCAAATTTCGTTTTGGTACAACATTGCATGTCCGCACAATTTACAGTTAAAGCAGCGCAGTGCAAAATTCAATATTCACCTCTGGTCCTTTAGCTACCAAATGGTCCGGGGCTTAAGTGGTTAAGTAATATTTATACCAAGGTGCGATAAAGTAATAATTATACCAAGGTGCGATAAAAGTAATATTTATACCAGGGTGCGATAAAAAAAATACTTATACCAAGATGTGCGGTAAACTATGTTTATTCAAACGATTAGACACGGGGGGGAAAATTTACTAAAAGGCCTTGTTTACGCTTGCGGTGCCCTCTGAAGATCGATTTGTGGTGGAGCACTCTGCAGAGGTGTTTGACAGGCAGCAAATATGTTCTGGTGACATTTGTCTAATGCCCTGTACACACGATCGGAATTTCCGTTGGGATAAAATCCGATGGAATTTTCCGTCGGAATTCCGTTCAAGCTGTCTAGCATACACACTATCAGACCACATTCCGACCGTCCAAAACGCGGTGACGTTCAATGCCTCCGAGCATGCGTCGACTTGATTTTGAGCATGCGTGGTTTATTCTCAGTCAGAGTTCCACACAGACGATCGGAATAGAACATGTTCTATTTCTAAACTCTGACGGAAAAAAAGTCCGATGGGGCCCACACACGGTCGGAATATCCGATGAAAAATTCTGTCTGACTTTTTTCATCGGAAATTCCGATCGTGTGTACAAGGCATTAGAGGGCATGTCCCTCACTTTGGTGAGATTTCCTTTAATTTCTTGTTGTGTTAACAGCATAACAAGTGAAGGGAAATCCCTCCAATAGGACACAGATGGCAGAAAAACCCTGAAAGAGGTTCTAACAAGTCCATACTCTATCCAAAATTGAAATAAAGTTCTGGTTTATAGATAGACTAGAAAGGGTAAGGTGAACTTACACTGGACCCCATCTTACCCCCATGGTCCTTCTGTACCAGAGCCTCCGATCCCCCCGCTGTCAGACAGCGGGATGTCGCTTCACCGGTCCGGGGATTTGACATCCTCCTGGATTTCCTTCCCCCAGCGCTGACAGGACGGGCTAGGTGTATTCTGACTGGTCAGCGCCATCCTTTTGACGGTGGTGACCAATTACAATGCCTGTTATCCATACACACTGAGTGGTACGGATAGGAGATTAAGCCGCAGGGATTTCAAAACCCCGGTGAAGTGGTGACCCAGTGTCTGACAGCGGGGGATCGCGAGACTCCGGTACAGTGGGACCGAGGGTATTGGGTCCAGTGTAAAGTCACCTCTGAAAGAGAAGTATGGGTTTCCTTTTTTTTGCTTACATCTATTCTATGTGAGCTGCTGATATCTATAAAACCTCCCAGCCCTCTCAGAAGTGCCCCCATTCTGTTAAAATCGAGATAAATACCTGCGGGAGGTTCTACAGTCTTTCATACAGCATCATCCAGACAATGGTGTGAATATAGTCTGGATAAACCCCCTTTCCTGTAATTTTGCTTGATTGATGTCGGCTCTCCTCCCTCTGCTTGTTTCTGAGACTTCCCAGAGGTAGCTGCTCCCCCCTTCCTTTTCCCTCCTCCCTCCTCCAACCCTCTCTATCTATCAGCACAGCCATGTCTATTAGGGGAGTGGGGACAGAGGCAAGGGGTGTGTTGGTGTGTTGGTGCAGATGTACACACCCCCTGAAACTTTTCAAACTGAAAGTGGACCGTTTTTGCCAGCTGAAGGAAAGTTCATGTGCACATGCTGTAAAAACTAAAAGAGGTAGGAAAAAAAGAGTAGCTGATATGTGACTAATGTGATATGTACTAGTTATTTAACCCACCCCATACTACTTCTCCTTTAATAGATTTTCTGTAAAAGTGAACTAACTCTTTAACCACAACCTAACCCTAAGCCCTAAATCACATTGACTGCGGCTTTGAAATCGAGCGACTTCATCTGAAATCACACGATTTCAAAGCTGCATGTCAGTGCGACTTGTCAACAAAGGTGGTGCAGGAAATCGGTGTGGCACCGCAAATTCAGCCTCACACCGATTTGAACAGTGCGATTGCCGGAAATAGGGTGTGACTTGTCATGTGACCAAACTGTAACTAGTACCGCATCAGGTATCACCAGGTGACTGCACACCAGGTCAGTTCTCCTATTTAGGGGTCGATTTACTAAACTGGAGAGTGCAAAATCTGGTGCAGCTCTGCAAAGAAACCAATCAGCTTCCAGGTTTTTTTTTTTTTTTCAAGGCTAAATTTAACAAGCTGAAGCTAGAGAAGCTGAGCTACTTGACCCAGCCCCATCCAGCTTCCTTATGATGGCCACTCATAGGGGTTGATTTACTAAATAAAACTGGAGAGTGCAAAATCTGGTGCAGCTGTGCATGGTAGCTTTGACAAAAATCCTGGAAATCGATTGGTTTCTATAAAGAGCTGCACCAGATTGTGCATTCTTCAGTTTTATTAAATCAACCCTATAGTGCATACTGATGATCGAGAACAAATTGGGGTTGATTTACTAAAGCTGGAGGGTGAAAAATCTGGTGCAGCATTGAAACCAATCAGCTTCCAGCTGTTTCTGAAAAACTTTTTTTTAAATTGGTTGCATAGTGTCACTTATTTCCTATTCTTTCTGTCTTTTCTGAAGCTGATAAAGAGATGCTGGGCACACAGTGCTATGATGAGACCTTCATTTGAACAAATTAAGAAAAGTTTAGAAAAAATTAATCCTCACCGCGTCAGCCCAGTGGATATGATGATGAATCTGGTAAGGAAACCTTTCAGAATTAAATTATATCTATTGTTTTTTTGAGGGGGAGATTGACCCTCTATATTTGTTCTAGTGATCTTGGTCACTAGAACAGATGGGAAATCCCAAATTGTACAGTTGTCAGTGAAACAAAGGTAAGATCTTCCAATAGGGAAGCTTGTTCCATCAGTTATTTAAAGTGGAGCTCCACCCTAAATAGCAACTTTTGCTATTTGGAACCCTCCCCCCCTCCGGTGTCACAATTGACACCTTTCAGGGGGGAGGGGGGTGAAGATACCTGTCTAAGACAGGTATTTTCACCCACATCCGGGAGTCCTCTCTCCGGGAATCTGCGGGAGTTACGTCACTTCCCGCAGACTTCCCTTGGTGTTCTGGGAGACACTCGGCTCCCAGAACACAGGAGCACCAATCAGAACGGCGCAGCGCGACTCGCGCATGCGCCGTAGGGAACCGGGCATGAAGCCGCAGGGCTTCACTTCCTGGTTCCCTCAGCGAGGATGGCGGAGGGAGCAGCAGAGCGACGAGCGGTCGCTCGTCCTCTGCTGCGGACGTCGCTGGACTCCAGGACAGGTAAGTGTCCAAATATTAAAAGCCAGCAGCTGCTGTAGCTGTAGCTGCTGGCTTTTAATATTTTTTTTTCCGGCGGAGCTCCGCTTTAAGATGTAAATTCCCTTTAGGCTCCTTTCACATGTGCGGATCCTGCGAGGATCCGTTTTTAAACATCCGCTTGCTCAGCAGGGATTGCTCCATTGATCCCCGCTGAGCCAGCGGATGACTAGTCCTTTGTGCAGAAACGGACCAGTGCATTTGTATTCATCCCCCCTGAGTCAATACTCAGGGGGGACTCAATTAAAGCTGCAAGTCTTTTTAGGGATGTCTCTACCAGCTTTGCACATCTACAGAGTGACATTTTTGCCCATTCTTCTTTGTAAAATATCTCAAGCTCTGTCAGATTGGATGGAGAGCGTCTGTAAACAGCAATTTTCAAGCCTTGCCACAGATTCTCAATTGGATTTAGGTCTGGACTTTGACTGGGCCATTCTAACACATGAATATGCTTTGATCTAAACTATTCCATTGTAGCTCTGGCTGTATGTTTAGTGTCGTTGTCCTGCTGGAAAGTGAACCTCCGCCCCAGTCTCAAGTCTTTTGCTGACTCTAACAGGCTTTCTTCAAAGATTGTCCTGTATTTGGCTCCATTCACCTTCCCACCAAATCTGACCAGTTTCCCCGTCCATGCTGAAGAAAAGCATCCCCACAACATGATGCTGCCACCACCATGTTTCACAGTGGGGATGGTGTGTTCAGGGTGATGTGCAGTGTTAGATTTCCGCCACACATAGCGTTTTGCTTTTAGGCCAAAAAGTTCAATTTTGGTCTCATCTGACCAGAGCACCTTCTTCCACATGTTTCCTGTGTCCCCCACATGGCTTCTCGCAAACTGCAAACAGGACTTCTTATGGCTTTCTTTCAAAAATGGCTTTCTTCTTGCCACTCTTCCATAAAGGGCAGATTTGTGGAGTGCACCACTAATAGTTGTCCTGTGGACAGATTCTCCCACCTGAGCCGTGGATCTCTGCAGCTCCTCCAGAGTTACCATGGGCCTCTTGGCTGCTTCTCTGATTAATGCTCACCTTGCCCGGCCTGTCAGTTTAGGTGGACGGCCATGTCTTGGTAGGTTTGCAGTTGTGCCATACTCTTTCCATTTTCGGATGATGGATTGAACAGTGCTCTGTGAGATGTTCAAAGCTTGGGATATTTTTTTATAACCTAACCCTGCTTTAAACTTCTCCACAACTTTATCCCTGACCTGTCTGGTGTGTTCCCTGGCCTTCATGATGCTGTTTGTTCACTAAGGTTCTCTAACAAATCTCTGAGGGCTTCACAGAACAGCTGTATTTATAGTGAGATTAAATTACACACAGGTGGACTCTATTTACTAATTAGGTAACTTCTGAAGGCAATTGATTTCACTAGATTTAAGTTAGGGGTATCAGAGTAAAGGGGGCTGAATACAAATGCACGCCACACTTTTCACATATTTATTTGTAAAAAAAATTGAAAACCATTTATCATTTTCCTTCCACTTCACAATTATGTGCCACTTTGTGTTGGTCTATCACATAAAATCCCAATAATATAAGTTTACGTTTTTGGTTGTAACATGACAAAATGTGGAAAATGTCAAGGGGTATGAATACTTTTTCAAGGCACTGTTTGTGTGCGCTAAAAATGTGAGTAGATTTTTTACTGAAAATATGAGTTTAACAAAAAATTGGCCAAACAAAATTGTAATTAACACCATTTTATTCTACAGGGTCTTTGCTTTTAGAAACGATGTAATGTTTTGCTGATGTTAAGCTGAACTCTGAGATAAGCAGATTTTTTGAAAAAACAAGAGTCATGTTTATTCTTGGTGTGCTTTATTTCTTCCAGATCTGTGCAGTAAACCAGTGTGGAACTTTACTTCTGTGCATGAGCTTCCTATAATAAAGACCTGTCACTGCTGCTCTCCCTGCCTGTGGAGGGTGACTGGTCTTGTTTCTGCCCCTCTTGTAGTTTTCTGCAGGCAGCCTGTAGTGGGTGGAGCCTGCTGGGTCCCTCCCACAGCTTTGCACAGGCTCTATACAGCACACTGATGATGTCACTGCTACTTTTACAAGGTAGTAATGCAAAGGCATTTGATGCACAAAGTGAATTTATATCCTTTATAGTTATTGAGCAGTATATAGTACCTAAATAAAACATTTTGTGCCCAGAGTTCAGCTTAACCACTTCCCGCCCGGTCAATAGCAAATTGACGTCCGGGAAGTGGTTTCATTATCATGACTGGGTGTCATATGACGTCCAGCAGGATAACAGCCGCCGCGCGCCCGTTGGGGCGCGCATCGTGGCGATCGGTGGTGCGGTGTGTCAGTCTGACACACCGCTGCACCGATCTCGATAAAGAGCCTCCGGCGGAGGCTCTTTACCACGTGATCAGCCGTGTCCAATCACGGCTGATCACAATGTAAACAGGAACTGGGGATTGTGGTGCAGCGCTAAAATAAAATAAAAATAAAAAGTTCATGAAAAAAACACTCCAAATTCAGATGGTGTGCAGATCCAAACGTGGTAAAAAGTCCAAAAAGAGAGGAAAAAACACTGATAATGAAGATAAGAAGACCGCCACCCGCACCCAAACACACTGACTCTTACCTAGGGTTGCCATCTGTCCGGGATTCACCCGGACAGTTCGGGTTTGGAATCATGCGTTTCCAACCGCCTGAAACCCGGACACATTATTCAGACCAGACTATGGCTTCTCAGCAGGGTTGCTGGCTGCAGTTGTGTAAGCCGAGAGTGTCTGATACATTATTTTTCACACTGCCCAAAGCCAGCACTAACACAGACGGGAGAGGAAAAAGGGCTTGATCTGCTCCTCTTCCTCCCGCCCCTAGTGTGTGTGAGTGTGTAAGTGAGTACACTAAGGTAAATCAGGGTTCTCAGAACACCCCTTACATCAGAGTTCCCCTTTACACCAGAGGCCACAATGTACCCCCTTACATTAGAGTTCTCAGTGTTCCCCCTTAGATCAAGGTTCCCAGAGCATCCCTTATGTTAGAGTCCCCAGAGTTCTCCCTTACATTAGAGTCTGCAGAGTCCCCCCTTACAGTCTAAGGGAAGTCTGCGAGTTCAGAAGTGAAAGGGGAACTCTGTGGACTTTGATGTAAAGGGGGACTCTTGTGATTAACTTCATTTGATTAGAAATGTTATTTAAGAGCAAAATATATGTATAGTTCATACTATAAAATAGATTGCTGTGCGCCGCTAAAGTGTTCGGGTTTGACTTGAAGAAAAGGTGGCAACCCTACTCTTACCGTCAGTACATAATAAATGCACATGAGAGATATCCCAATCCTGGCAGTAGATCTAGTTCACAAATTCAAGGCAATGATCAATCAGATATAAAATTCCACCAATCCTCCTCCAATGGACTGAATGAATCCAGCTGCGCTTTTTAAATTTCAGCAATGGGAAAAGACACAGCAGCTCCAGCAGCAAACAAACATGTGATAAGAGATAAAGAAATGCATCTCATTGCGCAGACGTCCAATCTCAATTCAAATTTATTGTCATCAAGGACACACTCTGGTGGAGAAACGTCGGGCCAGAGGAAGGTTACACGCTTGGAGACGGAAGGACGGACGACGCCATCTTTATGGTAGGAAGCGCTGGTCGCTTTCCTTAACATTCAAATGCTTGCTTTTTATTTGAATCATGTGAGTGCATTCTACATTTTTTATTAATAAATTTGAATTGAGATTGGACGTCTGCGCAATGAGATGCATTTCTTTATCTCTTATCACATGTTTGTTTGCTGCTGGAGCTGCTGTGTCTTTTCCCATTGCTGAAATTTAAAAAGCGCAGCTGGATTCATTCAGTCCATTGGAGGAGGATTGGTGGAATTTTCTATCTGATTGATCATTGCCTTGAATTTGTGAACTAGATCTACTGCCAGGATTGGGATATCTCTCATGTGCATTTATTATGTACTGACGGTAAGAGTCAGTGTGTTTGGGTGCTGGTGGCGGTCTTCTCGTCTTCATTATCAGTGTTTTCTCCTCTCCTTTCTGACTTTTTACCACGTTTGGATCTGCACACCATCTGAATTTGGAGTGTTTTTTTCATGAACTTTTTATTTTTATTTTATTTTAGCGCTGCACCACAATCCCCAGTTCTTTTATTGTGTCCAACAATTTAGTGCTAGCTGCTTTTTTTTTTTTTCTTTCTTTTGATTAGCGCAACAAACATTCTTTATAAATGTAAACAGGAAGAGCCGCTGATCGGCTTTTCCTCACTCGCGTCTGACAGACGCGAGTAGAGGAGAGCCGATCAGCTGCTCTCCTGACAGGGGGGGTATGTGCTGATAGTTTATCAGCGCAGCCCCCCTCGGATCACCGCACAGGACCACCAGCAAGCCGCTCAGGACCACCAGGGATGGGCATCCACACTGGACCACCAGGTATGCCCCCTAGACCACCAGGGAATGCCAATCTTTGCCAAGGCAGCTGCCAATCAATGCCCAGGCAGCTGCCAACCAGTGCCCACTCAAAATCCCTGCCAGTGCCCACCCAAAATCCCTGCCAGTGCCGCCAGGGATACCCATCAGTGCCGCATGTCAGTGCCCATCAGTGCCATGTATCAATGCCCATCAGTGCCCAGCAGTGCTGCCTATCAATGCCACCCATAAGTACCCACCATTGCAGCCTTTCAGTGCCCATAAGTGCCCACCAGTACCACCAATGAGTGCCCATCAGTGCCGCCTATCAATGCCCATCAGTGCTGCATATCAGTGCCACCCATCAGGGCCGCATATCAGTGCCCATCGTCAGTGCCCGTCAGTGCCACCTTATTGGCGCCGCCTCATCGTGCCACCTTATCAGTGCCCGTCAGTGCCGCCTTATCAGTGGCCATCAGTGAAGGAGAAAACGTACTTATTTACAAAATTTTATAACAGAAAAAAAAGAAAAACTTTTATTTTTTTCAAAATTTTCGGTCTTTTTTTATTTATATAGCAAAAAATAAAAACCCCAGAAGCGATCAAATACCACCAAAAGAAAGCTCTATTTGTGGGAACAAAATTATAAAAATTCTGTTTGGGTGCAGTGTAGCATGACCGCACAATTGTCATTTAAACAGCGACAACGCAGAAAGTTGAAAATTGGCTTTGGCAGGAAGGGGCGTAAGTGCCCGGTATTGAAGTGGTTAAAGTGGTTGCAAAGGCAGATTTTTTTTTATCATAATGCATTCAATGCATTAAGATAAAAAAAACTTCTGTGTGCAGCAGTCACCCTCAGCCCCCCTAATACTTACCTGAGCCCCATCTCGATCCAGCGATGTTGCACGAAAGACTCGGCTGTACGGGACTCTCCCTTCTGATTAGCTGAGACAGCAGCGGGGTACCCTTGGCCCCCGCTGCTGTCAATTAAACTCAGTGAGTCAATAAAGAGAGAGGGGGCGGGGCCGGGGCGTTGCTTCGTGTCTGTCAAGTATACTATGTTTGTTATTTTTTTAAATAATTTATAATAGAAAAAAAAGGGGGTGGGGTCTGGCAGCAAAACAGTTACATCCAAAAGAAAAACTGAAAAAAAATTAAAAAAGAATTTGTTTGATGTTGGGTTATGGTTGTTGTGTGGTTAACTAAAAGTTATCTGTATTACAATGGTAGATGGAAAAGTACAGCAAACACTTGGAAGCCATTGTTGCAGAGAGGACACAGGATCTCCTACAAGAGAAACAAAAAACTGACCGTCTCCTTTACAGTAAGTAAATCAGAATTCTGATTGGCCTCAAACAAGTTATTTATATTTTCCTAATGGATACTGTAAATCCTGTGAATAAAAAACATCCATCAAGTTTATAGGTCAGATTCCAATTGCTTTAAGTAATACAAACACATTATTTAAAGCAGAGGTGCCTAACCAGTGGCCCGGGGGCCACATGTTGCCCGCAGAGCCCTCTGATGTGGCCCACGACCTCCTGCTCTGGGATGGAATAGAAAAGAATACTGTTATCAAAGGTCAGTTTATTAGTAAAATCACAGTGTATATCTGGGCATATCTGTTCTGCAGTGGCACTGGTTACTGGGCTGCTTTAAAACTGATCCGCAGGTGCAGAACAATTTACCTGCACTGAGCCATAGACTTCTGTTATTACCTGTGAGTTTGGTGAGCTTTCTGAAAGTGCACCAATCCTGCAGAATATAATAGAAGTCTATTGCAAAGTGCAGGAAAGCCAAAGACACACTGCGTTGCACCCGCGGTGCGTGTAAACCGCAGCACATCAGTGTGAAAGCGGCCTTGGGCACCTTTCACACAGTCAGTCCGACAGTCCGATCAATTGGACCCTCCATTCACCTCTAAGTAGTGGCAGACATAAACCGACTTGTGTCCTACCTCCAATCCAATCCGCTAAGCAAAAGAGTATAGCAGAGCAGACGCAGACATGCCATCCCTCCGCTCTTTGTGGCCCGCGACCGGTTACCAAGTCGCTTAAGTGGCCCTCGCTATTCAAAAGGTTGGGCACCCCTGATTTAAAGTGATTGTAAAGCTTCGGAGCAGCCCCAATCCTCTTCTGGGGTCCCCTGCCAGCGCTCCTGGCTCCTCCTCTTCTATGAGTGACCACCATAGAAAGCTGCTTTCTATGGGGGCACTCGTGCAGGAACAATCCCACGCCACCCTGTCTGTGTCTATAGACACAGGCAGTACAGCTTGGCACCGCCCCCCTCCCACTCCCTTATCACAGAATTTGATTGACAGCAGTGGGAGCCAATATCTCCCACTGCTATCAGTTTGCCCAATGAGGAGGAAGAGAGCAGAGACACCTGCTGTTCTCATGCACAATGCTGGATCGAGATCGGGCTCAGGTAAGTACAAGGCGAGGCTAGGGGGATTATCTGGCACAGAAGATTTTCTACCTTAATGCATAGAATGCATTAGGGTAAATAACCTTAAGGCTTTAGAACCGCTTTAAGAAGATCCCCTCCAAGCACTCTCTTTTTGTCTTAGATTATCACTTACATAATTCTATTGCTAATTCCGAGAAAGCGTTTGAGTCCATACTGCGTTTTATGACAGATCGAGTTTTTAGCCTAAGGGCTCTTTCACACGGGGCGGATCCGTGCAGATCCGCCCCGTGAAGCTCCGCTTGCTCAGCAGGGATCGCTCCGTTGATCCCCGCTGAGCCGACGGATGACTGGGCGGTCCCCGCACACAGTGCAGGGACCGCCCTGTCAGAGCGCCGCTCTCCCCTATGGGGAATCGGATGATGACGGACCGTAGAGTCCGTTGTCATCCGATCCGCTCCGCCGACGGAAGGAAAAATAGGGTTTTCCTCCGTCACACTTTGGCGGAGCGGAGCAGAGCGGATGTCAGCGGACATGTCACCGCTGACATCCGTGCCTCCATAGGGGTACATGGAGGATCCGTTTCAGGTCCGCCTAAAAAACTGACAGGCGGACCTGAACGGACCTCCGTGTGAAAGGGGCCTTATACACGGAGGTCCGTTCAGGTCCGCCTGTCAGTTTTTTAGGCGGACCTGAAACGGATCCTCCATGCACCCCTATGGAGGCACGGATGTCAGCGGAGACATGTCCGCTGACATCCGCTCCGTTCCGCTCCGCCAAAGTGTGACGGAGGAAAACCCTATTTTTCCTTCCGTCGGCGGAGCGGATCGGATGACAACGGACTCTACGGTCCGTCGTCATCCGATTCCCCATAGGGGAGAGCTGCACTCTGACAGGGCGGTCCCTGCACAGTGTGCGGGGACCGCCCAGTCATCCGTCGGCTCAGCGGGGATCAACGGAGCGATACCCGCTGAGCAAGCGGAGCTTCACGGGGCGGATCTGCACGGATCCGCCCCGTGTGAAAGGGGCCTTTTAGTCTTTTTTTTCAGGCTTTGTTTTATTTATGATTGTAAACATATCAGTTTGCTATGTGTGGCAAAATTGGTTTTCCAACTCGTAATAAATGGAACTCTTTAAAATTTGATGGCCAAATTCAAAATAAAGCTCCCCTGTGCTTTGAGCAGAACTAAAGTCTGCAATACTTACCTTTCCGGCGCCGGTATCTTTTACTGGCTTCTCCTGGGCTGGTCTTCATTGGCCAACGTGGGATGACATCACTCCTATGCATATGCAGGAGTGCAATCATCCCAGCAAACAGGATGGATGTAAACTGAGCTGTGCATACACCAGCAATTTAAAAGGGCACAAAGCCCAAAAATGGGTGGGTATGTGATCCCGATACATCCAAATTAGTTCATCCTCTCAAAAGAGAGTGCTTGCATAGCAAAGTGAACTTCTGTTGTTTTTTTTTTACATTCCCTTGCACAAATTGTATATTCAGTTTCACTGCATTCACTAGGCTAAGTGAACATTCTGTAATACACATAATACAACACTAGGTGGCATCAACATACAATGAGAACAGCCCTGCTCCTGGACGATTAGGATGTCTATGAACTTCATATTGAGAGAAATGTCATGCGTGCAACTGAATGGTGGCCATACACACGTCGATAAATGATTGATTCCTTTTCCTTTTCAATCTCTTATGCCGCGTACACACGACCGTTTTTAAAGTCATTGAAAAAAAACAAGTTTTTCTCAACGTGATTCTTCTCAAGCCTGCCTTGCCTACACACTATCATGAAAAAAAATGCTTGAGCAAAGCGCGGTGACGTAGGAAATGTACGACGGCACTATAAAGGGGAAGTTCCATTCGGATGGCGCCACCCCTTGGGCTGTATTTGCTGATCCTCGTGTTAGTAAAGTTTGGTGAGAGACGATTCGTGCTTTTCAGCCTCGTGCTCTTCAGTCCGTTACAGCGTGATGAATGTGCTATCTCCATTACGAACGCTAGTTTTACCAGAACGAGCGCTCCCGTCTCATCACTTGCTTCTGAGCATGCACGTGTTTTTCACGTCGTTAAAGCCCACACACGGCCGTTTTTCATGACGAGAAAAGCGACGACGTGAAAAATGACGAGAAAAATTAGAGCATGTTCCAAATTTTTAATGCCCATTTTTCACGTCCTGAAAAATGCTCTGGAGCCCACACACGATCGTTTTTAATGACCAAATAAAAAAATTTAATTTTTCTCGTCATGAAAAACGGTTGTGTGTACACATCATAACAATAGGAATAATCAAGTTATAGTCAACAACCTATTCGGTCAATATACCAAACAGGGGGAAGTGGATTTCAGTTGATTGTTAATATACAGTATAATTGTAACTAACGATCAAAAATGATTGATCATATCTCTGTTTCCAACATGTAATTGCATTATCTGACTGATCATATTAAAGCGGAGCTCCACCCGTGTTTTTTTTTTTTTTTTTAAAGTCAACAGCTACAAACACTGTAGCTGCTGACTTTTAATAAGGACACTTACCTGTCCAGGGAGCCTGCGATGATGGCCCCCCTGATGCCGATCCCTCGATGATTACAGGTCTCGCGCCGCCTTCCTCACTAAGGGAAACAGGCAGTGAAGCCTTACGGCTTCACTGCCCGTTTCCTACTGCGCATTCACGAGTCTCGCACCGATTTGTGAATGGGCGGCTGCTCTCTGTGATTACTCACAGTTCCCAGAAGGCAGCGCGCCCCATTCACCAGAAGACACCGCGAGTAGGAGGGATGAAGAGGATCCACCTCGGTTAAGGAAGAGGCAGATTAGGGACTTCCGCATAGCAACTGGTATTTCGGGTGAGTAAAAATTTTATTTTTTTTTCAATTTTTTATTTTAAATTTTTTTGCTGCATTTTCGTGTATTTTTTTTTTTTCAGGGTGGAACTCCGCTTTAAGATCATATTCATGCACAAAGCATCACAGTGCTGTCGATTGATGCAAAACAATTGATAATATTTTGGGCGATCAACTCAGTTTGATCAAATTCAATTGAAATTGTATCTAAATCGATCTGGGAAAGGGAAATAATAACTATTTGATGGTTTGCAGATTCGATAGTTTTGATTAAATTGCACAACGATTGGATAAAAAATTATGGCCACCATAAGAAAAAAACCATTGCTGTTTTTTAAAGAATTGGCAAAAATTGGGAAAGCGCACTATCATAGACTACGAAACACAAAGGTTTATAAAAGTGGAACCAAAAAAATTTAAAATGCAAAAACAAATATCCCTCAAGGTTATAGGATAGTTAAACAATGTTACATTGAATATATTATATATAAAACGATGAAGCAAAAAATTTAATTTACAATAAATTACAATCTAAAATCAAATCTTTATTCTTTTATTTATTACAGGTACTTACAGTATCTCACAAAAGTGAGTACACCCTTCACATTTTTGTAAATATTTATTATCTTTTCATGTGACAACACTGAAGAAATGACACTTTGCTACAATGTAAAGTAGTGAGTGTACAGCTTGTATAACGGTGTAAATTTTCTGTCCCCTCAAAATAACTCAACACAGCCATTAATGTCTAAAGCACTGGCAACAAAAGTGAGTACACCCCTAAATGAAAATGTCCAAATTGGGCCCAAAGTGTCAATATTTTGTGCGGCCACCACTATTTTCCAGCACTGCCTTAACCCTCTTGGGCATGGAGTTCACCAGAGCTTCACAGGTTGCCACTGGAGTCCTCTTCCACTCCTCCATGACGACATCACAGAGCTGGTGGATGTTAGAGACCTAAAGCTCCTCCACCTTCCATTTGAGGATGCCCCACAGATGCTCAATAGGGTTTAGGTCTGAAGACATGCTTGGTCAGTCCATCACCTTTACCCTCAGCTTCTTTAGCAATGTAGTGGCCATCTTGGAGGTGTGTTTGGGGTCGTTATCATATTGGAATACTGCCCTGCGGCCCAGTCTCTGAAGGGAGGGGATCATGCTCTGCTTCAGTATGTCACAGTACATGTTGGCATTCATGGTTCCCTCAATGATCTGTAGCTCCCCAGTGCCGGCAGCACTCGTGCAGCCCAAGACCATGACACTCCCACCACCATGCTTCACTGTAGGCAGGACACACTTGTCTTTGTACTCCTCACCTGGTTACCACTACACAGCCTTGACACCATCTGAACCAAAAAAGTTTATCTTGGCCTCATCAGACCACAGGACATGGTTCCAGTAATCCATGTCCTTAGTCTGCTTGTCTTCAGTAAACTGTTTGTGGGCTTTCTTGTGCATCATCTTTAGAAGAGGCTTCCTTCTGGGACAACAGCAATGCAGACCAATTTGATGCAGTGTGCGGCGTATGGTCTGAGCACTGACAGGCTGATCCCCTCTCCCCCCCCCCCCTTTCAACCTCTGCAGCAATACTGGCAGCACTCAGACGTGTCTATTTCCCAAAGACAACCTCTGTATATGACACTGAGCACGTGCACTCAACTTCTTTGGTCGACCATGGCGAGGCTTGTTCTGAGTGGAACCTGTCCTGTTAAACCGCTGCATGGTCTTGGCCCTCGTGCTGCAGCTCAGTTTCAGGGTCTTGGCAATCTTCTTATAGCCTAGGGCATCTTTATGTAGAGCAACAATTCATTTTTTTTAGATCATCAGAGAGTTTTTTGCCATGAGGTGCCATGTTGAACTTCCAGTGACCAGTATGAGACCTTGTAACACTAACGATTCACATGATACCGGGAGGGAAAATTGCTAATTGGGCTCAATTTGGACATTTTCACTTAGGGGTGTACTCACTTTTGTTGCCAGCAGTTTAGACATTAATGGCTGTGTGAGTTATTTTGTGGGGACAGCAAATTTACACTGTTATACAAGCTGTACACTCACTACTTTACATTGTAGCAAAGTGTCATTTCTTCAGTGTTGTCACATGAAAAGGTATAATAAAATATTTACAAAAATGACACTAATCTCTGGTAAAGGAAAATTTCTATTCCATCCTATCAGCCTTCTCCAAATCTCCAAATGTATTTTTTGTTGCTGTGATCAGATTTTCTGTTAGAGGGTGGTTAGATTTGTTCTCCATGGTCCCACTGTATGTACGAACGTAGCCACTCTCTCTTGCTCACTCCTGAGATGGATTATGGACTATGGGATTTGTAGGGTGCATAGAGCAGTGCACATGACTGCAAGCAATGTGCATTGCTCGTTCCAAAGAAACAGAAGTGAATGGGAAAAGGAGAGGTTCTGGAGCTCACGGAGGCAGAAAATACTCTAAGGAACAGTTTCATTTAAAAGAGTACAGGGCCATTAATTATGGGTTATTTTTGGAGAAGAAGAATATCATTTAGTATCACTTTAAAGATGGACTCCAGGCAAAATGCAAAACTTCTTTTGCAGTGGGGCTCCCCCCGCACTGCAAGGCCTCATGCACACTGGGCAGAAAAAATGCCTCTTATACAGGGAGGAGACATGGGCTGCCAGAGAGGTGAGTATAATACCTCTTCTATTGGAGGGAACTTTAAACTCCAGTTTGTAAGAACCAGCAACAGGTTTGCTGGTATAACAACTTTAGAACTTCAATGAAAACCTCGGATTGCGAGTAACGCGGTTAATGTGCGTTTCGCAATACGAGTACTGTATTTTTAAAAAACCTGACTCTGTTTGCGAGTGTTGTCTCGCAAAACGAGCAGGATTCAAGCCACAGCGGTGTGCAGTACCGCATTTGGCCTGAGGTGGGGGGTGCCGGAGCCAAGCAGAGCCGATCGGAGCCAATAGGAGCCGTTCGGAAAATCTTGGAAATACTCCGTTCCCGAGCCTTTCTGAGGTTTTCCAAGTTCAGCCGAGCTGTTCATGGGCCTTTCCGATCATTTCCGAGGCTCTCCAGTGCCCCCCCCACCTCTGGTCACATGCGGTATTGCATGCCATAGAAGTCAATGCGGAACTAATTATCTTTGTTTCCATTGACTTCTATGGGGAAACTCGCTTTGATATGCGAGTGCTTTGGATTACGAGCATTCTCCTGAAAAGGATTAGGCTCGTAATCCAAGGTTTCACTGTATATAGATATGGTATATGGGGAGATTTACTAAAACTGGAGCACTCATAATCTGGCGAAGCTCTGTATGGTAGCCAATAAGCTTCTAACTTCAGCTTGTTCAGTTAAGCTTTTTCAATAAAATCTGGAAGCTGATTGGTTTTTATGCAGAGCTGCACCAGATTTTGAACGCTCCAGTCTTAGTTAATCAATTCCATAGTGACAGTTCTGAGCCCTGCCACTGTAGAAAAAGAAGTAAATGGCATGCAAGGTTCTGAGTCCATAGACTTCAAAGAAATTTGGGAGGGAAGAAGCCTTTAAACCTGTGTCCAAATTCTACCAGAGTTCAGCATGCTGTGTGTGTGCAGTAGGTTTGCCACTTTTTCTTCAAGCCAAACTTGAACACTTTAGTGACCTGGGACACCTTTGGGTGCCCTGAGGAGAGTAGTAATGCGGTGTGCATAGAGCGCCGCAGCAAAATGTGGGTGTGACCAAATTGCTCTTGCTGACATCATCACCCTGCACCCCAGTGATGCTGAACCTGCCCCCGGACAGCCGCCCACAGTTCCTGGTTGGCAACAGATTTGTGTGTGACTATCTTGGTTACTTGGGGAGCCACGGCCCAGTCTGAATAATGTGTCCGGGTTTCAGTCCACCTGAAACCCGGACACATGATTCAAAACTTGGACTGTCCAGGTGAATCCCGGACAGATGGCAACCCTAGTGGGCCTCCCAGTAGTTTAGGGCTGCACCAGGGAGACAGGAAGCTCCTGTCCAGAGGCCAGAGATGAGGGCCAGTGCAGCAGGGAGCAGCTGGCACATGTATGCACAGTGGATGAAGCTTCTTTGAAAGCTATATGAAGTAGAAACCTCCTACATGGCAATCCTGATGTAAGGAAATTTACTTTATTTTAAAATTAAAAATGGGCTAAAAAGCCCTAAACCATGTTTTCTGGCTGAAGTGGACCTATTGGTAAGAACTGTTCTTGAGTAAAATCCCAATCCATATCAATAGTGGGGAAAATAATTATTTGATCCCCTTCAGATTTTGTAAGTTTGCCCACTTACAAGATAATCCAAGGTGTATAATTTTTATCATAGGTGTATTTTAAATGATAGAGACTATCAACCAAAAATCCAGAAAAAAAAACACATAAAACAAATGCTATCAATTAAGTTGCAATTCAGTGAGTAAAATAAGTATTTGATCTCCAAGCAAAACATGACTTAATATACTTGGTGGAGAAACCCTTGTTGGCAGCACAAAGGTAAGACATTTCTTGTAGTTGGTGATCAGGTTTACACACATTTCAGGAGGGATTTTGGTCCACTCTTCTTTACAGATCTTCTCTAAATCCTTAAAGTTTCTTGGGTGTCTCTTGGCAACTCAAAGTTTCAGCTCCCTCCATAAATGTTCTATAGGATTAAGGTCTGGAGACTGACTAGGCCACTCCATGACCTTAATGTGATTCTTCCTGAGCCACTCCTTTGTTGCGTTGGCTGTATGTTTTGGGTGATTGTCATGCTGGAAAACCCATCTTCAGTTTTCTGGCTAAGGGAAGAAGGTTCTCATCCAAGACTTTACAATAGGGTGACCAGACATCCCCGGTTTCAGGGGACAGTCCCCGGATTGAGGACACTGTCCCCAGAATAAGTCTGTCCCTGGTTTTGTCCCCGGATTGGATTTGAACAGGGACTGGGGCAATTTCAAAGACAGTCAGTGCAGAATTAAAAAAAAAATATCTGAATTACACACTCCCGCTCCGCCGCGCCTACTAGCTCAGGGGAATGTTTTTTTTTTTTCTATTACCTGTGCCCCTTTCTGATGATCATGTGCTGGTCGGAGGGGAGGGAATATTTCTTCAGTTTCGGGTGCATTCCCATTCAGCTCCGCTCGCATGTTCTTCTGCCTTGGCTCAAGTCCCAGCCAGCCGCCTGCCTGCTTATCTCCTTGCCTTCCCTGGCGGAGTGATCTTCCTCAGCTCCCCACCCAATAGTAGCCGGGGCCCCGGAGAGTAAGACTTGAGAGGCTGTGAGGCGGGCGGTGACAGGCAGAGAGTCGCTGATTGCCGCCATTACTAGTAAAAAAAAAAAATATGTCCCCGGATTTAATTTTAAAAATCTGGTCACCTTACTTTACAATACATGGCCCCGTCCATTGG
Source organism: Rana muscosa (assembly GCA_029206835.1). Classification (NCBI taxonomy): domain Eukaryota; kingdom Metazoa; phylum Chordata; class Amphibia; order Anura; family Ranidae; genus Rana; species Rana muscosa. Next base: position 61,968,827 of record CM055120.1, on the reverse strand, counting down.
CCCCTCAATGCGGCAAAGTCGGCCTTTACCTTTAGCAGAGAAACCTGTACCCTCAGCATCATGTTTCCACCTCCGTGCTTGACTGTAGGGATGGTGTTATTAGGGTTATTGTCAGCATTTTTCTTCCTCCAAACACAGTGAATCGAGTTAATGCCAAAGAGCTAAATTCTGGTTTCATCTGACCACAGCACTTTCTCCCAATTCTTCGCTGAATTATTTAGATCTTCATTGGCATGACTGTACGTGTGCCTTCTTGAGGAGGAGGACTCGCTGTGTTTGGAGAAAAAAAATGCTGACTATGACCCTAAGAACACAATCCCTACAGTCAAGCACATTATGCTTTGGGGCTGTTTATCTGCTAAAGGTACAAACCGACTTTGCCGCATTGAGGGGCCAATGGACGGGGCCACGTATTGTAAAATCTTGGATGAGAACTTTCTTCCCTCAGCCAGAACACTGAAGATGGGTCATGAATGCGTCTTCCAGCATGACAATGACCCAAAACATACCGCCAAGACAACAAGGGAGTGGCTCAAGAAGAAGCACATTAAGGTCAGTGAGTGACCTAGTCAGTTTCCAGACCTTAATCCTATGGAAACTGTATGGAGGGAGCTGTAAATTCAAGTTGCCAAGCGACAGCCAAGAAACCTTAAAGCGGGGTTCCACCTGCAATTTGAATTTTTTTTTTTAAAGTCAGCAGCTACAAACATTGTAGCTGCTGACTTTTAATAAGGACACTTACCTGGTCTAGGCGCCCGCGATGTTGGCCCCCCGAGGCCGTTCTCTTGATTGTGGCAGGTCCTGGTGCCACCATCCTCACAAAGGGAAACAGGCAGTGGAGCCTTGCGGCTTCACTGCCCGTTTCCTACTGCACTTGCGTGAGTCTCGCGGCGCTGTATGAATGGGCGGCTGCTCTCTGGGATACACACAGTTCCTAGAAGGCAGCGTGCCCCATTCCCCAGAAAACAACACGAGGATGAAGACCAGCCGCGGACTAAGAAGAGGCAGATTAGGAATATCCGCCTAGCAACCGCAATTTCTAGTAAGTAAAAAAAAAATGTTTTACATTTGTTTTTTTGTTTTTGTTTTTTGTAGCATTTTGGTGTAATTTTTTTTTTTTTAGTGTGGAACTCCACTTTAAGGACTTAAAAAAGATCTGTAAAGAAGAGTGGACCAAAATCCCTCCTCAGATGTGTGTAATAGACATGTGCACAACATAAAAATTTGTTTAGTTTGGTTTCGTTTCTGTGCGTTTCCGTTAATTCGTAACGATTCGTAATTTCGTAAGACGTGGTTTATCGTATTCGGACTCGTTCATATTTCCGTAAGGGTTATTTTTCCATTGATTCATTTTTCCGTTAGTCTATTTTTCGTTGATTCGAAATTCGTATTTACATTATATTTTATATTCGGCCGCGTTTGTATTTTCGTAAGAACTATATTTTCGTTGATTTGCAATGATTCGTATTTTCGTGTCTAAGTTCCATTGATTGGAAAATCGTACTTTTGTAGATTTAATTACATTCCTACTTTCGTTAGAATACATTTTCCGTTTATTCAAAACACTACTCGTCGTAATTTTGTAATTCGTACTTTTGTGAGATTGACTGGCTCATTTATTCGTACTTTCGTGACATTGTTTTCGTAGATTAGTAATCGGGGCATAATTCGTAATTTTACACAATGTGTCAGAATAGGAGAAAACAAAATTATGTCAGAGATATTACAAAATACAAATATAGAAATTAGAATCTAGACAGAGTATGCTTAAGAAAAAAAGAATTTCTCTCTCACAAGTCACAACTTTACTCACAAATCCAACAGAACAGTGCAACCTACCCAACCACAACCTATCTGGAATGCACTGCAGTCTAATGCCGCATACACACGACCGTTTTTCATGACGAGAAACATGACATTTTTTAATTTGGTCATTAAAAACGATAGTGTGTAGGCAAGGCAGGCTTGAGAATAATCACGTCGAGAAAACGCAGTTTTTTTCAATGACATTAAAAATGGTCGTGTGTACGCGGCATTACACAGAAAAACACACAAGGGAATAAGAAACAAGCTCATTGGGGGAAGAGACAACCTCTTCAGGGGAAGAGACAAGCTTATTGGCCATTGGCCAACGTCCAGAACTAATTCAGAACTAACGAAATAGAATTTAAGTTTTTTCGAATTTTCGTTGTTTTGATTTCCGTTTTCCGAAGATTCGTAATTTTTTTTTCCGTTCATTTTGATTTTCGTTAATATGGATCTTTGTTCGTTATATTCGTTGTTTTGTTTTACGTTTTCCGAATGTTCGTAATTTCGCGTTTTCGTTCATTTTGATATTTTTTGATCTTTGTTTGGTATTTTCGTTGTTTTTATGTTTTCGTTTTTTACTTTTCCGTATTTTGGCTGTTTCAAATATACTAAATTCGTATTTTCGTTGTTTTCCATATTCGTTCTTTTCGATAATTCGTTGTTCGTTTGTAATTTTATCAAACCGTTCGTTCATTCGTATGTTTACGAATCAACGAATATAACGAATTTTGACGAATAACGAATTCCTAACTAAACAAATTGCACATGTCTCGTGTGTAAACCTGATCACCAACTACAAGAAATGTCTGACCTCTGTGCTGCCAACAAGGGTTTCTCCACCAAGTACTATGTCATGTTTTGCTTGGGGATCAAATACTTATTTTACTCACTTACCTGCATCTCAATTTATAACATTTGTATCGTGTTTTTTCCTGGATTTTTGGTTGATATTCCGTCTCTATCATTTAAAATACACCCATGATAAAATGATAGACCCTTCATTTCTTCACTGTATATTGTATCACGTCATGAGCTTCCGGTTTATTTGTCCTTTCACAGGGCTCTGTTTTGCCGTAACATAAATGGAAATGGTGTATAATTTTCTAGGGCCAATTGATTCTGACTGTATTGCACTGCACAATGAAGCAGATGTCCTCATTCAGGTTGCCAAGGACACTATGAAAAGCCCTCACTTGAGATCCTGAATACTGTATTGTGAGTGAATGGCCAGCATTATCTCCCATAATAACATGCTGAATATAGATAACATGGCAATTCTATAAGGGAGCATATTTCACACACATGGAAGTCAATGTCCAATATTTGCATTCAGACATATCACTCTGTGTTCTCTTCTTTTTGTGTCTTCTTTTATACTTTGTAATTGTTTCTTTATTTAGATGGGTTTTTTTTTTTTTGTTTTTTTTTCTTAGTGCAAATGTTATCCTAGATTGAAAGGGTCTTTTTATAAAACGGTCATTTTTAAAGGTACACCCCATTCAGAATTTAGGTTGATAAGCAAATATTGTCTAAATACAAGAGCCATGTGTATTCTTGATAAATCTTGGTGTGTTTTGTGTATTTCTTGAAGACAGCGGCATCCCGTTCATTAGGGGTGCCCAGGCTCCGCCCCCTCTCTCCACGCCACCCCCTATATGCCTTCTGGATAGATTCATGCATAGCATAGCATAGCATGAATCTATACACGGTTGCCACTGCCACCCCCTATTCAGGCATTGGGCCCCTTTCAGGACACCGGGTGCCTGAATTACAGCGGCAGGGGTGTTTTTTTTTAGGCACCCAATTAGAGCTATAGGCTCTAATAGGCTTCAAATATGTGGGCTCGTGGCGCAGAGCATTGCGCCATGAGCCCACCCAGGTGTTACAACAGCGAATTAATATTCAAATTAATATTCGCTGTTGTAACACTGATCCTCAATCCGGCCAATCAGAAGCGGGTCTGAGACCCGTTTCTGATTGGTCGAAAAGAGAAGACCCCCGATTGGCCGCCGAGAAGGAGGGAGGAAACGAAAGCCAGAGCTGTCGCACGTGGAGAGCAGGAGAATGGGAGAGCCCGGGAGAAGCACCGCATAGATGGAGTAAGTGCACCAGTCCCGCCCGCCGACGGACAGACCGACGGACGGACCAACCAACAGGGGAGGGCGGGTGATACTGCCTGTTTGCCGCCCCCCAAAGAAAATTACCACCAGCCGCCACTGCTTCCAGTTCTATGCAGTAATCCAGTGTAAAACGTTGCATCTGTGCAGGAGCTTCCTGTAACAAAGACCGTCACTGTTGCTCACTCTTCTTTTGCAGGGTGACTGGTCTTGTATCCACCCCTTCTGTAGTTTTCTGCAGGCAGCCTGTAGTGGGTGGGCCTTTTGGGCTCTTCCCACAACTCTGCTTCCTGTACAGGAGCACATACCGATGGTGTCACTACTTCTTTTACAAGGCTCCTGCAGAAATAATTAAATGTCAGTGGCTACAAATACTGTAGCTGCCGACTTTTAATATTAGGACACTTACCTGTCCAGGAATCCAGCGGTGTCTTCTCCTGAGCTGATTTTTCAATTGGTTATCAGGTGCTACCGCCGCCATCTCCACTAAGGGAAACCGGCAGTGAAGCCTTGCAGCTTCACAACCGGTTTCCTACTGCAAATGCGCGACGCGCACTGCACTCTGTGATCAGGCTGGCTACGGGGGAAGGATGAGGGGGCCGAACTCAGCAAACTGAGCTGGAATTGGGAGCGGGTACCAGTCAAAACCAGGTACCTGCCCCCCGAAAAAAGTTCCAAATGCGGCAGCGGAGAGGGGGGGGAGGCAGACAAGCGGAGCCTCCCCTTTTGGTTGGGCTTTAACTAGGATTTAAAGGCATCTGGTGAATTTACAGTATACAGTGGAACCTTGGATTATGAGCATAATATGTTCCAGGAGAATGCTTGTAATCCAAAGTACTCGCATATCAAAGAGAGTTTACCCATAGAAGTCAATAGAAACAAAGATAATTCGTTCCGCATTGACTTCTATGGCATGCAATACCGCATGTGACCAGAGGTGGGGGGGCACTGGAGAGGCTCAGAAATACTCGGACAGCTCGGCTGATCTCGGAAACCCTTGGAAAGGCTTGAAAACACTCTGGGAATTGAGTATTTTCGAGTGATTCCGAACAGCTCCGAACCGTTCCGAGTGTCACCGGCACCCCCGCACCTCTGGTCAAATGCGGTACTGCACACCCCATTAGCTTGAATTCTGCTCATTTTGCAAGACAACACTCGCAAACCGAGTCAGGATTTTAAAAAAAAGTTGCTCGTCTTTCAAAACGCTCGTTAATTGCGTTACTCGTAAACCAAGGTTCCACTGTATATTTTAAAGTACAGCATATATTTTACAGCCAGAAATATGGGGGGGGGGTGCTCTCATGCCTAGTGTGGTTAGTTTGAAATAGGAGAACTGGGGGTCTGACAGGATCACTGGGTATTTCACACAAAGAAAGAAATATAAAGAGAACAGGATACATCTTCATACAAGTACATGGTATGACAGGCACAAATCAGGAATATGAACACAAAAATACCTTTTTCATTATTTCTAGGAGGGTAGAGAAAGAGGCAGTATTGGTGTATTCCCTGGTCCAGAAGGCTCTGGTGATGTGCTCTTCTCCCTGAAGTGCCCGCTTTTGAGCAAGTCTTAAGCCCCTTCACATACAGTGAAAGACAGTCAACCCTCCATTTTATGTGGTGGGGACCGGGGGCACATGAGCAGCTTAGAGACAAGGTTGCAGTGACTCGGTTGGACAGGTAAAGGCAGAGTGCTGACGTGCAGAATAAGATAGCGACCATTTAACCATTGCCATGGGGTTGGGCAACTACAAGTGTATTTATTTGTTCCAGCCTGGAGTTCAGCTTTAATTTGTAAAATCTTTTTAACTGAAATTCGTTTTCTAATAGCACCTCTCAACTTTTCCGCACAATCCCAGGTATGCTTCCTAAACCGGTTGCTGATGATCTCCGCCAAGGCCTTACTTGTCAAGCTCAGAGCTATTCTAATGCAACTGTTTATTTCAGGTAGGTTCTGTGCATGTCTGTGGTTGTAGCATGTGTGTGCTTGCCCGTGTCTGTTCTTTCGTGGTACAGTGCTTTTTTAAGTGTAAATTCACTTTCACATATTCAAAGGTCAAATGCCATAACTGTCATCATTAAATTCGGTCCAGGGAACCTGAACACTGGAAGCTGTGCCCAAAAAATGCAGACATTGGGAAAAGGACTGGCCACCAGTATTGCCTGTGATCTCCTAGTAGCTGATCAATTTTGACTGACCATGCAATGTGTTAATGTATAGAGGTGGCTATCTTGGTAGAAGCAGGGCTTTGCAGCCTCATGTCATTGCTGTCCTCTGATGACTGGAGATCTGATAAATGGTGGGGTAATGTTAAAGAAACAGCAGCAGAGGTTCACAATGCACAGTTCCACATAATGAATGAAGCAGGTGCAGGTAGATGCATGCAGTGTAGAAGACAGCAAGGAGAACAGAGAGCAGCACAGCAGTGACTACACCAACTCCTACTTCAAATCTCCTGAGACTAGTAGTCGGGGACAGCAGTGCCATAGATGATCTCACACAGCAGATATACAGCTTGTGGTGCTAAAGGAACAGGAGTATGTAAGAGAAGTCCGGCTAACAGACGCGCATCTGCGCACAAGGACGGGCAAACCAGTGTGTGCACAAACAGGGACTTGTATTGGCGCATGCGTGGGCGCACACAGGCGCGCGCCAGCGTGCGCGCGCGCACGTATGGGCACCAAGTAAGCCTATTTAAACTGAACACTCACACATGAGAATTGCTGAGTGGTCTTTCAGCTAGTGCCTGCTTACCTGATCTGTACCAGTTTCCTGTATCCTAGCCCGGCTTCGCCTGAACCTTCCCTTTGATCTCCACCTGCCTACTTGTGACCCCGGCTTGTGCTTGACTCCTCTTCCGCTTGATGTTCCTGTACCTCGCTGCCTGACTGTGTACCGAACCTGGTCTGTGTCCCGTCTCTGCCTCTGTCTCACATCTCGGTACTTGCTCTGTCCGGCTGTTGTTGACCCCCTGGCTCACGTCCCGGCTACGCTTCCATCTGCTGATCCAGCGACACGGAGCTCCTGTTCCTAGTACCTGCCCAGTGCTCTTCAGCCACCTGGTTCCTGCCAAGACCCAGCTAGAGCCATCTGCTACATCGGCCCTTGTGCCACTCTGTGTCCTTCACTCCCTGTCATCACTACCAGGGGTGTTGGACAGGAGGTGCAAGAGAAGCCCCCTCTACAGCTCGATCTCCACCAGGTACGTGACAGAGTACTTAGGCACCCACACATACTAGGAAATATTCTACTATTTGTGCAGAAGGAAAACAATAGCCAATCTTCTTCTTGTCTTGTGTTCATTTCCACTGTAATTACCTATCAGATTAATTCACACAACTCTCTCTCTCTCTTTCTTGTTTAGTGACATTGTGGGCTTCACGTCATTGTCTGGGGCCAGCACACCTTACCAAGTGGTCAACTTCCTTAACAAGTTGTACACCCAGTTTGATGATATCATTGACAATTACGATGTGTACAAGGTGGAAACTATTGGAGACGCATGTATGTCACCTATTTGTTCTAGCTAGTTATGATCGCTGAAAAGCACTTTATCTTGGTTTGTAGTTTTCGGTAGACTAAAAGGGTGATGGAACCCCAGTCATGTTTTATTGCTTCCTGGGGAGATTCTTCATCACTATTGGCTCAAGTACATCTCATTGTCTCTGGTTTAGAAAGTGATGGGAAATCCAAAAATGTTGAGTTCTCACAGGAATAGCAGATGAAAAGACACGACTTTCTTTGTTAGATGTAAAGTATATCTAAATCAATTCTTTTTTATTTTGGATAGGGGAGAGGGGTGCTGTATGTGTCGCTTGTGATCACTGTCACCAAGACTGAAAATGAGGGGAAAATCAAAAATTTTGAGTTGTGACCATAACAAGATTAGAGGGGAAATTCTCTTTTTGCTGTTGCTGTGACAACTGATAATTTCTCCTACTTTGGAGAGATTTCCTTCCAGTACCTGTCTTTAGGACAGGAAGTAAAGGAAATATCTCCCAATGGGACACCTAAGGTCAAAGAAAGTGGACAGGGCTTTTGACCATTCCTGAGTATACCCAAAATGATGTCATCCTATCAGATAAGTGTATTCCTCCAACCCACAGACCACTGATAGGAGAATGAAAGAGCAGCAACACAGTGATAAGTCATCAACTCTGCTCTCTACTCTTATTGGCATGTTCCCACATCTGCACGCAGCAAAACCTAATTAATTTCTAGAGCTGACCTGCCCTATTTCATTCCTTTTTCATTGTTTTTTGTTTCATCCTCCGGCTTCTTGCACCTGACAACTTCTCCCCAGCAGGGCTGACTCTAGGTATTTAACCACTTCACATCCCAGCTATTGTGATATGACGTCCGCAGGAGGGATCTCCCATCCTGGGCGGGAGTCATATGATGTCCTGGGCTTCCCTGCCGTCTAGGGGGCGCACGTGCGCGCCCGCCGTTTAGCTCAGAAAAAGGTGCGCGTGTCCGGCGGCCGCGATCACCGCCAGGCACCCGCGATTGCCGGTGACACAGCCAAGGACGTGGATCTGTGTGTGTAAACACACAGATCCACGTCCTGTCAAAGGAGAGGAGACCGATGGAGTGTTCCCAGTACAGAGGAACACCGATCGGTCTCCTCCCATTGTGAGTAAAAATTGTCCGATGTGTCCGCCGCAATGTCACAGTGGCAAGAAAAATCGCAGATCGCCGCCATTACTAGTAAAAAAAATATATATATATAAAAATGCCATAAAACTATCCCCTATTTTGTAGACGCTATAACTTTTGCGCAAACCAATCAATATACGCTTATTGCGAATTTTTTTTACCAAAAATATGTAGAAGAATACATATCGGCGACATACCGCGCAATTGTCATTCAAAGTGCGACAGCGCTGAAAAACTAAAAATTGTCCTGGGCAGGAAGGAGGTGAAAATGCCCTGTATTGAAGTGGTTAAGGAGGCCTGTCCCCTGCCAATCCAGGTTGCGGATTGGTCAGGGCACCTTAGAGTACCCCAGACAGCCCCACTCTTCTTCCCCTCCTTCCTTCTAGAAGCCTCTAGAAGCGGAAGGGAGGTAACCGAAAGATGATGCTGTTTGTGAGTCACCTGCTGCTACTCTAAGCCACTCCCAGCCCACACAGATCAAAACAATCAGACCTAGCTTACTGCTAGGCCTGATTAAATTTACCTGCAGTATCTAAAAATCTTACATCTAGCACCTACCTAAGGTAGAGGGTGCTACACCCCTTTTACACAGGCTGTCTGATCAGGTCTGCCTGTCAGTTTTTCAGGTGAACTTACTTGATCGGACCCTGCATTGACCTCTATGGAGCGGCGGATGTCGGCGGACCGCTATCCGATCCTGTCCTCCAAAAACATATGTATGGTGATCCTATTTTCTATCCCTCCAGTGGATCGGATGGAAAGGGACAGGCGGTCCATTTTCTATCTGATTGCCCCATAGAGGCGAGTGGAACTGTGTCTGCTCTGCGGAGCGGACAAGGACCTGTCATCCGCCTGTTCAGCGGAGATCAGTGGAGAGATCCCACACTGAGCAAGCGGATTCCGCTTAGCGGAGGCACGCATGTGAAAGGAGCCTTTAGCTGTTCATTGAGGTTGATTTACCAAAACTGGGGAGTACAAAATCTGGTGCAGCAGTGCATGGTAGCCAATCGGCTTCTAACTTCAGCTTGTTTAACAAAAGTGGCTCTAAAGGCATGAAGGTAAAAAGCCTTCAGTGTGCAGCTCCACCTTAGCCTCCCTCAATACTTACCTAAGCCCGATCTCAATCCAGAGATGTGCAAAAAAGCCAAGGCTCTCCCAGGTCTCTCCCTCCTCATTGGCTGAGATGCAGCAGCAGGAGCCATTGGTTTGCGCTGTTGTCAATCACAGCCAGTGAGCAAGGGTGGGGCTGAGCCACTCTCTCCGTGTCTTATGGACACAGAGAGCTGGGCTTGAGAGTGAGCATGCACAAGAGCCCCATAGCAAAGTGGCTTACTATAGGGGCAGAAAGCAGTGGGGAGGGGCCCAGAACGCCAGTGGGGGACCTGAGAAGAGGAGAATCAGGCTGCTCTGTGCAAAACCATTACACAAAGCAGGTAAGTATAACATGTTGGTTACTAAAAAAAGAAAAAATTGCATTTACAAACACTTTAAGCTTTGAATATGTAGCAAGTTCCAGGCCTCCTTCAGTCTAATGAGAACCTCTAGGGCCAGAGATAGCTGACATCCTTCTGTATACGGTGGGTTGCATGGCATAGTGGGTGTAATGCAAGGAAGATTGATTGGGCGCCAGACACTTCTTGGATGCAAAAGAGATTTTATTTTTCTTAACAGAACTTTGGGAGAGAGGGTTAGGGCCAGGACACCCTTAGGTAGTTGCAAGATTAATTGTCCAACTCCGAGACTTCAATAGGAGGACAGCCATGCAGGGAAAGGCATCCAGACCTTGCATTGCCCTTCTCATATCTAATGCCACCAAGTACCCAGCCATCTAGCGGCAAAAGAGGGAAGCCAAGGCAGGTAAATTTAGGAGAAGCCCTGCCTAAACACCAGGGTGCTAAAAATAAAAACTTGGAAGCTGTATGGTTTCTATGCACAGCTACACCAGATTTTGCACTTTCCAGTTTTAGTAAATCAACCCCAATGTGTCTTTTCGTTTCTATTTGGCTCCATATCTTACTCAGCAGAACCATGATAGTAACAAGAAGACTTTGGTCCGAGAAGGGCATGGGCCAGATAAATATTATATATTCTGCCTAATAACAATTCCTGTATCATTAAAACATTTCCAGGTTTTGTCTTGCAGATATGGTGGTATCTGGTGTCCCAAAGGAAAATGGTACAAGGCACGTTTCAGAGATTGCAAGTTTGGCTTTGGATCTCGTCGGTGTTTGTTCTTCTTTCCAGATACCTCATTTACCAGACACTAAGTTGAAGATCAGAGTGGGAATACATTCAGGTGAGCTGTAGTAAAGTAGTTCATGGTCTTTTTAGCTTTGCCTTGCAGTAAATTTGGGAGGTGAATTGTTCTCCACCAAGGATCGACCCACCCGATCAATGCAAGGTTTAGTGCGGTATAATCATCACTCTGTGTGTAAGGAAGACATCTTTCCTGTTTATTAAGAGGGGGACTCTGCATTGTCAGCGGTAAGCAGAGGGGGAGCTGGTAAAATGAATTAGTATTGGAATGCCATGAACAGGTTCCCTTTGTTCTATGTGCACATGGACAGGTTCCCTTTGTTCTATGTGCACATGGACAGGTTCCCTTTGTTCTATGTGCACATGGACAGGTTCCCTTTGTTCTATGTGCACATGGACAGGTTCCCTTTGTTCTATGTGCACATGGACAGGTTCCCTTTGTTCTATGTGCACATGGACAGGTTCCCTTTGTTCTATGTGCACATGGACAGGTTCCCTTTGTTCTATGTGCACATGGACAGGTTCCCTTTGTTCTATGTGCACATGGACAGGTTCCCTTTGTTCTATGTGCACATGGACAGGTTCCTTTTGTTCTATGTGCACATGGACAGGTTCCTTTTGTTCTATGTGCACATGGACAGGTTCCCTTTGTTCTATGTGCACATGGACTGTAGCAAATAGGACACTATCCAACAACCTTTGGGACTTGCAGCATCTGCACTACAACAGTCCCTCTGCATCTCTGCTCTCCAATTCTAGTAGTACATACTTGCTTGAATTCTGTGTCCAAAGCCTTTATTTTGCATTGAGAACTAAGAAAGAGGTTCCAAGTAACAACGAATCAGTGGACTAGTAATGCTATGCAGAAAGCACTGCCACTCTGCTGAAGTCAGAAAGCCCAGTCATAATCCTCTAATATAATGAAGCCAGCTACTTGGTAACATCCATTTCATCAATTTATTATTGGCTACGTGGCAGAATACAGCAGTAAAACGCTAATGCGTTTCAGCTGAAGCCTTACTAATAGCACCATAGTTGCTGCTATGAGTAAGGATTTGGCAGAAACGCATTAGCACGTTCCTGCTTTATTCTGCCATGTGGCCAATAAAGAATTGAGGCAATGAATGTTACCAAATAACTGGCTTCATTATATTAGAGGATGATTGCTACATTCTAAGGCACATTCTAAGGCACTTGGGCCAGAGCAACGATTTCCAGTCTTCTGGGTAATCTGCGGTAGAGCATGTTTTCTCTGTTAGAAAGTACAGTCGGCTGTCGTTAAACCGCGCTTTTTTCATTTAAATAAATTTACTAATTCTCTAATCCACGTTAAACAAAAAAATGCAATACCCAAGTTGCCCTCAGAATTTGTTGATGGGTGAATCTGATCTGCAGTCAACTTATTTCGATGTGCGTTTGACCTTGAATGCCAAAGACTTGAATACCAACCCATTTGAAGCAAACAAAAGCCTATCAACACAGACCCCAATAATTCTTCTTTATCATTTACAGGGCTCCAAACAATCTGTATTTAAGACCCGTAATCAGGTTGGGCTAAACTCATTTCCTGTCCCGCCCCAACCTTGGAACACCCCCACAACCTTATTATTTTTCTTTTAGCATACTACCTTTATTTTGCAGGTATCTTTAGTCTGGCTGCGAGACTTTTTCTTTCTGGGTCTTGAATACTGCAGAACTGGTGCCCTCTAATTACCTAGTTTTGCTTTCTGCAGCATTTTCCCATGTGCACAGGGTGGCTTGACCCCAAGAAGTGAGTCTCTGACATTCTGGGCTCACAGGAAATGAGCTGATTGACACTGGGTATCATTCAACCCAGAAGAGGACTGGCACTGGTTTGCAAAAACTTGAGTCAAACTTGAAAGCTTGAAAGCTGACTATAGACATTTGTACGAGATTGATTGAAAGGCAATCTCAGGGCTATGGGCACAGCAAATACGGCAATCCTTGTGGGGGAAGATCCAATCCTTCAAGGGTTTAAGACCTTGTTTAATTGTTATTTTTGCCCACTAAGATTTGCAGACACCAGTGGCGGCTGGTGCTCAAAATTTTTGGGGGGGCACAAACAAACTAAAAAAGAAAAAACATCAATTGCCGCCACTGTGCCCATTAAACGCAGCCACTGTGCCCAAACGCCACCAGTTTTCCCCCTCAAATGCAGCTAGTTTCCCCTCAAATACGGCCAGTTTTCCCCCAAATGCGGCCAGTTTCCCCCCCAAATGCAGCCAGTTTCCCCCCCAAATGCAGCCAGTTTCCCCCCCAAATGCAGCCAGTTTCCCCCATATACAGCCAGTTTGTCCCCATATACAGCCAGTTTCCCCCCAAATGCAGCCAGTTTGTCCCCAAATGCAGCCAGTTTCCCCCCAAATGCAGCCAGTTTCCCCCCAAATGCAGCCAGTTTCCCCCCATATACAGCCAGTTTCCCCCCATATGCAGCCAGTTTCCCCCCATATGCAGCCAGTTTCCCCCCATATGCAGCCAGTTCCCCCCATTTGCAGCCAGTTCCCCCCATATGCAGCCAGTTCCCCCCATATGCAGCCAGTTTCCCCCCATATGCAGCCAGTTTCCCCCCAAATGCAGCCAGTTTGTCCCCCCAGCCCTGCACTTACCTTCCTCGGGTCAGCACCGTCCTTGATGTCTTCTTCCACCCTCGATGTGGCTTCAGCCAATCAGGTTACCGGTAACCAGACCCGGTGAACCTGATTGGCTGAAACGCCTGTCAGTGTTAACCAAGGAACGCACCCCCGTGCGTCCTCTGGTTAACTATTTGGAAGCCGATTACAGCCCTCAGGCTGTAATCGGAAAACCTACCTGAGCCGCTGTTATTCAGATGGCCGGCGCTCAACGGGAGCCGGCCATCTGAATAGTGGGCGGCAGCGGCGGCGACAATACATAGGTTTATGCAATGCATGAACCTATGTATTGTTGTGAGCGACGGGCGCAGGAGCGGCGCTCCTGCGCCCACTATGGACGCACCGCCACTGGCAGACACCACCATTAGCATATCCATCACTATCCACCTTCCTCTCCTCTTCATCTGTGGTCCATAAGCTAAACTTATGCATGAAACTCTGGCCATGGTCCTCTCCCAACAGCTGGAATCAAAGCATAATGGAGCCGGCACTTCTGGAGAAAAAGTCTTGATAATGTTTATTCCAATATAGTGGAACCTCGGATTGCGAGTAACACAGTTAACGAGTGTTTTTCGCAATACGAGCAATGACTTGGTTTGCGAGTGTTGTCTAGCAAAACAAGCAGAATTCAAGCCTCTGCGGTATGCAGTACCGCATTTGGCCAGAGGTGCGGGGGCGCCGGTGACTTTCGGAGCTGTTCGGAAATACTCAAACACTGGGAAATACTCTGTTCCCAAGTATTTCCGACCCTTTCCGAGGGTTTCCGAGTGCAGCCGAGCTGTCTCCGAGTACTTCCGAGTCTCTCAGGCGCCCCCCCCACCTCTGGCCACATGCGGTATTGCATGCCATAGAAGTCAATTATTTTCATTTCCATTGACTTCTATGGGGAAACTCGCTTTGATATGCGAGTGCTTTGGATTACAAGCATTCTCCGGGAACGGATTACGCTCGTAATCCAAGGTTCCACTGTATGACCATGTACAAAACTGGGAGGGCTAACGCATTTCGGCGGGAACCTTGTTCACAGCGCAACAGCCCAACAGCTGGACCGTAAGACTTAGAATGTGAATGTGCTGCAAGCATCATATTTGTGTCTCATCTTTGAAGGTCCCGTAGTGGCTGGTGTGGTTGGCTCCAAGATGCCTCGTTACTGTTTGTTTGGAGATACTGTGAACACTGCATCAAGGATGGAATCCACTAGTGAAGGTAAGATCCCAATCACACAATCAAGATTATCATACTAAATGTATAGTGTTTTGTAATTATTTTCTTTTTGTTCATTTATAATTTTCAGTACTGTAAACACATTTTTGAAAAATATCTCATATGAAGTCAGTGAAATATTAAATATTGCAAGTTAAGTTGTCATATTTACAATTTACAGCCAGTAGGCAGAGCTCTGGGGCTCCTTTTCACATGTTTACCAGGCTAATCTTATCTGCTTTGCTGAACAAAATCCTATGCAGAACAGCCTGGCATTTGGGTGAAGCAAGATGCAATGACTGCTGCTGCAGGTATATGCAGGCATCTCTGGGTGGCTGCACTTCATACCTGCCAGCGACTTTTGTTTTTCTTTAAGTTGCAGAGGCCTTTTAAGATGAGCTAAATAGTGTTAAGACTTCAAGGGACCAGTTCTAGTGATCAGAGCAGTGTTCAGTGGTGAGAGTACCAGGGAATCATTGCCCCGACGCTGTTGCTGCCATCTTCAAAAAAAAAATTACATAAACTAACAAACTGTTTACCTGATGTGATGCTCAGGATAATGATTTAAAACTTCAGTACAGTGATATTTTAGTTGTGGATAGGCAATGTTCACAATTGCTTGAGATATACAAAAAGGTTAAGTAAGTTAATTTTCTAGCATTAACCCTAAAGCTCCATTCACATCTCCGCGTTCCGAATCGCGGGTGAAATCGCCATGATTCTGCCTGCGATTCCAAATAGCGGCAAATCACGGGACGCCCATGCGTTCCCTGTCACTTTCAATAGTACCCCAAATGTGGCTCAATTATGTTGCAATTCGTCAGATGACAATCGTGGTAAAATCACGCAAACAGAATGGCAGGATGCCCAAATCCTTCTTTTGGGCGACAGGCGTCCCGCAATTTTACTGCGATTGTCGCTCCAAAACGCTAAGTCAATAGTCTGACTGTTTACAAATATATTTTTTTTCCTGGTAATGATGAATGTGACAAGATCATACTTCTCATTTTCAATTTTTTTCTATTAATTTTTTTTCTGCCTTTTTTAGCCTTAAAAATTCAGTGCAGTTCCAGTGCTGCCGATCATCTCAAACAAATTGGTGGTTATACTCTGACCTGTCGAGGAACGGTTGATGTAAAGGTAAAATGAATTACATTAGAGAAACATATCTTTCCATATGATAATAACCACATTTTTCTGTTCTGGTGGGACAGTTATGGTTTTTTAGTTTTGAATGAGAAAGAGTTAGAGCCTCTGTCAAATTTCGATTCAACGCGTTTCGGCAGTCAAAGCACCTCCCTTCATCAGGGCTTGACTGGCAACAATGTGAACAAACCAGAAGTGAACTGGAACTCCATTTGTATTTTTTCCAGTGTGAATTACAAGCACAGGCCTTAGCAGCTTGTTTGGCAGAGCCCTGATTAAGAGGGAGCTTGGACCCCCAAAACATGTTGAGATTGTACCCTTGACTGTTAATGGAATAAAGTATCTGTACCTCATAGCAGTGGAGTGGTGCTTTCATTTGATTTCTAATTACATTACACTACAAGCCAAGGAGACTGTGAAGATCCTCTTGGGTGTAAAAGCCGCCTGCCCAGGAACCAAATCATATACACCAACATCAATACCTTAAAGCGGTGTTCCGGCCCAAAAAAAAAATTAAAAGCCAGCAGCTACACATACTGCAGCTGCTGGCTTTTAATAATAGAACACTTACCTGTCCTGGAGTCCCTCGATGTCAGCAACGCAGCTGATGTTTCCATCAGCTGTCGGGTGCTGCCGCCGCCATTGCCGGTAAGGGAACCCGGCAGTGTAGGTTCACATCGGGAACCCTACTGCGCATGGGCGAGGCCCCGCTCCTCTCTCCTATTGGCCCGGCGGCCCGGGGGAGGAGGAGGGAGCCCCGCAGTGATGTCGCAGGCTGGGGCTCGGATCCCGGAAGTGGAAAAAGATACCTTTCCCCGTTCCCCCCGAAAAGTGCCAATTGTGGCACCGGGGGGGGGGGGGGGTCAAATGAGCGGAAGTTCCACTTTTGGGTTGAACTCCACTTTAAGCTAACAATACCAGTAAGGTAATCTTACGGGTCCAGCGCTATCTTTCCACTTCCCTCAAATTTTTATTCCTGTCTGTGACCCTGTTGGGGAAATTCCCCCCTCTGGTTGTGGATCACTTTTCAGATGGGCGACAAACATAGCTACACATGCAATTGAGCCCTAAATCTATTATTTATCAGGTGTAATTGAAGTAATGGAGGCAATGGCTGGGTGCCATAGGCAAAGACATTCCTCCAGTTTTTACTGCTTGTATTGTAGATAAAGACATTCTCCTAGGGAAAGTAAAGACAGCCTTGGGAGTCTGTGATAATTAGTGATCACCAATTTGAATCATGCATAGCACACAGGCAGAGTTGTACTGCAGGATCAGCATTTCCACACCCCCGACTCTTCATTCCTGACTCCCTCGGATACACATTGGGAATTTCAGAAGTGACTGATCAGACTTGTATCATGTTAATGCATGAGTCAGAGTCCAGATATAGACACATCTCCTATGGTGACCAGAGCTGAAGCAGCAGGTGAAGTGTTGCACTCAGATATTGAAAATGATCCTGTATATATAGTTCAGTCATCTTTTAATTGCAAATAAGGTAATAACTATATAAAGAAAGATATGTGCAATGAATTCCAATTTATCGATATGATGGAAATAAATGCGCTACTGTGTTTTCTATGTCATTGATTCATTTACTCTTTAGAAAACAGGTAAAACTGTATCCTATTTCACGTTTCGAAAAAGTGGGACCATGCACTCCTCTGTGAATGTTGCCTAGATAAAATACCTGTTCTCAGATAAACGCCTGTAATAATAGATAACATAAATAAATACTCAGCGCTATTTTAAAGACCCAGTAACCAGACATGGGAGTAAGTCACACATGTGCAAGTCACAAGCAAGTCTCAAGTCTTAACCTTCAAGTCTCAAGCAAGTCCCAAGTTACTGTGATGAAAAGCAAGCAAGTCAAGTCGAGTCCCTGCTAGAAGTCAAGCAAGTCAAGTCAAGTCATTTATTTTGGTCAAGTCACAAATCAAGTCAAAATACTGATCTACCCCATACTGTATAAAAATAATAGGAGGGATAACAATAAATAATATTGGTTATGTGCCCATGCCTCATTGTGCCTCACTGTGCCCATGCCTCACTGTGCTCATGCCTTACTGTGCCCATGCCTCACTGTGCCCATGCTTCACTGTGCCCGTGTGTCACTGTGCCCATGCCTCACTGTGCCCGTGTCTCACTGTGCCTGTGCTTCACTGTGCCCATGCCTCACTGTGCCCATGCTTCACTGTGCCCATGCCTCACTGTGCCCGTGTCTCACTGTGCCCGTGTCTCACTGTGCCCAATGCCTCACTGTGCCCAATGCCTCACTGTGCCCGTGTCTCACTGTGCCCAATGCCTCACTGTGCCCGTGTCTCACTATGCCCATGCTTCACTGTGCCCGTCAGCCGTGTACCTGATTGGCGGCATCCGGGCGGCCATTCCAGTATTCAAAAGCCACGCCTCCTCCTCGTCTGTGATAGGCGGAACACTCAATTTCCCAGCATTTAGTGTTCCGCCTATCACGGACATCCGCTTATCCTCATAACACAGACGAGAATAAGAGGATGTCTGTGATAGGCGGAACACTTAATTTCACAGCAGGCAGTGTTCAGCCTAAGTGTTCCGCCTATCACAGACGAGGAGGCGCGGCTTTTGAACACTGCAATGGCCACCGTCTGTCTGCATGACACGCTGATCAGGTAGGCAGACGGCAGCTTGCGGTTAGTGTTAGTGGTGCCAAGTCATTGCAAGTCATATAGCTCAAGTCAAAGTCAAGTCGCAAGTCATTAGTGACAAGTCAAAGTCAAGTCGAGTCATTTATTAAATTCTGTCAAGCAAGTCGCAAGTCCTCAAACATGTGACTTAAGTCTGACTTAAGTCAAGTCATGTGACTCAAGTCCCCCACCTCTGCCAGTAACCAACTTAAAAGAATGCAGGTAAAAGCACAAAAACCCTCAAATATTAAAATTTCTTGCTTGTGGCATTTTTTCTTTCCATAAACAATTTTCTATAGATTGGCAATGTGCCTCCGAACATGCTAGCAAATTTGAGAACTTCAAAAGAGTCAGTTCCCTAGCACAGCTTCTTCCCTCTTTGCACAGCCCTCTCCTCTTCTGCAAGTGTTTAACTTTGTGCTGGCCACAGGGCTGGTGCAAGGATTTTTGACACCCTAGACGAAACCTCATTTTGCCGCCCCCCATTGGCTCCACCCCTGACCCCACCCCTTTTTGCCCTGCCCATGTATACCCCACCTTTTTAATGAAGTGCCCATCGAAAGCAGCCCACCAGCGCCCATCATTGCAGCCGACCAGTGTCCATCAATGAATGTTTGCTTGCTTCCATTCATCAGTGAGATTGGATACAGACACAGTTCTGACACTATGTGTGAACAGAGCAGCGGCTGCCTGCTGATGCTTAGACTTAGTTGCTGGCTGCAGAGAGAAGAGAGTAAGAACTTTAGTTTGCCTAGTGGTAGCACCGGCCCTGGCTGGCCATAGAGGGTTTGAATCTCGGCCAGTTCAGCAGGAACCAGCTGAGAATAAATATAGAAAAATAGCACTCACATTGCCAACATCCGTAAATAATGTAGTAAAGAAAAGGAAAAAAATAGGGATATGGGCCCTACTCAGACTTTCAGCGGCACAGTAAACAATGGAGATGTATAAAAAATATATAAATGTTTAATAGAAAAAGAGAACCACATAAATGAAATTACAAGGACTATAAGAATTAAAAATCTTACATATGAGTACATATAAATGATGATAACCCGATGCATTCGGGTTCTCATCATTTATGTGGTTCTCTTTTTCTATTAAACATTTACCGTATATACTCGAGTATAAGCCTACCCGAATATATGCCGAGGCACCTAATTTTACCACAAAAAAATGGGAAAACGTATTGACTCGAGTATAAGCCTAGGGTGTCCATCTGCATGCCTCACTGTGTCCATGTGCATGCCTCACTGTGCCCATGCCTCACTGTGCCCATGCCTCACTGTGTCCATGACTAGACTGATGTTTAACATGGGAGTCTGTGGAAGGGGTGCTCGGTTTGAAAAATCTGTGATTCCCGGCCATAGGTCCCCCAGACAACAAACTTTGCACACTTGTAGAGGAGAAATGGGGCTACATGTGTGCCAAGTTTCGGGTCCAGGGGACCTACGACCGGCCGGTACCGGGTCCCCAAATTCACCAGAGAAATGACTGTTTAACATGGGAGTCTATGGAAGGGGTGCCGGCTTTGAAAAATTGGTACTCCCTGGCCATAAGTCCCCTGGACAACAAACTTTGCACACTTGTAGAGGAAGAGTGGGGCTACATGTGTACTAAGTTTGACCGGTACCAGGTCCCCAAAGTCTGGGAGATCAGGCGCAAAAAGTTGACTCGAGTATAAGCCGAGGGGGGCATTTTCAGCGCCAAAAAATGTGCTGAAAAACTCGGCTTATACTCGAGTATATACGGTATACATTTTTTATACATCTCCATTGTTTACTGTGCCGCTGAAAGTCAGAGTAGGGCCCATATCCCTATTTTTTCCTTTTCTTAACCAGCTGAGATTCTAAACATGTATGGGCAGGCTGAATGTACCCAAGTTGATCGATCGATCAACTTGGGTACAACCTGCCTGCTGGATTTTACATGCGATCATTGCAAGCGGTTGTTAAAGCCGCTAGCAATAATTACTATGTTCTCCTGGGAATGGCTGGCAACCTGTAGGAAAGAAATTTGCCCTGTTTGTAGACCAATAGTAAGCCACTCTCTATTTAAAAGCCTTGTTCTAGTTTATTTAAATATCCAAAGGACAGCCTGTTACACCTGGTTCCTGCAAGCACGAATGCCTGTCACTGCATCCAAAGCGTTTATGTAGTGAGGATCACAGGGTGAGACAACTTGCGTTCTCACTTGCAATTTTATGTGAGCAATTTTAACGACATTCCGGGTGTCACACATAGGGCAGCCCAATTACGCATTTTTGTTGCCCAAAAGAACCTCTTGCTATTTTTTTGCACTTTTAAAGTCACGTTTTGCCTCAAGTGTAGTAAAGCTTCCTAGTGAATGGCTGGGGGGGGGGGGGGGGGTGTCAGGACAAGTCTGATCCTTGGAGTAGAGCAGGCTGAGTGAGGCTGCATGCTCAGATTAGGGTCTGGTATGGATTTTTGGGGGGAACCCACTGCTTTTTCTTTTAAATGTTGACGTGGGGTTACTCTCAAAATCCATACACCTTTAGATCTGGTATGAAATGGGAGGGGGCCCTTTTTTTTTTTGCCGTGGCATTTCCCTTAAAAACCGCATCAGACCCGATAGGGCCTGGTATAGATTGGGGAGGGACCCCTATGCTATTTTATTTATTTTTTACTTTTTTTTAATTGCCGGCAATTATTTAGTTGACATTCAGCTGTAAGCGGAGAACCCCACTGACAGTTGATGAGGCATCTGTTGTTAAGGATGCAGGCGGCCAGCTTCCCGACTTCCCCTTAACGGCCAGCTATACACTGGTTGTTAAGAATGCTGGCAGCCGCTGGCTAAGAAAAAAAAAAACCCCTGGAAACCGGTGCTTAACGTCGGTTAAAAGCTTTTAGGAGGGCTTGGGAGAGTTCAGGGTTTTTTCTGCTGGGAAAGCGCTCCAAAAAACTCTACAATTTTTTTTTTTATGCTCCTAGATGCTGAAGCTCAAACAGCATAGACACATAGGATAATACTATTTAGCTTCTAGGAACAGAAACAGAAATGCTAATGTAGCGCCCTGTTACTTTTAAATAGGCGCTATGTGTAAATTTAGAGGTATCTGAGCTGTAAATAGCTCAGAGTGATTATGTAAATTTGTTTGGGTTCTGTTCCAGCTTTGGCTGTGTTGTGTGCATTTCCCACTGTTGCCAGTAGGTCTCACTGTTGTCACAGGCCAGTGTGAGAAATACAGCCAGCTGAAGTGCATTGGATATTCTTTCCCCAGAAACAGCCCAATCAGGAGCTTCTTTGTAGCTGGGCATGCTGGGGAGGGATATTTAAGGGGCAGTGCCATGTGCTTCAGGGTCCTTCTTGCCTCATGGCCCTCCAGGTCTGAGGCTATGCCGCTGTGTTGCTGCAAGTAGGCCCAGAAGCCTGTCTGGGGCCTACTTAACTGAAGGTGATCCTGTACTGTCTTGCCTGTGGGAAGAAGCCACTCAAACTGAGAAGATTCCAGGGGAGGACCTTACTGGAGAGGACCGAGCTGAAGGCTGGTATCTCAGGAAGGGCCTGGGGACTCGTTTGGAGGATGCACTCAAGTTAACCTACCTTATAGTACTACCGGATGGCTTAAAGGTTCTGGTACTGTGTAGCTGACCTAACTAACTGACTACTGGCTAAACAATCCTGTGGCAGAGGATTATCAAGGAGTTTCCATTTATCGCTCAAGTCTGTGGCAGACTTTGTCCGTGCTTTATACTAGACTTGTGCACAACGGAAAAATTTGTTTCGTTTTGGTTTGTTTCTTTTCGGTCCTGTTGATTCGTAATCGTTCGTAATTTTGCTAGACGGGATTTTTCGTGTTCGGACGAATTCGTACTTTCGGTAGAGTACATTGTTTTTCGTCTGATTCTGGACACAACTCCTACTTTCGTAACTTTTTTTGGGTTCGTTGATTCGTAATTTTCCGTGTCTCTCTCACAACGACGCTGCCTATTATGCCTAATGTGCTTTGAATGGATTTGTACTTTTCTAAATACATTGCGGTTATTTGTAACGATTCGAAATCTCGTATTTTACTTTCGTTTTTTACATGCGGCTATAGCCTCCGCCCCTGTACACCATTTTGAGAGGGAGTTCAGCACGGTGAGGGAGAAGCCGAGAGCAGAGCAGAGTGTTGTTGTGCTTCGAATGGATTCGTACATTCGTAACTTTTTTCATAACGAATTATGCCGAAGACATTCGGGCATTCGCTATTTGCGATATAATTTATTTCGGATTCGGTTTTATTCGTAATTGCTTTGTTCGGAAATTCGAATGCTTCCGAATGTCCGAAAGTTGCTAAATTCGGACGAATTTCGATTCTATACGAAACGAATTGCACAAGCCTACTTTATACTGGCTGCTAGGTCGGTGTGAGAGGCCTATCCGGTTGTCGCAAGATCCAGAGACAGAAAGCTGTTGTCATCTGGATTCAAGAACCGCATTAGTGATCTGCAAAACCAAGGTATCTGAACTTCCCTTAACCCTCTATCCTTCTACCTAAATTTGTTTAATAAAGCAATTGAGAAAAAGACAGAAGTGACTGGCAATCACATCTTTCAAAACTATTTAACATAGACTCTTAAGTTCTGGGACGGTGAAATGTGGGGTAACGGCAGGACCCAAAATGAATCCAGCAGCTCCTTCGGGGGTATCGCTACACTAACAAGAGCTTCTAGGAGCTTAAAAAAACTCTAGTGTGCATGGAGCCTGAAACATGCACATTGATTTCCATGTGTTTATTCAATATGTGCCTGGCTGCAATAATAAAATGTTTTTTTTCAATGGGTCAAGGAATATTAATTATGAATATACAAAATTACACCTTTGCGCCATGTGCATCAGTTTATGCCATCGCTCTAAGCTCTGTTTTCCCACATTTTTAATGTATTATCTACCAGAAAAATCATCATGGAGCCAACCGTCCAGCTGTCTCACCCCATCTAAAATCATCATGTTTATTAGAAAAACAGTGCTAAAAGTCAGTATAATCTTCCCATATATTCATTCTAATACAAGAACAGTTTCTTATCACCTGCTAATCCTATAAATGTACATGCTGTTGATTAGAATGGCATTCCTGCCTAACCATAACCATAGCTCCCAACTGTCCCTGATTTCGATGGACTGTTTCTGATTTGGAACAAAGTCCCTCTGTCCCTCATTCCTCCTCAATTGTCCCTCATTTTGGTCTGATCTATATAGATGTATAAAAAATGCACTTTTTATCTATCAAAAAAGTGTTTTCCAGCGCTAAACCTTCCATCTGATTTCTAAATTGCTGCATTTGTAAATTCCAAAAGCCAATATAAAGGAATAGTAGTGGTAAAAAAAGCACTTGTGGGTTTAACCAATCTTGTTTTCTTTGTACAATTCTCCCTTAAGGGGGCTTGGCAAGGGGTGTGTCCTATGCCTGCCTACTTTTGCTGATGGGTGTCCCTCCTTCCCATCTCAAGAAGTTGGGAGGTATGCTCTATGTACACTACAAACCCCATAGTCTATAGTCCATAGCCCATAGTCTATCTCGGGGGCAAGCAAAAGCCGGTGGCTACATTCCCACATACAGTGGGACCATGAGGAATGAATGTAGTCACCCTCTCAGTACTCACAGGAAGTCAGATCACAGCAGCAAGGAGGAGGCTGAGGGCAATAGAAGGTTCTTTCGAGTTAAGAATACAGGCTTGAACATTTTTTTGTTAAGCCAGAGTTCATTGTCACTTTAAAGTGGTTGTAACCTTTACAACCATTCACTGCCAGCCCTCGTATTTTATGCAGTCATAGCACACTGCGTAAGTGTTTGTTAAAAACTAAGCCTCTAAATACCTTTCTCTTAGATATCTTCAGGCCAGTCACGTGATTCCCAGCCGCTCTATTCCTTTGCTCTATGGGCAACAGTGGGGGGGGGGGACGAGATCTACCTCTGACGTCAGCCTAGGAGGTCACGTGGCCGCTCAGCACCTCCCGCTGTAGCCCTTAGATAGGAGAGGAGAGCGGCTAGGAGTCACGTGACCGGCCAGAAGAGATCTGAAAAAAGGTATTTAGAGGCTTTGTTCTTAACAAACACTTAGCACCGCTGCCGAGGTGCTTTTCAGGCGCTTCGGTGGCGTTGCCCATTGATTTCAATGGGCAGGGGCGCTTTAAAAGCAGTGTATACACCACTCCTAAAGTGCCTCAAAGAAACTTTTTTTTTACATACTGCCAGCGCAGCGCCCCAGTGTGAAAGCAATCAGGCTTTCACACTGGGATTGCAGATGAGGCTTTTTTCAGGCGCTTTACAGGTGCTATTTTTAGCGCTAAAGCACCTGAAAAGCGACTCCAGTGTGAAAGGGGTCTAACACTGTGTGCTATGGCTGGATACAAGAGAGGGGCTGGCAGTGAATTTTTAAAAGACGGCTCACACACACACACACACATTCAGGAGCTGACAGGCAGGGATGGGGGGGGGGAGAGCTGCGGATGTCGGAGGCACGTAAACTGACCACGGTAATCAGGGCTCAGCAGCCGTGATAAACCGTGGTCAGCGCATCAAGGGGGACACAGGAACAGGCAGGATCAACCGGGTTTTGTACAGCTTACAAAAGGGACAGGTTAGACAGCACTAGTACTGTACTAGTGCTGTCTAACCTGTCCCTCTGTAAGCTGTAGAAAACCTGGTTGCCTGCCAGTACTGTGCTGTTTAACCTAATATAAGGGAACAGAAATTTTTTTTTTTTGTTTTTTAGGGTTACAACCACTTTAAGATCAGTTTGACAGGTAGATAACAAGCATCTTCGACATGTCAGCGCCCATATTTATCTAATTTCAGATTTAATTTAGTATGATAAAAAAAAAAAAAAAACAACGAGCAAAGGACAGACAGAATCCATAGCAATCAAAATAATTTTTTATTTGTCCAACTGTTCTAAGTTGAGGACTGGCCACATTTGATTGCTGTGGGTTATTGTACATTGCTGCTTTTTACATTGAGTTGTAAATAAGACAGCAAGTCATGGTTCCTCTTAAATGCACAGTCACCATGTGGTGACCCCTTTATATCTACTTATTAGTTCTCAGCAGCCATTATTTGTAGCCAGGGGAATTGCTCACATGGAGAGGGAGTATCCATAACAATTGTCATGCTGTGGAAGGAGGACACAGCTGTTGCACACCACATCTCTGTCTTAAATCATGCTGCAAATGGCAGCAAGCAAGACCCAAACTGTCATTTGCATATGACATTCAGCATTAGGCAACTAAACTTGTCTGTATAAAAAAGAAAGAAAAAAAGAAAAACTTAAATGACTATTATCCTCTGCATTTGTGTGAAAACTGACCCACACAGTTTCTTATCACCTGCTAATCCTATAAATGTACATGCTGTTGATTAGAATGGCATTCCTGCCTAACCATAACCATAGCTCCCAACTGTCCCTGATTTCGAGGGAAAGTCCCTGCTTTGGAACAAAGTCCAGCTGTCCCTCATTCCTCCTCATTTGTCTCTCATTTTGGTCTGATCTATATAGCTGTATATAAAATGCACTTTTTATCTATTAAAAAGTGTTTTCCAGTGCTAAACCTTTCATCTGATTTCTAAATGATTGCATTTGTAAATTCCAAAAGCCAATGTAAAGGAATAGTAGTGGTAAAAAAAACACCTGTGGGTTTAATCAATCTTGTTTTTTTTTTTTACAATTCTCCTTTAAGGGGGGTATGACAAGGGGTGTGTCCTATGCCTGCATACTTTTGCTGATAGGTGTCCCTCATTTCCATCTCAAAAAGTAAGGAGGTATGCATAACTATTCTTAAAAATGTCTCCTCCTGCTCCCACTACCTATGCTGCCTACCCTATGTTAAAAAGATTTGTATACTTACCTTTTTTCAGTCTGCTCCACTCCAGTCACATGATTGCGTAGCTCTGTCTCCCCTGTGTCAGTGAGAAGCTGGCTGCAGGGGAGAGGAAAAATAATTGACAACGGCTGGGCTATGGGAGCCCAGTGTTGCCAACCGTACGTATTTTTACGGACATTACGTAAAAACTGGCACTTTTTCACCCGTCCGTAATTGTTCGTGCTAGCGGGGAAGTGCCAGTAAAAAATAGCCCTGACCGTTCCGACTTGGAACTGCGCATGCGCAGTTCCGGAGCTTGCCGAGTAGAGCCGATCCTGTATTCGGCCGGCAGGGGGGCGGATCTCACAGGGGCGGTGCGGCGCACTATGCTGACGAGGCGAGTGATGTAATAACACATCCCACCACAGCGCCAGTTTTTAAAATTGTAACCAGGAGCACTGGAGCAGCCAGAACGGAGGAGCCCTGCATCCAGCTTCCAAAGTCCACGGGGGACTCTGTAGCCTCATACACACGAACGAGTCTCTCGGCAAGAAACGACAAGAAAACTGCCGAGAGAGCTTTCTTGCCGAGAAATTCGTTCGTGTGTATGGTTTCTCGTCGAGAAAACCGACAAGAATCTCGACGAGAAATATAGAGAACCAGCTCTCTATTTTCTCATCGAGATTCTCGTCAGCCTGTTTCTCAACGAGAAAATTGTGTGTGTGTACACTTACCTGTCCGCCGGAAAGCCTGCGCATGTTCGAAATGACTTCCACGCATGCGCGGTAGCTTCCTAGGCATAGATAGGGTGTAGCAAGATGGCGGCGACGGCATCGAATGTGACGATGACTTCACCGCGTTCGCTCCATTCAAAGAACCGCGGGTTCTTTGAATCGAGTGTGTGTACACTCGGCCGGGACAAGTTTATTGTCCAAGAATCTCGTCAAGAAAAACAACGTGTTTTTTCTTGACAAGATTTTCGGCCGTGTGTACGAGGCTTGAGTCGGGCACGGAGTGACAGCCCAGCCAACGACCGTGACAGATGACTGCAGGTGATGGTAGCAGGCCGCAGAGGGGGGTAAATGATGGTGGCAGAGGGGGATGGACTCGAGGCAGCAGGAGGTGTTGGAGGCAGTTGGTGTTAATGGTGACAGGGGGTGTTGGAGGCAGGGGGGATGGTTGCAGGGGGGGATGGTGACAGGGGGTGATTGTAACAGGGGGTGATTGTGACAGGGGGTGATTGTGACAGGGGGTGATTGTGACGATGGTGACAGGGTGTGATGGAGGCAGGGGCTGATGGTGACAGGGGGTGACAGGGGGTGATGGAGGCAGGGGATGATGGTGACAGGGGATGATGGTGACAGGGGATGATGGTGACAGGGGATGATGGTGACAGGGGGTGATGGAGGCAGGGGGTGATGGAGACAGGGGGTGATGGTGACAGGGGGTGATGGTGGCAGGGGGTGATGGTGGCAGGGGGTGATGGTGGCAGGGGGTGATGGTGACAGGGGGTGATAGTGGCAGGGGGTGATGGTGGCAGGGGGTGATGGAAGCAGGGGTGATGGAGACTATCGGATAAAACCAAAGCCGCCAAGCTGGAGTTGCCTGACTGAGCCCTGCACGGTGCACCTGAGAGGAGGTCAGTCAGAGGGGGGTCACTGATGTAAGGGGGGGGGAGTGAACACAATAATGTAAGGGGGCACTGAAATAAAGGTTAACCCTTGTATCAGTAACCCCCCTTACCTTAGTGTATTCACTCTGCGGAAGGAAATCTCTGGTCACCAGAGTCCCCCCCTCATTAGAGTTCCCAATGTTCCCCTTTACATCAGAGTCTGCAGGATTTCCTCTTATAGTGCAAGGGAGAACTCTGCAGACCCTTATGTAAGTGGGAACTCTGATGTAAATGGGAGCACAGAGCCCCCCCCTTAGATCAGAGCCCCCCCTTAGATCAGAGTTCCCACTTAGATCGTAAACTGTGGCATCGTCCTTTACATCAAGGTTGGCAGAGTTCTCCCTTGCACTGTAATGGGGAACTCTGTGCTGGCTGTGTTATATTAACCGGACCTTCATGTAAATAGAGAAATTCAGTTTTTGACTTTTATTTAACTTAAACACATTGCTAATAGCTTTAGCTACATGTTTATAGTTTAAATACTAAAAGTTGCACAGTTTAGCACTGAAAAAGGGCATTTTAGGTGCTTTTTTGAAGCGCCAGTAAAAAAAAAAAAAAAAGTGTCTTTCGTAATTTTTAGGCATCTTGTCAGTAAATTTCACTTGGGGGGGTTGGCAACACTGTGGGAGCCTATGGGTGACATCACTGCTCCCGGAATTACCAGCCGTTGTTGAGCACTCACTTCTCTCCCCTGTAGCTGATCCCATATTTTTTTCCCAAAGGGTCGACTTAGGGTTGCCACCTTTTCTTCAAGTCAAACCCGAAAACTTTAACGACGCACGGCAATTTCTTTTTTATAGAATAAACTATACATATATTTTGCTATTGAATAAAATTTCTAATCATATGAAGGTAATAACAAGAGTCCCCCTTTACATCAGAGTCCACAGAGTTCCACTTTTACATCTGAACCCACAGAGTTCCCCTTTTACATCTGAACTCACAGAGTTCCCCTTTTACATCTGAACTCACAGAGTTCCCTTTCACTGTAAGGGGCAGACTCTGATGTAAGGGAGAACTCTGGGGCCTCTGACATAAGGGATGCTCTGGGAACCCTGATATAAGCAGGAACACTGAGAACTCTGATGTACGGAGAGGACTCTGATGTAAGGGGGAAATCTGATGTAAGGGGTGCGCTGAGAAGCCTTATTTACCTTTGTTTACTCACTCAGAGGCAGGAGAGAGAAGGGGGGAGACTTTAGTCACAGAGAGGGATGGATGGTGAGCTCACTCACCCCTTGGCAGTCAGTACCCCTCATCCAGATGTATCTGAGGCTGTTGGACATCAAATTTCCGGCCCCAACTTTATTTTTCTAAGGCACAGGGATTGGAGTGTGGACAGACACAGAAGGGAAGGGGTGGGGGGAAGAGGTGCAGATATGTGTGTGTGTTTGGGGGGGGGGGGGTTTGTTAGTGCTGGCTTTGGGCAGTGTGAAAGAGAGTGTAAGAGCCACTCTCAGCTTAGACAACTGCAGCCAGAAACCCTGCTGGGAAGCCAATGCCATAGTCCAGTCTAAATAATGTGTCCGGGTTCCAGGCAGTCTGAAACCCGAACGCATGATTCCAAACCCGAACTGTCCGGGTGAATCCTGGACAGGTGGCAACCCTAGGTCGACTGGATATTTAGCAGGAAAGGGTAGGGGACATTTTTAAGAATAGTTATTGTTAGGAAGGAATTGCACTTTAAAGCCCAATTAAATCATCAGTTTATATCAGCTAAATATATTCCACGCAGTAGTGTATTTAGGTTTTGTGCTGCCCTAGGCCTAACTACATTTGTGCACCCCCTAATTTAAATATGACCCGCCACACCCCTTTCTGTTTAAGACCCGCCCTGAAATTTTCGAGTGGGGACACAAGTTCTGACGGGGGGGGGCAATGGATATTCCCTTAATTTGCATAGATTTCCTCTCACTTCCTGTTTGGCTATGGGGCAGAAAGTGAAGGGAAATCTCTGCAATGGGTCAGGGATGGTAAAAAATAAACTGACAGGGGCTATAACCCTCCCTTACTCTATCCAAAATGAAAAAAAAGTGTTGCCTATAGTTCTACTTTAAGCACAAATTTCTGATAATTTTATGGAGAGGACTAAGAAGATATAACCATGCCATGGGTGCAGCAGAAAACATATAGCACAGTGAGGAAGGTTTGTGGTCCAGGATGACAGGACAGCCTAAATTAGAAGCAGCGCATCCCCCCCCCCAGTTGCGGAATGCCGGTCGCCCACATACCAGAAGCAGTGCGGCCGCTTTATGGGGGCGCTAGACTAATTTGCCGCACATCAGTGCCACCCATCAGTGCCACCTATCTGTGGCCACCTATCAGTGCCAATCAGTGCCAGCTATCAGTGCCATCTATTAGTGCCCATCAGTACCGCCTACCAGTGCTCATCAGTGCCACATATTAGTGCCACCTATCAGCGCCCATAAGTGCAGAATATTAGTGCCTCTTCATCAGTGCCACCCAATCAGTGCCCATAAGTGCCGCCTCATCAGTGCCCATAAGTGACACCTCATCAATGCCCACCAGTTCAGCCTATCAGTGCACTTCAGTGCAGCCTCATCAGCGCACATCAGTGAAGGAGAAAAATGACTTATTTACAAAATTTTGTAAAACTTTTTTTTTTTTTTTAATTGTTGGTCTTTTTTTTTTTTTGGGCAAAAAATAAAAAACCCAGCAGTGATTAAATACCACCAAAATAAAGCTCTATTTGTGTGAAGAAAATGATAAGAATTTAATTTAGGTACAGTGTAGCATGATCATGCAATTGTCATTCAAAGTGCGACAGCGCTGAAAGCTGAAAAGGGCCTGGGCAGAAAGGGGGTGTAAGTGCCCTGTAGGCACGTGGTTAAGGGATAGAGTTGTGTTTGTTATTGTGCACACTTCTATACAATTTCTTTTTTTTTTTAAGTGAAGTAGCTGTGAATGGGTTGGAGGAGACTTGCTTCACTCACAAATGTGTTTATATAATTTTGGAAATGATTTAGTGTGTTGAATTGTATTCACATAATTGGTCAAATATTGGTGGAGCTAGCGCATCTACCCTGTTGTGATTGGCTGCACATTTTTGTGCCTTCGGCAGAAGAAATACAGACATATTATATAAGTTTCTTGTCACAGATTGTATTCAAATTTCTAATGCATGTGTTTTCTTACATCTTTTCAGGGAAAAGGAGCCATGACAACATGGTGGCTGGAAGGGAAAGACAAAGCAGGAAACTGGAATATTAAACCGACCTATTAGGACATTTCATACAGCGATCACTCACCTAGTCTTTGTGCACTGTGTTTAGAACTAGTAAACAATTGCAGCAGATTTTTCTATGTGATCTCTAGTCTGAGCCTTTTGTGTGTTATGATAAGGGGTTAGAAGGGTTAAACTGATATGTAACCAAATGAACTGTCACCTTCCTGATCACCTTGTCTTTTTATGTGCAGTAAAAAATTATATTTAAAAATCTTTGTACTGTTGAGTCCTGCAAAAATAAGTTCCAGGCTGCCCTGACATTCAGCAATACAACAAAATGCCTAGGCACATAGTCACATGACCTACACTGGGGCAGCCGTGTAATGTAAAGGGGTCCAGAGGTGCAGGGTGCTGTGTGAAGGGGTCCAGAGGTGCAGGGTGCTGTGTAAAGGGGTCCAGACAGAGGTGCAGGGTTATGTGTAATGTAAAGGGGTGCAGGGTGCTGTGTAATGTAAAGGGGTTCAGGGTGCTGTGTAATGTAAAGGGGTCCAGAGGTGCAGGGTGCTGTTTGAAGGGGTCCAGAGGTGCAGGGTGCTGTGCAATGTAAAGGGGTCCAGAGGTGCAGGGTGCTGTGTGAAGAGGTCCAGACAGAGGTGCAGGGTTATGTGTAATGTAAAGGGGTCCAGAGGTACAGGGTGCTGTGTAATGTAAAGGGGTTCAGGGTGCTGTGTAATGTAAAGGGGTCCAGAGGTGCAGGGTGCTGTTTGAAGGGGTCCAAAGGTGCAGGGTGCTGTGCAATGTAAAGGGGTTCAGAGGTGCAGGGTGCTGTGTGAAGAGGTCCAGACAGAGGTGCAGGGTTATGTGTAATGTAAAGGGGTCCAGAGGTACAGGGTGCTGTGTAATGTAAAGGGGTTCAGGGTGCTGTGTAATGTAAAGGGGTCCAGAGGTGCAGGGTGCTGTGTAAAGGGGTACAGGGGTGCAGGGTGCTGTGTAAAGGGGTCCAGATGTGCAGGGTGCTGTGTAATGTAAAGGGGTCCAGAGGTGCAGGGTGCTGTGTGAAGGGGTCCAGAGGTGCAGGGTGCTGTGTAATGTAAAGGGGTCCAGAGGTACAGGGTGCTGTGTAATGTAAAGGGGTCCAGAGGTGCAGGGTGCTGTGTAATGAATAGGGGTCCAGAGGTGCAGGGTGCTGTGTGAAGGGGTCCAGACAGAGGTGCATGGTTATGTGTAATGTAAAGGGGTCCAGAGGTACAGGGTGCTGTGTAATGTAAAGGGGTTCAGGGTGCTGTGTAATGTAAAGGGGTCCAGAGGTGCAGGGTGCTGTGTAAAGTGGTTCAGAGGTGCAGGGTGCTGTGTAAAGGGGTCCAGATGTGCAGGGTGCTGTGTAATGTAAAGGGGTCCAGAGGTGAAGGGTGCTGTGTAAAGGGGTCCAGAGGTACAGGGTGCTGTGTAATGTAAAGGGGTCCAGAGGTGCAGGGTGCTGTGTAAAGGGGTCCAGAGGTGCAGGGTGCTGTGTAATGTAAAGGGATCCAGAGGTGCAGTTGTAGAGAGGGGGTTCACAGTAGTGACAAAGAGATATTGGGGCATGTAGAGGTATGCAGGGGGCACAGTGGGGTGTTTTTACATTTTAACGTGGGGGGGGGGTGCCAGATATAGGATCCGCACCGGGTGACAAATGCTCTAGGTACGCCCCTGCCAGATGCCTAGGTTTATGATCACCTGGCCATATTCTGTGGGTGCTTGGAGCAGCATTTACTGTAGGAAAGTATTTAGAGGATTTTTATTCACCATAGAATACATAGGAGGGCTCAGCTTGGCTTCTTCCACATCGGGCAAGACAGCTTCAGGACCACTTCAGCATTAGTAGACCCCAGACAGGCTTCTGGGCCTACACCTAGAGCTCACTTCAGCAGCACCTCCTCAGGCCTCAGGCTGAGGCAAGAGAGCAAGCACATGGCCCATCCCATATGTATATGTAGCGGGTGTCAAATTTAGAGGGGCGTACCTGGGCTATAGATGGCCCAGGTACATTGATTTTAGGGATTTATGGACACTTTGGAGTGTGGGAGGTATGAATGGTGTCATGTTCCCTGCGGTCCCTAGGTGGCGCTGTCACCTGGGACCTGGGTTGAACTGTCATTCTAGCGCCGTGCCCTTTGTGTCCTCTCGCGGCAGTAGTACAGTGGGGCGGGGAACCCGCTGTGCCTGCTGGGAGAGGATATAAAGGGGGTGGACATCTTGCGCACAAGGTCCATTCCCCAGGCACCTTCAGCCTGGGGCCTGCTGCGGTTCGTCTGTGCCCAGGCGCCCTTGGCCTGGGCGCGTGGAGTCGAGTTCCATCCCAGGCACCTTCAGCCTGGGGTGAGGTACTTTACAAGGAGGCCTGGGGCCCAGTACCTTCGATTGGGTCCCGCAAGGGAGAAGCATTCCTAAGGTGCCCCCGGTATTCGGTGCCTGAATCCAGGGCGTAAGGGACCGGAGACGTGACCCTCCCGTAGAGCCGGCGCAGCATTTGGCCGGTGTCGGTGGAGGCCTCTGGTGACCGTCCGGATGGATGTCTTCCTCTGACAGGGGTCGTTTGTTCTAACGGAGGTATTTCATGTTCTCATGGTCTGTGGCAGGGACCCATCTTCATCAGGTCAGTGGCAGGCCTTCTCTTAGGCCGGTGGTAGAGGCCTCATCGTTCACCCAGGTCAGTGCAGGGACCAAATTCACAGTCGGTGGCAGCGACTGTGCGCCAAGCCTGTTTGCACTAAACGGAACAGGAGAGACTTTATTCATTGAGTTGTGCCTGGACCTACTCCTTCCTACACCCTGTCTGTTCTTTTAAAGTTCAACCAGCCTACCTATCGATCAAAGCAAATAAAACAGTGTTGGACTTTTCATGGTGTGGAACTCGTGTTACTGGAAGCTAAGTGTCCCTGTCTGTGACAGTGACAATCATCCTCCACAGGAGAAGCTGAGGCTCCGGCCTAAAACGCAGACCCGAAGGTAAACGGTTTTGCTCATATCTCAGCATCCTACATCAGAGAGCCAAGCTGGTGGTGTACATCTTCCCCCTTCCCCCTTCTCCCGGATACCCCTAGACGAGTCATCCAGCCATAAAGAAAGGGGAGAAGGCGGGTGAGGGCCCTACATATATATATATATATATATATATATATATATATATATATATATACTCTCCTAGAATGCACCAGTGGCCACGATCCTCCATCTGGGCTGGTTTGGAAGAAATATAAATATTCATAACTCAGTCTAGTTGTACAATCTCATACACTATGGACTGAGGTACCAGTGACACCTACTGGCAACAGTGAAAAATGCACAACCCAATTGAGTTTAGGAAAAGGCCAGATATAAACTATGCAGTTCGGTTTGAGCTGTCTACAGCTCAGCCAAATGCTAAATTTGCATTGTAGCCCCAGTTTAGGACCATGAGTCTACACTGGGATTTCAGATCTCTGGACTGCTACACCGGCTGTGTGGGCACTGACAGCTTATCACTCACTGATGTATATACTGTACAGTGGGGACCGATTGGGCAGGGTGTTGTTCACCTGTTCATTTTTTTTCTGAAAGGGTTAGCTAACCCTTTATGGGCAACTGATACACAGCCAGCAAAGGTAGCCCCCTCCGTTCCCCCTGCCTTCCTTCCTCAGTCCCTCTAGATGCAGTGGCGGCTGGTGCTCAAATTTTTTGGGGGGGCGCAAACAAACTGGAAAAAAAGAAAACATAAATTTCCGCCACTGTGCCCATTAAACGCAGCCACTGTGCCCAAACGCCACCAGTTTTCCCCCTCAAATGCAGCCAGTTTGTCCCCAAATGCAGCCAGTTTGTCCCCAGCCCGGCACCTACCTTCCTCGGGTCAGCGCCGTCCTCCTCCATGCTCCCTCATGTCTTCTTCCATCCTCAATGTCTTCTCCCGCCCTCTATGTCGCTTCAGCCAATCAGGTTACCGGTAACCAGACCTGGTGAACCTGATTGGCTGAGACGCGTGTCAGTGTTAACCAAGGAATGCACAGCCCGTGCGTCCCCTGGTTAACTATTTGGAAGCCGATTACAGCCCTCAGGCTGTAATCGGGAAGCCTATCAAAGCCGCTGGCTCTGATAAACACTTCCAAAAACCAACCAACTGCTGTTATTCAGATGGCCGGCGCTCGCCAGGGGGCCGGCCATCTGAATAGTGGGCGGCAGCGACAATACATACATTCATGCAATGCATGAATGTATGTATTGTTGACTTGAGTGACGGTGCAGGGGAGAGAGGGGGCGGCGCTCCTGCGCCCACTATGGACGCACCGACACTGTCTAGATGTATACTTACCGAGATCCAACTGTAGCAGCCCCTGTTGTTTATTTACCTCCCATGCTTTAGTCAGATCTCAGTACTATATTGTCAAAAGTATTGGGACACCTGCCTTTACACGCACATAAACTAATGGCATCCCAGTCTTCGTCCGTAGGGTTCAATATTGAGTTGGCCCACCCTTTGCAGCTATAACAGCTTCAACTCTTCTGGGAAGGCTGTCCACAAGGTTTAGGAGTGTGTCTATGGGAATGTTTGACCATTCTTCCAGAAGCGCATTTGTAAGGTCAGGCACTGATGTTGGATGAGAAGGCCTGGCTCGCAGTCTCCGCTCTAATTCATCCCAAAGGTGTTCTGTCAGGTTGAGGTCAGGACTCTGTGCAAGCCAGTCAAGTTTCTCCACCCCAAGCTCGCTCATCCATGTCTTTGGGACCTTGCCTTGCTTTCCAAAAAGGGGACATTTGTGTGATATTTGTAATGTCCTGGTGTTTTTGGGCCTCAAGAAAAGAGAAAGGCCATCAGTACATCAGGACTACTCAATTTTTTTAGACACAAAACCCCTCCCTTATCTGGCCTGCTGGGCTGCATGCTTGGATAAGGGTCTGGTATGGATTTGGGGGGGACCTCACGTCGTTTTTATTTTTCGTTTTTTTTTTGGGAAATTTGGCCTGGAAATCCATACCAGAACTAAGTTGCACTCATCTCAAGTCGGATCCTGTTCATTATAGTCGGATCGATGTCGGACCGAAGTCGCAGGACAAAGCCGTATTGGAAGTCATGCAACTTTCATGTCAGAGCATTGTGGACAGAATTCAGCAAAGGGTGTGTCCCCAATACAAGTGGACCATAATGAATGAGAACATCCCTGATGAATGATCATTTATACCCACTGGAGCTTTCTGTACACTGCTACATTTACAAATGATCAAGGCAATCATATGAGGAACAGATGAGTGCCCTATCATTGGTGTCCAGCCATTGGTGACACTGGGAGCAATAGTGCTCCATTATTAAAGTAATGTGGGAGGAAAGGTTCCCTGTCATTGGTGTCACTGGGAGGAATAGTCTCCTGTCATTGGTGTCACTGGGAGGAATAGTCTCCTGTCATTGGTGTCACTGGGAGGAATAGTCTCCTGTCATTGGTGTCACTGGGAGGAATAGTGCCCCACCATTGGTGTCACTGGGAGGAATAGTGCCCCACCATTGGTGTCACTGGGAGGAATAGTGCCCCACCATTGGTGTCACTGGGAAGAATAGTCTCCTGTCATTGGTGTCAGTGGGAGGAATAGTGCTCCATTATTGGTGTCCTTGGGGGAAATGGCCCCCCTATCATTGGTGTCACTGGGAGGAATAGTCTCCTGTCATTGGGAGGAATAGTGCTCCATTATTGGTGTCCTTGGGGGAAATGGCCCCCTATCATTGGTGTCACTGGGAGGAATAGTGCCCCACCATTGGTGTCACTGGGAAGAATAGTCTCCTGTCATTGGTGTCAGTGGGAGGAATAGTGCTCCATTATTGGTGTCCTTGGGGGAAATGGCCCCCCTATCATTGGTGTCACTGGGAGGAATAGTCTCCTGTCATTGGGAGGAATAGTGCTCCATTATTGGTGTCCTTGGGGGAAATGGCCCCCTATCATTGGTGTCACTGGGAGGAATAGTGCCCCCACCATTGGTGTCACTGGGAGGTATAGTGTCCTATCATTGGTGTCACTGGGAGGTATAGTGTCCTATCATTGGTGTCACTGGGAGGAATAGTGCCCCACCATTGGTGTCACTGGGAGGAATAGTGCCCCACCATTGGTGTCACTGGAAGGAATAGTGCCCCACCATTGGTGTCACTGGGAGGAATAGTGTCCCACCATTGGTGTCACTGGGAGGAATAGTCCCCTATCATTGGTGTCACTGGGAGGAATAGCCCCCTATCATTGGTGTCACTGGGAGGAATAGTGCCCCACCATTGGTGTCACTGGGAGGAACAGTGCCCCACCATTGGTGTCACTGGGAGGAATAGTCTTCTGTCATTGGGAGGAATAGTGCTCCATTATTGGTGTCCTTGGGGGAAATGGCCCCCTATCATTGGTGTCACTGGGAAGAATAGTGCCCCACCATTGGTGTCACTGGGAGGTATAGTGTCCTATCATTGGTGTCACTGGGAGGTATAGTGTCCTATCATTGGTGTCACTGGGAGGAATAGTGCCCCACCATTGGTGTCACTGGGAGGAATAGTGCCCCACCATTGGTGTCACTGGGAGGAATAGTCTCCTGTCATTGGGAGGAATAGTGCTCCATTATTGGTGTCCTTGGGGGAAATGGCCCCCTATCATTGATGTCACTGGGAGGAATAGTGCCCCACCATTGGTGTCACTGGGAGGAATAGTGCCCCACCATTGGTGTCACTGGGAGGAATAGTCCCCTATCATTGGTGTCACTGGGAGGAATAGTGTCCCATCATTGGTGTCACTGGGAGGAATAGTGTCCCATCATTGGTGTCACTGGGAGGAATAGTGTCCCATCATTGGTGTCACTGGGAGGAATAGTGCCCCACCATTGGTGTCACTGGGAGGAATAGTCCCCTATCATTACTGTCACTGGGAGGAATAGTGTCCCATCATTGGTGTCACTGGGAGAAATAGTGTCCCATCATTGGTGTCACTGGGAGGAATAGTGCCCCACCATTGGTGTCACTGGGAGGAATAGTGTCCCATCATTGGTGTCACTGGGAGGAATAGTGTCCCATCATTGGTGTCACTGGGAGGAAGTGTCCCATCATTGGTGTCACTGGGAGGAATAGTCCCCTATCATTGGTGTCACTGGGAGGAATAGTGTCCCATCATTGGTGTCACTGGGAGGAATAGTCCCCTACCATTGGTGTCACTGGGAGGAATAGTGTCCCATCATTGGTGTCACTGGGAGGAATAGTGTCCCATCTTGGTGTCACTGGGAGGAATAGTGTCCCATCATTGGTGTCACTGGGAGGAATAGTGTCCCATCACTGGTGTCACTGGGAGGAATAGTCCCCTATCATTGGTGTCACTGGGAGGAATAGTCCCCTATCATTGGTGTCACTGGGAGGAATAGTCCCCTATCATTGGTGTCACTGGGAGGAATAGTCCCCTATCATTGGTGTCACTGGGAGGTATAGTGTCCCATCATTGGTGTCACTGAGAGGAATAGTCTCCTGTCATTGGGAGGAATAGTGCTTCATTATTGGGGTCCTTGGGGGAAATGGCCCCCCTATCATTGGTGCCAATAGAAGGAATGGTGCCCCATCATTGGTGTCACTTGGGAGGAATAGTGTCCAATCATCGGTGTCACTTGGAGAAGTGGTGTCCAATCATTGGTGTCATTGGGAGAAATAGTGTCCCATCATTGGTGTCACTGGGAGGAATAGTCCCCTATCATTGGTGTCACTGGGAGGTATAGTGTCCCATCATTGGTGTCACTGAGAGGAATAGTCTCCTGTCATTGGGAGGAATAGTGCTTCATTATTGGGGTCCTTGGGGGAAATGGCCCCCCTATCATTGGTGCCAATAGAAGGAATGGTGCCCAATCATTGGTGTCACTTGGGAGGAATAGTGTCCAATCATCGGTGTCACTTGGAGAAGTGGTGTCCAATCATTGGTGTCATTGGGAGAAATAGTGTCCCATCATTGGTGTCACTGGGAGGAATAGTCCCCTATCATTGGTGTCACTGGGAGGTATAGTGTCCCATCATTGGTGTCACTGAGAGGAATAGTCTCCTGTCATTGGGAGGAATAGTGCTTCATTATTGGGGTCCTTGGGGGAAATGGCCCCCCCCATCATTGGTGCCAATAGAAGGAATGGTGCCCAATCATTGGTGTCACTTGGGAGGAATAGTGTCCAATCATCGGTGTCACTTGGAGAAGTGGTGTCCAATCATTGGTGTCATTGGGAGAAATAGTGTCCCATCATTGGTGTCACTGGGAGGAATAGTCCCCTATCATTGGTGTCACTGGGAGGTATAGTGTCCCATCATTGGTGTCACTGAGAGGAATAGTCTCCTGTCATTGGGAGGAATAGTGCTTCATTATTGGGGTCCTTGGGGGAAATGCCCCCCCATCATTGGTGCCAATAGAAGGAATGGTGCCCAATCATTGGTGTCACTTGGGAGGAATAGTGTCCAATCATCGGTGTCACTTGGAGAAGTGGTGTCCAATCATTGGTGTCATTGGGAGAAATAGTGTCCCATCATTGGTGTCACTGGGAGGAATAGTCCCCTATCATTGGTGTCACTGGGAGGTATAGTGTCCCATCATTGGTGTCACTGAGAGGAATAGTCTCCTGTCATTGGGAGGAATAGTGCTTCATTATTGGGGTCCTTGGGGGAAATGCCCCCCCCCCTTCATTGGTGCCAATAGAAGGAATGGTGCCCAATCATTGGTGTCACTTGGGAGGAATAGTGTCCAATCATCGGTGTCACTTGGAGAAGTGGTGTCCAATCATTGGTGTCATTGGGAGAAATAGTGTCCCATCATTGGTGTCACTGGGAGGAATAGTCCCCTATCATTGGTGTCACTGGGAGGTATAGTGTCCCATCATTGGTGTCACTGAGAGGAATAGTCTCCTGTCATTGGGAGGAATAGTGCTTCATTATTGGGGTCCTTGGGGGAAATGCCCCCCCCCCTTCATTGGTGCCAATAGAAGGAATGGTGCCCAATCATTGGTGTCACTTGGGAGGAATAGTGTCCAATCATCGGTGTCACTTGGAGAAGTGGTGTCCAAATTAATCATCGGGTGTCATTGGGAGGAATGTTGCTCCATTATTGGGGTAAAGAGTGCCCCATCATTGGTGTCCATTGAAGTAATATTGCTTCCACATTATTGTCAGGGGAAAGATAACTCCCCATGCTCGGTGTCAGTAGGAACAATCAATGACACATATGATTGGTGTGTTGGGGAAATCCAGCGCCTCATCAATAATTCCTGGGAGGAGAACTAGTTATCCCTCATTATCGGTGTGGGGTCGGATAGCGCCCATCAGTATACATCCCTCCGCTCCACACATGTCACTCAGCCCCGCCCCTCCTCCGCTCAGGTAATGGACACACATCAGAACAGGTGGGCGGGGCCATACAGCAGGTGATCGCCGTCTAACATTCCCGGCGTTCTCCGCGCCAAGGAACAGGTGCCAGTTTCTCCGCCCCTCCGCTCCCTGGTTGCCTGGTGACGGCCTCTATCTCCGCCCCTCCGCTCTCCCGTTGCCTAGTTACCGCTCAGGCCTTCGGGCCGGCAGTTTAGTGGCCCAAGACTATAAACCGCCGGAGGCCGAGCAGCCCCGGGCCGCCTGTATTCTTCACAGCCCGGGGGAGAGCGGGAACACAGGTACCGGCCTCTCTGGGGGGAGGGGAATGGGGCTACTGAGGAACTACAGGTCCCAGCGGGGTGCGGGGACTAATCTGCAGCACGGGTCCGGGGTTATAGAGCGGCTGAGCACATGTCCGCCCCGCCTGACTTCCACAACACTCCCTGGTGTGGCTCCTCCTGTGTTTACCTCTGTGCTGTGTGTCTGCAGAGCTCCATGAGGGTTCAATTCCTGGCGGCTTTATTTTTTGCACCATTGAGGACATTCCCCTTCATTTCCTGTCCCAGAGACACAACAGGAAGTGAGAAGAAATCTCCCAAAGTGACGTCAGTTCTCTTCTTGGACAGGTGTCCCCATTGATAGATTTCCCCTCACCTCCTCTTCTGGTGACAACTAGGGAGGAGGAGCCAGACTTGGTCTGAGCAATCCCACAGAAAAGCTGTCAGCTAATCACAGGCAGCGGAGGCGTTCCCCACCCTATAGTCACACATATGGCTTCCGCTGCCTCTTGCTGGTTTTGGGGTAGCTCAGGTGGGTTCAGACTTCTCACCCCTAGTTGCCACCCCCCCCCTGTGACAGCTGGAGTTTCCTCTCCCCTGCAGCCACTGCTTCTCCAACCCCCCATAACAGCAGCTGGGGGTTATCTCCTGAAGCTGCTGTGCTGTGCTTCTCCCCTCGTGACAGCAGGCGAGGGTCCCTCTTCCCTGCAGCCACTGCTTTACCCCCCCCCATGACAGCAGGGGAGGGCTGCTATCCCCTGCAGCTGCTTTGCTGCACTTCCCCTTCTCATGACAGCAGCTGGGGTTCCTCTTCCCTGCAGCCTCTGCTATGTCCCCCCCCCATAACAGCAGCTGGGGATTCCTCTCTCCCACGGCCAATGCTTCACCCCCCCCCCTCACCCTGTGACAGCAGGTGAGGGTTGTATCCCCTTCAGCTGCTGTGCTGCGCTTCCCCCCCCCCCTCCATGGCAGCAGCTGGGGGTTCCTCTCTCCCGCAGATACTACTTCACCACCCCATGACAGCAAGTGGGGGTTGCTATCCCCTGCAGCCGCTGCATTGCACCCCCCCTCGTGACAGCAGCTGGGGGGGTTCCTCTCCCCTGCAGCCACTGCTTCTCCAACCCCCCCCCTCATATCAGCATCTGGGGGTTGATATCCCCTGCAGCTGCTGTTCTGCGCTTCTCCCCTCGTGACAGCAGGTGAGGGTCCCTCTTCCCTGCAGCCACTGCTTTACCCCCCCCCCCCCCCTCATGACAGCAGGGGAGGGTTGCTATCCCCTGCAGCTGCTTTGCTGCGCTTCCCCCCTCATGACAGCAGCTGGGGGTTCCTCTTCTCTGCAGCCTCTGCTCTGTCCCCCCCGTAACAGCAGCTGGGGGTTTCTCTCTCCCACAGACAATGCTTCACCCCCCCCACCCTGTGACAGCAGGGGAGGGTTGCTATCCCCTGCAGCTGCTGTGCTGCGCTTCCCCTCATGACAGCAGCTGGGGGTTCCTCTCCCCTGCAGACACTGCTTCGCCACCCCATGACAGCAAGTGGGGGTTGCTATCCCCCGCAGATGCTGCATTGCACCCCCCTCATGACAGCGGGTGGTGGGTTCCTCTCCCCTGCAGCTGCTACTCCTCCCACACAGCCACATCATTTATTTTGGAGATCTGTGAATGAATAAACTACAAGTCCCTGCTGCCATTGGCTGCCAGCGCTTGTCAGATGCTGGTTTTCCAGAATGTCCATTAGACAGAAGCCAGTTGTGAGACCGGATTGTGCAGAATAGAGAGCTGTACACACGGGCTGAAAGTCGGCTGGTTCCTCCCAAACGGACCCATTTCCTCCAATGTTTGGCCCGTGTGTACAAGGCTTGAGAAGCACATCTAAAAGTTTCTTTGCATTTATCTACACTCCCCGCTGACACCACCAACTGTGGAAGGGTGTTCCGCGTCCTTACTGCTCTTTTCATCCAACTTCATTGTGTGGCCACATGTTTTCTTTAGAGATCTTTGGTTATAATTTCCTCCCAATGTTAAAGTCACCAATCAAAGATTTGTATATCACGATCATATCTTTACATACAGCTGTGCTCATAAGTTTAACCACTTCCTTACTGTGCACTTAAACCCCCTTCGTACCCGGACCAATTTTCAGCTTTCAGCGCTGACGCACTTTGAATGACAATTGCGCGGTCATACAATGCTGAACCCAAATGATATTTTTATCATTTTTTTTTTCCCACAAATAGAGCTTTCTTTTGGTGGTATTTGATCACCTCTGCGGTTTTTATTTTTTGCGCTATAAACAAAAAAAGACAGAAAATTTTGAAAAAAACACAATATTTTTTTACTTTTTGTTATAATAATATCCCAATTTTTTTTAAAAAATTTTTTTCTCAGTTTAGGCCGATACGTATTCTTCTATTTATTTTTGGTAAATTTTTTTGCAATAAGCGTATAGTGATTGGTTTGCACAAAAGTTATAGCGCCTACAAAATAGGGGATAGAATTATGACATTTTTATTATAATATTTTTTTTACTAGTAATGGCGGCGATCTGCGATTTTTGTCAGACCTGCGATATTGCGGCGGACACATCGGACACTTTTGACACTATTTTGGGACCATTCACATTTATACAGCGATCAGAGCTATAAAAATGCATTGATTACTGTATAAATGTGACTGGCAGGGAAGGGGTTAACACTAGGGGGTGATCAAAGGGTTAAATATGTTCCCTATTAGTGTTTCTTACTGTGGGGGGGGGAGGGTACTGACTGGGGGAGGTGACCGATCTGTGTCCCTATGTACAAGGGACACAGCATCGGTCTCCTCTCTCCCTGACAGGACGTGGATCTCTGTGTGTAACACAGAGATCCACGTCCTGCCTCTGTCACAGCCAATCGCACTTACCTGGCGGACATCGCGGCCGCCAGGCACGCGCATCGGCATCACGTGATGCAGAGCGCACAGCTGTTCCCGCCGTGCGCCGCCGAGGGCGCTCGGTGGGATGTAAACCGAGAAGGACGTCCACTTGGCACTTGAGAGCCACGCTGCAGCCGTCTTTCGGCTATAGCGCGGATCTCAAGTGGTTAATAGCCATTTAAACCCCTTTGTGTCAACTTGTGTGCATGTTATTATCAGACCAAAATCACCAGGGTATGTAAACTTTTGATCAGGGTCATTTGGGTAGTTCCTGTTGTCATTATGATTTAGAAAGAGTAAACACAGTTGATTGATAATAAATGGCTTCAGCCAAACACTAACTATGAGTGAAAGAAACGTTTGTGTTATTTTTCATATTCTCTGAAAAATGGCCAAGAAATCATCAATTCTGCCAGGGTATGTAAACTTATGAGCACAACTGTACACGTC
This sequence comes from Rana muscosa, assembly GCA_029206835.1. Lineage (NCBI taxonomy): Eukaryota > Metazoa > Chordata > Amphibia > Anura > Ranidae > Rana > Rana muscosa. The sequence continues at coordinate 61,924,674 of CM055120.1, read as the reverse complement.
TCTTCTCCATGGAGAATGTTTCATGCTTGTAGTTGTTCCTCATCACTGAGGACCTCCAAACCCCTCGTTGGCTTTTTTGCCCTTCTCTGGACTCTCTCCGGTTCCAGCTCATCATTTGAGGACTGGTGACCAGAACTGAACAGAATACTTATGCAGCCAAACCAGATCTTTATAAAGTGTCGGAATTATCGTTTTATCCCTGGAGTAGAGAACCTTTTTAATGCACACTAATATTCTGCAGCTTGGAATTGCATGTTGTTGCTGAGTCTGTCATCTACTAGCACCCCCAGATCCTTTTTCATCCACAATTCCCCCAGAGCCCCCCCCCCCCCTCAGCATTTTATTGGTATTCATAGTTTTAGCTCTCAAGTGCATTACTTTACAATTTCCTACACTGAACCTCCTTTACCTGCAGCTACTGTATGTACTGCAAGGGTCAATTTGTCTGGATGTGCAGCTGTTTCATCACATGATCACCATTGCGTGGCTACAAATCGATGTAATTCACACGACATGCTGCAATGTAGCCACTGATCTCAAGGAAGTGCAATGCTTTGCAGGACCAACAGGTATTTTGGGGAAATAAATACGTTTTGGGAATGATCAGCAGGAAAGATATATGAATGTGTTATTATATATATATATATATATATATATTATGTATGTGTGTATATATTTTATTATTATTATTAATATATATATATATATATATATATATATATATATATATATATAATTTTTTTATTTATTTTTTTGATACACTTTTAGGAAAGTCTTTCTGTGTAAATTGTTCTCAGGGATCGGTAGTGTTAGGAATACTCTCTAAAGCCTCGTAAACACGGTCAGACTTCAAACAAACTTTTCCGTGGATTTTTGTCCGAAGGGAGTTGGCCGGGCACACCCATAGCATACACACGCTCTGACTTTTCTGCAAACTTTCCCAAAACTTTCCCAACATCATGTGTTTTTTCTGCTTTTTACCGCCACCCTTTGGTCAACTTCTGCTATTGTTGGTTGATTTTAACATTGCTTCTGGGCATGCTTATATGTACTAAGGAACAAAAGTCCGATGGATTTCTGTACACACGGACTTTTGTTGCCGAAAAGTTTGTTCGTTTGCAGAGCGAACTTTTGTCCGCTGAAAACCGAAAAAGTTTGTCCGATGGAGCGTACACACGGTAGGATTTTTTTAAAAACGTGTTCATTTTGAAGTCTGTTGGCAAAAAGTCTGACCGTGTGTACGGGCCTTAAGAGGTTTGCGGCTTTTTACTGCTGGGTGAAAAAAGGTCACTTCAACAAATTGTAGTTTAGCTGAGACGGCAAGATCCAGTCTCTGACCTTTTATCAGTTCTGGGGTGTCTGCCTTTGATCAGTTCAGTCCCGGGATATATGACACTTGTAGTTTGGGCTCCCCTTCAAAATGCCATTGCCCTTTTGACAAGACGCATTGCTGGCCGGAGTGACAGCTGTATTCTTCAATTCCCCGGTGTTTATACAGCTGATGTCTGTAAATGTCACAGCTTTCCCTACAAATTGATGGCAGGGTCACTGTCCAGGGCATATAGGGGGTTCCTGTGTACAGAATTAGCACTTCCATTTTTTTTTTGTGTGTTGTACTATTTGTAAAGAGAATTAGGATTTGTGAATACGTATGTATGTTATGCATATGACGGTGTCTAAGCAGTGCTTTAAGAGATGAGCTTCGTACCACCTAAGATTAATTTTCAGAGGTGGGATTTGGTTCTACTATCTGTCTGGGACATTGGTGGAAACATACAATGTTTTAGAGCCCTGATGCCCAACCTGCAGCCCAGTGGCCACATGTTGCCCATTGGCACTTAAATGTGGCCCCCAAATTCCTCGGACGCCTTGTTTTGGTGCTTACTCAAGCCAGTAAAGAACAAATATTCTTAGGCTTCTTTCACACGGGACGGATCAGTCATAATCCGCCCCGTGAACCTCCGCTTGCTCAGCGGGGATCGCTCCGTTGATCCCCGCTGAGCCAGCTGATGACTGGGCGGTCCCCGCACACTGTGCAGGGACCGCCCTGTCAGATCTCCGCTCTCCCCTATGGGGGATCGGATGAACACGGACCGTCTGTCCGTGTTCATCCGATCCGATCCGCTCCGCAGACGGATAGAAAAATTAGAAATTTTTCTATCCTGAAAAACGGAGCGTAGCGGACACGGATAAGATCGGGTGTCAGCGGATGTTCATCCGCTGTCCCATAGGGATACATGTATGTCCGTTTTTCATCCGAAAACGGATGGGTGAAAAACGGACATGCGGTCCGCCCGTGTGAAAGGGGCCTTAAAGTGGAGTTCCAGGCAAAAATGCAACTACTTTGAAAATATTTGCACTCCCCACCCCCTCGTTTTTGGATATTTTTTTTTTTTGCTTATTTTGTTTGGGACTTCCGCGGCGAGGTGCGTTACTTCCACGGTTTGATCCAGGCACTACCCCCCCCCTCGCCCTCTGTCACCTTCTCGGACCTGTGTGTCCTAAAAAACGATGGGACCATTCAGAAAGGGACTCGCGCATGCACAGTAGGAAACCAGGATGGGTTGGCTTCGGGTGCCAACATTGCGGGCGCCCTGGACAGATAAGTGTGCTTTTATTAAAATTTGGAAGCTACAGTATTTGTAGCTGCTGACTTTTTTTACTTTTTTTTTTCTTTCACTCAGGCTGGAACACCTCTTTAAAGCCTCAGGGAAAACTGCCATGAGAGCGTTTGGCCGGGTAAACCGGCCGTGTGTATGCCCCATCACAGTTTTCCCGACAGGAAAACTGCCGGAAAAAAAATAGAGAACCTGCTCTCTATTTTCCTGTCGGGATTCCCGGTGGACTTTTTCCCGTTGTGAAAACCGGTCGTGTGTATGCTTTTCCGAGGGCAAAAAAAACACGCGTGTTCAGAAACAAGTATGAGACGGGAGCGCTTGTTCAGGTAAAACTAGCGTTCGTAATGGAGATGGCACATTCGTCAGCATTCTGAACAGCAGAAAACGATCTGAAAGCGCGAAGACTGAAAAGCGCAAATCGTTTCTCACCAAACTTTTACTAACACGCGATAATACGAGATCAGCAAAAGCAGCCCAAAGGGTGGCGCCATTGGATTTGAACTTCCCCTTTATAGTGCCGTCATACTTGTTGTACGTCACCACGCTTTGGACCGGCGGGATTTTGTTTGACAGTCTGTACGCAAGATAAGCTTGGCAGGAATCCCGTCGGGAAAACTGACAGTTTTCTATCCGACGGGAAAACCGGCCACGTGTACAGGGCTTGAGGCTTGCTTCTTGTAGGTTTTTATTTTTTTTTACATTAAATTGACTTTATTTTTATTTGTTTTCCCTTTTGATCTTTTGTAATGAATCCTGCTCAGGAGAAATTTCAAAGAGGGCTGTAAAAAACACCAATATGGATACCTTGATTTGTAAAGTGACTCTTATAGCCGTGATCTCGAACAGTCTTATGTAAAGTGTCTTCAGGCTGGGTTCACAAAAATGCAGTAGTCCGGTGTTTCTATTCACCAGTTCAGCTGTTTTTTTTTGTTTTTTTTTCTGAACCGGATCCAAAAAGGCACAGGACTCTTTTTGAAAGTGCACTGTGGCCGCCCCGCACATGTGTGAACCGGCTGCATTGAAAACTGTTCACTTTCACATGTTATGCGAATTGGATGTGGTTAAAAAATCATCCAATTCGCATATATGTGAACCGAGCCCTAGTGTCTGACCATCTTCCATAGACAGTCGCAGACTGGGAACAATCTCTTGTAGCATGCCCATAGTCTCTGGTTATCTCCTAACGGATATCTGCAGCTTTCTGTAAGGCCCCTTTCAGATGGGATATATCCATTTTGAAGGACTCCGCGTTGATCACCGCTGAGCAGGTCGGATGACAGGTCTGTCAGAGTCCTGCTCCCCTCTATGGGGGGGGATCGGAAAAAGTGGACCGCCTGTCTGTTTTCATTCCATCCGATCCAATCTGCCAGACGGTGGTCCTATTTTCCATCCATCTGTCTGGATTTGGTGGACAAGATTGGATTGGATAGTCATCGGAGCCCATGAACGAGCCCCTAGCGTTCATTCGGGGCTCCATGGGACGGTACAAAGTGCTGCCGCAATTCCTGCCTCTTCCACCCCCCTGTTTCTGGGTAGTTGGGTTGCTCCGGGTGATGGCAGGATTCAGAGCGGCATAGCAACGGCCCCCGATTGGCTGGCTGATTTGGGCGGGATTGAGCCGGGCAGTGGTTTTAAAAGACGGTGGCTTTCCCGCTCCGTCTCACAGCCTGAGGGGACGCCGCAGAAGCAGGAACCGTGCTGCTCCCACCCTCCCTCCCTCATGAATAAAATGTTTTGTCCTGTTATAAAGTTTGTTAGTGGGGTTTGTCGTCCAGTTCAGTTCTGGATAAACTACATGATATAAATTTAATAATTTATGGTTTTGAAATTTTAAGATTATATATTTGTTATGGATGTTTATTGTTTATCTTTGGGTAACCCCTGAGAGCCCATTGACACAGGGGCGGACTCGGCCGCCTGCCAAGTATCGCCCCGCTCTGTTCAATAGAACCGTTCTAATAGGTTCTTGTACGACTTTGGGGGCGACTTGCATTGACTTCTATACAGAAGTCATTTTGCAAGTCGCCTCTGAAGTCGTCTTCAGATCGCCCTGCCGAGTCACCCCCAAAGTCGTGCCGCCCCTGTGTGAACCGGCCCTTAAAAAGTGGTTGTAACCCCACTTGGACAACTTGCATCTACAGGTAAGCCTAGATTAAGGCTTACCTGTAGGTGCATGACATATCTCCTTAACCTACATGGTTAAGGAGATATTTACTATATATCGATGCGCCGATGACGTCATGCGCCCTAGCGGGCCGGCTTCATTGCTGGTTTTCTGAATGAGCTCTGGCCGTCCCGAGCGCGCATACGTGTGACGTCATCGCCGCTCCGGAGCGACGATACATTGACATCCATGACGGGACATCGAGGCAAGATGGCGGCGGAGGTGACCGAGGACCGCTGCGGGGGCTTCGATCTCAGGTAAGTCATTCATAATGAGCTACTTTATTTTGGCTAATAATGGCCACGACGTTTAAAGAGGAAGTAAACCCTGGGAAAAAATAAAATAAATTGCTGCAAAAGAAAGACATAATGAGCTAGTATGCATAGCATACTAGCTCATTATGGCTTTCTTTTGCAGGGGTTTTTTTTTTTTTCCAGGAATTACTTCCTCTTTAAACGTCGTGGCCATTATTAGCCAAAATAAAGTTTGGTGTGTTATTTATTTAGTATTAAGTACTTTGTGCTGTCCCATGAAAAAGTAGACCAGTACTGTTGTGGAGTTGTACTCTTCCTGCTGCAAATCTCTCTTTTCCTACTGCAAATCTCTCTTTTCCTACTGCACTCAATTAAAATAAACGATCCAGCATGACAATCTCATAATGCATTTAGCAGGTGAGAAAACAAGGAGCCTGGGGCAGCAAGAGAAAAATATATAAAGAGTGCAACAGGTGGGCGAGTTAACTTGCAGGTGAGTGGAAAGAGCCGTCGTCCTCGTATAATGCAAGCCTCAGTGACTAGGAAGGGTTTTTGTTGCTGACCTTTAGCATAAGGAGGGGACTGTGCATGGGCTGGGCTCAGTGTAAGCTCCTTATCTCCTAGTGCAGGCTGTTAGGTGCTGGAGGAGATAGACTGCACACTGCTCCTGTCATTTACGTCTGCTCATTTACACAATAGTAAGTGACCTTATTTCAATTTATTGTTGTATTTATATACCGTGTGTTGGATCCATGAGACTGTCATAGTTGTGAGACTTTGATTTATAGGAGGGTGCGGTCTATGAAAGTTTCAAGTCTGCTTTGCTACGTTCTTGAAGGCCACGTCATTCATTGATTGGTACTTGATAAAGTTTGACAGGTTAGTATGATGTACAATGGTTTGAGCCTACCAAGTGCATCCTTTGTTTTTAGCATTGGAACATTTAAGCAGGCCATAAACGGGCGAATTTCGAACAAATTTTCTTTTCAAAATCAGAAAGTTCGTTTTTTTTTTTTTTTTTTGTGATCCGATGACGCCATCATTGATTTTTGAAATTCAGCTGGGAATATTCTTTTCTCTCCGGGAATTTTCTTTTCTTGCACATGTGCATTTTTTTTTTCGATTACATTTCTCGCACGATTCTCCCATCCTTGATTAGATAATCGCTTGTTTTTCAAAAAATTTCCAACATGTCCGATTTCTCAAATTTGATTGCCGCACAAAAATTGGCTGTTGCTGCAGCCCACTAACGGTGCGCAATTTGTACGAAAATTCTTTGATACGCTTTTCGAAAGAAAATTCTTTGGAAATTTGAACCGTGTATGGCCGGCTTTAGGGGTTAGCTGCAGAGTTATTGGCTATACATGATTTTTTTTCTTTGTCATTAAATTAGATTTAACTGAGTGATCCTTTGTGCTGTATGCCGTAATAGGCGAAATAACTATTGCACTATGACAGCCTTTCTCAACCCTTTTCCAGTCAAGACACCCTTTACGATTATGCCTGGTCTGGAGGCACCTCATTCTAAGGCCCCTTTCACACTAGTGGACCGTATGTCTGGTTTTTCATCCATCCGTGTACGGATGAAAAAGGGACATACATTGGTTCCTATGAGATCGCGGGTGTCAGCGGATGAACATCCGCCGACACCCGATCTTATCCGTGTCCGCAATGCTCCGTTTTTCTGGATAGAAAAATTCCTATTTTTCTATCCGTCTGCGGAGCGGATCGGATGAACACGGACAGACGGTCCGTGTTCATCCGATTTCCACCCCCCCATAGGGGAGAGCGAAGATCTCACAGGGCGGTCCCTGCACAGTGTGCAGGGACTGCCCTGTCATCCGCCGGCTCAGCAGGGATCAACGGAGCGATTCCCGCTGAGCAAGCGGAGGTTCACGGGGCAGATCATTACTGATCCGTCTCGTGTGAAAGGGGCCTTAAATGTAAGAATTTAAACTAATATTTTTACATATTGCACCAACAGCCAAACACGGGACACCCAACATTAGAGGTGATTTATTCTTACAAGACAAATACACTTTTGCACACTGGTACTGACTAGTATTCTGGTGTTTTCTTCTCGCTCGTTTTTTTCTACCCCATGCAACTAACGTGTCCCCAGTGCTGGCAGAGTGGGGTGGGGGGGATCAAACAAGGATGCTGTGCAGTTGCCTGATATCCTCGTTATCAATCGATGATATCAGGAGCTGTTAGGATGCTGGCCCAACCGGTGCCCAAGCTTGTAATGTTTCACAGTTAAAACCTGTGGCTTTGTGTAACAAAAAGGCAGGCTTGATCCGCCTACTGGCTTGTATACAGTCGTGGCCAAAAGTTTTGAGAATGGCACAAATCTTAAATTTCACAAAGTCTGCTGCTTCAGTGTTTTTAGATCTTTTTGTCAGATGTTACTATGGTATACTGAAGTATAATTACAAGAATTCATAAATGTCAAAGGCTTTTATTGACAATTGCATGACGTTTATGCAAAGAGTCCATATTTGCAGTTTTGACCCTTTTTCAAGACCTCTGCAATTCCCCCTGGCAAGCTGTCAATCAACTTCTGGGCCACATCTTGACTGATGGAAGCCCATATTTAATGGTTGGAGTTTGCCCGATTTTGTGGTTTTTTTTTTTTTTTTTGTTTTTTTTTTTGTTCACCTGCCTCTTGAGGATTGACCAAGTTCTCAATGGGATTAAGGTCTGGGGAGTTTCCTGGCCATGGACCCAAAATTTTTGATGTTCTGTTCCCTAAGCCACTTGGTTATGACTTTTGCTATGTGGCAAGGTGCTCCATCATGCTGGAAAAGGCATTGTTCCGCAACAATCTGTTGTTGGATGGTTGGGAGAAGTTGCTCTCGAGGATGTTTTTGCACCATTCTTTATTCATAGCGGCGTTCTTGGGCAAATTGTGAGTGAGCCCCCCACTCCCTTGGCTGAGAAGCCCCCCCACACATCAATGATCTCAGGATGCTTTACTGTTGGCATGACACAGGACTGATGGTAGTGCTCACCTTTTCTCCGGATAAGGTTTTTTCCGGATGCCCCAAACAATTGGAAAGGGGATTCATCAGAAAAAATTACTTAACCTCAGTCCTCACCAATCCAATCCCTGTACCTTTTGTAGAATTAGTCTATCCCTGATGTTTTTCCTGGAGAGAAGTGGCTTCTTTGCTGCCCTTCTTGACACCAGGACATCCTCCAAAAGTCTTCTCACTGTGTGTGCGGATGTCCTCACACCTGCTGCCATTCCCGAGCAAGCTCTGCACTGGTGGTGCCCCGATCCCTCAGCTGAATCAACTGTAGGAGACGGTCCTGACGCTTGCTGGACTTTTTTGGGTGCCCTCAAGCATTCTTCACAAATGCAGTGGAAATGTTTTTTTTATGGAATTAAGTTAATTTTCATGGAAAAGCAGGACTTTGCAATTAATTGCAATTTGTCTGATCACTCTTCATAACATTCTGTAGTATATGAAAATTGTCGTCCTAAAAGCTGAGGCAGCAGACTTTGTGAAAATGTAATAGTTGTGTACAAGTTTTGGGCACCAAGACTCGGATAGATATAAAACCTGACGGGTGTTCTAGTCTTCCCATATTCTAGGAAAAACAAAACAAAACCGCAGGACAAGAAGTGAAGAGCTCTGGATAGCAGTAAAAAACTGCCAGGGGCTCTAATCCTTCCCCTCCGCCTTCTCCACCCATGGCTTGAGATCTGTTTTTAAAATGGTTTTCAACTTTTACCCCCAGGTTATGCAATGTGGTAGGGAACCGGGAATGGATACATCGCAAAAGTGACTGAGCAGGATTTCACCTGTATGTGAATTCAGCTGTAGTTCAATTTTTAATAGCTCTTCTGTGTTTTAGTGGTGAAAATATATTTTTATTGTTTTTTAATATATATTCTACATAGACGCGCGCGCACACACACACACACACCAAGAATCAAGGCCACTGCAAAATAGAAGTCGCATGCATTGTGAGCAAGTTGTACCATTTTAAAGTGGTTGTAAACCCAATTATAAAAAAAAAGAATAACCTGCAAGAGCCATAATGAGCTAGTATTACTAGCATACTAGCTCATTATGCATTACTTACCTTAGATCGAAGCTGTCCTCGTCTCCCCCTCCGGCCGCAGACTTCGCTCCGGAAAGTTACTTCTGGGTATCGGCGCTCTGATTGGCCGGAGCGGCGATGACGTTACCGCGCGGGAGCCATCAAAGCCGGCATTATCCATTGATAAAACTGGCGTTGACAGTGCGGCAGCACCGTTGTCTAAGGCGCGCATGCGCCGTAAACAACGGTGCATTCTTTTTTGGAAAATATCTCCTAAACCTTGTAGGTTTAGGAGATATTGCAAACACCTACAGGTAAGCCTTAATCTAGGCTTACCTGTAGGTGCAAGTTGCATAAGTGGGTTTACAACCACTTTAAAGCGGAAGTAAACCCATCCATTTAACAGTTTCAAAAAGCAGTGCCGGGAATGCTAACTGTCACATTGGTTGTGCTCTCAACCAAACTGTCAAACCATCAAATGGCTGGTGTCATAACTGATCACATGTGCAGCATCATGGCAGTTGAAGATTACACAGAGGCCAAGATGGCAGCTTCCTTGCCTGAAAATGATACTTTAAGAAGGAAAAATTATATTTACCATGTTTTGTGCTACACTGCTGCTCTGCAATAGGGATTGAGAGGGTGCATTTAGTGGTCAATCACTTGCTTACTGGGCACTTTAACCCCCTTTCTGCCCAGACCATGCAGTCACTGTACCCAAATAAAATTGTTATAATTTTTTTTACACAAGTAGAGCTTTCTTTTGGTGGTATTTAATCACTGCTAGGTTTTTATTTTTTGCTAAAATAAATGAAAAAAAGACCAAAAATTTGGTAGTTTGTTATAACATTTTAAAAACCTGGATTTTTTTTTTCTTCATTGATGGGATGGCACTGGCAGGTGGTACAGCATAGCAGCAGTGCCTCCCCCTGTTCGGGACCGATTGTCCTTCTGTCAGAATCCGGTGATCGGCTTCTTTTTTTTTTTTTTTTTTTTTTTTTTTAACTCTCGCAGGAGAAAAAGGCATTCACTGGCTTCTGTGGTCCCGAAGAGGCGCAGCTGCCTCATCTGTGCCAACCAGTACCACCTGCTAGTGCCACCTGCCAGTGAATATCAGTGCCACCTATCAATGCCCACCAGTGGTGCCACTCAGTGCATCATCAGTACCATCTAGCAGTGCTGCCTATCAGTGTCACCTACCGGTGCCCATTACTTCCACCCATCTGTGCCACCTATCAATGGCCACCCATTAGTGCCGCTTCACCAGTGTACATCAATGAAGGAGAAAAATTACCTGTTTGAAAAATTTTATAACAAATATAAAACTGTTTTTTGTTTTTTCAAAATTTGCGGTCTTTATTTTTTTAACAAATACCACCAAAAGAAAGCTCTATATGTGTGGAAAAAAATGATAAAAATTTCATTTGGGTGCAGTGTTGCATGACCGCAATTGGAGTGTGAGTGAGAGCGCTGAAAGCTGAAATTGGCCTGGGCAGGACGGGGGTTCGGGTGCCCAGTAAGCAAGTGGTTAAATAAAAAAAAAATCAAACTTAAAAAAAAAAAAAAACTTTTTTTTTTTTTTTTTTTTTACTATCCACCCTGGGCAAATCTTTGGGACTAATAAAAATGGGGAGATAAAAGGGCTATATGCCAAAGGGATGTACTGAGGTCAACCTTTGTGTGGTCACTGAACTGTCCTATGTGAGGATTAGGAAGGTACAGTCACTGAACCACCAGGAGGTGATATTATCTCCTGTTCAGCATATTTATCGAAGGTATCATTATCCTGCGCTAACATTTCCTCTTCTGTGTATTATTAATGTACCCACAATGAATGATCTGTAACCAGACGGTCTGATTGTGTACTGGGATAGCTGAGAGCAGGGCTTCAGTTATGCTGAGCCATATGGAGGGATTACCGGACAAAACCCAGTGGATTTAAGTAGATTGGAAGGCTGCTATTCGTGGAATGATTGGTGCTGTTCCCTCTGATTCTCATCAGGATAAAGTGATGTGAATTGTTGGAGACACAATGTACTAAACACGATTACGCTGATGCTGTATATACTGTATCCTTCGCAGGTCTCTAGTAGTTAGAGCTTTGGCGTGTGGCTTTTGTTATGTATGGACTCCTGATTTCCCTGTAAAGGAAGATCACCATGATGAGGAAGAACAAAGGACAGAAGTCCATCACCTATTCTGCCCAGGAGGCACATGTTTTAGGATCCAGGAACATGTGCTTCTGTTGATGAGAAGAGGCTTAACGTAAACCTGTCATTAAGCCCTAGCAATATAACATGAATTGTATGTGAACTCTTACCTTGTATAGCAACCCATAGAAATCAAAGACGCAACATTAGTGTATACAGTTTATATATTTTTTATTTTTATTTTTTTATGTGCGTGCATAACCTCTGTTCTTAGCTGCGTAAGGGGCTTGGAGAGGTGGGGTAGAGAAACAGCAGTACACTGAATGGCTATTAAAGGCTAAGTTCACCCCCCCTTTTTTTTTTTTTTCCCTAAATTTCAGCTCCCCCTATGTACCAATATAGCATTCATATAAGTTGTTTTGCAAAAATATCAAAGCTTTCCATTAAATCTACAGTCACTTGTCCTCATCTAAGTACATAGGAGGGAGTGCACAGAAATGCTCAGCTGTCAGGCCCCTATCACATCTCTGCATAACGGGAACTCACATTCCCATGTGCATTTTTTGTTTTTGAAGCATTTTCACTCACCACACATAGGGTAGCACATCCACTTGAATGAGTTGCCCTAAACGCAGCAATCGCCCTAAAGAAGCTTCAGAGCTTATTTTTAGAGTGGAGCTTGGTGCATTTTTACTGCGACTTTTGGTGCAGCACATTTCTGAAATGCAAGTGTAGCGGTACCCCCGTAGGAGCTGCTGGTTTAGTTGTGGGTCTTTGCACGTTACCTTACTGTTCGGCTCAGGGGTTCTCCTTGAAAAGTCTATCCATAAGAAATGTCTGCACCAACACAAAGTCTCTTTCAAGGGTTTTATTTTGAATAAAACGTTCCAACAGAGGGGGTAGAGGAATGGGGAGGAATCGGGTATCTTACTTGTCAATCACGGAAACTTCCTAGGTCCAGAGGAGCGACTGTCTCCACGCTGGACTCAGCCACCACCATATAGGCCCAATCTCACTGGCCTAGCAGCCGGTATGAAGCTCGATCAATAGAATAGTCTCTGCCACAGACTTGCATAACCCCTCACTGGGTTGGCTCCCTCAGAACACAGATCTCAGTGCCAGGATCTTTCAGCCGCTCCGGCAGCACTGTGAGGTAGATTTTTGGGATCCGGGTGCATCCTCCAATTGAGTCCTCAATTGCTCGGTCCCTTCTATTAGGCAAGGCAGCACAGGATCATCCCTGGATCAGTAGGCCCCAGCAACTCCTGGGCCTACATCTCAGTTGCGAGGCCTCGGGCTAACGTGGCCCCGAGGCGGGAACTGCCAACACATCCCTGAGGCCAGGAGGGCCCTCAGGTGAGGATCGAAGAAGTTGACCCCCAAATTCTTTCCCACCCTAATGGCATCTGTCACTTAAGTACCCTCTCCCAGCATGCACAGCGGGTTCATCACGCCCTCTGGGCTGCTGCTGGGAAAGAGGTACCCAATACGTCCAGCCTGTTGCCTTTCCAACCCTGACCATCGGTGACCGTGACGCCCACCGGTGGGGGGGAAAATCATGCAACCAACTGTACTGAAACAGTGCCACAATTTGAATAAACAATCTCTCTGGGCTAAACTAATGCCCAGACAACTAAATTTCCACATATAGCGCCCACTCATTGGGAGCAGGGCGCTACATAAGGATACGCACAGATGTGGATGGATCCTCATTGTTCTTGTGTTACCGCACCAATTTCACTTTCAGGCCCCAATCGCATCTAGCATAGTGGGAGCGAATGTTTTGTCTCATTTTTTTCTGTGACACGCATAGGGCAGCCTGTTGATTTCAATTGGCTGCACTACGTGTGGTTAATGGGACATTTTGGTGTTTTGTGGGTTGTGTGTTTTTGCAGCATTTGCCACTCGTTTTTTCACATGGCAAAATGTATGGTTGCTTCTGTTTGGCGTGCCGGTAACAATTCATGGCACTGAAAGCGCAACTAGTAATTTTATGTGTATAAAGATGGCCATATCCTCCTAGTATATACATTTGGGAAATTTAAAGGAGATTGTGCAATCAGATTGTATAGGGTATGGCCACCTTTTTACACCTAAAAATTACCTAGTTGCGCTTTCAGTGCCATTAATTAACGGCACACCAAACACAGAAGCATACATTTTGCCATGTGAAAAAACGAGGGGCAAATGCTGCAACACGCAACCCACAGCGCCAAAGTGTCCCATAAGCCACGTGTAGTGCATCCCATTGCGTATCGCAGGAAAAACGAGCCACAACGTGCGCTCCTACTATGCTAGTTGTGAATGGAGCCTGTAAGTGAAATTGGCGCGGTAACACAAGAACAATGAGGCTCCATTCACATCTGTGCGTTTCCTTGCATTTCAGAAATGCGCAGCACCAAAAATCACAGTAAAAAACGCACCAAGCTCCACTCTAAAAATCAGTTCTGAAGCTTCTTTGGGGCAATTGCTGTGTGTAGGGTGGCTTATTCAGGTGGTGGGGCTGCCCTATGTGTGAGTGACAATAGTCCAAAATGATCTGTTCACAGAATGTGTACAGATCGCCCCCCAGAAATATAATTTCCTGCTTGTTTGATTGGCTCACTGATTTTACCAGAAGTCTGCCTAAGATACAAGTCAGATTTTAGGCATTCCCTGCAACAAAAATGCTACTTTTGGTGAGATACTCCCAATAGGAAATCACATCCAAAGGGATGCAAGCCCAGCAGCTTTCCTCATTGGAGCCCTGCAGGTGCAGCAGTTGATTGATAATTATGAAACCACTCCCTTTATATTTGCTTAGCATAGGGCCACAGAGGAACAGTGATTTTTTTTTTTTTTTTTTCAGAATTACAAAAAGTAGCAATCTGCTAAAGTTTGTTAATCCTTGTAATGTACATGGTTTACCCAGATAGGAATGTTTTTTTCTTTTTCGTACATCACGAGACACAGAGCGATTTAGTCATTACTAATGGGTTATATAGATTACCTTCAGGTGCTGGCACTGGCCACTTCCAAACCGGAAGTACCCTCCCCTATATAAGCCCCTCCCATCCGGGAGCACCTCAGTTTTTTGCCAGTGTCTAAGGTGTTGGCCAAAGAGTAACATGTGTTTTCACTGGGCTTGCGTACAGGTTCTTTTGGGCCTTAGTAAGCTGTTCCGGATCCCACCAAAAAAGCTTCATAGCTAAACGGTCGGTACCCGGGCCTTGCAGCAGAAGAGCAAGGTTTTGCCTGTAATGCCTCTCTTAGGAGGGCTGGACCCTGGGATCCAGAGCTCTGGTCATACCCACGACCAAGATGTTGTCTGTGCAGGGTGCTATACAGGTCCAGGGGAGTGGAATCCTTGGGAACCCGGTCCCTGAAGGTTTAATTACAATGCCTGCCGTGATAGGTGAAGTTTGGGCTTCTGTGGACCAAACAAAGTCCTGCGGCGGGGATCAGGAAAGTGGGGGCCCCCATGAACTTGGTTCTATTGGGGGACCCCCAAGCCTAATTTGTCTTTCTGTCTGTTACTTAACGGTATTCCCGCTAATATCTGTGTATGCCTGTAACTACTGAAAATGTAAAATTTTAATAGTAGTCAAGAAAAAGAAAAAAAAAAGGACCGCGGTACCTGTGTTAAACCACTAGAGGCCGCTGTGGTCCATTTTTCTTGTCATGTGGATCTTTGGTTTTCTCAAGTCAAAAGATCCAGGCAGTTGGTAAGTTTCTCTGTGGGAATCCACTGCCTCTGCCCTGTTGCTGCGCTCATCCACCGCACAGGCCCTCCGGCAAAAAGGGCCCTGGCTCCTAGTCCCTGTTTGATTTTCGAAAAGGGCGCCAATGGCGCGGGCACGCGCCTCCTATGAAAAAAAGGGGCGGGGCGGGTGGATGACGCTCGATGCACGCCACGGCGCTTCTGCGCATGTGCAGGCGTCCCAGCTTGTATAAAGATACAGTACAAGTGTCAGCTGGATGCAAACAGAGCTAGCAACAAACAGTGGCACACAGAGGCGGTTGATGCAGGCATCCCCATAGAAAGGCACTTTAGTGGACACCAGCGGGTATATGGCAGCAACTGTGTTAGACTATTACCAGCAAAATTGGTGTATGACGACGGGAATACCTCAGCTTTGTGCTTATAGGATATGTCGTCCAGACGCTCTGGAAATAGATCTTCCAAGAAGCGAAAGGGGTCTCCGGGCTCTGAGGATTTTGGGCATGCTGTACTGCGCCAATCTCCCCTGAAATTTCAGAGGTCAGTAGCCGTAGGAACCCCGCAGGTGTACCTGGTACTGCGGCTGTCCCCAGTCCACCTGCTCCTGTATATATAACAGAGGAGGTTTTATCCTCAACTCTGGGAGGATTGGAAGAGAGATTAACAGCATTGATCGCTGCTTCCCTGTCACAGGAAAAGCGCGTCCGATCTCCGTCTCCTCCTGCAGAGTGCCTGTTAGTGGAGGAACAGTCCCAGAGATCGACCTACCTGAAGGGGATCAGGTGAGGTTGATAAAGTTATAGAGGAATCAACAGTGGAAGAACCTTTCTCAGCATCTCAGGCTGAAAGATTATGGGTTCAGTCTCTGACTAACATGGTCCGAGCAGCATTTTAAATGCCTCTGGCGGAACCATCAACCACTACTGTCTCCTCGCTGGGGTCGCTGAAAGCTCCCCAGACTGTCTGTTCCTTCCCAATCCACCCTTTATTGGAAGGGTTTATTTACCAGGATTGGGAGCATCCTGTAAAATATTTACTCCCCCCAAGAGATTTCCAGTGATCTATCCCATGGAGGATAAGTTCATAAAAAAAAAAAAAAAAAAAAAAAAGAGGGTCCCTACAGTGGACACAGCCATCTCTTGTGTAAATAAATCACTGACATGTCCAGTAGATAATGTTCCAATGTTCAAGGACCCAATAGATAAAAAATTGGAGTCTTTACTAAAATCTGCTTTCTCTACAGCAAGCATGGTGACACAACCTGCAGTAGCAGCGATTGGAGTCTGCCAAGCAATGAAAGATCAGTTGAAACAAGTCTTAAGGGACTTACCAGATCAGCAGGCTCTTGCCCTAGCTGACCTACCTAGAGCCTTGTGTTGTGGTGGACGCCATAAAGGATACAATCCAACAGGCATCCCGCTTTACGCTGTCTGTAGACATATGCGTAGGCTTCTATGGCTCAAAAACTGGTCTGCTGAAGCTCCCTGTAAGAAATTGCTGATTAGCTTCCCATTTCATGGAGAACGCTTATCTGGAGATGATCTGGACAAATATATCCAGAAAACTTCTGCCGGTAAAAGTACACTCTTGCCGGTTAAGAACAAGGGTAGAAGTCCTTCTTTTAGGAGGCCTACTTCTCCAGTCCCTGGCACATCGGCTGTGAAACAGTTCCGACGGCCTCCGCGGTCAAATCCAGGGGGCAGAAATCAGGGACAATCACAGGGTAACAAGAAACCCTGGGTCAAGAGAGGTACAAAACCTCCCCCTAAGTCATGAAGGGTTGCCCCCACTCAATCGGGTGAGGGGAAGACTTCAGTTGTTCACAGAGACCTGGCGGGACACCATCAGAGATGGGTGATCTCCGCAGTAAGTCTGGGATACAGGCTGGAGTTAAAAGACATTCCTCCTGCCCATTTTATAAGGTCAAACGTGCCAAGCGATCCCCAGAAGAGTGGATCCCTCCTTCTGGCACTAGAGCAACTATTGCCCCAAGGGTAATCATGAAGGTTCCCTTGGAAGAAAACGTGACATGAGGCCCATATTAAATATAAAAGGGCTAAACAAGTTCCTACATATCAGGACTTTTTCGGATGGAGTCGATCCGATCGGTGGCCACCGCCCTACAAGGGCAGGAATGGTTAGCCTTGATCGACATAAGGGATGCTTATTTGCATATTCCCATCTGTCCGGCCCACCAGAAATTTCTACGCTTTGCAGTAGAAGGGCGCCATTTTCAGTTCAGAGCCTTACCTTTCGGTCTGGCCACAGCACCACGAGTGTTCACAAAAATTCTGGCCCTACTTTCGGCCAAACTAGGAACACAAGGTGTAACGATAATGGCATATCTAGACGACTTGTTGCTGATAGACCACTCAGTGAAAAAAAATAGAAGTGGTCGTTCACAAGATAATCAAGTATCTGGAATCTCATGGTTGCATTATCAACCGAGACAAGTCAGCCCTAAAACCAGTCAAAAGTCTGGAATACTTGGGGGCTAAGACTGGATTCAAATCAGAGAAAGATTTTCTTACCTCCAGAGAAGGTGTCGTCTTTGAAAGATTTGACCCACTTAGTGGGTACAAAAAAGAAAACCATCCATACGCCTGTGTATAAGGCTGCTGGGAAAAATGGTGGCTTCATTCGAAGCAGTACCCTACGGTCAATTCCATTCAAGGAACTTGCAGAGGGCCATACTGTCAGCCTGGAACAAAAAAGTTCAGGCTTTAGACTTACCAATGTCCCTGTCCCCTTCCGTTCGCAAGAGCCTCCATTGGTGGTTGGTGCCCCAGAATCTGGAAAAAGGGAAACCCTTCAGTCCGGTTTCTTGGAAGGTGGTCACTACAGATGCCAGCCTCATAGGCTGGGGGGCAGTACTGGAGCAATGGTCTCTCCAGGGCAAGTGGTCAGAAGCAGAGAAGGCCCTGCCCACCAATCTCTTAGAGATACGAGCAGCCCGGTATGCCCTAGTAGCATGGACATCCAAACTCCAAGGGTCGTGCAGCCCAGAGGGAAGCGAATTGCATCCTGGAATGGGCAGAAAGGTATGTCACAGCCATATCCGCGGTTTTCATCCTAGGAGTGGAAAATTGGAGAGCGGACTTTTTAAGTCGCCAGCAATTATGCCCGGGGGAATGGTCTCTTCACCCCGAGGTTTTCCAGGCAATATGCCAGCGGTGGGGAACACCGGATGTAGATCTGCTAGCATCCAGATTCAACGCAAAGGTGGACAGATTTGTGTCTCGCACAAAGGATCCCCTAGCTTGCGGTTCGGATGCCCTAGTGTTCCCTTGGGATCAGTTCAAGCTGATATATGCATTCCCACCGCGATTAATCCGCAGAATCAGGGTAGAAAAGAAACCAGTGATTCTGGTGGCCCCGAAGGGCATGGTACGCGGAGATTGTAAAAATGTCAGTGGGAAGTCCTTGGACCCTCCCACATCGTCCGGACCTGCTTTCGCAAGGACCGATATACTACCCTTCCTTACCAGCCCTAGGTTTGACGGCCTGGCTATTGAAGCCCACATTCTAAAAAAGAGAGGGCTCTCTAATCCTGTGGTATCTACCATGATCAATGCCAGGAAACCGGTATCCAGGCAGATCTATTATAGGATCTAGAAGGCGTACATCACGTGGTGTGAGGCCAGGAAATGGCATCCACGTAAGTACGTAATAGGTAGGATTCTGGACTTCCTACAGTGGGCTGTACATAGGAAGCTTGCTTTGAGTACTATCAAGGGTCAGACGGCCTTGTCAATATTTTTTTCAAAGGCCCTTGGCTTTGCATTCATTAGTCAAAGCTTTCATACACTGAGTGATGTGTATTAGCCCTCCGGTTAGTATTCCCATATGTCCATGGGACTTAAACCTGGTTCTGTCGGTTCTACAGAAACAACCATTTGAACCATTGCGGCACATTTCCTTGGTTCTTTTCACCAGGAAATTGATTTTCTTAGTAGCCATTTGTTCGGCTAAAAGAGTATCGGAATTAGCCGCCTTGTCCTGTAAGGAGCCATATCTGGTTATCCATAAGGACAGAGTAGTATTACGTCCTCATCCAGCCTTCTCCCTAAGGTGGTATCGAGGTTCCATTTGAACCAAGATGTGGTTCTTCCTTCCTTTTTCCCCAAACCTAGTTCGGTAGAGGAAAAGTTATTGCATTCTTTGGATGTAGTAAGAGCAGTTAAAGCTTATCTTAAAGCCACTGCTCAGATTCGTAGAACGGATACTTTGTTTGTTCTGCTGGAAGGCCCCAGAAAGGGTCAGGCAGCATCAAAAATCTACTTTAGCCAAGTGGATTCGACAGGTCATAATACAAGCCTATGGCTTGAAAAGGAAACCGCCTCCGTTCAAAGTTGGGGCGCACTCCACAAGAGCAGTTGGAACTTCATGGGCAGTGCATCACCAAGCCTCCCTGGCTCAAGTCTGTAAGGCCACAACATGGTCCTTAGTACACACGTTTACTAGATTCTACCAGGTAGACGTTAGAAGTCAGGAGGATGTCGCCTTTGGGCGCAGTGTGTTGCAGGCCGCAAAAGAGCCTCATGCCTGATGGCGCCCAGCTTATGTATAGTGTATCCCTCCCCTCATTTGGCATTGCTTTGGGACGTCCCATTAGTAATGACTAAGTCGCTCTGTGTCCCGTGATGTACGAAAAAGAAAAAGGGATTTTTATAACAGCTTACCTGTAAAATCCTTTTCTTGGAGTACATCACGGGACACAGAGCTCCCACCCCTCTTTTTGGGACACTTATTGCTTTGCTACAAAACTGAGGTGCTCCCGGATGGGAGGGGCTTATATAGGGGAGGGTACTTCCGGTTTGGAAGTGGCCAGTGCCAGCACCTGAAGGTAATCTATATAACCCATTAGTAATGACTAAGTCGCTCTGTGTCCCGTGATGTACTCCAAGAAAAGGATTTTACAGGTAAGCTGTTATAAAAATCCCTTTTTTTTTTTTTCAACAAAAGTGGAGTTGCGCGTTTAAAGTGATATATTCGGCTCAAGTCGGAGCTCTGATATGCCCCCTTTTGAGTTGATAAGTATAAACCGGATTTTACATAGGTTGAAAAGAGACACAAGTCCATCTAGTTAAACCAATAAACTGGTGTGTTTTTTTTTTTTTTTTTTTTTATTATTATAAAAAAATGTTTTACAATCACTTTAATCCCTCTAGCAATGGAAAATATGCTGCATGTACAGTGTTGTTGTTGTCCAATTTATTTTTTCTAAAGCATGTTTTTTGTTTTCAGGAAATGTCTGCATAGATGAATCATTTGTGTTACCTGCGTTGTAATAGTCATCTACCTAATTCATGCAGGCTATGGGTGATTGGAGGACAAACATGCCAGAGTCAGGTAATTCTGCATTCTGATAAAGTCTGTTAGACCGACGTATGAAAAGTATCAGCAGGAAAATGTCTTTGTGAATGGTAGATAAATAGAATCCTTGTTTAGTTGTCACGCCTTGTCTGCAGAGATGACAGTTCGTTGATCGCTGTGGGAAACGAGTAATTTTCCTGTAGACATAATTTTCATACAAAAACCATTGTCTTCTGTCAAAACATCTAGAATTCAGTATAAAATATCTAACTTTTTTTATGAACGTGACTCTCGTTCTAGGTTTGGGGGGCCATAAATACTTATTAAAAATATGGGCTTCAAGAGGAACTAAACTTCCCATTCAACTTTTCCTCAACTGCAGGTGCATACTGCCAAATATAGACCTTTTTCACACGGGGTTCAGCTTGAACAAGAGCAGTGTGAGCAGCAAGCTTCTATGACACTTTCAACAAATGTTTGCAAAGCTTTTGGCAAGCTTCAAGCAGCTTTCTCTAAGCCTTTAAAGGATCCTTCAGCTCCTGCTTGGAAATGTTCTACACAGATGGGAATAATGGGAGTGCTGATTGTCACTTTTTAATAAGCTGCTAGCAGGCTTCAGCAAGCTATAAGTAGTGTTGAAGCCTTCTAGAAGCTTGTTTAACCCTTACGGACTTGACAGCGGTGGGGGGTTCACTCAAAATCCAGTGGCTACAGCCCCTGGGATTTTGTGTAAAACGGACAGGCACATGCATTAGGGCAGCTGCTCTGCCACTCGATTGCCTCCACACACCCCAGTTGTAGTTTCCTATTCAGAGGACTGTGAATGAGTGACAAGGCCGGGCGCACAGAGAAGGTTCATGCACGAAGATGCATGCACGCATGCTCACTGGGGAGGGGAGAATGGCTGCTGGAGCTTGTAATTTTATTTATTTTTTCCAAAAGGTGAACTTATCCTTTAACTACTTGCCGCCCGTCCATCAAATGACAGAGGAGTGGCGCGGCTCTTGTTCTGGATGGACCTCATATGACGTCGCCCCAGAATGGCCGCTCCCGTGCGATCGCAGCTGTGCCGTGTTCCTAGGACACTGCGCGACCCCGATTTGTGTAAATCGCCAATGACGTGGCTCTTTAACAATGTGTCAAATCGCAACCGGTCACATGTAAATGCGGAAGTGTCGGTAATCGGTTCTCATCGCCTCACACTGACAGTGTGATCAGCAGCATCTCCTCGCAGGTAATCAGGGCATCAGTGCCCTGATTACAGTAAAGCCACCGATCAGTGCCCATTTGTATTGGCAATCAGTGCGGCATATTGGTGCCACCTCATCAGCGCACATCAGTGAAGGAGAAAAATGTATTTACTAACAGAAACCTGTTTTATTTTAGTAAAAATAAATGGCACCAAAAAGCTCTATTTGTGTGAAGAAAATTATTAAAAATTAATTTGTGTACAGTGTTGCATGACTGTTCAATTATCATTCAAAGTGTGACAGAGCTGAAACATGGCCTGGGCAGGAAGGGGGTGAAAGTGCCCAGTATTGAGGTGGTTAGCAAAAATGTTTTTTGGTTTTACAAAAAAATTGTTGCACCCAAGCACACAAAATGCCAGCCCGCCCACCTCACGTGTGCACGCATCGAGGGCGCCTACGTATGAAAATGTTGATTCCGATACACGTTACATATTGCTGCGCATGTCAGAGTGAGGACAATAGATCCAGCACAAGACCTCCACTAAACTGATGGCCTATAGGGGGCTTTTGGAGCGTTTCTATAGAAAATATAGGTTGCTAAAGTTTTTGTCGTAATTTTTCAGGCGCACACAAATTTAAGGTTTGATATGTTGGGTATCTATTTGCTCGGTGCAACCTCATCTTTTATATTTTTTACCAAACTTTTTTGGTAATTTTTATTGTGTTTGTTTGCACTTAAATTCACTTTAGTGTGGTAATATCGTGTGACATAAATTGGAACCACCACTTTTTTATTCTCTAGGGTGTTTGCTTTTTCGAAAATATATAATATTTGGGGGTTTTATGTAATCTGCAGACCTAAAATTATGATTTTAAAATGTATAAAAAATTGCAAAAATGGCTCTGGCAGCGAAAGGGTTAAAGTAGCAATCGGCACTCCCATTTAAGATCTGTTTTCAACATTTCCAAATTGGTGCTGAAGCTTCACCAAAGCTTTGTGAATGCTCTACAAATGCTTGCTGTTCACAATGCTCTTATGCAAGCTGAAGCCGTGTGCAACTGGCCTTCGTGTATAACGCAGGATTCCATGGATCCCTAGGGTTCCTCCAGAGGTTCCTGTCTCTCAGATAAGTAACCACTATCAACAATTATCTTTTTAGCTAATTGTAGGGAAGGGAGGATCTTCCCAGTGACCACAAATGTATGGAGCATTCTTCAAAGCGACTATCACACTAATGTACTGTGAACTTTTGATGTAGTAATTATTAGCAGGGATTCCCTTAACCTGGAGAATTGAGAAAGGGTGATCTGGGTTCCTGAAAATGTTACCATTTCTGAGTTCTTGAATTTTAATTCTACTGATGCAAAGGACTTGTAGAAAAAAATTGAGTACTATAGGCACATGGGGAAAATCCACACAAGGCTGTAGGTTAATGTGGTGTGTGTGTGTGTCCTTTCTATCTTTCTAGGCTAACAGAGGACAGAATTAGAAATGGACTTGAAAAACTTTACAATAATAAGTCACTGGGACCAGATGGCTTACACCCGTGGGTCCTTAAGGAACTCGGTCAAGTGATGGCCAGACCATTGTTCCTAATTTTTATAGACAGTCTGACTGAAATAGTACCAGCTGATTGGAGAAAAGCCAATGTAGCACCAATATTTAAAAAAGGGCCGAGATACATCCCTGGGAATTACAGACCAGTTAGCCCAACATGAATAGTATGCAAGCTCTTAGAGGGGATGATAAGGGACTATATACAAGATTTTAGTAATAAAAACGGTATTAGCAGTAATGAGCATAGATTCATGAAGAATCGTTCTTGACAGATCAATCTATTAACCTTCTATGAAAAAGTAAGCTGCCATCTAGTTAAAGGAAGGCCTGTGGCTGTGGTGGATCTGGATTTTGGCAGTTCCCCTTAAACATTTACTGTACAAACTAAGATCTGTCGGCATGGACCATAGGGTGAGTACATGGATTGAAAACTGGCTACAGGGGGGAGTCCAGAGGGTGGTGATCAATGGGGAGTACTCCAATTGGTCCAGGGTGGAAAGTGGGGTCCCCCAGGGTTCAGTCCTGGGACCAAATCTATTTAATTTATAAATGATCTGGTGGAGGATGGGATAAACGGCTCAATCTCAGTATTTGCGGACGATACAAAGCTAAGCAGGGCAATAACTTCTCCGCAGGATGTGGAAACCTTGCAAGAAGATCTAAACAAATTAATGGGGTGGGCAACTACAGGGCAAATTAGGTTTTATGTTGTAAAATAATTCATTTGGGTGCCAAAAATAAGAATTAAATTTACTCGCTGGGGGAATCCTAGGATGGAAAAGGACCTGGGGGTCCTAGTAGATGACAGGCTCGGCAATGGCATCCAATTCCAAACTGCAGAAAGCAAAGCCAACAGAATATTAGTATGCATTAAAAAGGGGATTCACTCCAGAGATAAAGCGATAATTCTCCCACTCTACAAGACTCTGGTTCGGCCGCACCTGGAGTATGCCGTCCAATTCTGGGCACCAGTCTTCAGGAGAGATGTGCTGGAACTGGAGAGAGTCCAGAGAAGGGCAACAAAGCTAATAAAGGGACTGGAGAATCTCCGATATGGGGAAAGGCTGCAAGCAATGAACTTATTCTCTCTGGGAAGAGACACTTGAGAGGGGATATGATTTCAATGTACAAATACTGTACTGGTGACCTCTCACAGTGGGGGGGAAAACTTTTCCGTGCAAGGGAATTAAAGATGTGTGGCCATTCACTAAAATTAGAAGAGAAGCGGTTTAAGCCTAAACTGCGTAGAGGGTTCTTTACTGTAAGGGCGGTAAGGATGTGGAATTCTCTTCCAATAACAGTGGTTTCCTTGGGGAGCATCGATAATGGGGGGGGGAAAAAAAACTATTAGATGGGCACCTTACCAACTACAACATACAGGGATGTACTATTAACATAAGCGCACACACGGCAGGCTCTGTCTGTGTCCACTAGGGAATCGGCAGACCATACCTCTGCCCCATGTAAAAGAGGACTTGTTCATCATGTGTGGCATATAATATATAGAAGCAGCTTTATAAAAGGGTAGCACTGTTAGGATTTGATACTTGACATCACGAAAAAATCTCAAATATGTATCTGTGGTTGCTTGAACGTTTTTAATAGGTTCTTACCCACTTGAATGTATTGGTTAATTCCTGCCTTCCCTACCCCCCTCTTTTGCAGCATATCATTACTCCAAAACCACAGGCACATTTTTAATTCAGATTTAATTGGCTGGAATTCTGACAGCGGAGCCTTGTCACTCACACCATACCTACATATTGCCTTTGATTGGGCTTTGCCTTGGATGCCAGTGCCCATTTTATTTTTTAAGTTGATTAAATGTTTCAAGTTTGTACTTGCCACATAATTGCTGTATAACATTTTCCTAAATGGAGCGCAGATTCATAAGTGTGTCATCTTTTAACCCAAAGTACCAGAGAATTTGAGTCAAGCAGCCTTTAATTTGTAGTGGTAGAAATAAGAAATGCACTATATTGCCTCTAATTCAGCCTTTCTCAACCTTTTTAACACACAAACCCTTAAAATAACTTTGCGGTCTCAGGGAACCCCAGCTAGAAATGACTATACTGTATCTATAACTCGTGATACATTAGTGTGATGGTCAGTGGGAAGAATACTCCTTACATGTGTGGTCCTTGGGAAGAATTATCTCCTTACAGATAAGTTCTGACACCATTGATCTTTTCAGTTATCGGAAAGGCAGAAATTGCTCATTGCTCAAGGAACCCCTAGCAACCTTTGAAGGAACTCTAGGGTTCCATGAAACCCTGGATTGAGAAACTGTTCTATTGAATTACTATCCAGTGAAGAGGATAGTTAATGCTACAGCATACAAATACATTTTAGACCAGCGGTTGCCAGCCATTGGTCCATGGACCACTGATAGTCCACAAGAAAATGTAAGTGGTTCCAAGGGGTTCTGCCGCAAATCAACATTGTGGCAGATGTATGTCGCCCAATATTTCCATTGTCAATGCCTGCTGACCGGCAATATTGTCAGCGCGCATTGATGCCTCCTCTGTAGTTCTGGCTCCTGGGAACTCAGAGGGAGGCACTAGGAGTAGCGCAGAGAGCGGGAGGTAAAAAAGGGGACTCCCAATAGCAGCGCTAATCATAAACTGGAAGGGAGCACAGAGCTCAAGCACCTGGCTGGATAAGGAGGTGAGATCCAATGAGTCTGTGTAAGGCAGCAGTGTGTTGCGGGGAGCTGTAGCATTGTGTGTGCGTATAAGGCAGCAGTTTGATCCATGGGGAGGCGGGCAGAGAGCGTGTGTGTGTGTGTGTGTGTGTGTATAAGGCAGCAGTGTGGTCCATTGGGAAGGGGGCAGAGAGCCAAAGTGTGTGTGTGTGTGTGTGTGTATAAGGCAGCAGTGTGATCCATGGGGAGGGGGGGCAGATAGCCGGAGCATTGTGTAGAAGGCATGTCAAATTTAATGTTCGTGGTTCGCGGGATTCAAAATTGTGAGTTTAGTGGTCTGTGAGGCCAGAAAGTTTGGTGATCACTGCTTTAGACAATTGTGCGCTTGCAGCCATACAAGTCTAGTGAAGGTCCATTTTTGTTCTAGCATGATTGTGTCATTATGCACAAAGCCAGCTCCATAAAGACATGGATTGGTGTGGAGGAACTTGAATTGCCTACTCGGCGCCCTGACCTCAACTCTACAGATCAACCTTTGGGATTAATTGGAACACTGATCATAAGCCAGGTCTTCTCGTCCATCTACCTGACCTCACAAATGTTCTTTTGGCTGAATGGGTGCAGATTCTCATACGCACTCTTATGGAAAGTACTCAGAGAAGAGCGGGGGGGGGGGCCTATTAGAGCCACAAAGGAGTGGTGGTGTGTGTGGAGAAAGCTCCATGTTGGCATTCATGGTTTGAAAAAGGGATGACACAACAGGCTTGTATACCTGTAGGTGTGAGGGTAGGGTGTTCACAAACATTTGACCATATAGTGTACATAAGATTTCAATTAGATTGGAACACGTAGGATTGTTGGCAAAGAAAAAGGGAATTGTTGGCAGATTTTTTTTTTTCTTGCCAGTTTGCTGTGTAATGCCTGTGACCAATTTTATTGCCTGTTGCCAAGTGGCCAGGCAATGTGTAATTATTGTGGCATAGCTTTTGTTATAACAAGCCACAAGTTGATGTGTAATCTTGTCTGCTAGTATATGCTTTTGTATTGATATTCATTGCATTGTTTTAATTCTCTTTAAAGCTAAAGGCTATTTTTTTAAGTTAAAGTAAAAAACATGTTATTCTGACCTGCTCTATGCAATCATATTGCCCTGAGCAGCCCCTTGCCTACATTTTGGAAGTCCACTTCTCCTCCTTGCAGGTGCTCCCTCAGCAAGCCATTTGCTAAAGAGGCACCAATGCGGGCTCGCTTCTGGGCTGTGTGCATCCATAAATACACACAGCATGGCTTGCGCCCCTCCATGTCAGTGGTCATCAACCTTGTCCTCAGGGCCCACTAACAGGCCAGGTTTGCAAGATAAATGAGATGCATCACAGGTGATATCATTTGCTGCTCAGTGATTGCAGTATTCTAGTCTGCATTTCCCCAAGGTAATACATAAAACCTGGCCTGTTAGTGGGTCCTGAGGACAGGGTTGATGACCACTGTCCTATGTGACCTGTAGTGTTTAGACTAATAGATTGAAGTTGTACTCCAGCTCACACTTGTATATAGATTATAAATGTATCGAATTTCTTTGTAATTTGCGTTGCAATGACAAGTATTTTATCTTGTATACCATTACAGAAAACAGTTTTCTCCATTTTGGGATAAAGGTTTCCCATGAATAAATAAAAGCTGATAATTTTAATCCATTGGAGTCGGCCTGCTCAAGATGACTGGTCCATGTTTGCTCGTCTTATGCAGAGCAAACAGACAGCACCCGTTCTTTTGGCTGTCGGATAAAAACAGACCCATGTGAAAGGGCCCTTACATGCTCTATGCAGTGATTTTGCACAGAGCTAGCCCAATCCTCTTTTTCTCAGGTCCCCTGCCGGTGCTCCTGGCTGCTCCCCCTTGACCAGTTCCCCCAATAGCAAACCCCGCTGTGTACATCTATAAGATACATAGAACCATGGCTCAGCCCTGCTCTCTCCTCATAGACTGTGATTGAACAAATGAGGAGAGAGAAACCCAGGACAGCTGAGGCTCCTGTGCACATCACTGAATCGAGAGGGGGCTCAATATATCATCTGTAGTAAATAAGGAGTATAAAGCAGGGATATGCAATTAGCGGACCTCCAGCTGTTGCCAAACTACAAGTCCCATCATGCCTCTGCCTCTGGTTGTCATGCTTGATGCTGTTAGAGTCTCGCTATGCCTCATGGGACTTGTAGTTTGGCAACAGCTGGAGGTCCGCTAATTGCATATCCCTGGTATAAAGGAACCCTGACAGAAAAAATAAATGTTTAACAAGCTTTTCTACATGACACATGTTGAATATTACTGGGGTATTTTCAACAAAAGGCCCAGACTGAACAGACTGTAGCAGTGGAGCCTTTTGCTGCCCCCATGTATGTCTCCTTCGCTCCTTTCATTAGAGAGCATAGTATCCTAGTACAGACTTATGGCTATGATCATAACCATTGATGGGTATGGAGAGCATTGTTTCATAGCATTTAGCTTCTGAAAAATGTTTAAAGCGGTTGTATAGTCTTAACTTTTTTACCTACAGGTAAGGCTTACCTGTAGGTAAAAATATCTCCTAAACCTGTATGGTTTAGGAGATATTCCCCTTGCAATGAGCTACTGACTTCAGTGGCACATGCGCACCGGGGATTCTCAGCTAAAAGCCCGGCAGTCGCCGGACCTTGCCGGAAAAAAGTTGCTTGCGCGGGAGTGATGACACTGTGGACCCAGCCACTCACAGCGCTGGAGCCGTGATACCCGGAAGACACGCAGAGGCAAAATGTCGGCTCCCTCGCGTGGACTGGGTGAGATGCCGACGCCTCGCTCTAAGGCAAGTATTTCATAATGAGCTAGTATGCGGTGCATACTAGCTCATTATGCCTTTTTGCCTTACAGGTGTAGAAAAAAAGTCAGCGGGTTTACTACCGCTTTAAAGCGCAACTCCATTTTTGTGGAGAAAAAAAAACTTTCCCCTCTGGGTGATCTATGTACATTACAAGGATAACAACCTTTGTTGCAGATGCCTACCTTTTTGTTATTCTGAAGTAATTCATGTGTGTTTGTCTGTGCTAAGTGGGTCTAATGGGAGTGGCTTCATAATTCACTGTCAGGTGTGCATCTGCAGAGCACTAATTGGGGAAATCTGCTGGGCCTGCATCCCTTTAGACGTGCTCATATTGAAAGTATCTCTCCAAAAATGAAATTTTTGTTGCTGGAGATGCCTGAAATCTGACTTGTTTCTTAGACAGACTTCTGGTAAAATTGGTGAGACAATCACACAAGCAGGACTGGGGAGTGGTCAGTACACATTCTGTGTACAGAACAACTCCAGGTAGCCATTATGCAATGCATTCTCAGAAAATTACAGTGGCTGCAGATTGAAAAGGAAAGGTAATTTTAATAACCCTTTAATGGATAAGGACGGAATATTTATAATTAAATGACAAGAGCATTTGGTTAACATGCAGCTGCCTAGCGGTCTTTACTGCTTGGCCTGTCCAGTGCCATATAGCAAATATATAACATATTCTTACATTTCCAGATTGTCTCCGATGTGTAAAAAGCTCAAAATCCATTTACTTAATCAAAGAAAATGGCAGCTTGGCGAGCTACAGGTTTTGATTTTGGGGTGTGCCTGTACCAGGGGCAAGGAGCTGGAGTGAAAAAAATGTAAAAATTTGTTTTACAGCTGTAAGCTGGCTGTAAACTGGAGATCTGCGGGGTGCTACATTCTACATAAAAAATATATATATATATATTTTTTGAAAGGTGTTTATTTTAGTTTCACAACAAAAAATACACAGGAAGCGGACTTACAATACAGGTCCAAAAGGCACAGTCAGGTATTCAGTAATGCACAAATAAACAGGTTGTCCGTGGAGAGAACAAAGAAAACCCCCAACATCATACACCCATTCAAATCGCACCACATACGACCCCGTTACAACGGCACATTTTTTTTTCCCCCAGGTCCCCTTATGTGTTGAAAAGTTCCACCCAGGACAGTACCTCGCCAATGTGTAGCCAACCATCCAACCCCTGTCCCAAGCTACAATAGTGGAAAGAGACTCACCCAGAAATCCTCCAATACATCTAGCCGTGGTTGCCATATTTTAGTAAATTTCTTAGGGCATGCCCTACTTTTATGTACCAATTTAAGTTTAGGGAGAACCCCATGAACGCCACGGAAGAAAGCGTGGGCCGAAAGCAACAAGATGGTTTTGCGTGCATAAAATAACAGTATACGTAACAAAGTCCTAGCATGTGTACGAGGAACATGATCATTAAGTCCAACCTCTGGGGTATGAGGTATTGCCAAATGAAGCTTGTGGTCAAAAAGGGCAAACGGTTCATTCCAATAGGTCGAGAGTCCAGGACAGCTCCAAAACATATGAAAGAAATTGTCAGCAATCAAATCGCATCTAGAATATGCAATATCCTGACCCAATCCCATCTGAACCAGCCTGGTGGGCGTGTAGTGTAAATGATGTATGAACTTAAATTGGATCAATAGGTCAGCAGTGCTGATTATATCCTGAAAGCATATCTCGGTTGCCTCCTCCCAGTCCTCTTCAGAAAGCTCAGGCATTGACAGCAGCCATTTGCGATGAGAGTTCTGGAAGGGATCCGCCCCCACATAATAAATTCCTGCTACAGAAACGCGAGGTGCGTGGTCCCTATGGACATTTTGCCATGCAGCCCTAGGGTCCTTGCTTTAAATCTCAATCATAACACTACTTGTATGTTCTCCCTGTACTTGCGTGGGTTTCCTCTGGGAACTCCGGTTTCCTCCCACACTCCAAAGACGCGCTTGTAGGATAATTGGCCCTAGTACCTGTATGTATGCAGGGGCTTTAGAATTGTAAGCTCTTTGAGGGTAAGGACTGATGTGAAAGCACTTTGTAAATTGTCAGCGCTCAAATGCCTGTCCTAAATATTCTTTAAAGAGAACATGTCATAAATATGGTGGATGTCACTGCTGACCTATCATTTTGCAAATGCTAGTTGCCTGGATGTGTTACTGATCTCTGGCTTGATTACAAGCTCAAGATTAACACTAAATCTGATAATTAAATGATGAAGATACAGTACAAGGACATTAACAGGAAAAAATGGAAAATATTTGATGTACTTTTTAAACATTTATTTTTTATTTTTTCTTCTCCAAGGAACCAGAATAATTTACCGCTATAACTCTGAACCCAGAATACCATCCCCAAGCTATCCGCAGTCAACACTCAACAACGGCAAGTCCTCTCAAGATTCAGATTTCTGCAATGATGACAATGTAGAACAATGTGTTGCATATCTTGACCAGGTGAGCCTAGGGTCTTTAAGCATTGCAAATAACACTAGAGTACACTAATGACATATGGAGCTAGATATTTAAAAGAATACTCCATTCATGAAATGCACATGGGGATATGGCCTACCTTCCTAGGGCTTTATTCTTCTTCCTGGCAGTGTTTGAGTACATCAAGGCAGTTTAGTAATTTTGTGTGGAAGCACTCAGTCCCAAACATGTGATCCTGCAGTAATTCGTTTCTCAGGTACCCGATTATATTCTCTGAGGTCTCTACACCTCTGTTGCCCCCTTTTTACACATGCCCTACTTTTATATATCAATTTAAGTTTGGGGAGAACCGCTTCGCTTTTTCCATATGTCCGCTTTTTCATCCATCCATTTACGGATGAAAAAGGGACTCGCATGTATCACAGAGCTTGACAAATTTGCTTGGAATCTAGGAGCCAGCTAAAAAAGTTAGGAGCCAGGAACGCGCCCCGCCCCGCCGAGCTCGCGCGCAGAAGCGAACTCATACGTGAGTAGCGCCCCATATGAAAGCGGTGTTCAAACCACACATGTGAGGTATCCCTGCGATTGGTAGAGCGAGAGCAATAATTCTAGCCCTAGAGATCCTCTGTAACTGAAAAAGTGCAACCTGTAGAATTTTTTAAACGTCTCCTATGGAGATTTTAAAGGGTAAAACTTTGTCACCATTCCACAAGCGGATGCAATTTTGAAGCGTGACATGTTGGGTATCAATTTACTCGGCGTAACATTATCTTTCACAATATAAAAAAAAAATTGGGCTAACTTTACTGTTTTTTATTTTTTTTCCAAAAAAAGTGCGCTTGTAAGACAGCTGCGCAAATACGATGTGACAGAGTACATACATTGTATCCCTATGAGATAGAGGGTGTCAGCGGATCCACTGACACCCAATCTCATGCAGGTTTTTTGCTAGAAAATTACTTGAAACCCCCCAAAAAAAAAAAAAAAAAAAATTATATATAGCAGTTGTTGCAATATTTTATGTCACAATGTATTTGCGCAGCGGTCTTTCAAACGCAGTTTTTGAAGGAAAAAATACACTTTATTGAAAAAAAAAAGAAGCATTAACGTTCCCCAATGTTTTTGTATAATGTGAAAGATTTTACACTGTGAGAATCGTGATCTTTATTCTAAGCAAAAGATCGTGAATCTAATTTTAGCCAGAATCGTGCAGCTTTACCCCTAAGTTTATAGGTGAGCTCTTCTGTCTGTAAATTTAAATGTAGCTCCTCACACCATTGTAAAAATGTTGGGTATGTAGTAATCCATTTTTGCAAGATAAGTTTGTGGGCCAGGAACAAGGATCTCGTCCACATTAAATGCATTTCAGCAAGGAGGGTTTCTTTCAGGATTACCATATTTTTTTTTTTCCTAAGAGAGCAAATTTTGGATCTAAAGAGACATGGGTACCTCTGATTATTTTATAATGACCCTGGCCCTCGTCCACCCCCAATGCTTTATATAAGAAACATGATGGTGGGAAGTTCCACAGGATAATGACTTGTAAGTATCCCCTGGTCTGCATGGAGACTATTTCAAAGCCTTGCTTTGGTGACTGAAAAACTTAATTACAAAGAATTGCGTGCTGTCCATGTGCGTGGCAAGTGTGGGATGGTCGTAGCATCTAACTTTGGAGCCATTTGAGATGTTCCTGTGTTTAAAACTGGCCTGCTTGAAACTATTGTGAAAGAGAATTTGCTTTACTACACTCTGCACGGTTTTCTAGAACCTGTTGATTTGCACTTGTTTGTTTGGTATACCCTTACCTAAATAAATATTATAAAAATACAAATCCACTCAATTAATGATTACCATATATCCAATTGTGTCTAAGTGTGTACAACCAATGGCAAATAAAGTGCATATAAAACATTAAAGTGCAATAAGTTCAGCAAAAAATGCTAATTCCAAAGTGACTCTGCAGCTATTTGTATTCTGGTGAAGATACCTTTTTTATACAAAAAATGTTCCGTGCATCCACAACTGCTTCACACCAATCCACCGTCTGTGGCATCTTCACCAGCATACAAATGGCTGCACAGTCACTTTTGTTGTTTTTTTGCTGGACTTAATGCACTTTAGTTGCTATTTATTGCAGTTTATTGACACAACTGGATATATGGAATTCATGAATTGAGTGGATTTGTAGTTTTATAATATTGGGTAAGGGTAAGCTCAGCTCCTCTTTGCAGCAAATATATATGGTACCATTTAGAAACGGCAGCGACAGTTTTTTCATTTGTGCAATTTGATATTATTCCAATATTTTATATGTCCCACTCCATTTTAAGAGCAGCAATCATGCGTGGAAAGGATAGATCACGTTTGTCTTGGTTCACTGAATGTAAGGGTTTGGGGTCTTGAGCTCCCTCCAAGATAAGGTGGCTTTATGTGCACGCAAGACCCTGTCGTCAAATTTTTCTTCAAACCTGCAGATTCACTTTGGGACAGATTTCTCTGTCTGTAGAGCCAGATTGGGCCACCTTTCTATGCCTGTAGAGGTAATTTTAAATTTAGCAGGCCACATTTTAATTTCAGGCATTGCTATAAACTGGCTTTGTTTTTTCAACAGGAGTTAAAAAGTTTGGGGTTTCCATCCTTGCAAACCATATCAAAGAATGGCAGCGGGAGACGGTTGCATGTGGTGTCAATATTAAACTGCATCCATGAGCTGCTCCAGCGTCACACAAGAGACTTGCGGAGGAGAGAAGATGTGGAAACCCAAATCCTTAAAATAAGTAGCGACTTGGAGTATTTGCAGAGTAATCACAGCAAACTTAAGGTAAGTGGAAAGCTTACTCTTTCCACAACTTCACAAAGTGTGTAAGGTCCCTTCCAAAGGAGGTGGGTTCTGTTTGAGTCCGTCTGCTCAGCGGGGTATCTCCGCTAAGCAAGGTGATGGCTGGTCCGTGTCCGCTCTGCTTAGGCAGAACAGACAGACACAGCCTGCTTTCTGCTATGGGTGGTCTGATGTAAACAGACCACCTGTCCATTTACACCTGACTGCTATCTGATCAGATCTGCCAGAACTCAAGTTCTTCCAGAGTTGATGAGGAAATAAGTATGCTTCTATCCATTGGGGGAAGAGTGGGCAATGAAATGCGATTTAGGACGTGTTGCAATTCAACACTGGTATAGTCAGCTTTGGAGGTATACAACTCTTGGACTTAAAGGTCTGTAGGATAGTAGCCGTGCTGGTATGAATGCAGCCTATGGCAGCCTTTTGGCTCACATGGGAAACGGCCACCTGGGAGTGCGCAATGTTGGCTAATAGTCTGTCCGTCTGTTCTCCCTTTACCCATGAAAGGAGTGTTTTGAGAAATGTTTCTGGCATGCTTTCTTTGCTATCACTTGTTGCAGCCTAGTCTGCATATCTAGCCAGTAGACATGGTTGCCTAGGGGAAGGATCTTGGATATAAGCGGCTATAGCCACAAGTACCACCCTGCTGGCCCCAACTACCTCACACCTGCTAGTAGTTTTAATAATGCTAACTGCCTTGATAAGGCCCCAAAGATATACCTTTTAAAGCATCCTACACCAAAGGTTGAAGTGCCGTATCAGTCATATCCATTTCCTTTCCAAAAAAAGAAATGAGGGAAATGGAGAAAGCCAGAAGGAATTGATTTCTATGCAACACTGCCAACTGGGCAATTTAGTGTAGCAAAGAGTAACAATAGGAAATGATCAGAAATTCCACTGGCCTGAATATAAATGGATGCAAGATAGGGGAGGAGTTCAGTAGAACCCAAAGATAAGTCTTTACGGGACAGGGATTTATGGGTTTTGGAGTAGCCAGTGAATTAGGATTAAGTTGTTGTATACACTGTACGCCATGGATCATGAAGGACCATTTCCCTACATAAATTGGAGAAATGAATTAGTGTACCTTGGGTGGAAAGTTTGGTAGGTGGGAGTCTATCAAAGGTGGATTACAGGTGAGCCTTATGATAGAGGCACCCTCTATAAGGCTTACCTGTAGGTAAAAATCACCAAGCGGGGTATACAACCGCTTTAGGGAGATCTCTTTATTCTCTGGATCTGCAAAGAATATTTGTCCCAGTAGTTGAGTCATCGAACAAGAAATGGACGTGGGGTATTGGCAGGAGGTAAGGGCTGGGTGGGAACATGGTGGACTGAACAGGGTCTGTTTTTTGTTTGTTTTGTTTCTCTATTTGAGCTGACTTGGGCCCCTTTCACACTGAGGTGGTTTTAAGGCGTTTTAGCGCTAGAAATGGCCTCTAAATAACCCTGTAAAAACAGCGCTCCTGAAAAGTGCTTCGGCAGCGCCGCGTTTTTAACCCCCTCTTCGGCCGCTAGCGGGGGTTAAAAGTGCTGCTTAAACAGCGCTAAAGCGCCGCTAAAACAAGCGATGCTTTTGCACTTGCGCGGCCATGGCTCGGTGTGAAAGGGGTCAGAGATTGGAGTATCATTCAAGCATTCAATGTTCTAGTGCAGCTCTAAAAGCATGAAACATGATTTGTATATGTGACAATCAACTATGACTTCTGACATTCAATAAAAAGTGTTTCATCAGATTTATTGTGTATTTCTAAAAAGAGAGAAAAAATAAAAACTACAGGTTTCTTCTTTTAAAAAAAATAAGTGTTCCTAAATATTCTAGGATCAGCTTGAAGTGACTAAGCGAGAGAATGCTGCTCTTCTGGAAAAAGAACGACAGCAGCTGTGCAAGAATAACAGCCTCCTGCAGCTGCTGAAGAATGAGAAAGAGGAGGTGAGTGAAGTATCCTGGCTTGAATAGTTTGTAGGGGTCTCCAGGAATTCTAGCCATCATTTGCTCCTCCTTAAAGCAGTGGTTATCCACCTTTCTAGTGCAGTGATCCCTTTATAAAAATTTCCCAAGTTGTGGGGACCCTTAACAGTAAAATTATTTTCATAGTGTGGGTTGTCAGCACCCCAGGCAAGACAAGTTTTTTTTTTTGCGCCCCTAACCCGCGGACATTTAGCGCTCCCTGAGTCCCTTCCACTCGTACAGTATTAAAACCCCTTCTGGTACATTTTAGGATGTACCACTCTTTGTTCTCCTCCTTTCTTTCCCTTTTATCCCTCTCCATCTTAATTTCTTGTTTTTTTTTTACCCCATCCCTCTCTCTAGCTGTCTTTCTTCTTTCTCTTATTATTTCTCTCCCTTTTTTCCTTGTTCCTCCCCCTCTTTTCCTCTCCCTTCCATGTATTCTCTATTTTTATTCCTCCTCTTACTCCTTGGTGGGGGAGTTGGGATGAGTGGCAATGCTGGGGAGAATTCTGATCAGCCAACTTAGGTGCTCTTGATCAAGGTCATCTGCTGATCTGAGAACTGCAGTGGGGACTTTTAATGGCAACTATAATCACCGGTAGTGTTACTCAGTGTCTCTGGCTTCACTGTGTCTCCGACATTGTGATGTCTCGTAGCAGTGACACCTATGCCGAAATCAGTAGATAGGGCCTCCTCCAGCTCCTCCCACTTCACATTCCTCTAGTCTCTGCCCCCCAGCCATGCCGTGAACTGAATGGGCGGCTGCGAAGAGGCTAAGTGGGCGGCCGCAGGCTTCAGGAACAGCCTAGCTGGGCGGCCACAGGCTCCAGACATGGCCCTGCTGGGTGGCCGCAAAAAGGCTGGGAGAACAGCCCAGTGACCCCTGGAAAATCATCATTCGACTCCCGAGGGGGTCCTGACCCCCGGGTTGAGAACTGTCTTAAAGCCTTGTGCACACGGGCTGAAATTGGCCAGTTCAGCAGACTTTCCGCCTGTGTACAGCTGTCTGTTCAACAGAAGCTGGTCTCACGGCCGGCTTCTGTCGAATAGACATGCAGGAAAACCTACATAGTGACACATAGTAGTTGTGACTAGTGAATATGATCAGTACTGGCAGATGGTCACTAACAGCACTGCTCAGTGCACTCTGGTGGGGGGTGGGTTGGATTCCCCCTGTCAGAATTTCAAAAGCACAGCATGGGAGATTGTCGCACGAACATTGCTTGTTATTACGGCGATCTGTTTTTTTTTTTTTTTTTTTTTTTTTTTTTTTTAGTGTAGCCCGCTAGGTTGAAAGGTGAAAAAAAACTTCTAGTGTGTACTAGATTTAAGACTTCTGTCCCCATCTCTGCTTTGTAAAGCCATAGGTGGATATAATTCCAAACCCAAATTTCTTTGAAAAATTTGTATGAAATTTCCTAGAACATTCATTAGTAGTTTGAAAGATTTTGTTTGCTTTTAACATTTGATTTTGGAATGAATGGACTTTACTGAATGAAAACCACATAGACTGTTAGAAATGTGTTCCATCCTGCTCCTTTGAATTTTCTCGTCGCTGCTGTCTAAAATGACTATTTCACTCAACTAATGATTAGAAAAAGGAACAAACCTTTTCCCAAGATTTTTTTTTTTTTTTTTTTTTTTTTTTTTTTAATTCTTCCCATCTTTGGCCAACTTTACATCACTGGTCCAAAAACAGAGCAGAGCCCTGATATATTTAGGACCCTTTCACACTTGTGCGACTTGTCCTGCAACTTGGGACTGCAAAGTCACATGACAAGTTGTTCCCCATGATTTCCAATGATATCTAGAGATACATAGATCTCTATCTATGTATCTGTGCGACCAAGTCGTGCCAACTTCAAAGTAGTCCCTGTACTACTTTGGTCCGACTTTCATGCGAGTTGAGGTCCATATACCTCAAGTTTACACAGACATTCCCTGAAGTCGCAGTAAAATCGTAGTAGTAGTAGTAGTAGTAGTAGTGTGAAAGGGGCCTTAGGATAACTAAGTGCATATATTTTCCATTCTTCTTTTCATGGAGTGCTTCTCGTACAGAAAAATGGCCCATGTGAGCCATAAATGATGGTTACAAAGTTTAGAGGTATGTTCTTTTTCAGCTTCAATAAATATCTATAAGACTAACGCTTTTCCTGAGTTTACTTTTACTATCATATGGCTACTGTTGCCTGGAATACAGCAGAATTTTCTGCAGATCTTTTAGCCGTGTATGGGCCATCTCCAGCATTTGCGGGTAGTCAGCTTCCCCATGAATAGCGAACAGTTGAGATGAAAGATGCGGCCATGCAAGGGCTGTAGTTTTTGTATGACAGCTGCTGTTGCTATCTTCATGATTCAGCTTGGATTCCAAATTTTAGATGAATCAGACGTGACATGTTGCAGCGTGATCTGACTAATCACACATGTGGTGGGTTGCCTAATTTTGCACATGAATTTTTGTTTTCCTCCGCAGCATTTGTTGCTGGATGAAATGATTTGCAATTTAGATGTCCTGTTCTGCTTTATACATTAGTCTGTGATCTAATGTTATTGCTGGTCTACTTTACAACTGGGGAGATTTTCCCTCACTTAGCTTACCTGGCAAGGAATTGAAGGAAATGTATATTGGTAATAAAAGCTGACAGGTTCTAACTCTTAACGGCTGTACAAAAAAAATTGTTTTTGTTGGCTGTAACGGGCAACAGCAATATAAACTAAACTTGTCAGGAGCTCTAATTCTTCCCCACAATAGCTAAAAAATGGATGAAGTTATACGTTTAATTATGCTTGATTGATTTTAAAGCTGTTTCATACTTGTTTGTTCATAGGTTCAGAAATTACAGAATATTATTGCTAGCCGCTCCACACAGCACAACCACAACATGAAGAGGAAGGAGAGAGAGTACAACAAGTTGAAGGAGCGATTGTACCAGCTAGTGATGGATAAGAAGGACAAAAAAATATGTGAGTGTCACCCTAATGTACAGTAATGAGTGGTTTGATGAAATGTGTGACCTTAAAGCAGAACTCTGGGATTTTCAAATAAATCCCCTATTAGTACACCACCCACACACACGCACACACACCACTAAACGGTTATTAAATTTCTGAAATTTCTTACCGTTTAGGAGAAATGTCTGATTGAATTTTCAGGAAGTCAGCTCTGTGATTCAAAAAGTGCAGCCTGTGTTCTGCTGAGGAGAGGTGTTAGAGCAGTGATTGCATCATATCCTCTCTCTCCCTCCTTCCTCCTCCAGCCCCCCATAATGACACACAGTATGATAGGTTACAGCTCCTTATAACTGGAAAGCATGTTTGTTCTCTCTCAACTCCAACCACAACAGGAGATAAACATATTGCCCTTGCTTTATGTAATTATTACTGAACTGTAGACACAGCCCATAATTCTATATTGTACACACTGTGTACGCTGCTGAAATCAGTATTAGAAATATTCCTCCTGCTGCAGCTTTGAGATCATTCTAACAGCAATCCGTGTCCACCAGTGCAACATGTCAGTGACCACCAGTGTAGAGCGGGGGCGTTATTAGAAATTGACTGGATAACACAGCGGGGATCTCTGGCTGTGACAGGTTTTGTAGGTGAGAACACTGATCGCACTAATCTCCTGCTGGCATTGGAACAGTGCGCTGTCAATCACAATGCCGGTCGGCGGGACATTGCAGTGATCGGTATTTCGCATGCAATACCTGTCACAGCCAGAGATCCCCGCTGTGTCATCAGGGTGATTTCTGATAACAATCTTGCTCTGCACGGAGATGACAGGGGCGGGAGGGAGGTGGGGGCGGAGACTGGCAAGGAGCAGAGGAGGAGAAGGGCGACGCCTCCATGAGCGGCACAGACCGGGGGCTGTAATACCCGTCTGCCCACTACAATGCTATTTCCTCCCTGCTCGCTTTCAGAAAACTACAGGTGGGAGTGCCAAGACTGCTGGCTGAGAGTACAGACGGAACAGCAGCCAGCGGTCCTACAAACAGGAAATCACCAGGCAATCGGTTTTTCAGCAAGATCAGCAGCCTATTGCAGAGGAACTATGGAGCTCAGAAGAAAATGGATAGCATAGTTGGTGAAGGTAGGAGATCAGAAAAGTTATTTATTTTTTTTGCCCGGAGTTCTGCTTTAAGGTATATTTGGATCTTAAAGTCTATGTCTAAGTATCTTCTTTTATAACAAACTGCTTTTTATTGGTGACATCAATTCATGCTGTGGCAGTTGCTAGGAGCTTAGTTCCTATTGACATAGGCACACAACCCCCCCTCTTCCTTCCTGGGCAACAAATGCCCTTAGTCCAGACATGTCGTTAAAAGTTGAGCGTTTTGTAAAAGAATAGCGCATAGGGAAATGTACATGTATTTCAGATAGGTAATGATCAGGTTTTCTGTTATGCCCAGACATGCACGTTAAGATCATTGTTAGTATATGGGTATTGGTGGTTGAACACCTTGCTTACACTTTTTTTTTATTTTGATCCTGCAGCCATCGATGTGCTGAATTATGTGGGCCGCGCTGATGGTAAAAGGATGGCTTGGAGAACAAATAAAACTGATGCCAAGTGAGTAGAAATTCAGGGGCCTCAATGAGCGTGTTTGTATTAGTTGTAGTAACCAATTGCATTCCAGCAGTTTTGTTCTTGGGAACATTGGTAAATAAAAAGTTTCACTGTCTGATATGGGTAAAGTGACAATTGTTTGCCTCAAAACCTCAAGAGAAGTATGGGGGGGGAACATTCTCGCCTATGTCGATGCAGCATTGATCTGATGCTGCAGATGTCCCCCGCCGGCTCTAAGACCGAGAACGGAGTGATCACATGACCGTTGATTGCTCAGTTCTTGGTCTCCAGTGAGTAGTCGCTGTCAGTCACCAGCACTCTGCTTTGCCCCTCTGGCGTTCACTGAAATGACAGGCTGTGGAGGGGCGGGAGCTGCTGACTTAGGCTCTCAGCGGCTTGCTGAGCCAGCTGCCAGTTGGGCATCTGGACAAATACCCACATTATTGTCTGGATCCCTGCAGAGTCTGGACCCACTCTGTGTCATCAGTTGATGGCAGACTTTAACCCTCTTTCGCCTGAATCTGGGTCACAGGAGTGCAGAACGCAGTGCACTCCTGTGATCCAGAAGAGACGTTTGGCAGTTTGTAAACCGAATTCTGGTGGGAGAGGATGTGGTACAAACAGTACCAATGTGTTTCTGCTTTCAGGAACGAGGAGGAGATGTACAAAGTTCTGCTTGGTGATTATGAACAGCGGCAGAAGCAGCTCATGCTGGAGAATGCAGAACTGAAGAAAGTCCTGCAGCAAATGAAGAAAGAAATGATCTCCATCCTCAGCCCACAGAAACCGAGAGCGAAGGACAAATTGGAAGATAGTCTGGGACCAGTAAGGATATTTTTTCTTTGTGTGGAGATCGTAAAATCTCTTTTATATGTGCCCACATCTTGTGGTGTGACCTTCCCGATTTGGTTAAACCAAATATATTTGTTTATGCCTTCACACCGCATAATTGGTGGTAAATCTTGAGCAGATTATCAGAGATTGCGGTGTTTGGTTAGCTCGGAGCTTCAATTACTTGCATTTTTCTTCATCATAAATGCTGCTCTTGGTTTTCTAATATGGGTCTTCTTGGGTTTTTCTTTTCATTGTAAGAAAACTGTCACCTTGCCCATGATCTGTGATCCTCCACAGCTGGCCAGAATACCCGACACGATCAGTTATAGAGGAGCATGTGACTTGCTCCCCTGTGGTAGTGTCTGGACCTATTGGCCAATAGCTGTCACATGACCGGGGTTAGTGACATCCCCCCCAAGGAGGAAGGAGCTGCAAGGGAGCACAGGTAAGGTGAGTAAAAGTGGATCAAGTGTGGCCTTTGCAGATACATTGGCATCCTTTCCATGCAGGACAAAGTGATGTTTCTTTAACCACCTCAATACCAGGCGCGTTCACCCTCTTCCTGCCCAGGCAAATTTTTTGGTGCGTGGTCATGCAACACTGTTCTCAAACTAAATTTTTATCATATTTTTTTTAGACCAATAGAGTGTTATTTTGGTGGTATTTAGTCACCACTGGGTGTTTTATTTTTCGCTAAACAAACAGAAAAGACCAAAAAAAAAAAGAAGGCTTTCTCTTAAGATTTTGCAAAGAAGTAAAATTTCTTTAATGATGGGCACTGAAGAGGCTGCACTGATGGGCACTGTGCCCTGTCAGACTTCCCAGTTATTGGCTCTTTTCACACAGACGTGTGAAGAAAATCACAATAACTGGCAACTCTGTTTACATGTGACCACCTGTGATTGGACACAGCTGATAACATAGTAAAGGGCTACTGTTTTATTGGCCCTTTTTTCCCAGTCTGTGTTCAGCTGTGTCCAAGGACACAGCATTCAGAGTGTGCCTGATGTGCTCACCAGGGGACGTGTGGGAGGATATCCAAGGACTGGTTGATCGTGTGTGTGCGTGTGTGTGTGCGTGTGCGTGCGTGCGTGTGTGTGTGTGTGTGTTGACCGCAGTAATCATGGCTGCTGATCCCTGATACCGTGGTCAGGTTACATGCTTCCGTCATCCTACTGTCTCTCTTCTCTCCCCCTCCCTCTCTGCCTGTCGGCTCGGGAGTCTGTGTGTTATCCATCTCCTCTCTCTCTGCCCCTCCCCCCACTATAGCTGTAAAATTACTACTGAGAGATCCTGTAATCCCCTCTCACATATGAGCCGCATTGCAGCTCCCAGCAGGGGTCCGGTGCGTCCTGGTTCACCAGTTCATGTCTGATTTTAGCCCGAATTTTGGGCTGAATTCAGACCTGAAATGAACCAAAAGACGCACCGGACCCACTGCGGAAATATGTGAACCAGCTCCATAGAGAGCCGGTCAAAATCTCCTGCTAGTGCGAATTAGATGTGGGTAACCTTCATCCAATTTGCAATGTTGTGAACCCAGTCTGAACTTGTATGCCACTCCTAGTTTAGGCTAGTCTCTGTTGCATAGCTCCTGACAGCCGTTTCTCTACTAGGTGTGGTACCAGCGTGTGTGCGCTTGCATTGCCTCAATTGTCTTAAACCATTGTGTACAGGGCTTGTAGACAAATGGAAGTTTAACAAGAAATGTCATTTACTATGGAGCTAGATACGTGTCTTGAGTTGAATATGCGCACACTTTCCCTGTTCAGTTTGAATGTGGTCATAATCACAATAGGTTTTGTGTAGAATTCCTTCTCTCCTTGGCCAGCCCTGTATCATCCATTGTAATTGGTAAACTTTGTCTTTATGTTGAGTTACTACACATCAGCTGAAATTTCCTGAAAACATGACAATCTTTACTTGGACTTGAAGAAAACTCCATTGTAAGAGACAATTTGCTATCTGGTTATAGTTTATACACCCTGATATTGGGTGACGTGTATACTCTCTATGGCGGTTGACCCCCCTTTTTTTTTCTTTTTTTTTTCTTCTCTATGCCAGGCTCTTTCAGATAATGAGGAAGATCCAGCAGACTCTAGTAAAGAGCACCTGTCAGAATTATCATGTGAGGCAGCCAGAGAGCAGCTGGTCAATAGCATTCGCCAGCAATGGCGGATACTGAAAAGCCACGTGGAAAAGCTGGACAACCAAGGTGTGCTTTTATTTCAGCGTTACTGTCTGCTCACTGCTCCTGTTGTTCTCTATTTACCTGTGTATAACACTGTTTCCAGTTGCCCAAGTACGTGTGGCATCACCAGACCGTAAGGGGTCGATTGCCAGGGAAGAGCATGAGAGAGAGATGGAACGACTGAAAAATGAAATCCAGGAGTGCAAAGAAACCATCAAGAGCCAGCAGCATCTTTTGCAGGTATTTATTTAAAAGTTGATACGCGACGATCGAATTGGGAGCGTCTTTGACTAGTATTTTGTTTTCTTTTATTTTTCTGATGTTTTCCTCATAACGGTCTAATCTGAAGAGTCACGCTGTTTGCAATCCCAGCTAATTGTAATCGCGAGCTTTGAATTCTCTGTAGATCAGATAAATCTAATCAAGAGAATAAATCTGAAACCTCAGAGAAATAAATGTGTCATTTGACTCAATAACATTACTCATCACTACTGATTTACATTGTTAAAAACAGTGATTTACAGGCTGCATACTTTTTGAATTCGTTGTGCAATGCTGCCATCTAGAGACTTGTAGTAGTTGTGGCATGCTAGCTCTTTTCCCTCCCCTTCCATTTGTGATCAGTAAATAGAACTACCCGTGTTTTCTAAATGTGAGTGTCATGTGCACAGTGCAATCTAGGCTTGGAAGTGACCCAATACTTACTATCAAGTGGTAGGATTATAATTTTATAATTAACTATGTATTAATGTTGATAAGTCCTTTTTTGATTTGGCTAGATCAGGGGTTTCCAAACTTTCTAAACAAAGGGCCGGCTTACTGTCCTCCAGACTTTTAGGGGGGCTGGACTGTGGCCATTGTGGGTAGAAAAGATCAGTGGGTAAAAATAATGCCCCATCGTTTGTTTCAGTGGGAGTAATTGTGCCTCATCAATGGTGTCAGTGGCAGGAATAGTATCCCATCAGTGTCAGTGGGAGGAATTGTTCCCCATTATTGGTGTCCCTGGAAGGATTAGTGCCCCATCATTGGTGTCATTTCGCCCCATCGTTTGTTATTGGTAGGAATAGTGCCTCTTCATTGGTGTCAGTGGGGAGAACTATGCCCCATTGTTGGTATCCGTGAATAGAATGGTGCCCCAAGGGCCGGATAAAGACGAGCAAAGAGCCGCATCTGGTCCCCGGGCTGGAGTTTGGAGACCACTGGGCTAGATCATGTTTTCTCAACCAGGCTTTTATGGAACCCTAGGGTTCCTTCAGCAATAAGAAATTTCTACCTCTCAAATGAGTAAC
The DNA here is from genome assembly GCA_029206835.1 of Rana muscosa. Classification (NCBI taxonomy): domain Eukaryota; kingdom Metazoa; phylum Chordata; class Amphibia; order Anura; family Ranidae; genus Rana; species Rana muscosa. Next base: position 61,880,051 of record CM055120.1, on the reverse strand, counting down.
CACTGACACCAGTGTTCTTTTTAGCTATCTGTAAGGGGAGAATTCTTGACCACAAATGCAAGGAGCATTCTTTCTACTGACCTTCACATATAATCTAATTTAATATAATTAACAGTGGTTCCCTGAAGCCAAATAAGTTATTTCAAGTGTTTCTCCATGTTAAAAAGGTTGAGAGAAGCTGGGCTAGATAGTTGATCTGCAGTGCTTGTGTGATAACAAAGGGACATGCTCTTAGAAGAGAGCAGAGGGACAAACCGATGAGGTTATCAGTCTTCGGTTTCTCATTTCACTGTTGCTGTAAAGTTGAGACAGAAGTGACAGCGGCAGAGAAAAGAGCTGGGAGGAGGGACGGGCTGTGTTGTGATTTCCCCCCTCTCCAGATCCTCCCACCCCCTCTCCGAGCAGTACTTTTATACATTACTACACCCTATACAGTGCATTCCTTACCTCCCTTGTACTGTGCCTCCCCTGTACAGTATCCATTAATCCCAACCCCCCCCCCCCATAGTGTATGCTCTTGTTTCCCCCATATCGTGCCCTCACGACTTCCCACAATACTGTATCCTTTAATCATCCCTATATTGTATGCTCCTGTCCGCCCTGTACCATGCCCTCCTGACCCCCCCATACTGTGTCTTTAACCCACCAATACTGTGCTCTCTAACCCTCCATACTGTGCCCTCCTGCAGTAGTGGAAGGGACTACGTGTAAAATTGGACCTTCCTTGTCAGACATGGCTTTACTCGGTATACAGTATATCTCAGAGCTGGATGCACAGAAGTACAAAAAAGTACAAATCCTTTGGCAGGTAAAACCGCTCCTTTATGTGCATTTCATCTGTTTTCCCCCTTCTTTTTTTTTTTTCTCTTCCCCTTTTTGCTTTGAGTTCTGCTTTAATGAAGAAGTAGGGCCAAAACTCATTTGGTCCTACTTCTCCCAGGAATCACAGGAGTGCAGAACGGAGCAAACCTGTATTCAGCCAACAGCAGGCTAAGGCTGAGTTCACACCAGTCCGGTGCGAATTCCAGCTCCATTTGCCCTGCAAAGAGAAAAATAAGCTGTTCAGCCGGTCCTCTCCATTGTAGCTGCGGATCAGCTGAGCAGGGAGAGGGGGGAGAGAATTCATGTTCACAACGGAACACATCTGCAAATCAGATGCGTTCCCATAGAAGATAATTGGCCTGAATTCGCACCTGTTTAAAAGGTCAAGCATGATCTGATTTGTCATTCTGATAAATGACAAAAGGGGAACTAACACTATTATTCTTTTGCAGCAGCAAATCATTGTGGGAAATGATGATACATCTGCCCTCCTCCAGGACTGCTACCTCCTTGAGGACCAGGAGCGTCTCCAGGAAGAATGGAGATTATTTAATGAGCAAAAAAAGAATTTTGAAAAAGAGAGAAGGAATTTTACTGAAGCTGCCATTCGTCTGGGACACGAGGTGAGTTATTTCAGATCAAAGCTGCTACTCCAAACTGGCCACCAGATGGCACTCAATTTTCACTTGCATGGTAATCTGATAAATAAATAAATGGTGTTCTGCAGCATTAAATTTATATTTTATTGTATGTTCTGTTTGTGTCTTCTAGAAAAAGGCGTTCGAAGAGGACAGGGCATTGTGGTTAAAACACCAGTTCTTAAATATGTCCTTGTTTTGTGATCGCAAGAGTGCTGAGTACTGCCAACCTCAAAGTGCCTTTTCAAGTAAGAATTAAACTTTCCATCTCCAAATGGTATGGGGGTTGTTGTTTTTGTTTTCCATTTTAGAAAAAAAAAAAAGACCACTAACGCAACATCCCAAGCACAAGCTAGATCCAGTGTTACCATTCACAAAACATTTCAAACCTTTGAGCTTTCCTTTCCTTTGCCTGAATGGCTAGGAGAAAAGCTAAACTGCATACAATGCTTTTAACGCTGGGTTCACAGCCCTCCGCGAAGCTGCTCACAGCAGGGTGTCCTTTGCGTCCTCATTCACCATTTCAGGTCTGATTCGGAACCTGAAACGGACCAGAAGACGCACAGGACCTCTGTGCAATTTGCACCGGAGCCGCTTTAGAGATGTGTGAACCGGTTCACACATCTCCTGACATGAGAATTGAATGCAGGGAAACCCGCATCCTATTCGCAATAGCGTGAACCCAGCCTAAAGTCTACACTGCTTGTGGAGAAACTTCTAGTGCAACCACTGCTTGAAAAGGGTCATATGAGTCTGATGCTGAACATTTTACACCCTGAATATTGGGGTGTAACATGTAACCGGTTTAAAGCGGAAGTTATCTTTTAAACCTTACAAGGGCTTATTCCCGAATTCATAAACTCTAAAACTCTAAAGCACAGAGCCTGCTGTGTGCCAGTTATTGGACTAATAAAATAGCCTTTAGCCTGGATTTAGTTTTTACCAATAAACACGAGCTGCATTAAGTTTTTATTCTAATATATCTTATATAATAAATAATTATCTTTTATTATATTCTTCTAGCCCTTGTTCACATTGGTGCAATTTGTCAGTTCCAAATTGCATGACAAGTTGCACCCCATTACCGGTAATGGAACTTTTCAAATTGTCGCGGCTCATGTCGCAGCGATTATGAAAACTTTCTGCACTTCATTTTTACCACTTTCAACTTTGCAACTTGCATAGACTTCTGTTAGACAAAGTCGCAAGCCGCAATGAAATTGGAGGTGATCTGACCTGCGGCTTTAAAATCATGCTGAAGTAGCTGCACTGGTGTGAACCAGGTTTTAGATGTTTCAATTTTCTTCTATAAACCAAAATCCTATATAGAATAGGGGGCCTTTATCACTGTAGGTGATGTAAGCTTCTCAGAGTCAAATCGTGGTCTGTCTTCTGTAAGCACCTGCTGTTTAGTATGTTCTTTCAGCTCTTCCTTGTTGGTAACACTTAAGGCTCGTACACGCGATTGGATTTTCCAACACAAATTGTGTGATGGAAGGGTTACGTTGGATAATCCGACCGTTTGTATGCTCCATCTGACAATTGTTGACGGTTTTTCCGACAACAAATGTTTTATAGCATGCTCTCAAGTTTTCCGAAAACAAATGTGTGCCGTCGGATTATCCGATCGTGTGTACACAAGTCCTTCGGGAAAAAATCCAAAGTACAAACAAGCATGCTCTGAACCAATGCTAACTATAAGACAACATTAGCAGAAGTTGCCCAAAGAGTGGCGCAAAAGAGCTGAAAAACCACGACGTTTCGTGTATGTTGGCTGAAAAAGTTCTGCCGTCTGTATGCAGAACAAGTTAACAGCCAACGCCCTTTGCACAAAATTATACGGATTTGTCTGATGTAAATCCAATCGTGTGAACGAGGCTTTACTTTGCCAGCTTTTTGTTGCCTCAGTTCTTAGTTTAAACATTTTGAAGTTTTCTATTGTGAACAAAATATGGATTTATGAGATTTGCAAATCATTGCATTCTGTTTTTTATGTAGATTTTACAGAGCGTCCCAAATTTTTTATATTGGGGTTGGAAATTAATAAAATGTTTTTTTTCACTAACTTGCCTTTTTGTTTTGTCATGAAGTGAATTTTTATGTTATTCCTTCAAATACTTTCATCTCATTGTTTGCAGTATGTTAGCAGTTGTATGCAGGCTGTTTTATGGTTACATTTATTATGTTTCAGGCAATGAGCAGGAATCCCATATAATCCAGACAAAGTCACCTCAATCCAAACTCAAGACCCCACCATGTGATGTCACAAGAACCATTGGAAAGTCACTGCCCGCCACCCCTTCTGCCAACCAGCAGCCTCTTCACAGATACAGGTATTATACAGGGCCTTCATAGAAGACTAATGTATTATTGGTATGCATGTTTAAAAAAAAAGATGTACACATTGTAAATGCTCTGTCTATGGCCTGCCTGTCTGTACATTGTACGAATGCACAAGAGATAAATACAATGTCAGCCAAGGATATGGGGAGCAAGGCACCACATCCCAATGAATACAAATTACATAGAAAGATTGGGGACAGGGACTTATAGGGTACCTGATACAAGATAATGCACTATAATGTTTTAAAATATAACATTTTATTTCATACATTAAAAAAGATATTACAATCTACTCTAAAATATTTTTTTCAAAGGTAAGAAACAAGTGTGCTCAAAGTATACTGTACAATATTTGCTCGACGTGTTTCCCCAGAGTATGGCTTTTTCAGGAGACTTTGTATTTTATTGTACAGGGTATTCCCTGCAAACAGAAAAAAATACATAAACAATAGGGCTAAATAACCCTGTTAAACTCATTTCAAAATTTACATTATTGCATTGGATCATCTGAGAGACCACTCTTGCCCCGAAAGAATCTTCAGGTCATTATGAATGTACACCAGGACCACCATCAAATAGGATATCAGTGTATCATAGGAGGACCACAATGGCATTGACATTGGCAATGGCATTGTGGTCCTCCTATGACACACTGATGGCCTATTTGATGGTGGTCCTGGTGTACATGCATACTGACCTGAAGATTCTTTCGGGGTAAGAGTGGTCTCTCAGATGATCCAATGCAATTATGTTAATTGTGAAACGAGTTTAACAGGGTTATTTAGCCCTATTGTTTGTTGTTTATTTTTCTGTTTGCAGTGCATAGCCTTGTACAAAATGTATTTTAAAGATATTGTATTTCATACATCAAAAAAGATATTACAATTTTTGTTATATTTTAAAACATGTTCTAGTGCATTATCTTGATTCGGGTACCTCCAAAAGTCTCTGTTCCCAATCTTTGTATGTAATTGTACAAATGCAGTCAGCAGTACTGGCTGAGTTACTGCTAAGCAGATTGTGCTGATCTGAGCTATACATACAGCTAAACATACAGAATGTCCATTTGCATGACAACTATTTAAATATGTAAATAAGAATTGGTGTGAAAAAACGTATATCCTAACGCCTTGTACAGACGATCGGATTTTCCGTCGGGCTAAACTCCGACTGATTTTTCCGACGGAATTCCATTCAAGCTGTCTTGCATACACTGTCACACCAAATTCCGACTGTCAAGAACGCGGTGACTTACAACACTACGACGAGCCGAGAAAAATTAAGTTCGATGCTTCCGAGCATGCGTCGACTTGATTCTGAGCATGCATGGATTTTTCTCCGTCGGAGTTCCATACGGACGGAATTTCCGATAGTGTTTTTTTTTTTTGTTACAGGCGTAATATAAACAGTAATATTGAGGCTGGCTTTGGCCTTCAGACGTAGTAGAGGTAATGGGTTATGTTTACAGTGTTACTAGTTATTCCTAAATTTATAAACCGTCAAATTACTGGATCATTCGGATACTAAAACGGAGCTAATCTTAAAAATAAAATAACACACGTGTGGCCAACACCACAGCTAAAAGTCCTTTGTGTAGTGATGACAGTACGAACTGTTCAAAACATCATAGGTAATGGTTAACGGTTGTCTTGGTGTGCACCTTCCACCAGAAAAACTTCAGAATTCCACACTCCCCCAGGGGGTCAAATTCGCCAGAAACCTCTGAGACGGCCTTAAGATCAGTCAGTGTTCCTCAACCAGTTTGCTCTGAATCCTCATCATCCATAGAGATCTAATGATACAGGGGCTCCAACATACGTCATAAAACACAAGAATAGTTGCACATAGCGAAATCCTGTTTATTTAAGACGAACTCCGAATACATGAAAAGACCCCTTTTATACTAACTACGTTCCCAATAAATCAAGCAAAATGCGTGACCCAAGAGGGCGGAATCCAGTAATTGGACTGTTTTATTTCTATACTACTGGTTTTTTTAAATATTTTTTAAATACCTGCTTAGTACCACTCTGATATTCTGCAAAGTGAATTGGAAAGTTTACGTATTAGTGTTTGCACTGCTGGAGAGCTGTAGGACTGATTTGGCGCTGAGTGGTGTATTGCAGGCCGTTAATATACACCCTTCATGTATGTATGTGTGTGTGTGGTCCTTCTAAAGAAGGAAAACCCCAATTTTGCAAAGTTCTCGTGTCGTCTATAAACTGCCTGTTGCTTTTTAAGGATTAAAGTTTTTTTGTTGTTGTATTTGGTCTCTTTTTTTTTTTTTTGCCCAGGATTCTCTAACTTTTTTTCATTTGGTTTATATGTTAAATACACACATACACACATACACACATACACACATACACACATACACACATACACACATACACACATACACACATACACACATACACACACACACACATACACACACACACACACACACACACACACACACTACAGTAACTGTGATAATGGTAATTCACACTTTTCCACTGGTAAGGCCTCTAGCTGATTTGTCCACCAGATGGAGCTGTTTCACTGTATCTGACCTGCTGGATTTCCTGCAAGTGTTTGTGCAATTTAAAGCGGAGGTCCACACAAAAAGTGAACCTCCGCTTTTCGGAACCCTCCCCCCCCCCCTCCGGTGTCACATTTGGCAGGGGGAGAGGGGGTGCAGATACCTGTATAATACAGGTATTTGCACCCATTTCCGAGTCACGCCCCTCCCCCCCCCCCTTTTTTGTGTTCTGGGAAACACACAGGTCCCAAAACACAGTGGTGACCAGTGACGATGGAACCGCACGACTCGCGCATGCGCAATAGGGAACTAGGCAGTGAAGCCGCGATGCTTCACGTCCTGATTCCCTCACCAAGGATGGCAGCGGGGGCAGCCAATAGACGAGTGATTGCTCGGCTTCGGCTGTAGACATCGCGGGCACCCTGGACAGGTAAGTGTCCATTTACTAAAAGTCAGCAGCTGCAGTATTTGTAGCTGCTGGCTTTTAATATTTTTTTTTTTTTTTTTTTAGGTGGACCTCCGCTTTAAATAAAGTGTGTGTGTGTATAATAAAAACATTTTTTTTTATCCAATATAAAAGCACTACAAAAGTAATTTGGTGCTTTAAATAAGTTTCCTAGCATAAATGGCATTCACAAACATGTATGTAGAAGTTATACTTTTTGTTTTTTGTCCAGTTTTCTAAAGGATGACAGTGATGGCAAGCCCTATATTTCTCTCAAGACCTGTTAAGTTCGATAAAGAATCCCTGCATTTTGCTTATATGTGCAGCACTATTGCTGCCAAGATAACATTTAAAGTGATTGTAAACAGTCACCCTGTAAAAAAAAAACATTTACTTTAAAATCAAAATGTGTGTGTGTGTGTGTGTGTGTGTGTGTGTGTGTGTGTGTCTTTTTTTTTTTTTTTTTTTTTTTTTTCCTTTTTTTTATTTTTTATAAGTGATCACATTCCCTCTGTTCTCAGCTGCATAAGAGCTGGGGGGAGAAGCAGCAGCATTGAGTTTCCCAGTAAATGTCTGTGCAGAGGAGGTGTTTCATGACAGGTCTGATCGTTGGCGGAGAGCACACTGAGTTCCCAGCATAGCTAGAGCACTGACCATGGTGCGCTCTCCTGCTTAGTGTGGTCAGTTTGTAATAGTAAAGCAGAGAGACTGGCAGTAACACCAGGGATTTGACATAAAGGAAGCAATACAAAGAACAGGATATTTTCTCATACAAGTACATGGTACAGCAGGCACATATCAGGAATAACATATGCTTTAAGTCTAACTTCCCTTTCAGCATTACTTACACATTTTATACTTGCTTTTACAGCGTCCTGAAATTATTTCCAGGAAGAGCTACCTTTCCTCATTAGAAGTTCTTCTTGAAGCTGTATTAAATCCATAACCAGAAATGTAATATTGCAGCTTTAACAATCATTTAATGTGGGTGGCTGCATTAGATTTCTTAGGCTATTTTCACCTGGTGATCCAGCCAGTAATACACCTCCTGTGTTAGCGTGCCCCCACTCTGTATGAATGAGTACAAAGGGGCACCTTTGGACAGCAGGTTTGTCAGTCTGGGGGGGTGTTGAATGTATCAGCAGATCTAAATGGACTAAGAATTGAAGCCAAACTCCATCTGATACTTTATAAGCAGTTGCAGCAAACCTTTTTTTTTTTTTTTTTCCTTTTTGGGATGACCATTGTAAACACCCCTGCTAGTGGTAAATGGTTTGTCTCATCTCTGTAACTGATATATTTTGCTGGAGAACTTGTTCTTTGGAAAATCAACACTTATTGGCTGGATCACCAGGTGAAAATGGAAGAAGGCCTAAGAAAACAAATGCAGCCATCACATCTAGGAAAATGTAATCTACAATAAAGTAAATGTTTGCTTTTGGGTTTAATACCACTTTAGGCAGCATGGCCTGCAGCTTCCCGGCTCTATGTACTCCCTGTTCCCTGTAAATAGGCTGTTTATGCCTCCAGATGGCACCTTCTAGTGGTGGCTAGGGTACAGTTTGATCAGACAAGCAGGTCATGTAGACCCATAGGTAGAAGATTGGTGGCCACGTTGCTTAACCACTTAACGACCGCTCACTGTATATATACGTCGGCACAATGGCACCGACAGGCACAATCACGTAGAGCATACGTGATTGCCTTTGTACAGTTGGGGGGTCCGATCGGACCCCCCTTCTGTACAGTGAGCGGTCGGAATTCGTCTGGGAGCGTTCCGAGATGGGGGGGCGGCCGTTCGATTCCAACCACCCCCCCGCGATCGCTCACGGCGAATAGAAATGCCCCCTCTGTCTGTGTACTGTTTACACAGATAGAGAAAGCAGGAGGAAGTGATGTCATCTCCTGTGCGGCGCTCACATATACCGAGCGTCGTACAAGAGAAGACACACAGGTCAGTGCACAAACACTACACGAACACCAGCACACATAGGCACATAAATCACCCCCCAGCCCCCCCAGATCACCCCCCAGCCCCCAGTCACAGTGTCACTGATTGCAGTGACCATTTATTTACTGATCACTGCAATCAGTGACATTTGTGACTGTAAAAGTGTCACTACATTTAGTTTTAGGTCCAGTGTAGCCCCCTAACCCCCCCTAATAAAGGTTTAACCCCTTGATCACCCCCCAGATAACCCTTTCACCCCCTAGCACCGCCGTCGCTTGGCGATCATTTTTCTGATCGCTGTCTTGGCGTCGGTGATGCAGATCGGTACCCAGTAATTTTTTTTTTAGGTTCGCCGCAGGTTTTTATAGCGTCGGGTACCCCCATAAATTATCTAATAAAGGTTTAACCCCCTTGATCGCCCCCCAGGTAACCCTTTCACCCCCTATCACCACTGTCACTAAGCAATTGTTTTTCTGATCGCTGTCTTGGCGTCGGTGATGCAGATCGGTACCCAGTAATTTTTTTAGGTTCGCCGCAGGTTTTTATAGCGTTGGGTACCCCCATAAATTATCTAATAAAGGTTTAACCCCCTTGATCGCCCCCCAGGTAACCCTTTCACCCCCTATCACCACTGTCGCTAAGCGATCATTTTTCTGATCGATGTCTTAGCGTCGGTGATGCAGATCGGCAGCCAGTATTTTTTTTTAGGTTCGCCGCAGGTTTTTATAGCGTCAGGTACCCCCATATATTATCTAATAAAGGTTTTAACCCCCTAATTTCCCCTAGTTAACCCTTTCACCAGTAATCATCATATAAGTGTTACGGGTGACGCTGGTTAGTTAGTTTGCTTTTTATAGTGTCAGGGCACCCGCCGTATATAACCCAATAAAGGTTTAACCCCCTGATCGCCCGGCGGGTGATATCAATTAGGTTTTAGCGTCAGAGAGGGTCTGCGTCACACCCCAGGCAGCGTCAGGTTAGTGCCAGTAGCGCTAACACCCACGCGTGAAGCATACACCTCCCTTAGTGGTATAGTATCTGAACAGATCAATATCTGATCTGATCAGATCTATACTAGCGTCCCCAGCAGTTTAGGGTTCCCAAAAACGCAGTGTTAGCGGGATCAGCCCAGATACCTGCTGGCACCTGCGTTTTGCCCCTCCGTCCAGCCCAGGCCACCCAAGTGCAGTATCGATCGATCACTGTCACTTACAAAACAAAAACACACATAACTGCAGCGTTCGCAGAGACAGGCCTGATCCCTGCGACTCCAGTGCTGTAGGAGGTGATTTCACCACCACAGTTAAAAAAAAAAAGAAGCAAATATGCCGAAGCATTGGGGCAGCAGGGGCGGAGGAGCGATTTTGCTCCTAATGCCGCGTACATACGGTCGAAATTCCGACGGAGGCTTGCCCGTGGAAAAGTCTGACCATGTGTGTGCGGCATAACTTTTTTGCGGGAGGATGCCCCCATGCTTCGGCATATATAAATGGTGCATGTATGCCCATCATTAGAAGTGGGTGGATGAAGGGCGGTATTCTAATGGTGGGCATACCCACCGATCAATCTCTTTTTTCGTTCAGCCACCTGGCTGCATGAAAAAAAAAAGATTACAATACATGTCCAACAAGACCAGCAACGTACTGGTATGTTGCTGGACTTTGAATGGTTATACCAGAATGATGCCTGCGGGTTTAGGTATCATCTTGGTATCATTCTTTTCAGCCAGCGGCCGGCTTTAATGTAAAAGCAACCCTAGTGGCTAATTAGCCTCTGGACTGCTTTTACAAGCAGTGGGAGGGAATGTCCCCCCCCGGATATAAAAAGCGCCATTGGGAAATTGGGAAAGCATTTTATCACACCGATCTTGGTGTGGTCAGATGCTTTGAGGGCAGAGGAAAGATCTAGGGTCTAGACCCCAGTTTTTTCAAAAAAAGAGTACCTGTCACTACCTATTACTATCATAGGGGATATTTACATTCCCTGAGATAACAATAAAAATGATAAAAAAAAAAAAACATGGAAGGAACAATTTAAAAATAAAATAAAAAAGCAAAATTAATAATAAAAAAAAATAAATAAAAAAAAAGCACCCCTGTCCTGCCCTGCTCTTGCCCAATGGCGAACGCAAGCGTCGGTCTGGCGTCATATGTAAACAGCAATTGCACCATGCATGTGAGGTATCACCGCGAAGGTCAGATCGAGGGCAGTAATTTTAGCAGTAGACCTCCTCTGTAAATCTAACGGGGTAACCTGTAAAGGCTTTTAAAGGCTTTTAAAAATGTATGTAGTTTGTCGCCAATGCGCGTTTGTGCGAAATTTTAAAGCATGTCGTGTTTGGTATCTATGTACTCGGCCTAAGATCATCTTTTTTATTTCATCAAACATTTGGGCAATATAGTGTGTTTTAGTGCATTAAAATAAAAAAAAGTGTATTTTTTTCCCCAAAAAATGCGTTTGAAAAATCGCTGCGCAAATACTGTGTAGGAAAAAAAAATGCAACACCCACCATTTTATTCTGTAGGGCCTTTGCTTTAAAAATATATATAATGTTTGGGGGTTCAACATAATTTTCCTGCAAAAAAAAAATGTTTTCATGTAAACAAAAAGTGTCAGAAAGGGCTTTGTCTTCAAGTGGTTAGAAGAGTGGATGTAAGCTTCCTAATGTTGTGTATAAAATGCCAGAACAGTTCAAAACCCCCCCAAATGACCCCATTTTGGAAAGTAGACACCCCAAGCTATATACTGAGAGGCATGTCGAGTCCATGGAATATTTTATATGTTGACACAAGTAGCGGAAAAACGACAATTTTTTTTTTTTTTTTTGCACAAAGTTGTCACTAAATGATATATTGCTCAAACATGCCATGGGCATATGTGGAATTACACCCCAAAATACATTCTGTTGCTTCTCCTGAGTACGGGGATACCACATGTGTGAGAACTTTTGGGAGCCTAGCCACGTACAGGACCCCAAAAACCAAGCACCGCCTTCAGGCTTTCTAAGGGTGTAAATTTTTGATTTCACTTCTCACTGCCTATCACAGTTTGATGACCCCATTTTGGAAAGTAGACACCCCAAGCTATTTTCTGAGAGGTATTGTGAGTATTTTGCAGATCTCGCTTTTTGTCACAAAGTTTTGAAAATTGAAAAAAAAAAAAAGAAAAAAAAAAAATTCTTTCTTCATTTTCAAAAACAAATGAGAGCTGTAAAATACTCACCATGCCTCTCAGCAAACAGCTTGGGGTGTCTACTTTCCAAAATGGGGTCATTTGGGGGGGTTTTGTGCTATTTTGGCATTTTATGGCCTTCGAAACTGTGATAGGTAGTGAGGAGTGAAATCAAAAATTTGCGCCCTTAGAAATCCTGAAGGCGGTGCTTGGTTTCCGGGGTCCCGTACGTGGCTAGGCTCCTAAAAAGTCCCACACATGTGGTATCCCCGTACTCAGGAGAAGCAGCAGAATGTATTTTGGGGTGCAATTCCACATATAACCATGGCATGTGTGAGCAATATATCATTTAGTGACAACTTTTTGTAATTTTTTATTTTTTTTGTCATTATTCAATCACTTGGGACAAAAAAAAAAATATTCAATGGGCTCAACATGCCTCTCAGCAATTTCCTTGGGGTGTCTACTTTCCAAAATGGGGTCATTTGGGGGGGTTTTGTACTGCCCTGCCATTTTAGCACCTCAAGAAATGAGATAGGCAGTCATAAATTTAAAGCTGTGTAAATTCCAGAAAATGTACCCTAGTTTGTAAACGCTATAACTTTTGCGCAAACCGATAAATATACACTTATTGACGTTTTTTTTACTAAAGACATGTGGCTGAATACATTATGACTAAAATTGAGTTTATTCGATTTTTCTTATAACAAAAAGTAGAAAATATCATTTTTCAAAATTTTCGGTCTTTTTCCGTTTATCGCAAAAAATAAAAATCGCAGAGGCAATCAAATACCATTAAAAGAAAGCTCTATTTGTGGGAAGAAAAGGACGCAAATTTTGTTTGGGTACAACATTGCATGTCCGCACAATTTACAGTTAAAGCAGCGCAGTGCAAAATTCTGAATTCACCTCTGGTCCTTTAGCTACCAAATGGTCCGGGGCTTAAGTGGTTAAAACAGAATTTTTCCAGTAAAGGTAAACTATCTTATTGACTTTTTTTTTTTTTTTTTTTTTCTTATTCATTTTTTTAATGCATCTGTGTCTTTTATGTATTGCTTTGTTGTTGCCGCATGCTAATACTGTTTATTTCTATATTTTATTCTAGCACTTCAAGGACGGATTCAAAGAGCAGTGATCTGTGATTGAAAAGTGGAGATGGCTACTACATCATCCATAGCGTGTGCATGCGCTGGCCGTGGCCTTATTTGTTCAGTGTTTAATTTATTACAACGTTCCCCGATGTCTGGGTCTTTCTATTGCTACAGCGTTCACTGCCCTGCATACATTACATGGGTTGCCTGTCTGTCTGTCCTCGGGAAACTGAAGCCGTGAGCCCATGGCTTGTTCTTCTGTGTCTCTCGTATGTGGCATGTCTGACATTCTATGTTGTGAATGTTTGTTTTTCTCTCAGGGAATAAAGTTTAAAGGAATATATCATGGCCTTAAATCGGCATAATGCATTTAATGCCTGCTTTGTTGATGAATGCAGATACTTACAAGGCCTCTGAACAGAGTTCAGTTTAGAAAATATTGACGTGCAGAGATTTAGCTGGGGGTGGCCTGCTGGTAGGCTACAGACTGGCAAACAAACTACATTTTAAGATTGTAGGTGACCAAAGTCTTCACAAATGATGCTCACAAAGTGCAAACTTAAATATCTAGCAGCAAGTAGTTAACTTGGATCTCTGTAGAGCAAGCAAGGATACAATCATAGGTTTTTCACCTGCTGACTGTGGATAGTTGCTGAACCACTGGCAGGCCCATCAGTATGTCTAACCGCTGAATATAAATCTATGATGAGGCAAAATAACCCATGTAAACAGCAAGGCCCAATCTTGAACTTGTGGTTGGACTCTGATGTTCTGAGATTGCACCAGTATGTTATGGGATGTGCGGTTGGCTCTTTGCTGCTCATCTAGGAGATATCTGCCTGATGCAGCCAATTAGTATTTGCTGTAAGTTCAGTAGCTGCTCATCTACAGCTTGGGCACTGGCTGAGTAGTTCGTCAACAACCATAGCATGGAAAGCAAGTAATTTCTTATAGATTAGGTCTCCACCATTGAGACCTACTTGTTAGTACTCCTTAGTATGCTGACTTTGCTAATATACAGCCATATCCATATCAAACTATACATCTGCCCCCCTTATTTTTGTTGTCATGGTTCCTTGAACAGCATGAAATTCCAACTCTTTAAATTTCACTGGTTGCCTAAACCTAGCAGATTTTGTTTTGCGAGACAGTACTACTCAAGCTAGTGAGTCGCTAGGATCTTCAAACTAGTGATTTCTGTAGCAGCATGCGGCTATAAAACTACCTGCGCTGAGTCGTTAGGAGCTTCGAACTAGTGATTTTGTAGCAGCATGCGTCTAGTAGAATGCCTGCGCGTAGTCGCTAGGATAGTGATTTTGTAGCAGCATGCGTCTAGTAGAATGCCTGCGCGGAGTTGCTAGGATAGTGATTTTGTAGCAGCATGCGTCTAGTAGAATGCCTGCGCTGAGTTGCTAGGATAGTGATTTTGTAGCAGCATGCATCTAGTAGACTGCCAGCGCTGAGTCGCTAGGAACTTGAGCACCAACAGAGTTTTTTTTAAACACCCCTCCCCCTGCAGTGTTTCTCATTAGCCCAGCTCTTATTCCGCCCTATTAGCCCAAAACACATCAAAGCACTTGAAAAAAATGATGTTTTAATCTGCTGAATTTGATTTATGTGCGGCTTCGGTTATGAAATATGTATTCTGTACCCACACACATTAAAGAAGGTCATTTTATAAGTTGAGCCTTGTTTACTGTGATGTGACAGCACCGAGAACTACCCTTAGTACTGGAACAGAAGTGAACCTGCGTTTTCACAGGGTGCTGGATCATTTCAGTGCAGTTTAGCCCACACAATGACTTCTGTACGTCCAATCAAATTGTCTATTTGCATAACTGGCTTTTGCTTATATAATATCATTTCTGCCAGTAACTTGTTTAGAGTAGACCGATCAATTTCTGACAGAATTATTATTTAGGACAAAACTGGTGCAAGGTGCAGTATTGCGTAGAATTGTTTATGTGCTGTGAACTATGCTTAATTGATCACTCCACTGGAAAGTGAAAATCTCCATTTTAGTACGTATCAGTGGGAAAAATCACCTGCTGGTTTCAATGAGACATCAGTGGTAATATTTTCCTGCAGTAGTTTGTGTCTGTCCCTCTCGCACACGGTCATGATGATTAGACTTTTGCAGTTGAAAATTCAGTTATCCAGGAGGCAGTGTGACACAATCTATGCAATGGCCATGATAGTTGGCTGACACTGGGAATTCTGGGAAGAATATCCCACTGTTCGATTTCCTAGAAAATCCCAAAAACGGCATATAATTCTGAATTCTTCCACGTGGAGTTGGCTTTTAAGCATGAGTAAAACTTGCACTTTCTTCAATGTTCTATCTTTTTATGAAATCTTTGACCCACTGCTTTTCTTATTACTGTAAAGAAGCATTGATGACGTCCAAAGTTTTTAGTAACCAATAACAACCCTGCAGATTTCAGTTTCCTGCAGTCACATGCTCAGGATTGAATTTTGATTGGCTTCTGTGGGTTACAGCACTTTGGACATTTCACTGCTGTATGAGATAAGCCTGTAAATCTGCACTGAGATGGAAGGTGTTTTGTTGACCCGTGAGGGCTGACTCTGCGGAAAGCAGCACAATGACCATGGCAGAACTTATGTGTTACTAAAGCTTTAACGTCATTGGTTTCCTCCCAGCTTTTTTAAAGTTATTTTAAGCTATAGGGTCCTTTGATTTTTGGAGTCTAATATTTATTGGAAGAGGGTGATGGGAACAGTTTCTGGTTCAAACTGCAACCTGTGTGGATGTCGCGGTTGACATCTTCATAACAGCCCAGCAAAATGAAATTGTTCCCAAGCTGACCTATAACAGTGAGGTCGGGGGGGTGGGGGGTGGGTTTTAATGCCAGAACACTCTGTTGGATTGATCGTAGCTGCAGAAAAAATGTAAAATTATTCACACAGCTTGCATTTGTTATCCTCCATTTTTAAAACAAAATGTTGCCATTTGTAAAAGATTTCCACAATTTTGCAATTAAACCCATCCACCCAATTTGACACTGGCCAATGCCTTAAAGTAACCCTTTCACAGCCTGGGCAATCCATACTGGACATACAGTAAAAAAGAAAATACATAAGCAGTAGTTGTGTGTTCACATGTCAGAATGACCAGGAGCTCCATGATGGATGGGCAGCTTAAATTGCATGCAAGACTCTAGCTTGGCCCCATAATATCCTACTTTCTGAGCTCCTCTATAGATTTATGCTCATTGTTAAGGAAGTGGGATTAAGAGGAGCACCAAGATTCACCTGTAAAGAAAAGGTTCAGTTTGGCACATAACTTCAGCTGCCTATATTTTTGGATCTATTGGTGGTTTTGACATGCAGTTATCACTGAATATAACCTTTGCTTGCGCATATTCATTGTGTAATCGGTATGAATTCCTAGTCTGTGACCAATAATTCTGCCACTCATAAACTGCCAATGCAGCTGGGTTAAAATCATCGGCTTCTTGTCTGAAAAGCCGTATTCTCTGAATGTTTTCCAGGACAATATGGCTTTCTTATTTCCACGTGGTCAATGGGTACTTTTTTTTTTTTTTTTCTTAAAGTGGTTTCTCAATGGTTGGCTTGTAAAATGATTGACTCTATAGATCTATCTGCTGGATACCAATTGTGTGATCTATTGTGCAGAGCATTTCTTGGTGTAGCTCTGTCTTATGAAGTTTTATGTAAACTACAATTCTCTTTCTATCCTATAGGTACTGGTCACTAGAACAATTATTTCTTTCTATCCTGTGGTCACTGGTCACAGAATCCGTGGCACTTAGACACGTTTAGTTGTTTTTGCATTTGTTTTTGCTATCCCATTGTTTTTGTGTTTTGCTCTTAGATTTATAATAAAAACATTTTGATTTTTAATCTGTGTCCTCTTGTTTATGATGTTGTTATTATTTTTTATTTCTGGGATTCCACTTGGGGGACAGTTGAATAAAATACCAGATTCGATTTTTGACTAATTATACGGAATAAAGTAAATGTAAACTCCAAAGCTGGCCATACATTAGTAGATTTTCCAAAAAACATTAAAAAAAATATTTGTACGATCATTTGCAAGAAAATTTTCAGTGCGTTCAATGACTTTACGGATGACATATGTTAACATTTAAAAAAAAATCTTGTTTTTAACCTTTTTTTTGCTTTTGAAATGAATGGAATTTCCTGAACAAAAACCACATACACTATTGGAAATCCCAAATTCTTCTAGCTTGCTTTTTTCTCTTCTGCTATCAAACAAACACATCGATTTTTTTTTTTTTTTTTTTTTTATTTTATTTTTTTTCCCCTCCACTATTTGAAAATTGAATAAACATTCTTAACATTTTCAAACCCACTACTGTATGACCAGCTTTATACTGAATAGTTTGCAAAACCACTGTTTATTATGATTGCTGTTATAAAAAAAAAAAAAATCTCACAATTTATTTTACATTCTTTGTTCCATCTAAGTGTTGCAGGTATCCTAAATCCTCTTTAGGATTATTCAGGGCAAGTTTTCGCATGGTGACAACAGTGGACCGTACCTGCCTAATGTGTGGCAAGCATAGGCGTGTGCCTGGGCACACATCAATCACCCCATGTGGCACAGATTCCCCTTGTTTAAACCACTAATTTCACCAAAGCCCCCTAACGGGGCTCCTAATTGATTTTTGTTTTAAATAATTAAAAATAAAGAAAACAAATACTACTGACACGATCCACTGTCCTACTGACACTGTCAGTATATCTACAGTACACATGCACACAGACACAAGTGTTTGAGCTTTGAGGTTCACACCTATGGTGACAAGGCAGGAGCACATTTGGGACAGTTGTCCCTTTCATAACAGGAAGTGTTTAAACAAGGCTGGTTATGGTGGGATCGCCTTAGATTTTAACAAAAATAATGCAGAATTTTTAAAATATTTAAAGCGAGTTTTAAAGTTAGGTTTTGAGAAATAGTGATGGGATTTACACGCACTGTAAATATACATGCATACATAAATCAGGTACTGTTTACCTTTTTACAGAGCTCTGGTGTAACATTCTTGTAATACCTTCACCCTAGTTGTGGATTTCTCAATAGCATAAGATGGTTGACAAAACTCTACCAGGCTTGCAGCTTTGAAAACTCTGCCTTTTGCTGGCTGATGGTGAATGTTATTACACAGGTGGGCCTCAACACTTAGTAGTTACATGGACTTGCAGGAAATGAGTGAGAGAGCATCTTCCTTTTTTCTGCTCTAGGTATTGCCACTGCAAGTTTAAGGCTGGGTTCACACTGATGCAAGTTGGATGCGGGTTTCCCACACCTCTGGGGCAACCGCTGTCTGAATTGGAGAAGGGTCCTGTGCATCTTCTGATCTGTTTTCAGGTGTGAATTCTGCCCAAAAATTCTGACCTGATTCGCACCTGAAACGGTGAACACACACCGGACCCCCTGCCGTGAGCCGTGGCCGCTGCTAGTGTGAACCCAGCCTAAAGGCCAAGTTCACTTTTTCCAGAAAATGGCCTATGCAGTAAGACCCCTTTCACAAAATAGCGCCTGCCAACCGACCTGAAACAGCGACTGCTGTTTTTTCAGTGTGAAAGCCCGAGAGCAATGGGACACTGCGGCTATACCGCCGGCAAAGCGCCTCTGCAGAGGCGCTTTGCGGTGGTTTTTAACCCTTTTTCGGCCGCTAGCGGGGGGTAAAAGCACACCGCTAGCGGACGAATAGCGCCGCCAAATTGGCGGTAAAGCGCTGCGAAATAGCGGCGCTTTGCCGCCGACGCACCTCCCGCTCCAGTGTGAAAGGGGCCTAAGGGCCGGTTCACACTTGTGCGAGTTGATACCGAATGCGATGCGTCAAACACAAACTAGATTCGCATGTCATCCAAAAAGTAATTGTTTTCAATGATGGTGGTTCACATCTATGCGTTGCGATTCCTCTCCGAATGCGATGCGATGAAAAAAAGGGTCTTGTGCGAGTTTAGACCGCTGCGTTGCGAATTTAGTCTCCATAGACATCAATGTAAATCGTTCTGGAATCGCATTGGTGGTTCACATATGTGCGAATACTTCACCTCCAGCTCCTCCTTCCAGTTCTGCCCCCTCACTTCCTGTTTCCTGTCTCGTGTCCATATGTAAACAGAGAAGATGGCCCCAAGGCGCCGGAACACCATTGATAATGAGGAGCTCATCAGGCTTGTCCGTGACAGGCCTTATATATGGGACAGCCGGATTGAAGAATACAAAAATCATGCCCGGAAGAGCAGAGGCTGGGTTGAAATTTGTCAATCTCTGTATGCAGACTGGGATGACTTCACACCTCATGTTCGCAAAATTAAACGTGAGTACATTCCTATTTATTCATCCCACTGACCACCAATGTGAGGGCATGCATCCCACTGACCACCAATGTAAGGTGATCACCAATCCCACTGACTACCAATGTGAGGGCATGCATCCCACTGACCACCAATGTAAGGTGACCACCAATCCCACTGACTACCAATGTGAGGGCATGCATCCCACTGACCACCAATGTAAGGTGACCACCAATCCCACTGACTACCAATGTAAGGGCATTCATCCCACTGACCACCAATGTAAGGTGACCACCAATCCCACTGACCACCAATGTGAGGGCATGCATCCCACTGACCACCAATGTAAGGTGACCACCAATCCCACTGACTACCAATGTAAGGGCATGCATCCCACTGACCACCAATGTAAAGTGACCACCAATCCCACTGACCACCAAACAATACCACTGACCACCAATCCCACTGACCACCAATGTAAGGGCATGCATCCCACTGACCACCAATGTAAGGTGACCACCAATCCCACTGACCACCAAACAATCCCACTGACCACCAATCCCACTGACCACCAATGTAAGGGCATGCTTCCCACTGACCACCAATCCCACTGACTACAAATGTAAGGTCATGCATCCCACTGACCACCAATGTAATGTTGTGGGATGATATTGCATGCTCAATATGTTGACACAAAGCAGAAAAAATACATGTACACACTGTTGAACAATAAAACATTATCACATTTATTGAAAAAAGTAAAAGATATGAGACGATGCAGCATTGACTGGTAAAAAAGTTATTGATCTTTATGCAATGGCATCAAGCTGCCATGATACTTGACCGGCAGGACTCATAAAGAAGTCAGTAAACTTCTCACGGATGCTGGCCCCTCTGTAATTGCCCCTTGTATGTGTCCAATCTGCGCCTTCCATCTCATCCAACAAAGAGTCCTCGAAAAGGTATCCATCTCTTTCCCGCACAAAATTGTGAAGTGCACAGGCAGCTTTTACGGCAATTATGGCGTTTTCCATGTTTAGAGTAATTGGGGTGTGCAGAAATCGCCATTTGTTTGCCATGATTCCGAAAGTACACTCCACAACTCTTCGGGCTCTTGTTAGCCGATAGTTAAAGACCCTTTTCTCCACAGACAGTGACCTGTTGGCATATGGCCTTAGCATTTTTTCCGAACGAGCGAAAGCCTCATCACCGACAAATATTAAAGGGAGAGGGGGTTCAGATGTTCCAGGGAGTGGTCGTTCGTTTGGGAGGTCCAGTGTGTTCTCCCGAATCATTCTTCCAAAACTAGAGTGGGAAAAAATGCTGGAGTCAGAACTACTCCCATAAGAACCAATGTCTATGTATGTGAACGAGAAGTTTGCATCAGCCACTGCCAGAAGCACGAAAGAAAAATATTTTTTATAATTAAAATATTTTGTCCCACTACCGACTGGCCTAACAATTCTGATGTGCTTTCCGTCGATTGCCCCCACACAGTTAGGGAAGTTGCAGCGATCCCAAAATAACTGAGCTTTGGAGTTCCATTCGTCTTTGTTTGGTTTTCTCATGACCACATCTCTTAAGACCTCCCAGATGGCCATACAGGTGTCCCGTACAATTGTGCTGACCGTAGATTTTCCCAGTTTGAACTCGTATTGCAAGCTGGCAAATGAATTTCCCGTTGCTAGGTACCTGTAAAAGATAGAAAAATAATTAGTGTTATTTTTTTTTTTACAGAAGGACTCATACGCACTAGGTGGCGAAGCCTTAAAGACACACTTCAGAGACACCAGAGACTGGAGCGTGAAGCAAGGAGTGGGTCTGGTGCCCCCCCAAAGCGTCCCTACGCCTTCGCCAGATACATGGATTTTTTGAGGCCTGTTCTAGAATTGAGGAAGTAAGTTATCATTTATGAATCGGTCACTCTACCATCTCTATCTAATTATCCTGTCCTAGCCCTAACCTTTACTTCTCCCCTTATCTTTTTATTTATTTTAAAAAAAGACTTCTAATTTTTGTATTGCAGCACAGAAGCAAGTTGGGAGGAGGAGGAGGAAGAGAAGGAGGAGGGGGAGGACCATGCTGCTACTGTTGACGTTGATGAAGGAGTATCATTTGCTAGCTCAAATCATGAGGATTTAGCTATGGAGCTCCAGGGTGAGGTGATTGAGGTTAACGAGTCCTCTTCTCATGAGCTGGATAACGAGGATACAGACGTTTCGACACCTTCCAGCAGAAGGCAAAGACAGGCATCTACTTCCCGCAGAAAGCAAAGCTGCAGGGCAGCTGAACAGGTTGAAGACCAAGACCAGACCAAGAAATTGCTACACATTGTGTCAGGGATCACTGAACAAATTGATGCCCAGCGATGCCCTCATACAATGTTTGCCATTAGTTTGGTGCCTCTTCTGAAAGAGGTCTTGCCAGACTATTACTTTGATATGAGGATTGCAGTGGAACATTGCATCCATTCATTTACTGTGCCACGCCATGTTTCTGTGCCAACGCACCAGAGTCTTTCTACTGCTTCAAACACTGCACCAAACCCTTACCCCTCTAGTTTTGCGGAACCCACTAGCATCTATGAGACCCCCAGATCACGAATCCCATATCCCATTCCTTCACCAGTTGCCTCAGTAATTTCACCCCCAAATACAACCGCCGATATTAGTAGACCAATGGATATGAGACCACTTGAGTCAACATCTTACCATGTGCCATCACAAAACAGACCACAACAGCTCTACGAGCAAATACCGTCCGTGGCAAAGCAATTTCCACCTGTAGCAAGACCAATGGAACAGCACAAACCGCTAATTCAAAATCCTTATCTATATCACAATCAGTCGATTGAAGTTGCCTCTAATATGCATATGCCCTATAGACAATATGGGCCCCCAAGTGTACCACCGGATACCGAGATATCCCCACCTGTGCCATTGAGGAAATATCCCTCAACACAAGATGAAGCCTTGCTAACACCACCAAGCTCTTCAACACTACAACGGCATGATTTCAACAAGCCTGGTGAACATAGTTCACCAAGTTTTTTGAATTTGTAGAGGACTACCTGCTAATTTCACTACCAACTTCATGTGGAAATTCAATACTTTCTTAGTAAACGTTATGTTTTTTGTTAAATTATATATCCTATTTTGAATATCTCAGGGAAAAAGAGACGGAGAGAAAAAAAGGTAGTGGGGAAAGTGGAGATGAAGATGCGAGGAAGGGAGGATGAGAGAGTTGGATATGACAGGGAGGATAAGGTGGAGAGGTAGAGTTAGTAAACTTTTGTAAGTTAGAATTAAAGTTACTTTAAGTTAAAGCTAGACAGTGAGAGCAAGTTAGAGAGTCAGAGGAAGTTAGAGAGTCAGAGGAAGTTAGAGAGTCAGAGGAAGTTAGAGAGTCAGAGGAAGTTAGAAAGTCAGAGGAAGTTAGAAGGGCAGAGGAAGTTAGAAGGGCAGAATAAGTTGTAGAGGCAGAGTAAGTTAGAGAGGCAGAGGAAGTTACAAAGTCAGAGGAAGTTACAAAGTCAGAGGAAGTTACAAAGTCAGAGGAAGTTGTAGAGGCAGAGAAAGTTGTAGAGGCAGAGAAAGTTGTAGAGGCAGAGAAAGTTGTAGAGGCAGAGGAAGTTGTAGAGGCAGAGGAAGTTGTAGAGGCAGAGGAAGTTGTAGAGGCAGAGAAAGTTGTAGAGGCAGAGAAAGTTGTAGAGGCAGAGAAAGTTGTAGAGGCAGAGAAAGTTGTAGAGGCAGAGAAAGTTGTAGAGGCAGAGAAAGTTGTAGAGGCAGAGAAAGTTGTAGAGGCAGAGAAAGTTGTAGAGGCAGAGAAAGTTGTAGAGGCAGAGAAAGTTGTAGAGGCAGAGAAAGTTGTAGAGGCAGAGAAAGTTGTAGAGGCAGAGAAAGTTGTAGAGGCAGAGAAAGTTGTAGAGGCAGAGAAAGTTGTAGAGGCAGAGAAAGTTGTAGAGGCAGAGAAAGTTGTAGAGGCAGAGAAAGTTGTAGAGGCAGAGAAACTTGGAGAGGTAGAGGAAGTTAGAGAGCCAGAGGAAGTTACAAAGTCAGAGGAAGCTACAAAGTCAGAGGAAGTTAGAGAGTCAGAGGACGTTGTAGAGTCAGAGAAACTTGGAGAGTCAGAGGAAGTTGTAGAGGCAGAGAAAGTTGTAGAGGCAGAGAAAGTTGTAGAGGCAGAGAAAGTTGTAGAGGCAGAGAAAGTTGTAGAGGCAGAGAAAGTTGTAGAGGCAGAGAAAGTTGTAGAGGCAGAGAAAGTTGTAGAGGCAGAGAAAGTTGTAGAGGCAGAGAAAGTTGTAGAGGCAGAGAAAGTTGTAGAGGCAGAGAAAGTTGTAGAGGCAGAGAAAGTTGTAGAGGCAGAGAAAGTTGTAGAGGCAGAGAAAGTTGTAGAGGCAGAGAAAGTTGTAGAGGCAGAGAAAGTTGTAGAGGCAGAGAAAGTTGTAGAGGCAGAGAAAGTTGTAGAGGCAGAGTAAGTTGGTGAGGTAGAGGAAGTTAGAGAGGCAGAGGAAGTTAGAAGGTGATGGAAAAAAATGCATAGTGTGTTTAAAAAGTAAAAAAAAAGTGAAGGAGAGTGTTGTCTCCTCTTTATGTTGTTCTTGATATGTAAGAAAAAATTTGAAAGTTTCTCCAATGGTTGGTGCAAAGCATGTAGTCACAAACTGATTAGAAGTTTTTGAAAAAAATAAATAAAATACTTATTTTGGAAGACAATTTTATTGTGATTTATGTCTGCATTCTTTGCATTCCTATAGCTTACTATGGTGCATAGCATAAAATTCACAAAGTATATCGATGAAATTTACCTTAATGTTACAAGCAACCTTTCCGCTGGCTCCACACTTTTCCGAAAGGTGGTGTTCTGATACTCCAATCGTGTACCAAGCAACCGAAGTAATTCATCAAAACTAAGAAATAAAACCACAAAACCAATGTAAGTGACAAGTTAAAGCCCATACAAAATGACATGGTAAGAGGCAAGAGTACTAGTGAAAGGATAAAAGAGATGGAAAGTTGGATTGGTGGTCATTGGGATTGGTGGTCAGTGGCATTGGTGGTCAGTGGGATGTATGCCCTTACATTGGTGGTCATTGGGATTGGTGGTCAGTGGCATTGGTGGTCAGTGGGATGTATGCCCTTACATTGGTGGTCATTGGGATTGGTGGTCAGTGGCATTGGTGGTCAGTGGGATGTATGCCCTTACATTGGTGGTCAGTAGGATTGGTGGTCATTGGGATTGGTGGTCAGTGGCATTGGTGGTCAGTTGGATTGGTGGTCATTGGGATTGCCCTTACATTGGTGGTCAGTGGGATTGGTGGTAATTGGAATTGGTGGTCAGTGGTATGCATGTCAGTGATAGATAGAAAAAAGGAGGGAGGAGGAGAAGGAAGTGGGGTACAGGTACTAACCTATTTACTGACATCCGGGAATAGTTGAAGAACTTCTCCTCATGCTGCCTGAGATGATTGTAGAGGATCCTAAACTGACCTCTCTCTTCCCTATTTAGAATAATTGGATGGACCCAATATCTTCTTGTACTCATCAGTCTCTTGGTCCTCCTCCTCCTCTTCCTCCGGGCTTTGTCCATCAGTACTGCAGCAGTAGCAGTAACAACTGCTGCCATTATCAACGGGACATGATGAAACATAATGACCAAAAAACAAAATCCTCACTGACTTTTCACAAAAACCACACTCCTCCAACGACAATACTCTCCCCACAAGAGAAAACAGGGAAAGCACAGGAAGTTAACACCCATTTTTTTCTTGGTTTTTCAATTGGCCTGAGCAGAAATCGCATCTGTGCCTAATTTACATTGTAAGCGCATTACATTCGCATTGGATTCGCATTGCAATCGCGCTGGTAATTAATAAACAAACAATGAAAAAAAAACCCTCATAATCGCATCGCACAAGTGTGAACCGGCACTAAAGCAGCCCCAGTAGCCATTTAAAAAAAATAAAAAATCTGTGCAGATTTAAAAAATGATCATTTATTTTTACCTGTAGACCATTTGAGGACTAGCTAAAATAACCTTGATCTGCTGTCTTGATCTTTTGAAAGCTGGCATTGCGTCAAGTGCATGCATTATACAAGGTTGCAATATGGCCTTATTCACTAGAATGAGTCACGTTTGGTGGTGGTACTACTGTGGTGCCTGCTGAACATGAACTCTGGTATAATTGTTGCCACACCTCAACTACAGCAGTGTGTACATAGCCAGGGGCCATAGTAACTTGCACCTGGGTGGCCTGGGAACCATAAACCATTGCTCAACCGCCTATTTAATTTATGAAGCTGAATTGTTTTTTATTTACTAAAAATATTTTGAAGGTTTATGTGTTGTACTCTAATAAATGCATTAAAAAAAAAGTACAAAATCACTGCACACGTGGGGTACATTGGTTATTGTAGACTGATTTATTGCCAGACTTGCTTTGTGAGAAGTAACGCCACCCACTATGCACTGCAAAGTAAGGAAGCACAGCTTGCATATGTAATTAGTTAATCTGACTGCCTCCATGTATATAGATCAGTGTTTCTCAACTCCAGTCCTCAAGGCGCCCCATCAGGTCATGTTTTCAGGCTTTCCGGGATTTTGCACAGGTGATTTGATCAGTTTGACTGCCTTAGTAGTTACAACAGCTGATTAATCGTATGGAAATCCTGAAAACATGACCTGTTGGGGCGCCTTGAGGACTGGAGTTGAGAAACACTGATATAGATAACTATTCTGGAGAATTCACTGGAAGGGATGAGTACACCCTAAAGCAGTGGTTCTCAACTCCTGTCCTCAGGATCCACTAACAGAACAGATTTTTTTAAGCATTACCTTGGGGAGATGCAGACTAGAATACTGCAATCACTCAGCAGCAAATTATATCATCTGTGATGTACTTCCGTTATCTTGCAAAACTGGCCTGTAAGCCTAGGTTTCCACTATTGCTACCTGAAAGTCATGTGATTTTGTCACGACTTGAATCAATGCCTGTGTGTATTCTTGAGGTCTATGGACATCAAAGTCGGACCAAAGTAGTGCAGGGACTACTTTGATGTTGCTGCAACTTGAAGTTGCACAGATATGAATGGTACTTATTGGAAATCATGGGGTATGACTTGTCATGCGACTTTGCAGTCCCAAATTGCAGGACAAGTTGCACAAGTGGAAACTAAGCCTTAGTGGGTCCTGAGGACAGGAGTTGAGAACCACTGCCCTAGAGGAAGCAGAAACGGGAATTATGTCTGGGAGATCACTCTGCTGTAGTTACCAAGAGACGAATAAAGCAAGAGGATGACTTGGCTTGCCACACTGTACCTATTACTGAAATAAATTGTATATAAGAAGAACCTCTACTATATAGCCAAAAATGATGTGATCACCTGACTGTCCTACCTACACTATATGGCCAAATGTATGTGAGCACCTCTCCAAACTATTGAGTTCAGATATTTCCCATGTGAGATGTTTAATGTTACACCATACAATGAAATTTTAGACAATTGTGGCAAAGGCCCCTTTCTCTTGCAATATGACTAGGCCCCTTTGAAAAAGTCAGCTCCATAAGGACATGATTTGACAAACTCGTGTCCCTGACCTCCGCACTATTTAGCACCTTTTTGGGATGAATTGGAATGCCAATTGCGAGCTAGGGTTCTAGTTATGGTTCAGGTTTAATGCCACTATGGGTTTGTTTGCGGTGAACCCTGCATGTGCATGTTCACGGTCTCTGCAAACTAATGCAGACATTCTCCAGACTGAATTCTTTGCAACCATAATGCATTGCCTGACCTTGAACTTAGGTCAGCTGGCTTAGAAGGGCCAACAAGTGGACTTTTAAATACGTCCGTGTAACATAATATGTTCCCAATGTTTGCCCAAAATGGAAGACACCGGCGACTTGGGATTTTAATGTGCCCAAATAGTGACAAAAATATCAAAAAAATACAATTTGATGTATTAAAATACACAATAAAAACCATATCCATCAGTTACAATCAATCAGCAGAAACCTATACAGGTCTTGAATTATGGTGGATCGATGCAATTGGCCCCAAATGCTTCCTTAAAGTGGATGTTAACCCCAACAATTTTTTTTAAATTAAGACTCAAAACTGTTACAGCAGAGGATGTCATTTCATCTATGCCCAGTCTTGCCATGAAGAGTTAATCCAGCTCTGAGCAATTCTCTTATATTTCTTCAGTAAGATAAAAACAGACACAGAGAAATAGGTGTCCATTCCTTCCCCTTGCTGTGAGTAACAGGTGATTTCCTTATCTCATGCAGGAGTGTGAGAGAGACATTCTGTGTACTTCACACCCCCCTCCTTTCTTCTCCAGCTCTCCCAGGATTGGCTGCTCCACACCTCAGCATGGCTGGACATGCTGTAGTCTTGTGGTAACTTTCCTGGGTTTTGACTGGATGTTTGTGATAATGGGGCATAATCCACGAGACCAGCAGAAGTTCAGTGTAAGAAATATTGATGCCTGACCAAGGGGAATGTAAAGGTGGGTGGGGCATCTAATGACATCACAACTCCACCCACCGAACTCTGGACAACAGACCTCCCCACAGATACGGGAGTATTGCAGGGCTCCAAACAGCTAAAGGGGAGATATTTGACAGGTAAGGATACATGCAGGAGGCATGTATATCCTTATAGATCAGCACTATGGAAGTCATTTAGAAATGATAAGAGTGGGTTTACATCCACTTTAAGATCCAGTTTTCTATCTTTCTTTCGGCGAAATGCATCAATCCACCATAATTCAAAGCCTGTATATTTTTCTGCTGGTTGATATGGTTTTTATTGTGTATTTTAATACATTCATAAAAATTGTATCAATGGTAGCAAAATGCTGTGCATCTTGGAGGATTAAAAGGTGGGGAGGAAAGGGTGTATACCCAAAACACTGAATACCCTGGTATAATGCAGCGCCCTGCCATAGACCCATATACCCAATTTTTCAAAAATATCAGCACAATAGTCTTAAGGCATAATTTAGTAAAAATTGGCCAGGATCGGGACAGTACATGGACATGACCAGGTAGACAAAGCTAAAAATGTGGAAATGTAAATAAGGCAGCTGTGTTGATACAGTAGAAATGGAAGTATCATCTCAGCAACTCATAGGAAAAATTGACCAGCAGAAGGGCAGTTTTGTGAGCAGACTGAGGAGGTAAACGCTTAGACAAAAATAAAAGCTCTGTCCCAGAGTCTGCCTGTTTTTTTCTTTCTTTTTTTTTTAATACATTTTTTTTCTCTTTGTGTCTGAGTATAGATCTATGTTAGCCCGAAGCATGTTTACTGTTGACTGGCTCACTACCTCTGCTGGAAGTTTATTCCAAGCATCAACTACCTTTTCAGTAAGAGAGTAATAGAAAATGTCTGACATCTGTAAATCAATAGGCACCACATCCCGTTTAAGTAGAGCACAAAGAATATTGATGAATGGGATTTTTAAGGTGCAAAAAGACACAATATATATCAAAAATTAAATTTTTGTTAGTATAAAAAATAGAAATATGTATAAACATGTAATAAAATTCATCTATATTACACTTAATATCCAAAGTAGTATACAGACAAATTTTCTCGACGTTTCGCTAATTTAACTGGCTTCTTCAGGAGTCTTTTGTCAAGTATTACTGAAACGTAAGATATACAACATAAGTATACAATAACAATATGCAAATGAGTTTCTTTACAAAATAATATTCATAAATATTCAAACACAGATAAGGACCAGATCAACCGCATAGGAAAATCACTATTACCTGTATATTATAGATGAGGTAAAAATCAATCAAGTAGCTGAATTAGAATCGGGGATGCTCTCATAATGGAGTACCCTTTCAGTAAAATAATCCTTTCTAAGATTAGTTTTGAACTAATTAGTATTTGGCCATGCAGTGTGTGTTCTAGGAGGAACATAAGAGGGATTGTTCTGCCTGCTTCTTTGCAGCTCACCATAAATTTTAGTTGCCACTTCAAAAGTGGCCAAAATGGTGCAGGCATCCCAGATGATAAGCCACTGGAATGGTTAAAAACTCCCCACAGCTTCTTCTTGTGTCATAAACACATACAATTAGGAGGAGGAGAAGAAAAAATAATGGAGGAGTAAAGGGACTAGAGAGAGAATAGGAGGAAGGGTGACTGCGACACAGACACCATTGGCGTTGCTAGTGCCGGACAATCGGAGTACATGCCCCATATCCTTTAGACAAAAGGAGAGGTAGGATGTGAGAGCACATCAGTGCCCATCCCAAAAAATGTAATTACTCATGTGTATTGGGTGGCAGGGATTTTTAAAATGTAATTACTCATGTGTATTGGGTGGCAGGGTACATAAATCAACAATTATATATATATATGAAAAAAAAAAAAAATTATTGAATATTAAGAGCAGTAAAATGTAAAATCTCATCTGATTCATAAAGATGACATCAACCCACACATAATATCTGTACATACATCCACATTATATAAACCCTCCTGTTATAAAAGAACCAGAGGGCTAAGTACAATGTCCATGGATAATGAGTTGGGTCCAACTGCCCAATGCATTTCGAGATGCATGCTCTTTCTCAGGGACATCAGGAGGCCCTTGATAGCAAGACCTAAAAGCAAATAAACCAAAGCCCATGATCCAAATATTAGCATAAACACGAAAACATAAAGTTGGTTACTTAGCACAGCATGTGGAGATGTGGCCCTTCTTTCCTCAAGACTGTACATATTAAGTTATTTCAGTATCTCCTGATAGGTTTTATCCTTCAGACCTTAAGGCAGACCATACATAGCCAGGGGTTGAAGGAAAGAAAATGGCTTGATTATCCCACCAACAGTGTCAGTGGAAATCCCTCCCGCTGCCCTATTGTATTCTGACAGTGAGAGGTTTCCCAGCCATCAGAATACAATGATCACTGTTGGCAGCTATAGCTGCTGGCAGTGACCGAACAAAATGCCCTACAGGCTGGTTGTACTGAAGTTGATCGATGGATCAACTTCAGTACAACTAGCCTGGCCATACATGGATTGAAATTCATCCGGTTCATGCTGAACATGCCAAATTTTGATCTGTGTATGGCCAGCTTAAGTGAGGTCTCCAGAACTGGACACATTATTCTAAATTAAGTCTAACTAAGGATCTATATAGGGGAAGCAGGACAAGTCATGAGCTAAGGGGCCTGCTAGTATGTGACAGTAGAAAGCTGTCACTTGATAACAGGCTGCCATCCTGATCAGTTGCGGCCAAAAATTCCCCACCTCACAGCCACAAGTAACAAAGAGCGAGGATACTGGTCTGGTGATATCGTTAACCTGTTATGACCATTTGGTTCATGACAAACCTTAGCTAATCACCAATCAGGACCTCCTTCCTCCTGATGGTGATCCCACTAGTGATGCACCTGAGAATTTGATTTGCTTTTCCCACTGCATGGCCACACAATTTGGTCATTTGCATTATTCTGACTCAGGCACCTGAATCTCTTTTTGGCCAAACTGTACCCTCAATGTTGTTCTCTAGCAGAGGATTATTTTTTTCCCTAAAAGCATTATTTTGCATTTAGAAACTTGAACTGCAGTTTCCACTGCTTTGACCTACACTATATTACCAAAAGTATTGGGACGCCTGCCTTGACATGCACATGAACTTTAATGGCAACATCCAACATTGGTGCCTGACCTCACAAATGCGCTTCTGGAAGAATGGTCAAACATTCCCATAGACACACTCCTAAACCTTGTGGACGGCCTTCCTAGGAGAGAGAAGCTGTTATATCTGCAAAGGATGGGCCAACTCAGTATTGAACCCTACGGACTAAGACTGGGATGCCATTAAAGTTGATCAGCATGTGAAGGCAGGTGTCCCAATACTTTTGGTAATATAGTGTATGTTTCAACTAGGCCAATTTATGTTTCATGTACCACCTCCAGGAATAGCAACCCTTGTGTAATCAGCAAAAAGAATACCATGCCCACCAAACCTTCAGTTATGCTACTTAAAAACCGATGAAACAGAACAGACCTAGTACAGAGCCTTGTGGTTGCCCACTATTTTTTTATTTTTTTTCTGAATGAGCCCTATTTACAATTACACCCCGATATCTATTCTTTAGACAACTATGCACTAATGTAACTACCTAAGGGTTAAGTCTTGTCTTGTATGGCTATTAACTACTTGCCGACCGCCGCACGCCGATGTACGTCGACAGAATGGCACGGGCAGGCATATGGGTGTACCTGTACGTCCCTTTAAATTTGCCGCCCAGCGGGCGCGCGCATGCCTCGTCAGTGCGCCCGCGGGTCCCGGGAACTTGATGTTCCCGGGCGGCCCGCGATTGTGGTCGGCAAAGGCAGAACAGGGGGATGCCTTTGTAAACAAGGCATTCCCCTATTCTGCCTAGTGACACTGTCACTGATGACCGTGATCGGGAACGGTCATCAGTGACATGTCACTTGTAGCCACGCCCTCTAACAGTAAGGATCACTGACTTAACGCCTACAGCGCCACCTAGTGGTTAACCCCTTCACTGCCAGTGTCATTTTCACAGTAACCAGTGCATTTTTATAGCACTGATCGCTATAAAAATTACAATGGTCCCAAAAAATGTGTCAAAAGTGTCCGATGTGTCCGCCAAAAAGTCGCAGTCATGATAAAAATCGCAGATCGCCGCCATTACTAGTAAAAAAAAAAATATTAATAAAAATGCCATAAAACTACCCCCTATTTGGTAGATGCTATAACTTTTGCGCAAACCAATCAATAAACGGTTATTGCGATTTTTTTTACCAAAAATATGTAGAAGTATACGTATCGGCCTAAACTGAGGAAAAAAAAAGTTTTTTATATATTTTTTGGGGATATTTATTATAACAAAAAGCTCTATTTTTGTTAATAGCGCAAAAATTTAAAACCGCAGAGGTGATCAAATACCACCAAAAGAAATCTCTATTTGTGGGAAAAAAAGGATGTCAATTTTGTTTGGGAGCCACGTTGCACGACCGCGCAATT
The DNA here is from genome assembly GCA_029206835.1 of Rana muscosa. Classification (NCBI taxonomy): domain Eukaryota; kingdom Metazoa; phylum Chordata; class Amphibia; order Anura; family Ranidae; genus Rana; species Rana muscosa. The sequence goes on along the minus strand of CM055120.1, from coordinate 61,847,734 downwards.
GTCGGTTAAAGCGACGCAGTGCCGAATTGCAAAAAGTGGCCTGGTCTTTGACCAGCAAAATGGTCCGGGGCTGAAGTGGTTAATATATCACTGTGGGTGCACTGACCCTTTAAGTTGGTCGTACAAGACAGATTTGTCTAACACTGTGCTGTGCTTTTTGATGTCCCTATCTACAACAGATATTGATAACTGTAGGTGAGCTAAATCTGACCAATACAGACATTCAGTGTACACATCAATATAAAGAAATGGGCTGTACAAAAAATGCCACAACTGTATCATCGCTGTTCTATAGGTGGATTTCTGTTGGCTTTAAAGGCCAAAGTGCGTAAATTGGTTATGGCAAGGAAGGGTTCAGAATAATCTTTCTTCGAAAATACCTTGCACTTTTACATTATTTTATTACAAGGATGCATAGACCCAAAGATTGATTTAGTGTCTGAGAAAATTAAAGTGGTTGTAAAGGCACAAGGTTTTTTACCTTCATGTATTCTATGCATGAAGTTAAAAAACTTTCTGTGTGCAGCAGCCCCCCTAATACTTACCTGAGCCGAATTCCAGATCCAGCGATGTGCACAAGAGCCTTGCCTCTCTGGGGACTCGCACTCCTGATTGGCTTTTGGCAGCAGCGAGAGCCACTGTCAATCGCAGCCAGTGAGCCAATCAGGAGATGGAGGGACGGGGCCGAGCTGCGACTATATGTGTAAATGGACACACAGAGCCATACTACGGGAGTGTGCCTGCTTGGGTGCCCCCACAGCAAGCTGCTTGCTGTGGGGGCACTTGGCATGAGGGAGGGGCCAGGATCACTGGAGTGGGACCTGAGAAGAGGAGGATCAGGGCTGCTCTGTGCAAAACCACTACACAGAGGAGGTAAGTATAACATGTTTGTTATTTTAAAAAAAACAAGGCTTTAATATCACATTGGTGCCTATTATGTAGAGCAAGATTACATGAAAGATATAACAAAATGACGTCACATGGAGCACACATAACCTTATAAGCAGGTGGGTACATTTATAAACTGCAAAATGATCCATTCACTGGCTGATTGTTCACTCCTTTTGAGACCTGTATGTAGATTAACAGCAATTCAACAGCCCCTTTGACAGCCGTATTTCCTGGATGGAGTGTTTTTCATTGCCATTCATTGAATACTTACATGTTGTACATATTTCAGTGCAATATCCAAGTTTCCTTAAAGTATTTAAAGTGGAATTGTACCCATAACAGTTTGATAACAATAAATGTTCTTTAAGAAAAGAAAATACATTCCACATGAATAATTATACTTCCAAAATGAGGGTGTGCTGTAAATTGCCTCCAGCATTGCCCCTGTTTCTTCTTGATGGAGTCTGCCATTTTGTTGAAGCCCAAAGCAGTCACCTTCTTATTGGAAACCTGGTTCCGCACAAACCCAAGCTTGTCCCTACTGGTTACATTCTCACCCACCCACCATAACAAAAACAGAATGGCGGTCTTGCAAGGGGAACACCTGTTCCAATGACAATTGTCTGGGAGGGGGATTTCCCTCACTTTGCAGAGATTTCCTCTCACTTCCTGCTGGGTTTTCAGGTGCAGGAAGTAAAGACAATTGTCCCAAAAAGGACACACAGGGCATAAAAAGCAATACTCTATCCAAAACAAAAAAGTTTTCATTACACATACTTTAACCACATAAGGACCAGCGCACGACGATATACGTAGACACAATGGCTCCTGTGGGCAGATGGGCGTACAGGTACGTCCTCTTTAAGAAGCGGCATTGTGGGCACGTGCGCGCCCGCTGCGAGCTCCGTGAGTCTGACCGCGGGTCCCGCGGATTCGATGTCTGCGGGGATACCCGCGATCGTCTCACGGAGAGGAAGAACGGGGAAATGCTAATGTGAACAAGCATTTCCCCATTCTTCCTAGTGACAGGACACTGATTACAGCTCCCTGTAATCGGGAGCGGTGATCAGTGCCGTGTCACACACAGCCCTACAGTTAGAAGCATTTCCTAGGACACACTTAACCCCTTCAGTGCCCCCTACAGGTTAACCCCTTCACTGACAGTATAATTTTTACAGTAATCAGTGCATTTTTATAGCACTGATCGCTGTAAAAATGGTCTCAAAATGGTGTCAAAAGTGTCCGATGTGTCTGCCATAATGTCGCAGTCACGATAAAAATCTGATTACTAGTAAAAAAAATATTAATAAAAATGCCATAAAACTATCCCCTATTTTGTAGACGCTATAACTTTTGTGCAAACCAATCAATAAACGCTTATTGCGTTTTTTTTACCAAAAATATGTAGAAGAATACGTATCGGCCTAAACTGAGGAAAATGTTTTTTTTATATATATATTTTTTTGGGGGATATTTATTATAGCAAAAAGTAAAAAATATTGCCTTTTTTTTAAAATTGTCGCTCTATTTTTGTCTATAGCGCAAAAAATAAAAACCGCAGAGGTGATCAAATACCACCAAAAGAAAGCTCTATTTGTGGGAAAAAAGGACGTCAATTTTGTTTGGGAGCCACGTCGCACGACCGCGCAATTGTCAGTTAAAGCAACGCAGTGCCGAATCACAAAAAGTGGCCTGGTCTTTGGCCAGCCAAATCCTCCGGGGCTTAATCCTTATTTTCATCCACCAGAATCCACCTTCTGCATCCCCCATAAAAATTCATATACACTATATTACCAAAAGTATTGGGACACCTGCCTTTACACCCACATAAACTTTAATGTCATCCCAGTCTTAGTCCGTAGGGTTCAATATTGAGTTGGCCCACCCTTTGCAGCTATAACAGCTTCACCTCTTCTGGGAAGGCTGTCCACAAGGTTTAGGAGTGTGTCTATGGGAATGTTTGACCATTCTTCCAGAAGCGCATTTGTTAGGTCAGGCACTGATGTGGATGAGAAGGCCTGGCTCACAATCTCAATTCTAATTCACCCGAAAGGTGTTCTATCAAGTTGAGGTCAGGACTCTGTGCAGGCCAGTCAAGTTCCTCCACCCAAACTCGCTCATTCATGTCTTTATGGACCTTGCTTTGTACACTGATGCACAGTCATGTTGGAACAGGAAGGGGCAATCCCCAAACTGTTCCCACAAAGTTGGGAATATGAAATTGTCCAAAATGTCTTGGTATGCTGATGCCTTAAGAGTTCCCTTCACTGGAACTAAGAGGCCAAGCCCAACCCCTGAAAAACAACCCCACACCATAACCCCCCCTCCACCAAATGATTGGACTCGTGCACAAAGCAAGGTCCATAAAGACATGGATAAGCGAGTTTGGGGTGGAGGAACTTGATTGGCCTAAATCCTGACCTCAACCTGATACAACACCTTTGGGATGAATTAGAGCAGAGACTGCAAACCAGGCCTTCTCGTCCAACATCAGTACCTGACCTCACAAATGTACTTTTGAAAGAATGGTCAAACATTCCCATAGACACTCCTAAACCTTGTGGACGGCCTTCCCAGAAGACTTGAAGCTGTTATAGCTGCAAAGGGTGGGCCAACGCCAATATTGAACCCTACGGACCAAGACTGGGAGGCCATTAAAGTTTATGTGTGTGTAATGGAAGGTGTCAACAAATGCTAATGGGAAAAAAATCCAGGCACATTTCTGTTTATTACTAGGTACATCCTTTTTATAAATATGCTGATTGGAAATTCAAAATACTGCTAAACTGCACTAAGAGAATTATTGTGTACCTAGCTTAAACCCCATTCCCTCTCCTTTATTAATCATTTCAAATTGTGCTAAATTAAAGTTAGAAATCCGGTGTTGTAAAATCGTTTGCTGTATGTAATTTGTTATTGTAAAATTAAAATTTTGCCTTCCTATAATCTGCAGTGATACTGATTATCTGAACATTTGTTCATTGGATTAGAACATGAAAACAAATATTAACTTGAACAAGATCACCTTGACTTCACAAGAGAACCTGTAAATTGAATTGCAATTGCAAAATGTTTAAACTTCTGCAATGTCAGGATGACATTAACAATCATCATTTTTGTGGGTTAGACAATATCCCCCAAAAAATAAAAATCTTATAAACTATAGATCACACATTTCATAAAATCATTGCAGCTGTGATTTTAGGATGGACATTGACCCTGTCCGGGTATAGGATATGATGTCCAGTTGCCAAACTGCCTAAACCTCTTTTTTTTTTTCTGTATTTTAATTTGTACCAAATAATGTGAATAAAACTTTTAGTTTAAAAATAAAATACCAAAATAAACTCTTACACCCTCCAATTTGCTCTTCCCGCAATCTAAATTCTCTTCACGGTTTTCTTCTATTTTAGCCCCAATCTATAAATATTTACAAAATATACTTGCCTGCAAATACGTATCTTTTATGGTCACTTGAAAAATTTAAGCAAAGGGTTGAGTTTTATATACAGTGGAACCTTGGTTTACGAGTAACGCGGTTAATGAGCGTTTTGAAAGACGAGCAACTTTTAAAAGAAAATCCTGACTCGGTTTGCGAGTGTTGTCTCGCAAAACGAGCAGAATTCAGGCTAATGGAGTGTGCAGTACCGCATTTGGCCAGAGGTGCGGGGGCGCCGGTGACACTCGGAACGGTTCGGAGCCGTTCAGAAATACTCAGAATCACTCGGAAATATTCTGTTGCTGAGTGTTTCCGAGCCTTTCCGGGGATTTCCGAGATTAGCCGAGCTGTCCCTGAGTATTTCCGAGGCTTTCCGGCGCCCCCCACCTCTGGCCACATATGCGGTATTGCATGCCATAGAAGTCAATGCGGAATGAATTATCTTTGTTTCCATCGACTTCTATGGGGAAACTTGCTTTGATATGCGAGTGCTTTGGATTACAAGCATTCTCCTGGAACGGATTATGCTTGTAATCCAAGGTTCCACTGTAATAAAATTAATTTGCCTGAAAACTTTAATTAAATCTTGCTTGGCTTAATTTGTCAAAGTGCCTTTCAGTTTCAATACATTTGTATTAAGTTTCAGGGCATATCAATTGAACATTTTGTTTGTGCTTTGTAAAGAATATGAAAGTATCAAATAGAAATCACGTTGATTGTTCTAAAAAGTCGAGCTTACTAAAACGTAATACCTCTAAGGTCAAAATTGGTCTATTGCTTTATAGTCATGTGTCCCTGGATCTGAATAGTTAGTTAAACAATAAAAAATAAACTGTTCTTTAGAACAATTTGAAAAGATATATTATATAGACCCCTTTACTAAACAAATACAAAAAAAAAAAAAAAATAATAATTACAGCACCTTTTCTAAAATGTAAAGTAATAGAGTCTGGAAGAAAAAAAAAAAAAAAACCCTCCTATCTACTATGCTTAGCTATATGCTAATAAAAGAACGCTCACCGACTATCAGTATCTAAACGTCTGCCTAATTAGGTGCGTGTGCCTGGATTGGCCGACTGAGATGACAAGAGATGAAAAAATGAGAAAAAAAAAGAAGCAAAAAAAAAATGCAAGCTCCAGAGACCTCCCCACTCCTTAGATTATTTAGAAACTGATAACCTTATTAGAAGGACCGGGGGGAAAAAGAAAAATTAATAAGGAAGAGAGAGAAAAAAAAAGAATAATAAAAAAAAAAAAAACCCTTCCCTCTCTCTCTCTCTCTCTCCCTCCCCCTTCCCCTTTCCCTCTCAGAGGGGAAGGAGAATGCATTGGGGAGCAGTTAAATTTATATAGCACTGGGTTTCGGGGGGTAGGGGCTTATAGGGCAGACCCAAGCCCGCGAATATTTATAGCTTCCTATCCAATTCGTTAGATATCTCATAGCCTGAGGTTATTTATATCTCTTTACACATGTACTATTCCATTATACATTATTATACCTCTATATACATTGTATTCTGTATTCCTCTATATACATTATATTCTATATCATATATATCCCTCCTCCCTTCTCTCTTAAAGAGGGAGTATAAACATAATACACATAATACCCAACCCAATTCACAACCCAATACACATGATACACAACCCAATATGTAACTCATTGTCTATTGAATTATTATAAACCAAAGACTTGTCTTCTTTAGCCTGCTATTTGGTTCTTGTCTGTAAAACTTCCCCCTTCTTTCTTAGTCCCCACTTTTAATCTACTATTCTTATATCCCTCTTCCCACCCCTTCCCCTCTTCCCTGAAGACAAATCCTTGGAGAAAAGCATCAAAAAAAAAAAGGGGAAAGAAACGGGAGAAAGCATATAACATATATCATATGATATCCCACCCTCATATCATATCTTATCTCTATGTAATTCTACTTGTTCTACTCCTCCTCCTCTCTTCCCCTCTCTTCTCCTGTCTCTGCCCCTCTCCATTCTATACTCCCTCTTCCTCTCCTCCTCTCTCTGTCCCTCGCCCCCCTCCTGAACTATCTCTAACATTTCTATTCCATAACCAATGAGGTCTCAGGGGGGTATGGAAGGTTCTCAGATCACCTCTAATGTCTAATTCCTCCTAAGTATTATTATCCCTGTTAACTCATTTTATTATATTTACTGTGTTTTTTCTCTTCCCTCCCTTCTCTTCCTCCCTTTCCCCCTTCCTCTTTCCCTCTATTTGTTTCTATCTATTTAACCCTTTCTATCTTGGGGTCTAGCTGCTTGCGTGTTATTGGTGTTACTGATGTTACTAGTGGACAAAAAAAAAGGGGGAGCAGAGGAAAAAAAAAAAGGGGGGAGGAACCCCTCACCCTGTGTCTTTTATAAATTTGTGTTTCTTATTATATTCTTTAACTTACTCATGTTTTTATGTGTCTTATTTCTATAGCGCCTAAGCGCTAAGAAAAAAAAAAGGGGGGGGGTGAAGAAAGGTGTGGGGGAAAAAAAAGGAAAAAAAAAAAAACCCAACCCTTAGTGTCGGGGGTTGAATATACTCTCTAATATTCCTTCTAGTAATCCCTCTAATGTTCCTTCTACTAGTGAGTTTCGGAGGAGGAGCAAAGCAGCCCCCCCCCCAAAAAAAAGTGTCAAAATACCCTGTGCCTAACTTCCCTGTATTCCTCTGCACATAAATCTCTCTGTTTCATTCAATTTATCTCACTGTATTTATCACACTTATCTTTATCTTAACCTTATTAACCTCCAAACACATCAAAACACATCAAAATACGGCCCCTTGTCCAATGTCCTAAATCTTCTCTCCCCCTAAAAAAAAAAAAAAAAGGGGGGAGAAGGAAAGAGGGTGATATCATGTTAGTCATTTCCTTTTGTATACCCCCGGATTTTGGAATTCCCAGTTCCTAGTCTCAGTCGGCAGGTAAAAAAAAAGAAAAAAGGGGGAAACCGCAAACAAAAAAAAGGGGGGGGGTCCGATATATTCATTCTCTTAATGTTCCAGGTGTATCTAGGTATAAGGGGAAAGGGGGTACGTTAAGGGAGTAACTATTCGATAACTATTCGATATCAGGTTCTGATTCCCGATTCAAGTCCCCCTTTACTCCTTAGGAGGTCTGACTTCTTTGCTATCGTTCATTTCTTTGGGATCCTCTTCTTTGACCCTGGATATCTAGAAATCCCCTACGGTTCCCAGTATATGTAAAGGGTAGAAGCCAGTTTGGTATCTGAAAGGGTGTAATTTCTAGATAAAGGAAAAGTTCAGGGAGATCTGCTGGTGTCAAGAGGGTAAATGTGGTGGATGCCCTACGGAATGTTACTGTTTTTTTTTTGGTTTTTTTGTTTTTTTTTTGAAAGATGGACGGTGTTCGGGTGATGTCACTTAATGTGAGGGGCCTAAATATTCCTGAGAAGAGACACATGCTCCTTAATGATATGAAAAGATATAATGCCGATATCGCCTTTATTCAGGAAACACATTTTAAAAATGACAAGCTCCCTTACCTAAGAAATAGATTCTACCCTATTGTTTATCACTCAACTAACCCGATAAGTAAATCAAAAGGGGTATCGGTACTACTTTCTAGTAAAATACCTTGGAAATACCAGAGCTCTATTATAGACCAGGCAGGGTGCTATATTTTTCTCAAGGGGTTGGTTTGGGATAAACAGGTGACATTAGCTACAATATACACCCCTAATGAACTACAAGCTACTTTTATGAGAGACACATTGGAGAAACTGCAGGAATTTAGAGAGGGACAATTGATTCTCGGCGGAGACTTTAATGTTCCGCTAATTCCCTCGGTAGATACTTCAACTGGTAAATCATCTATTCCGCCGAGTCAACTTAAAAGAATAGCAAAGACGCTTCATAAAGCACAACTAATAGATGCCTGGCGCCTGCAACATTCAGGGGAACGTGACTATTCGTTTTACTTCCCCGTGCATCGGGTATATACTCGGATAGACTATTTTTTAGTTCCCCACACACAGTTGCATGCGGTGAGCGAGACATCGATTGGAGACAGGACATGGTCGGACCACGTGCCGATATTCCTGACTTACAAACTTAATGACACTTCCATCCCTCTACACCGTTTCTGGCGTCTCAATGAGAGCCTTCTACAAGTACCGGAGGTATTGACTGAGGTAAATGAAACATTGAAATTATATTTCCAGGAGAATGATCAATCAGACTGTGACCCGGGCATTTTATGGGAAGCCCATAAACCGGTTATTAGGGGAATCTTGATTAAGCACGGGGCACGAATTAAACGTGAACGGAACGAACAACTTCTTGGCTGGTTACAGAAATTGTCAGAGACTGAAGCTAGGCACAAACATATTCCTACGCAATCCTCAGAGGCCGAATTGATGTCAATTAGGACACAGATTACAGACTTGCTCTGGTATAAGGCCAAGGCGGCTTTGCAGTGCTGTCGCAGAGTGAGCTATGAGTCGGGAGATAAGTGTGGGAAAATGCTAGCGAAAGCGGTCAGAGATCATAAACTCTCTACATATGTTCCCCATATTAATAGGAGAAATGGTCAAAAGGCAGTCCTACCGGCACAAGTCACTCAAGCGTTTAAGGATTTTTATTCCTGCTTATATAATTTGTCGGGAGTAACGAGGAACCTAGCAGATTTAGAGGATTATATTACATCTTCTCAGATGCCATCTTTATCACAGGAGATACGAACAGATTTAGACTCCCCCATTACCTTAATGGAAGTTGAGCATGCAGTTAGATATATGAAACTAGGGAAGGCACCAGGCCCAGATGGTTTGACATTACAATATTACAGGACATTGTTACCAATACTGGGCACTCGAATGCTTACACTGTATAATACGGTAGGCGCAGGTAGAAAGTTTGCTAAAGAGACCCTGGGAGCCCACATTTCGGTGATCCATAAGGAGGGAAAAGATCCGGCGGATTGTGGCAGCTACCGGCCCATATCGCTTTTGAATGTGGACCTCAAGCTGTACACCACGGTTCTGGCTGCTCGACTGGCGTACCATCTTCAGCAACACTTTCATCTAGACCAGGGATATGCAATTAGCGGACCTCCAGCTGTTGCAAAACCACAAGTCCCATCATGCCTCTGCCTCTGGGTGTCATGCTTTCTGCTGTCAGAGTCTCGCTATGCCTCATGGGACTTGTAGTTTGGCAACAGCTGGAGGTCCGCTAATTACATATCCCTGATCTAAACCAAGTGGGTTTTATACCATCTAGAGAGGCGCGAGATAGTACTACTAAGGTAATTAATCTACTTCATGTCGCACGCTCAACAAATACCCCATGTGTATTTTTAAACACAGACGCCGAAAAGGCTTTTGATCGTGTTGAATGGTCATTTATGTTTGCTGTGCTCAGACACATTGGGCTGGGGGAGGTGATGCTTAACCGAATAGCTGGAATATATTCTAACCCGACAGCTCGGGTGAAGGTGAATGGGGTCCTATCAGACCCCTTCCTAATACAAAACGGTACAAGACAGGGATGCCCGCTGTCCCCTCTTTTGTTCGCCCTCTCCCTAGAACCTTTTTTAGCCGCAATCAGAATGAATCCGGACATACAAGGGATAAGGATAGGTCAGATACAATGTAAGATCTCAGCATATGCTGACGATCTATTATTCTCCTTGACCAACCCGGTAGTCTCCTTGCCAAATCTTTTGAAGGAGTTTGAGAGATACGGAGCATTGTCTAATTTTAAAATTAATCTCTCCAAGTCAGAAGCAATGGGAGTGGCACTGACATCACAGGCTTTACCAAACATGGGCACAAATTTCCATTTTAAATGGACATCATCTGCACTGAGTTATTTGGGGACTAGTATTCCATCGGACCTTTCTCACCTATATGAGAGTAATTTTCCTCCCTTACTCGTTCAAACTAGATTGCAGTTAGAGACATGGAATTGGGAGGTGTAACTTGTTAAAGATGAATGTTCTGCCTAAATTTTTATATATTTTCCAAGCCCTCCCGGTTAGGATACCCCCTGCATATTTTAAACAAGTCCAAGCTCTCTTCACACATTTTGTTTGGGCCCATAAAAAACCTTGAATCTCCCATATTCAGCTTACGAGGCCAAAACAACACGGAGGTCTTGCACTACCAGATGTTAAGAGATACTATCAGGCGGTTCATTTAGGCAGGGTGATCGATTGGTGGCGACATTATGAGTCCAAACTATGGCTACAAATAGAACAATATCAGACAGATATTCCCTTACGGACCGCGCTGTGGTGTGGAGATTCTCTACCCACTGAATTAAAATCACATCCATTGATAGGTAATACCTTGCGACAGAGCGCCCGTGTTATCCTAAAACATTCCTCAACAGCTATGACATCGCCTTTGACCCCGATATTGGGTAACCCTAGTTTCCCCCCGGGACTCTCAAATACACAATTTAGGCAACTAAGGACTTCTGGCCTTATGACAGCTTCTCAATTCATAATGAATGATAGATGGCCCAATATTTCGGAATTGATGGATACAGCAGGCACCTATAGACTGGAGTTCTGGAATGCGGCACAGTTGCAGCACTTTTTCCTGACCATCCAGAATCCCCAGAGCTACACGAGACCCCTGAATAAGTTTGAGGAATATTGCTCGAGCACAGAACCGTTATCACAGACTTTATCCAAAATGTATGCTCTTCTAAACACGCCAGAACAACAAATCGATCTACCTTGTATTGCGAAGTGGGAAACTGAACTAGATCGCACATTCTCCTCGACCCAAAAACAGAATATGATGAGTCTCTCCCTTAAGTCCACGATATGTACAAAAATACAGGAAACTAACTATAAAGTTTTGACAATGTGGTATTTGACACCCGCCCGCCTGCATGTGATGTGTCCAGAAATATCAGAACATTGCTGGCGCTGTGGCGAAGACAGAGGTACGATGTCACACATATTCTGGTTTTGCCCTAAATTGATTGACTTCTGGACGACGGTACTTATCATATCGCAACGATTCACTGATTTCTCGATTCCAAACGACCCAGCGTTTTTTTTACTTCATGTGTCGACTCTAGCCCCCCGGGTATATAAAAAATCTTTATTGAGACATCTGATTAATGCTGCTAAAGCTTGCATCCCCATGATGTGGAAAACCCAGAATCCACCGTCAGTGGCGATGTGGTTACAAAAGGTGGAAAACATAAATAAAATGGAGGATCTAATAATGACTGCACAGGATAGACATGGGATTTATAAAGCGACATGGGATAGCTGGAATATGTTTGTACATTCAGATGAGGGGAAAGACCTCTTCGAGACCTAAAATACTTAGTATATAGACGGGGGCCAGGAGAACTATTAGACTCCGGAACAGATGGGTGTATTCGACTCAACACCGTCCTGTATTTTCTTTATTTGTATTCTTTTTTTAGAATTTTTCACCCCCCCTCCCCCTTTTTTTTTTTTTTTTTTGGAGAATAATAGGAGATAATAGGGACTCCAAGATATATATGGTTCATTATGTAATGTACTGACATCTCTGTGTTATATGATTAGGAGGCTGTGTCCTCCACTGGTATGAGCTATTTTTGTATTTTGATGGGCTGAGTCCAGATCCCTTTTTTCTTTTGATTTTTTGACTTTATTTGGAAAAACGAATAAAAAAAGCTATATTTGAAAAAAAAAAAAGTAATAGAGTCTGGTGATTATGAACAATTTAGAAAAGATATACAGTATTTTATAGACCCTTTTTACTAAACAAAAACAAGCAAACAAAAAAAAAAACATTACAGAGAATAGTGTCTGGACATTATGGCATATTTCCATACAAACCTATTGTGCTGTCCATAATTTAACAAATTAATACACTGAGCAAAATTATTGCCCCTATTTATCATGAGCTGAACTCAAAGAACTACGACTTTTTTTTATGTACACAAAAGGCCTATTTCTCTCAAATATTGTTCACAAATCTGTCTAAATCTGTATTAGTGAGCACTTCTCCTTTGCCGAGATAATCCATCCACCTCACAGGTCTGGCATATCAAGATGCTGATTAGACAGCATGATTATTGCACAGGTGTGCCTTAGGCTGGCCACAATGAAAGGCCACTCTAAAATGTGCAGTTTTACTGTATTGGGGGGTCGGGGGGGTCCGAAAACCAGTCAGTATCTGGTGTGACCACCATTTGCCTCACACAGTGCAGCACATCTCCTTGGCATAGAGTTGATCAGGTTGTTGATTGTTGCCTGTGGAATGTTGGTCCATTCCTCTTCAATGGCTGTGCGAAGTTGCTGGATATTGGCAAGAACTGGAACATGCTATTGTATACGCCGATCCAGAGCATCCCAAACATGCTCAATGGGTAACATGTCCGGTGAGTATGCTGGCCATGCAGGAACTGGGATGTTTTCAGCTTCCAGGAATTGTGTACAGATCCTTGCAACATGGGGCCGTGCATTATAATGCTGCAACATGAGGTGACGGTCGTGGATGAATGGCACAGCAATGGGCCTCAAGATCTCCTCACGGTATCTCTATGTATTCAAAATTCCATCAATAAAATGTGCTTGTGTTTGTTGTCCATAGCGTACGCCTGCCCATACCATAACCCAACCGCCACCATGAGCCACTCGATCCACAACATTGACATCAGCAAACCACTCACTCACACGACGCCATACACTCTGTCTGCCATCTGCCCTGTACAGTGAAAACCGGGATTCATCCGTGAAGAGAACACCTCTCCAAAGTGCCAGACGCCATTGAATGTGAGCATTTGCCCACTCAAGTCGGTTACGATGACGAACTGCAGTCAGGTCGAGACCCCGATGAGGACGACGAGCATGCAGATGAGCTTCCTTGAGACGGTTTCTGACAGTTTGTGCAGAAATTTAGTTGGTTATGCAAACCGATTGTTGCAACAGCTGTCCGGGTTGCTGGTCTCAGACGATCTTGGAGGTAAAGATGCTGGATGTGGAGGTCCTGGGCTGGTGTGGTTACATATGGTCTGTGGCTGTGAGGCCGGTTGGATGTACTGCCAAATTCTCTGAAACCCCTTTGGAGACGGCTTATGGTAGAGAAATGAACATGCAGATCAAGGGCAACAGCTCTGGTGGACATTCCTGCAGTCAGCCTGCTAATTGCACGTTCCCTCAAAACTTGTGACATCTGTGGCATTGTGCTGTGTGATTAAACTGCACATTTTAGTAAAAAAAAAAAAACTGCACATTTTAGAGTGGCCTTTTATTGTGGCCAGCCTAAGGCACACCTGTGCAATAATCCTGCTGTCTAATCAGCATCTTGATATGCCACATTTGTGAGGTGGATGGGTTATCTTGGCAAAGGAGAAGTGCTCATTAACACCGGTTTAGACAGATTTGTGAACAATATTTGAGAGAAATAGGCCTTTTGTGTACATAGAAAAAGTCGTAGATCTTTGAGTTCAGCTCATGATAAATAGGGGCAAAAAAGTGTTGCGTTTATAATTTTGCTCAGTGTATGTATGTAATGTATACACAGTATATATTATATCAAGCATTGTTTTTTGTTAATTTTTACTTTTGTAAACTTGTTCTGTTATACATATAATCCATTGCAATGATTATTGGTGATATGTTTAGCTATTTAATTTGGTTTTATTGGTTTTATTAATACTTTAATACTCTAAAATCACAATAATATTTTAAATAATATATTTCTATATTAATCTACAAAGCATAATGCTACAATTTACTATAGTATTATTTTTAGTATTAACCAACTATTCATTTAAAATTATAAAATTATCAGATAGAAATGATGTTGATTGTTCTAAAAAGTCGAGCTTACTAAAACGTAATACCTCTAAGGTTAAAATGAGTCTATTGCTTTATAGTCATGTGTCCCTGGATCTGAATGGTTACTTAAACAATAAAATACAAACTGTTCTTTGGAACAATTTGAAAAAATATATTAAATAGACCCCTTTTACTAAACAAACACCAAAAAAACAACCGAAAAAAAAAATTACAGCACATTTTCTAAAATGTAGAGTTAGGGCCCTTTCACACGGGACGGATCCGTGATGATCCGCCCCGTGAACATCCGCTTGCACAGAGGGGATCGCTCCGTTGATCCCCGCTGAGCCGGCGGATGACAGGGCGGTCCCTGCACACTGTGCAGGGACCGCCCTGTCAGATCTCCGCTCTCCCCTATGGGGGGGATCGGATGAACACGGACCATCTGTGTTCATCCGATCCGCTCTGCAGACGGATGGAAAAATAGGATTTTCCTCCGTCTGCAGAATCGGAGCATTGCGGACACGGATGATATCGGGTGTCAGTGGATGTTCATCCGCTGACACCCGCTATCCCATAGGGATGCATGTATGTCCGTATTTCATCCGAAAACGGATGGATGACATACGGACATACTGTCCGCACGTGTGAAAGGGGCCTAATAGAGTCTGGTGATTATGAACAATTTAGAAAATATATATTTTAATTTTATAGACCCTTTCTACTAAACAAAAACAAAAAAACAAACAAACAAAAAAAAAAAACATTCCAGAAAATAGTGTCTGGTCATTATGGCATATTTCCATACAAACCTATTGTGCTGTCCATAATTTAACAAATTTAGACACTGAGCAAAATTTTAAACGCAACACTTTTGTGTCTGCCCTTATTTATCATGAGCTGAACTCAAAGATCATTAATTAATATGCATTAATATGTTATACAAATTCTCTAGACCATGTAATGAACTATTATCATTAGTATATAATAATAATAATGATAATGCGCTGAAAGTATAAAAAATGTACTTGAAATCATATAAAGCTTACAAAAACTATGTCTCAGACACATTAACAGAAAAAATGCGGTATCTCGTTTTACTGTAAAAATGGTTAGGTTAATAAAGCAAATATATATATATTTGATATTTTGAACACCAAAGTTAAAAAATAAAATAAAATGCAAAATAGTTACAATAAAGAAGATGGAATGTCAAGAACATAAAGAAACAAAAACATAATGTAAACTGTATAAAATAAAATAATTGAAATACAGATAAGTACAGTAATTTAGTTCAACCCCCCTTTAAAACAAAAGAAAACAAAACTACAATAAAGATGATAATACAGTTTGAGGCAATTTCTGTTTTTGAGTAATGGAAGGCCAAAAAGGTTATATCAATGTATCCTTGGAAAATACAAACTCTAAGGCTGCATTCACACCTGAGCGTTTTCAGCTCGTAAAATCCCATTCATTTAAATGGCCCCTGTTCACATCTGAGCATTCTGTCGCCTGAAGCAAAACGCCTGAAGATCAAAAAAGTACATGAGCTTCTTTTTAGGCAGATTACCGTTTTTTACATAGGTGACTTTGTACCTGAAAACACCTGTACAAAAACGCCTGAAAAATTGCCCAAAAAATGCCAGAGAAAACACCCTAAAAAACGCCTGAAAACAATACGCTCAGGTGTGAATGCAGCCTAAGGGCACTCTATAAACGCTAAGTGCTAGTTCACACCAGATGCAGTTCCGTGCACTTTTTTTCTGCACACAATGCATGCACAGTGTTTACCATGTATTCCAATGGCTCTAGTTTACACCATGCAGTCATTTTTCAGTCAGTTCCTGCACCGGAAACAGACTGCATGGTGTGAACTAGAGCCATTGGAATACATGGTAAACACTGTGCATGCATTTTGTGCAGAAAAAAAGTGCACAGAACTGCACGGAACTGCATCTGGTGTGAACTGGCCCTAAGGACACTCTTGTTCCATTTTTAAATTTATCACAATAAATGATTTTTGAAAATATATTAGTTTTTATTTTTGCATGGTATAAAAATACTTAAAAAGATACTTTTAAGTTTTACTTTGTGGCTGTTTGTAGTTGTCATAAGCATTGTTGATAATTTTTTTTTTTAACTATTATATTTAGAAATAACAAGGTTTTTCATATGTTTCAAGTTGATTTTCTTGCTGCTGCTGTTTTGCGTGAAATTTGGAAATGTAACCACTAGATGGCCCTCTTCCACATTTTATATTTGTAATTTCATGATTTAGATGACCAAAAAGTCGACTTTTCTATTTCAGAAAATTGTAAATATGATAAAAAAAATTCACATTTAGATTTACTTCTTTATTTTAAGTTATTTTAATTATTGCTGGACTGTTATTTAAGGTATGTGTTTTTGTTTTACAATTTACAGGTAAAATTAAACTTAGATTTAAGATATATTTTGGTCAGCAAACTCTGGTGCATATTCCTATTGATTATTCCTTATAATTCAATTGTATTGTTTCAAACCTGGTGCTAAAACTCGGGAATATTCAAGTCCCAAGACATTAAAGTAGTTGTAAACCCACTTTTCGAAAAAAATAAAAATAAAATTACACCTGCAAGAAAAAGACATAATGAGCTAGTATGCTATGCATACTAGCTCATTATGTGGCACTTACCTCAGATCAAAGCCTCCGAAGCGCTCCTCGTCCCCCTCCGCCGCCATGTCCGCTCCGACCGTCTTCCTGTTATCGCCGCTCTGGCGCTGTGATTGGCCGGAGCGGCGATGACGTCACACGCATGCGCGCGGGGCCGGCTTTCTCCATTGAGAAAACCGGCAGTCTACATTGAGAAAACTGTCAATGCGCAGTGCGCCTGCACCGTTGTCCACGGCACGCATGCGCCGTACACATCGGTGCAGGGTTTTCTGAAAATATCTCCTTAACCGTGTAGGTTAAGGAGATATTTCTTGCACCTACAGGTAAGCCTTAATCTAGGCTTACCTGTAGGTGCAAGTTGTGTGGTTGGGTTTACAACCACTTTAATTCTCAATATACTGGTTTCCTCTTTCTTTATAATATATTGGAGAGTCCAGAATTTTGAAATATGCTGATTACTACTAATAATACTGTTTTCAAAGGCTTTTCAAAAAGATATTAGCTATAGTCCCTTATCAACTCCTCCAATAGTTTACATTCAATCGATGTTGGTCTGTAGTTACCAGGTATATCTTAGTCTTTTTTAAATATTGTTGACGCGTTGTCTTTTGGCCAATCAGCTGGTACCATTCCAGTTACTAAGCTGTTCATAAAAAGTAGGAATAACAGTCTGGCTATAATGTGGCTAAGTTCTTTATGGACTCTTGGGTGTAAGCCATCTGGTACTGGTAATTTATTTGTGTTAAGTTTTTCAAGCCTTTTTTGAATACTGGCTTCTGTTAGCCTCAAGGGTATTTTCTGTGCTGTGTTACTAACGATCCAGTCCTGATTACTGTACACCTCCTTTTCCTTTGTAAAAGCTGAAAAGAAGAATGCATTTAGTACAGTTGCCTTCTCCTTGTCATTTTAACCAGCTTCCCTAGATCATCCATTATGGGGCCAATATCTTCTGACCTCGCTTTCTTACTATTAATATATTAAAAAAATTATGAGGACAAAAGTGAGTACACCCCTAAGTGAAAATGTCCAAAATGGCCCCAAAGTGTCAAAATTTTGTGTGGCCACCATTATTTTCCAGCACTGCCTTAACCCTCTTGGGCTTGGAGTTCACCAGAGCTTCACAGGTTGCCACTGGAGTCCTCTTCCACTCTTCCATGATGACATCACTGAGCTGGTGGATGTTAGAGACCTTATGCTCCTCCACCTTCCATTTGAGGATGCCCCACAGATGCTCAATAGGGTTTAGGTCTGGAGGCATGCTTGGCCAGTCCATCACCTTTACCCTCAGCTTCTTTAGCAAGGCAGTGGTCATCTTGGAGGTGTGTTGTGGTTGTTATCATATTGGAATACTGCCCTGAGGCCCAGTCTCCAAAGGGAGGGGATCATGCTCTGCTTCAGTATGTCACAGTACATGTTGGCATTTATGGTTCCCTCAATGAACTGTAGCTCCCCAGTGCCGGCAGCACTCATGTAGCTCCAGACCATGACACTCCCACCACCATCATGTTTGACTGTAGGCAAGACACACTTGTCTTTGTACTCCTCACCTGGTTGCCACTACACACTCTTGACACCATCTGAACCAAATAAGTTTATCTTGGTCTCATCAGACAACAGGACATGGTTCCAGTAATCCATGTCCTTAGTCTGCTTGTCTTTAGAAAACTGTTTTAGGGCTTTCTTGTGCGTCATCTTTAGAAGAGGCTTCCTTCTGAGACCGATTTGACCAATTTGATGCAGTGTGCGGCGTATAGTCTGAGAACTGATTGGCTGACCCCCCACCCCTTCAACCTCTGCAGAAATGCGAGCAGCACTCATACGTCTATTTCCCAAAGACAATCTCTGGATATGATGCTGAGCACGTGCACTCAACTTTTTTAGTTGACCATGGCGAGGCCGGTTCTGAGTGGAACCTGTCCTGTTAAACCTCTGTATGGTCTGCAGCTCAGTTTCAGGATCTTGGCAATCTTATTATAGACTAGGCCATCTTTATGTGGAGAATTGTTTTTTGTTTTTTAGATCCTGAGAGAGTTCTTTGCCTCGAGGTGCCATGTTAAACTTCCAGTGACCAGTATGAGAGAGTGAGAGTGATAACACCAAATTTTACACACCTGCTCCACATTCACACCTGAGACCTTGTAACACTAACGAGTCAAATGACACCGGGGAGGGAAAATGGCTAATTGGGCCCAATTTGGACATTTTGACTTAGGGGTGCACTCACTTTTTATTGCCAGGGGTTTAGACATTACCGGCTGTGTGTTGAGTTATTTTGAAGGGACAGCAGATTTACACTGTTATACAAGCTGTACACTCACTGCTTTACATTGTAGCAAAATGTAATTTCTTCAGTGTTATCACATGAAAAGATGTAATAAAATATTTACAAAAATGTGAGAGGTGTACTTATTTTTGTGAGATACTGTATATCTAATGTTTCGGGGTTCTAAGTAATTTTCTGTATCAGTGATGACTGCGACAGGCACATATAATTTCTATTCAAGCACATCTTTTTCTTTTGGGAACTCTTCAACAAGATGCTGCCTTTCTGAATAGGTTTTGCCAAGCTTTGAAATAAAAATTAAGCCAAATAAAAAGTATTTCCTCTTAAAAGATGAATAATTAAAAGTCCACATTTATGCTAATTATTTGTGCGGGAGATCAGTGGAGGGTACAGCCTTTGTACTTTTTGGAGTGAAAAAAAGATTTTTCTGACAAGAGTATAACAGATTCTTTACAAAAAATTCAGATAAATAATGGTGAAGGCATTGCTGTTTTAAAAAGTTAGCACCTTGTTGAAGAGTTCCCGAAAGGGAAATATGTGCTTGAATAGAAATTGTATGCGTCTGTCACAGTCATGACTGATACAGAAAATTACGTAGAACCCCCAACCATTATATATATTGTGAGGGGGTTAACTCGGTAGCGGGTGTGTGTGACCCCCTGGTTGGGCTCCCCACACAAAACAGGGCCAGCAGACGGAGGTTGTGGTTTTCAAAATCAAAAGGTGCGGTTTATTTCTCTATGTACAGTGACAAAAACACAGCAAAGCCAAAAAGAAACATAAACAAAATAAATCCTGGTCAGTTTGACCTCTGACTAAACATGCAGGTTTCCTAAACTAACAACTGGGATCAGCCTGGTGCTGTCCTAGTCCCTAAGTCCCTGGTTTAGTAAAAGTCCAAACAAATAGCCACACAGGCTTTGCCTCACCGCACAGGGGTTCACTCTCCCTAGACAGTCCACACAGGTCTGGTTCCAGGCATGAGCTAACATCTAATGAAGCTGGGAGTTTTTATAGAGGCCTTTAAATGAGCTGACAAGCTTCAGCTGGTCTCATCAACTCCCTGCCTGCACGACGCCCAGCCCTCTCCCTAGAGGTATGAGTCATCCATGAGCCCACTAGCCTCAGCTGGGCTTCATCAACTCCCTAGTTGTATAAGTCGGCGTAAAGCCTGAATCTGGGCGAAATATATCTACCCCCCTGGATGCAACCAGGTGACTTTACCTTCCTGCTGTCACATACCCCCCCCTCTTGTTTTAACCTCGGGGTTGGAACACCAGCAATCAGGCATTCATGTACTCGAGACAAAGCATCCACATTCCCCATTTGAACGCCAGGGCGATGCTTTACTGTGAAGTTGAATTCCTGGAGGGCCAGGAACCACCTATTCACTCTTCTATTTGTTTCCTTGTTTTGAGCCATCCACTTTAACGGAGCGTGATCCGTAACCATGTCAAAGTGCCTACCTAGCAGATAGTACCGAAGGGAATCTAGAGCCCACTTCACCGCTAAACACTCCTTTTCAACCGTGGCGTAATTTACCTCATGGGACTTCAACTTCCTGCTGAGGTAAATGACTGGGTGCTCTTCCCCGTTCCAGACCTGGGACAATACTGCTCCTAACCCCACATCTGACGCATCACTTTGTACGACAAAGTCTTTAGAGAAGTCGGGTGAGTACAACACTGGCTGGCTACATAAGGCTTGTTTCAAGAATTGGAATGCTGCCTCAGCCTCGGGGGTCCATTTAATCATGACCGACCCTTTCCCTTTCGTCAGGTTGGTTAGGGGCACAGCCTTAGAAGCAAAGTGGGGAATGAAGCGCCGATAATAACCCGCGATTCCCAGAAAGGCCCGTACCTGCTTCTTGCTGTTGGGACGTGGCCAACTCTGGATGGCCTCGACTTTGTTGAGTTGGGGTTTTATCACTCCCCTGCCAATGGTGTACCCAAGATATTTGGCCTCCTCCTGCCCAATGGTACACTTCTTGGGGTTAGCCGTAAACCCCGCTTCCCGGATAGAGTCTAGGACTGCTTGCACTTTTGGCAGATGTGAGGCCCAATCTGTGCTATGGACAATTACGTCATCCAGGTAAGCCGCAGCATACTTCCGATGGGGCCTCAGTATCTGGTCCATTTTCCGCTGGAATGTGGCCGGCGCATTCTGTAACCCGAACGGCATTCTCTTATATTGGAACGCCCCGTCTGGGGTTACAAATGCGGTTTTCTCTTTAGCCGACTTGGCCAGGGGAATTTGCCAATACCCTTTTGTGAGGTCAAGAGTCGTCATGTATCGGGCTGTTCCCAGCCGGTCGATCAACTCATCTATACGTGGCATGGGGTAGGTGTCAAATTTTGTAACTTTGTTCAACTGACGAAAATCGTTACAAAATCGCCAGCTCCCATCCGGTTTAGGCACCAACACAATGGGACTAGACCAATCACTTTGGGACTCCTCTATCACCCCTAAGTTCAGCATTTTCTGTACTTCCTCCCGTATTGCCTCCCGTCGGGCCTCTGGGATCCGATAGGGTTTTAACTTCACCCTTTCACCGGGCGGGGTAATAATATCATGCTCTACCCCAGATGTTTGTCCCGGCAGCTCAGAGAACACCTCCTTGTTGCGAAGCACAAACTCCTTAACCTCCTGTTGTTGGGGTTGTGACAAGGTGGCTGCTATTCCAACCTCCGGAATCACGCAACCAGTTTGAGCTGGTGACCAAGTTTCTGCGACTAGGGACTCTCTATCCCTCCAGGCTTTCAACAGATTAACGTGATATATCTGTTCGGGCTTTCGCCTTCCTGGTTGTCTGACCTTGTAATTCACTTCGCTCACTTTTTCCATTATCTCGTAGGGGCCTTGCCATTTGGCAAGGAATTTACTTTCAACCGTAGGGACAAGTACCAATATCCTATCCCCCGGGGAAAAGGTACGGGTCTTTGCTCCACGGTTGTACACTCTCTGCTGTGCCAACTGCGCTTGGGCCAAATGTTCCTTCACGATGGGCATTACCTGTGCAATTCGATCTTGCATCAGGGCGACATGCTCAATCACACTCCTGTGGGGAGAACTCTCACTTTCCCAAGTTTCCTTGGCAATATCCAACAGCCCTCTTGGGTGTCTCCCATACAGTAACTCAAAGGGGGAGAATCCCGTAGAGGATTGGGGCACCTCCCTAATAGCAAACATCAAATAAGGAAGTAGACAGTCCCAATCCTTTCCATCTCTATCCACCACTTTCTTCAACATTTGTTTTAGGGTTTTGTTGAATCTTTCAACCAGCCCATCGGTTTGGGGGTGATACACAGATGTACGCAATTGCGTCACTTTGAGCAATTTACACAGCTCTTTCATAACCCGGGACATAAAGGGTGTACCTTGGTCCGTAAGCAGTTCTTTACAAATACCCACCCGGCTAAAAACAAGAGATAGCTCTTTGGCTATGGTTTTGGCCGAGGTATTTCTGAGAGGGATCGCTTCTGGATAACGGGTGGCATAGTCCATTATAACCAATATGTACTGGTGCCCCCTAGCGGACTTGATTATAAGACCTACCAAATCCATTGCGATTCTCTCAAACGGGACCTCAATGATGGGTAGAGGGACCAGCGGGCTACGGAAATGTGGCATCGGGGCCGACCTCTGACACACAGGGCAGGAGGAACAATAATTTTCTATGTCCTTCATCACCCCAGGCCAATAGAATCTCTGTAATACCCTCTCTCGGGTTTTCTCTGTCCCCAGATGACCTCCAAGAATGTGCCCATGGGCCAACTCCAACACCAACTTCCTGTAAGGTTTGGGCACCACAAGCTGCTCAACGGTTTCTTCTGCCCTTTTTGCCACCCGATACAGTAGGTCCTTCTCTACGCTGAAGTATGGGTAAGTGCAGGTATTATCTGGGTTCACTAACTCGCCATCTATTTCCACTACGTTTTCCCGTGCCTTTATTAGGGCGGGGTCTTTTAACTGTTCTGTGGCAAAATTTTCCCTGTGAACCTCCAGATCAGAAAACTCCACAGACGGTAGGTTTTCGTCTGAGGAGGTGGGCTCCTCTCCAGTTTCTTGAGTCTCCCCTGCCAATACTGACAAGGGAAATTCTGGAGAGTCCTCACCACTCTCAGAGGAGTTCTGGCTATCACATTCCTGGTACATAGGGGCACCAGTGGGGGGCTCAGGATCATCCCACAGTTCCCAGAACTTCGGAAAATCCCTTCCCACAATGGCATCATGCGGTAATTGAGATACTAACCCCACTGGATGAGAGAGGGTACCTTTGGGGGTCTCGAAACACACTGTAGTCACTGGATACTCTCGGGTGTCCCCATGCACACAAATAACAGCTACCTTGCTATTCCCAGAGACCTCTGTTTTAACTAATTCAGCCTTTATCAGGGTCACAAGGCTACCTGAATCCAGTAATACCACAACATTTCTACCATTAATACACATTTTGCATAAATGTTTCTCAGTTCCCCGAATGGCAGTGCATGCGACTGTCGCACACAGCGACTGACGTCTGTCCATCAGAAAGTCACATTGCATGGGTTCCTCCACAACCGGGCAATTTGCTGCAATATGTCCCGCTTGCCGGCAGCGGTAGCAAACAATCCATTTGGCTGCCTCTTGAGCCCCTGACTTCCCAGGCTGTTCTCGCCAAACTTTGGGTAGAGCTCCCACCCTCTCACTCTCTCCACCCTCACCCCTTGGAATCCTCTTATCCGCCCCTGGGGATGGTCTGGTCTTAGGGTGGAAAGTCCGAGAGTCTCTGGAAGAGGCCGTCAGGTTCTCTGTAGCCAAGTATTTCTCTACACGATCCACAAGACCACCGGCCGTCTCTGGGTCTCCATGGCTTACCCACTTTTGGATGGCAGTAGGAAGAGCTCTCAAAAACCGATCCATTACAACACGTTCCACAATCTCTGGTGCGGACAAAGTCTCTGGCTGTAGCCACTTCCTGCTCAGGTGAATGAGATCATACATTTGAGACCTGGGGGGTTTTCCAAGCTGGAAAGTCCAGTTATGCACACGCTGAGCCCGGACAGCCAGGGTGACACCCAGCCTTGCCAATATTTCAGCTTTTAGCATCACATAGTCTTTTGCTTGGTCAGGCTCTAGGTCATAGTAAGCCTTCTGCGATTCACCAGTTAACAGAGGAGCCACCAGTCCAGCCCACTGCTCCTCAGGCCACTTTTCTCTTTCAGCAGTCCTTTCAAATGTGGTCAAAAATACCTCTGGATCATCCTCTCCAGTCATTTTTGTCAATAAACGACTCACCCCAAAGGACGCGGTATTAGTGGGACGGCTTTCCTCACTGGTCTGCGGACGTTGCTGCATTACTGCTTCCATTTGTTGTAGTCTCTGCTCTTGCTTCTGTAACAGGTCTATGAAGCGGGCCTCAGATTGCTGCTGGGCTTGTTGATGAGCTTGCTGCTGGGCTGCAAGGCTCCTTTGCAAACCTGCATTTGTCTGCTGTTGATTGGCATTTGCTAGAGCCAGCTGTTTCAGTATCTCCTCCATGCTGGCTTAAAAAAAACTGCCACTGGTTCTCCACCAACTGTGAGGGGGTTAACTCGGTAGCGGGTGTGTGTGACCCCCTGGTTGGGCTCCCCACACAAAACAGGGCCAGCAGACGGAGGTTGTGGTTTTTCAAAATCAAAAGGTGCGGTTTATTTCTCTATGTACAGTGACAAAAACACAGCAAAGCCAAAAAGAAACATAAACAAAATAAATCCTGGTCAGTTTGACCTCTGACTAAACATGCAGGTTTCCTAAACTAACAACTGGGATCAGCCTGGTGCTGTCCTAGTCCCTAAGTCCCTGGTTTAGTAAAAGTCCAAACAAATAGCCACACAGGCTTTGCCTCACCGCACAGGGGTTCACTCTCCCTAGACAGTCCACACAGGTCTGGTTCCAGGCATGAGCTAACATCTAATGAAGCTGGGAGTTTTTATAGAGGCCTTTAAATGAGCTGACAAGCTTCAGCTGGTCTCATCAACTCCCTGCCTGCACGACGCCCAGCCCTCTCCCTAGAGGTATGAGTCATCCATGAGCCCACTAGCCTCAGCTGGGCTTCATCAACTCCCTAGTTGTATAAGTCGGCGTAAAGCCTGAATCTGGGCGAAATATATCTACCCCCCTGGATGCAACCAGGTGACTTTACCTTCCTGCTGTCACAATATAGATATATATATATATATATATATATAACTGCTGGAGTTTTCCATGTGAAGTGGTTACAGCCCATTTGGATTGATGGTTCCATCTAATGCCTACTCAGCGAGTTTGACCTCTCTATAATTTGAGGGTCTACTCTTTTCCTTTCAGTAGGGGGAATTGCCTGATCACTGTGGTGGTGTGTGTTTCCATCTGTAACACTGAGGCTGGTGCTGGGATACTCTTTCGACCGGCTGGTTCTTCAAAGGACTTTTTCCTTATTCTATATTTTTGTCATACAGACTTTTATCAAGCGCTGCATGTTATTAAATATTGTCTATGTAGCGACCTCACCTCTGCCTCCCTCTTCTCTTCTCGGTCAATGGCTCTCGTCTAGGGGACCCGGGAGGAGAGTGTGGCGCACCACCAGCTCGTAACCTCTTGTGTGCAGAGGTGTGAGCTATAACCTTTTACCTTCGGGCCTGTGTCCCTGTGCAGAGCCAAACCTTCCCTTGAGGATGATTCCCACCCTCCTCCCAGAAAGTCAAGTTCCACACCACTGAAAGTCCAACACTTATTTTTTCTTCAGAGCAATAAATAGTCCTTTAAGAGCCACTGGTTAGACATAGAACAGTTCAGAACAAAGTGGGGAGGAGGTCCAGGCACAAACTTGAACTTGGGTTTTCTCCTGTTCCGTTATAGCGCAAACAGGCTTGGCGCACAGTCGCTGCCACCGACCGTGAGGGGGTCTCTGCCACAGACCAGATGAATAAGGCCTCTGCCACAGACCTGGTTGTTGGGTCTCTGCCACCGACCTGATTCACGATGGGTCCCTGCCACAGACCATGAGAACGTGGACTACCTTCTATGAGCAATGGCCCCTGTCAGAGAGAGAACATCCATCCGGACAGTTACCAGAGGCCCCGCTGTCACCAGCAAATGCTGGGTCTTCAGAAGGGTCACCTCCCTGGCCTCCTCGTCCCAGATTCGGGTGTCCACACCGGAGGACACCCTAGGAGCCCTCGATCCCTTGCGGGACCCAGTTGAAGGTACTGGGCCCCAGGCCTCCAGAGAGTACCTCACCCCAGACCAAAGGTGTCTGGGGTGGAACCGCAACTCCGTCCCCGGGCCTAGGACACCCGGGACGACACGCACATGCACCTGGGCTGAAGGTGCGGAAGATGTCTGCCCTCTTATACCCTCTCCCAGCATGCACAGCGGGTTCCCCGCCCCGCCGTACTACTGCCGCGAGAGGACACAAAGGGCACAGCCCTCCAATGGTGGTTCAACCCCAGCCTATGGCAACAGCGCCACCTATAGGCCGCAGGGAACTGAACACCACTGATATCCTCCACTGGCATAAATGGGTCCAGGAATCCTAACAATTGCTGCATCTGAGCCTGGTATCACTCAGATGCATCCCCTAAATATGACCACCCGCTAAATCTATATAACATCTATATAACAACCCAAAAATATTATTTGAGAAGCAAAAGAATTATTGCTCCATATATAGTTATGTTCCCAATACTCCATAGTGAGATTGTCATAGCTGGGCGTGAAGCTTGTGCCTATAGCTGTGCTTCTGATTAGTAGATAGTATTCATTATCAAATGATCAAATATGAAATACCGGTAATTATGTTCCAGACAGAACTCAGTACTGCTAAGAATAAATTGGGCCTGTTTTGGATCGAGGTCAAAACTTGTAAACAGGAAAAGATTTAATACACATAAACCTATATCGTGAGGGTTTGATGTATATAGGGAGCTTACATTGACAGAGAACCAAATGTATGAAGAGGTGTAAAGAATCACATATATAGTAGGAAAGTGATATCACCAGGGGTTGTGATAAATGATGATTAGTCAAACTGTCCATGTATGCTTTGATTGGTCTCCCCAGTTGATTTGTAGAATGTACTGTATTTTAGATCAATGATAAAAATAGGGTACTTTTAGAAAAAATCCCTACAAAAAAGGGCTGACTCATTTATGTAACAACATTATAAATTAGAGATTTCAATTATAGAAATGTAGTGGATTTTTAGGCAAGTTTAAATAAATTTAGATATCAGACAACAACCGCTGGGCTTCCTGGACGTAATCTGTGCGATATTGTACTATGATAATACCACCTTTATTCGCTTGTTTGATAATTATATCCAAATAGCCTGTTAATGTTTTTAAGGTCCTGGCCTCATTAATTTTGTGGGTAAAGCCTTGGGTCATGCTGCCATGTCCAGTGTTGCACAAATTTAACAGTTATGAATATGTGACATGATAAAAAATTTACTGGAATGGCCTTTTGGCTTGTGTGAGCTAAAATACAGATTTTAAAAGTCATGTCTTTAATGAAAGTGTAAGCTTCAGGAATAACATCATAGCGGGATTGTGCTTCCTGGCTGTGAAGACGTCCAAACCTCCACCTGGATCCAAGATCAGGATAGCAGACTTCAGTCACCCCAGCTGAGATATGGATCTGGCATCAGAGTTCCCGGGGCTGCTGCAGATCGTCCTTTCAGCATACACCAGGTCTGTGTCTGCGGATAATTACCTGGAGGTCAGGCAGCAGATTCGGGTAAGACACTGGATTAGAGCCCTCCAGGTTGCTGGTATGCAACAGGGCAAGTGCTTTCCAACCCCAGAGCAGCATGCCAGTGAACAACGGGAGTTACGGATACAATTCCTGGGAGAGCGGCCCCTGGAGCAATGGGTGACTGAGTTGGACAGGCTGGTCCAGCAGGAGATAGAGCTGGGCAATCGGTATCATGTTCTGCAGTGGCACGCGGAGGAGGAATATTTGGGGAGACAACAGAATGCTCGCCGGAGGGATATGACTTTGGTGGCCCTGGATTGCTGTGGGAGAGCCTTACAGATTGTTTTGTGTTTGGCGATGAAGGGGAACCTACCCTTGAGGACCTGCAAAAATACAGAGAGGCTATGCTCAGTCTTGCAGGGGTCTCAGGGCTTAAACATGACCTGGACTATTTGCTAAAGAAGGAACAGCATCTGGAAAGGGCATACAGAAAAATTGCTAGAATGCGTTCAGCAGCAGAGAATTGGCAGTGGAAACTCCGGAGATTGCCGTCTCCAAAGCTGAAGTGCTGACAACAGAGCAGAGCCCTGCTAACCTCTTCCCAACACCAACAGCAGCTTCAGCTTCCCGGAGAGAAGAGATAGTCGGCCTTTCTCCCACAATACTTTTCTGCCAGCAGCATCAGTGGAGTTACCAGAATCTTCTCCAGCTGAAGCGCTGGCAACCGAACAGAGGGTCCAAGACCTCTGCCCCTCACATGCGGCAGTTCAGGAGGCCCAGGGTGAGAAGGAGATGGTCACTCCCCAATAAGGATTCATGCACCTGGAAGACAGTGGCAGAGAAATGTCATCCCAGCAGCCAGATGAGGGAACGGAAAAGGAAGCAGCCAGCTCACCTCCCCAATGGCAGCTACACCGTTTGGGAGTGGAGGAAGCCAGCCTCCTGCCACAACGATTAACCGGAGCAGAGGATGTGAAGTCCCCAGCAGAAGGGCTGGCAACCAGGCAGAGTGCTGCTGGCCTCTGCCCTCAACTAACAGAAGAGGGAGTTCCTGTGGTAGTGGATGGGACTTCGGTCTCCACTGACACAACCCCAGAAAATGGTGCGGCACTGAGACTGATGTCAGCCTTGCTTTGCAAGCACGGGGGGATTTTCACCTACCAAAAGTGGATGGGACTTCAGTCTCCACGTGTATACCCCAGGGATGCTGGGCAGTCGGCCCAGATCCCCAACAGCATGACGGAGTGAGCCCAGTCACCCTGTCCTCTCTCCAGCGGCTGAAAGGACTCCAGGGAGAAGGGCCAGTCCACGCCTCTCCTCATCCGCGGGCATGTTCTCTGAGAAAGGCAGAGGTTGGCTGGGTAAGTAATGCTCTGTTTGAACAATTTATTTGGGGTACTGTGTGGATACCGGCATTGGGGGACTGGAACTACTGATTAACTTCGGAGTCAACCCGTCTGGGGTCTCCTCCTGCGTTAGTCTCCTGCCGAAAGGTGAGATGTGTGACAAGAGTCACTTTGGGTGGGGGGTTTGTGGAACTCAGCTTACCTTGGAGAGCTCTGGAAACTCTGCGTCCAGCTTCCCTGACCCCTTTTATGTGTAAATCACCCTGTGTCTCTAATAGGGGCACAGGGTGAATGAGAACCCCACTCTGATCTGTACTAGATGGACTCCCTTTATAGCCGCACTGGAACCTTGTGTATATGTATTGTGACAGCAGGAAGGTAAAGTCACCTGGTTGCATCCAGGGGGGTAGATATATTTCGCCCAGATTCAGGCTTTACGCCGACTTATACAACTAGGTGGAGAGTTGTATAAGGCTAGTGGGCTCATGGATGACTCATACCTCTAGGGAGAGTGTGGGGCGTCGTACAGACAGGGAGTTGATGAGACCAGCTGAAGCTTGTCAGCTCATTTAGGCCTCTATAAGAACTCCCAGCTTCATTAGATGTTAGCTCATGCCTGGACCCAGACCTGTGTGGACTGTCTAGGGAGAGTGAACCCCTGTGCGGTGAGACAAAGCCTGTGTGGCTATTTGCTTGGACATTTAAAACCAGGGACTTAGGGACTAGGACAGCACTAGGCTGATCCCAGTTGTTAGTTAGGAAACCTGTATGTTTAGTCAGAGGTCAAGTTGACCAGGATTTATTTTGTTTATGTTTCTTTTGC
This sequence comes from Rana muscosa, assembly GCA_029206835.1. Taxonomy (NCBI): domain Eukaryota; kingdom Metazoa; phylum Chordata; class Amphibia; order Anura; family Ranidae; genus Rana; species Rana muscosa. The sequence goes on along the minus strand of CM055120.1, from coordinate 61,817,840 downwards.
TTTGCTGTGTTTTGTCACTGTAAATAGAAAATAAACCGCACCTTTTTGATTTTGAAAACCACAACCTCCGTTTGCTGGGCCTGTTTTTGTGTGGGGAGCCCATCTCGGGGGTCACACACACCCGCTGCCGAGCTAACCCCCTCACAGTTGGTGGAGAACCAGTGGCAGTTTTTTTTTAAGCCAGCATGGAGGAGATACTGAAGCAGCTGGCTCTAGCAAATGCCAATCAACAGCAGACAAATGCAGGTTTGCAAAAGAGCCTTGCAGCTCAACAACAGAACTTCGCAGCCCAGCAGCAAGCTCATCAACAGAGCCTTGCAGCCCAGCAGCAGACAAACGCAACTTTGCAACAGAGTCTGGAGGCTCAGCAACAAGCCCAGCAGCAATCTGAGGCCCGCTTCATAGACCTGTTACAGAAGCAAGAGCAGAGACTACAACAACACATGGAAGCAGCAATGCAGCAACGTCCGCAGACCAGTGAGGAAAGCCGTCCCACTAATACCGCGTCCTTTGGGGTGAGTCGTTTATTGACAAAAATGACTGGAGAGGATGATCCAGAGGTATTTTTGACCACATTTGAAAGGACCGCTGAAAGAGAAAAGTGGCCTGAGGAGCAGTGGGCTGGACTGGTGGCTCCTCTGTTAACTGGTGAATCGCAGAAAGCTTACTATGACCTAGAGCCTAACCAAGCAAAAGACTATGCGATGCTAAAAGCTGAAATATTGGCAAGGCTGGGTGTCACCCAGGCTGTCCGGGCTCAGCGTGTGCATAACTGGACTTTCCAGCTTGGAAAACCCCCCAGGTCTCAAATGTATGATCTCATTCACCTGAGCAGAAAGTGGCTACAGCCAGAGACTTTGTCCGCACCAAAGATTGTGGAACGTGTTGTAATGGATCGGTTTTTGAGAGCTCTTCCTACTGCCATCCAAAAGTGGGTAAGCCATGGAGACCCAGAGACGGCCGATGGTCTTGTGGATCGTGTGGAGAAATACTTGGCTACAGAGAACCTGACGGCCTCTTCCAGAGACACTCGGACTTTCCACCCTAAGACCAGACCATCCCCAGGGGCGGATAAGAGGATTCCAAGGGGTGAGGGTGGAGAGAGTGAGAGGGTGGGAGCTCTACCCCAAGTTTGGCGAGAACAGCCTGGGAAATCAGCGGCTCAAGAGGCCGCAAGAAGGATCGTTTGCTACCGCTGCCGGCAAGCGGGACATATTGCAGCCAATTGCCCGGTTGTGGAGGAACCCATGCAGTGTGACTTTCTGACGGGCAGACGTCAGTCGCTGTGTGCGACAGTCGCATGCACTGCCATTCGAGGAACTGAGAAACATTTATGCAAAATGTGTGTTAATGGTAGAAATGTTGTGGTATTGCTAGATTCAGGTAGCCTTGTGACCCTGATAAAGGCTGAGTTAGTTAAAACAGAGGTCTCTGGGAATAGCAAGGTAGCTGTTATTTGTGTGCATGGGGACACCCGAGAGTATCCAGTGACTACAGTGTGTTTCGAGACCCCCAAAGGTACCCTCTCTCATCCAGTGGGCTTAGTATCTCAGTTACCGCATGACGCCATTGTGGGAAGGGATTTTCCGAAGTTCTGGGAACTGTGGGATGATCCTGAGCCCCCCACTGGTGCCCCTATGTACCAGGAATGTGATAGCCAGAACTCCCCTGAGAGTGGTGAGGACTCTCCGGAATTTCCCTTATCAGTATTGGCAGGGGAGACTCAAGAAACTGGAGAGGAGCCCACCTCCTCAGACGAAAACCTACCGTCTGTGGAGTTTTCTGATCTTGAGGTTCACAGGGAAAACTTTGCCACAGAACAGTTGAAAGACCCCGCCCTAATAAAGGCACGGGAAAACGTAGTGAAAATAGATGGCGAGTTAGTGAACCCAGATAATACCTGCACTTACCCATACTTCAGCGTAGAGAAGGACCTACTGTATCGGGTGGCAAAAAGGGCAGAAGAAACCGTTGAGCAGCTTGTGGTGCCCAAACCTTACAGGAAGTTGGTGTTGGAGTTGGCCCATGGGCACATTCTTGGAGGTCATCTGGGGACAGAGAAAACCCGAGAGAGGGTATTACAGAGATTCTATTGGCCGGGGGTGATGAAGGACATAGAAAATTATTGTTCCTCCTGCCCTGTGTGTCAGAGGTCGGCCCCGATGCCACATTTCCGTAGCCCGCTGGTCCCTCTACCCATCATTGAGGTCCCGTTTGAGAGGATCGCCATGGATTTGGTAGGTCCTATAATCAAGTCCGCTAGGGGGCACCAGTACATATTAGTTATAATGGACTATGCCACCCGTTATCCAGAAGCGATCCCTCTCCGAAATACCTCGGCCAAAACCATAGCCAAAGAGCTATCTCTTGTGTTTAGCCGGGTGGGTATTTGTAAAGAACTGCTTACGGACCAAGGTACACCCTTTATGTCCCGGGTTATGAAGGAGCTGTGTAAATTGTTCAAAGTGACGCAATTACGTACATCTGTGTATCACCCCCAAACCGATGGGCTGGTTGAAAGGTTCAACAAAACCCTAAAACAAATGTTGAAGAAAGTGGTGGATAGAGATGGAAAGGATTGGGACTGTCTACTTCCTTATCTGATGTTTGCTATTAGGGAGGTGCCCCAATCCTCTACGGGATTCTCCCCCTTTGAGTTACTGTATGGGAGACACCCAAGAGGGCTGTTGGATATTGCCAAGGAAACTTGGGAAAGTGAGAGTTCTCCCCACAGGAGTGTGATTGAGCATGTCGCCCTGATGCAAGACCGAATTGCACAGGTAATGCCCATCGTGAAGGAACATTTGGCCCAAGCGCAGTTAGCACAGCAGAGAGTGTACAACCGTGGAGCCAAGACCCGTACCTTTTCCCCGGGGGATAGGATACTGGTACTTGTCCCTACGGTTGAAAGTAAATTCCTTGCCAAATGGCAAGGCCCCTACGAGATAATGGAAAAAGTGAGCGAAGTGAATTACAAGGTCAGACAACCAGGAAGGCGAAAGCCCGAACAGATCTATCACGTTAATCTGTTGAAAGCCTGGAGGGATAGAGAGTCCCTAGTCGCAGACACTTGGTCACCAGCTCAAACTGGTTGCGTGATTCCGGAGGTTGGAATAGCAGCCACCTTGTCACAACCCCAACAACAGGAGGTTAAGGAGTTTGTGCTTCGCAACAAGGAGGTATTCTCTGAGCTGCCGGGACAAACATCTGGGGTAGAGCATGACATCATTACCCCGCCCGGTGAAAGGGTGAAGTTAAAACCCTATCGGATCCCAGAGGCCCGACGGGAGGCAATACGGGAGGAAGTACAGAAAATGCTGAACTTAGGGGTGATAGAGGAGTCCCAAAGTGATTGGTCTAGTCCCATTGTGTTGGTGCCTAAACCGGATGGGAGCTGGCGATTTTGTAACGATTTTCGACAGTTGAACAAAGTTACAAAATTTGACACCTACCCCATGCCACGTATAGATGAGTTGATCGACCGGCTGGGAACAGCCCGATACATGACGACTCTTGACCTCACAAAAGGGTATTGGCAAATCCCCCTGGCCAAGTCGGCCAAAGAGAAAACCGCATTTGTAACCCCAGACGGGGCGTTCCAATATAAAAGAATGCCGTTCGGGTTACAGAATGCGCCGGCCACATTCCAGCGGAAAATGGACCAGATGCTGAGGCCCCATCGGAAGTATGCTGCGGCTTACCTGGATGACATAATTGTCCATAGCACAGATTGGGCCTCACATCTGCCAAAAGTGCAAGCAGTCCTGGACTCTGTTCGGGAAGCGGGGTTTACGGCTAACCCCAAGAAGTGTACCATTGGGCAGGAGGAGGCCAAATATCTTGGGTACACCATTGGGAGGGGAGTAATAAAACCCCAACTCAACAAAGTCGAGGCCATCCAGAGTTGGCCACGTCCCAACAGCAAGAAGCAGGTACGAGCCTTTCTGGGAATCGCTGGGTATTATCGGCGATTCATTCCCCACTTTGCTTCTAAGGCTGTGCCCCTAACCAACCTGACGAAGGGGAAAGGGTCGGTCATGATTAAATGGACCCCCGAGGCTGAGGCAGCATTCCAATTCTTGAAACAAGCCTTATGTAGCCAGCCAGTGTTGTACTCACCCGACTTCTCTAAAGACTTTGTCGTACAAAGTGATGCGTCAGATGTGGGGTTAGGAGCAGTATTGTCCCAGGTCTGGAACGGGGAAGAGCACCCAGTCATTTACCTCAGCAGGAAGTTGAAGTCCCATGAGGTAAATTACGCCACCGTTGAAAAGGAGTGTTTAGCGGTGAAGTGGGCTCTAGATTCCCTTCGGTACTACCTGCTAGGTAGGCACTTTGACATGGTTACGGATCACGCTCCGTTAAAGTGGATGGCTCAAAACAAGGAAACAAATAGAAGAGTGAATAGGTGGTTCCTGGCCCTCCAGGAATTCAACTTCACAGTAAAGCATCGCCCTGGCGTTCAAATGGGGAATGTGGATGCTTTGTCTCGAGTACATGAATGCCTGATTGCTGGTGTTCCAACCCCGAGGTTAAAACAAGAGGGGGGGGTATGTGACAGCAGGAAGGTAAAGTCACCTGGTTGCATCCAGGGGGGTAGATATATTTCGCCCAGATTCAGGCTTTACGCAGACTTATACAACTAGGTGGAGAGTTGTATAAGGCTAGTGGGCTCATGGATGACTCATACCTCTAGGGAGAGTGTGGGGCGTCGTACAGACAGGGAGTTGATGAGACCAGCTGAAGCTTGTCAGCTCATTTAGGCCTCTATAAGAACTCCCAGCTTCATTAGATGTTAGCTCATGCCTGGACCCAGACCTGTGTGGACTGTCTAGGGAGAGTGAACCCCTGTGCGGTGAGACAAAGCCTGTGTGGCTATTTGCTTGGACATTTAAAACCAGGGACTTAGGGACTAGGACAGCACTAGGCTGATCCCAGTTGTTAGTTAGGAAACCTGTATGTTTAGTCAGAGGTCAAGTTGACCAGGATTTATTTTGTTTATGTTTCTTTTGCTTTGCTGTGTTTTGTCACTGTAAATAGAAAATAAACCGCACCTTTTTGATTTTGAAAACCACAACCTCCGTTTGCTGGGCCTGTTTTTGTGTGGGGAGCCCATCTCGGGGGTCACACACACCCGCTGCCGAGCTAACCCCCTCACAGTATATATTGTTTGTTGTCTCATGCTGTTGAACTAATTTGCTGAGATCGTTTGGGGTGTGGTTGTATTTCATTGTTTTATTGTCTCTGTCTTCCCTGGCTGTGGGGGGTGGGTTCTTCCAAGAGCTCTCCTTGCTGATTGGATAGTTTACCCCACCCTGAATTCCAAAGGGTGGGGTTACGGTCCCGAGTGGGATATCTGTTGTGTCCATCTGTGGGTTAAAGAGTCTTGGATAGTGCTGGTTCTAGACAAAGGAAGCATTTATGGCGGACAACGTTCTGTTGAGGACAAGGGTTCCTCACACCTACAATGGTCACTGCCAGCCCCTCTATTAGAGCCTGGCATACCACACTATGTAAGTAATTTCTAAAAGCGAGCATCTTTCCACTGCCCCCAGCTCCGATTATATTTATCAAGTTGCCCCTTATCGCAGCTACATAGGTATTCCATTTTGTTGTAATTTTCCACTCTTTCGAACCATTCTTTTATGGTTTTCTTGTACTTAACCAATTTTTTGGTATCAGTCTTTTTGCGGCATTTATCAATGCTGGGATTAGTATTTTCCTATAACTTTTATTTAAGTCTTTTGATTCATGGAAGAGACAGACCTGTATACTATTAGGTACCTTTTCTCTAGTTATTGCTTCTATGTATTCCTGGATTTTCTGCCAAGAGTCCTTTATCTTTGGGCAGTCCCACCATATATGCATGGTCGTTCCGATCTGACCGCATTCCCTCCAGCACAGTGGGGATTTGTCTTTACTAAATTTATGGATCTTTTCAGGTGTCCTATGCCATCTCGAGATTCAGTTATAGTTCATTTTGATTGTATTCATGTCAGTTGCGTTATTATGTACGGCTGCTATTATTCTTTCGACTTGTTGATCATCCAATTTCATGTTTATTTATTTTTTCCATTTCTCTATAAGATAAGGTTTTCCTTGTACTTCTAGATCTGTCAGAATTCGATATACTCTTGATATCACATGTCTTAGTGGGGTTTGTACGGAACATCGTTTTTCTAGTGCTGTTAATTTCTTTCCGTCTCTGATAGGTGGAGGTAGTGAGTTTATCAGATGTTTTAGTTGTATATATTCCCATTCATTGATATCCCACCCGTTTTTTTTTCTTTATATCCTGTAGTGTTTTTATCTTTCCCTGTTCCGTGATATCCTTTATTTGTGCTGTCCCCATTTTATTTCCAAACCAAGTCCCATTCCCAGGGATAAAAACGTTTGTTTCCGTAAGTGCAATTAAAGGTGAATTATAAGTCCATTTGTTCTGTCTGTAAATGAAATCCCATATTTTAAATACATTTTTAGTTAATTCATGAGTATCTGAGTCCAATATTCTGTGTTTTCGTGGTATCCATGTGTTTTTGTGAAGTGCTGTTTTACATATAGTATTTTCAATCCAGACCCATTTTTTCTCTTTTTCTTTATTTCCCCATTCCATCATTCGTGGAATGATCGTAGCCTTATAATATCTATTTATATCTGGTGCAGATAGACCTCCGTGCTTTTTTTCCCTTGTTATAATTGCATATTTCAATCTTGGCTTTTTGTTTTGCCATACGTATTTTGTAAACATTGTTTTTATAGTCTTAAGAAAACTCTGTGGTATATCTCTAGGTAACATCTGAAATTTATATGTTATTTTTGGGAGAATAGCCATTTTAAAGAGATTTATCCTTCCTAACCATGAAAGCGATCTCATTGTATTCTTCTTTAGTTCTGTTTTGATCTTGTTCAATAAAGGAATATAGTTTGCCAGGTACATGCTCTCCACTGTAGATGTCAGTTTAACTCCCAAGTAGGGCAGCTCTTCTCTCACCCACGTGAGTGGAAAAAAAATTTGCAGCTCAAGTTCTTCTTTTGTTCCCCACTACTATGTTTAAGATTTCTGTTTTTATAGGGTTTATTTTGAAGTTCGAAAGTTCTCCGTACTTTTTTATTTCCTTAATTACATTTGGCTAATTTTAATCTCTCTAATATTTTGCATATAATCTTGTTCTGAACGACGAGGCTCTCCTAGTCAGAATCACTCCTTACACAGAGTGACGGTTGTGGATATTAATATTATACCATATGACACTAGGAGTTAAGCAGTGGGCAATAGCCATTGGGCTGACTCTTCACGTATTTTTATTTGCGATTGTCACCAGACTGTAACTTTATACGTTGTTCCGTGTATTTTCTGTTAAAATACCAATAAATATATTTTCAACCCTAATTACATTTGGCAAGGTCACCCTTGGGATTAGTTATGTACATTAAGATATCATCGGCATATGCCGCCACCTTGTGTTCTTCTTCACCCACTCTCGCCCCCTCTATACTCTGGTTATTCCGCATCGTCGCAAGGAAAGGTTCCAGCGTTAGTACGTATAGAAGTGGCGAGAGTGGGCACCCCTGCCTTGTCCCATTGTGCATTTCAAAGGGCAGTGACATCCTACCATTGAGCTTAACCATTGCCATAGGTCTGCTATAGAGATTTTGTCTCCAGTGTCTACTTTTGGGTCCTAATCCCAAATAGTGGAGCATATCCATCATGAATCTCCAGTCTACCCTGTCAAATGCTTTCTCAGCATCTATTGACAGGAGATTTTCCACTTTTATTCTTACAGAGCAATAATATTGTTTTTAAACTATTGTCTCTACCCTCTCTTCCGGGTATAAACCCTGTCTGATCAGGGTCTACCCAATCTGGTATTAGATTTTTTAATCGTGTAGCAAGAATTTTTGCATATATCTTTGTGTCAGCATTTAGTAGTGCTATTGGCCTATAGCTGGAGCATAACGTCTTGTCTTTTCCTGGTTTTGGTATTATTGTGATGTGGGCCATTAAAGATTTGCGTCTTATTTCCTCATCTTCCCCTATTTTTTTAAGGTAGTCACATAGTCTCGGAAACCGGCTGGCTCTGAAACTTTTTATAATATTTGATGGTGAACCCATCCGGTCTGGGGCTTTTCCCAGTAGGTTTTTCTTTCAATGTTTTTATGATTTCTTCCTGCGTAATTAATGCGTCAAGGGCTGTCAACCGTTCTTCTTGAATTTTTGGCAGTTTTGCGTCCTTTAAATATTTTTGTATTTTTATTTTCCTCTTCTCTTTCTCCTTATGTGTGTCTTTGTTTCTGATCGCATATAGTGCACTGTAGTATGTTTGAAATGCTGTTGCGATCTCAGATGTTTTATTTACCATTTCTCCTCTTTCGTTCTTTATCTTCTCTATATAATTTAAGGACTTATTGCGCCTTAGCATTTTTGCAAGGTATTTTCCAGGCTTGTTTCCCCCTTTATATCTCTCCTTTCTAAGTCTATTAAACTCCTTTCTTGTTTCTTGCTCCATATGATCTTTCAATAATTCTCTTTTTAATATTAAGGCCCGTTGAATTTCCATTTCGGCATGCTTTTTATGTCTTTGTTCCAGGTCATATATCTGTTTTAAGATTTTTCGCATGGTGGTTTCTCTTTCTTTCTTTTTCCTAGCCCCAATAGCTATCAATTGGCCCCTTATAACGGCCTTGTGTGCTTCCCAGATTGTTGCTTTGGTTAGCTCTGGTGTTTCATTGGTCAGGAAATACTGGTCAATTTCTGTTCTTATGCTCTTCTCTACTTCTTTGTCTTCGATTATGTCTTCATTTATTCTCCATGCTCCTCTCCCCGAAGCTTCCCCTTTTAGTTTCAGCTTCATTGTCACTGGGGCGTGATCTGATATTGTGGCTATTCCAATTGATGTTTCCATGACTATCTCCAGTGCTCTATGTTCAATCAATATGTGGTCCAATCTAGAATACATATCGTGCATTGCCGAGTGATATGTAAAATCTTTTACACTGGGATGTTGGATCCTCCAGACGTCTACTAATTGATGTTAATACAATTTCCTTTTATCCTTCTTAATTCTTTTTTTTCTTTATCTACAGCCTCGGAGGTGGTATCTAATTTGCTATCCATGGTAAAATTAAAGTCTCCAGCCAGTATTAAGTATCCTTTCTTAAATTCACCCAAGTCCTTTAATATCTCTAGCAAGTATTTTTTAGGATGCTTATTGGGGCAATATACATTTGCCAGGGTATATTTCGTGCCTTGTATGGTTCCTCTCAGGAACAAGAATCTGCCTTCTGGGTCCACCTTCCTCTCATCAATCTCAAAGCCAGCTTTATTCCCGAAGCCTATTGCCGCACACTTTGCCCTTTTTGTAGGGGAATCTCCATAATACCATGTAGGAATCTTCCTGGAATATAATTTGATGTTAGAATCTAATGCCAGATGGGTCTCTTATAAGAATATTATTTCTACGCCCGTTCTTTCTAGTTCCCGTATCACCATGTGTTGTTTCTGTGGGGAATTTCGCCCTCTGACTTTATAGGTTGTAAATTTTATTTCATCCATTTTTTTTTCTCTTTTGTCCCCTTTTCTTTCCATTGTACAAGGATGAAGAGACCCCGGGTCCTAATAGGCACTGGGTGTCTCTCCATCCCCTTGATTCTATGGACAAAAGGTCATCTGGAGATTCTTTTTCTTTTTTCAGCAAACCATTTTCTTCCCTGTAACCTACCCTCCCCATTTACCTCCCTCTCTTCAGATGTTTTAGACCCATGGTCTTTCAGCAGGTGGAGTGAGCCCAGTCACCCTGTCCTCTCTCCAGCGGCTAAAGGGACTCCAGGGAGAAGGGCCAGTCCACACCTCTCCCCAGCGGCGGGCATGTTCTCTGAGAGAGGCAGAGGTTGGCTGGGTAAGTAATGCTCTGTTTGGACAATTTATTTGGGGTACTGTGTGGATACCAGCATTGGGGGACTGGAACTACTGACTAACTTCGGAGTCAACCCGTCTGGGGTCTCCTCCTGCATTAGTCTCCTGCCGAAAGGGGAGATGTGTGACAGGAGTCACTTTGGGTGGGGGGTTTGTGGAACTCAGCTTACCTTGGAGAGCTCTGGAAACTCCGTGTCCAGCTTCCCCGACCCTTCTTATGTGTAAATCACCCTGTGTCTCTAATAGGGGCACAGGGTGAATGAGAACCCCACTCTGATCTGTACTAGACGGACTCTCTTTATAGCCGCACTGGAACCTTGTGTATATGTATATATTGTGTGTTGTCTCATGCTGTTGGACTCCTTTGCTGAGATCATTTGGGGTGGGGTTGTATTCCATTATTTTATTGTCTCTGTCTGCCCTGACTGTGGGGGGGGGATTCCTCCAACAGTCCGATGTGTATACCGATGGTAACTATATCAATCACAATCCAGTGTCATTCAAAATTGAATCTGACTTTTACCCGGTTAGCTCCAGGGGCAAGAACATGGATCTATATCAGAAACTGGTAGAAAGAGACCTAACTAATTTAGCAAAGAATGTGTCCAATAATACACCAGGTAATCTTTCTGCCAGTGAAAAACTGTCTCTTGATAGCTTGCACAAGGACTCATCCATTGTTATTAAGAATGCCGATAGGAGCGGAGCAGTGGTGGTGTTAGATGCCATTAAATATAAGGAAGAAGCTCTATGGCAGCTATCTGATTCAGCCACCTATTTTAAACTCAGAGGTGACCCCACTGACATTTTCAAAGGAGAGCTTTCCTCTCTTTTGGACAGAGCAGTTTCGATTGGAATTTTGACAACTAAAGACAAAGAAATGTTTATTCCTGTTTTCCCTGTCATGCCAATCTTTTATCGCCTCCCCAAATTGCATAAGGGGCTCACACCACTAACAGGCAGGCCTATTGTGGCAGGTTTTGATTCTCTTAATGAACGATTAGGACAGTGGGTGGACCAGCAACTGCAACCTTTGGTTATGGACCTGCCAGGATACCTCCGCGATACCGAGCAACTACTATCAAAATTTGAGAATATGTCATGGGACGATAATTATTGTTGGATCACATGTGACGTTTCCAATCTATACTCTTCCATTCCACACACACTCGGTTTACAAGCGGTATCATATTTCCTAAAGAAGTCAGGACAATTTTCTCTGGTTTTACAGGAATTTATTAATTTATTATCATGTGTTTAGAGTATCTTCTTACTCACAATATCTTTATGTTTGACAGGGGTTATTACCTCCAGAAATACGGAGCCTTCATGGGTGCCAAATTCTCACCATCCTTGGCCATCTTATATATGGGATGGTGGGAGAGGCTCCGCATTTTTGGACCAGATAGCCCCCGTCTGCAGGTTCAATGATGACCTCTTGTTTATAGCTTCAAACCAACACACTAGTTTGGAAAAATGGTTAGAGTATATGAACGATAACATGTTAAACTTAAGATTTACAGGCACACTGGACAATAGGTCTATAGAGTTTTTAGATGTAAAATTGACGGGACATGGAAATACTATTATTTCCACCTTGCACAGGAAACCTAGTGCAGGTAATACAATTCTACAGGATGATTCAAGCCACCCTGGCCATACCATCAACAGTATTCCAGTGGGCCAGTTCCTCAGACTTAGAAGACTATGTAGTAAAGAATCGGATTTTCATTATGAAGCCAAACAGATGTCTTCTAGGTTTGAGGAACGAGGATACCCAAAATCAGTTATTAACAGAGGTTTATCCATTGTACTCCGTTGTAAGCTCCTCAGAGACAAATCGGCCAACAAATCTAGATTTAGTCAAACCAACAATTCCCAATGTATTCCCACGTTCTCAACTTTAACAAAATACAGAAAATTGTGACTAAATATCTTCCAATCCTGTCCCATGACCCCATATATTCCCAAATTTTAACAAAAGGTATTCGTACCGCATCCCGCAAGGCACCATCCCTTAGTAGTCTTATGTCACCTAGCCTTTTTACCAGCATGAACAGTTCCAACAATTGGCTGTCCTTTAAAGGCAGATATAAATGTGGAGGTCGAAACTGTGCTTATTGCCCATTTATTAAAAAATGGTGCCTGCCATGCAAAATCCAGCATAACTATTATGTTAACCTCCTTTAATGGCAACATCTGCATTTGCATCTGTACCTTCATTTCATTTTATTTGATTTGATTTTACAGACATCGCTTTTCAAACATCCATTTTCAAACATCCATTTTGTGCCATAATAGATATGTGTTTTCCTCCTTTGGTCTGCCTCCCTATTTTTTGCCTCTATATACCTTCGAAAAAATATTTTTCGGCATTTTGAACTCTGTTTCATATTTTTCTAGCAAAAGATTTTGTCTGGTTCTTGTCCAAAGAAAGCATTATTTTCTTTTCTTTTTTTGAACTACACTCAGATACATACTCCTATAAGTGGTTGAAGTTTCGGCTTTTTCTTTCGTCTTCTATGTTCATCACCTGGACTTCTTTAATTTCATTATGCTGCCTGTATGTTTTCATTTATACAATTTTTTTTGTTTATTCATGTTATATTCAATAGTACATTTACATCATGACTTTACATACATCACATCAGCATTCGTAGAGTAGATAATATATGTTTTACACATAACTTCTCTATCTAGATCCTTGGTAATGAACGATTTTTGATATTTTTTGGACTTTAAAATTAGATTTTACACAAGTCCCAAATAGTTTTTAGCATTATTGTCAAATTTTTATAAAGTTGACTTGAATTCTTTGGTTATATTAATTATATGATCATATAATCAATACTCTTGAATGATGTACCATATAATCACTGTGATTGTCACATAACGGTTATTGCACTTCAATTATTGCAGTCATTTTTTATTGATTATCAATTTTAATAATTATTAATTATTTACACATAGCCATTTGTTCAACTTTTGTTCTTTCACAACTTTTTTTTTATGCCATTTTTTCAAGCGCACCTTTCTAAGATATTTCAGCAGCCTCAAGATTACTTTAGGTTCTTAATCATTCAAATTGCTGTTTTTTTCCAGCAGGTGCGTTTAATTTTCTGGCCTCATTAGATTCAATTTTGTGTCAAGATGTTTTTCACCCAAAACTTTTTAATTTTGATTGGTGGGTGGTCACTTCCACTCCCCTCTTATACACATTTGGATTTTCTGTTTACTTAGCTATGAGTAAGCATCTCACGATGTGAAACGCGTTAGCCTTGTCCCTGTCTTTATTTCAAGTTTGACTGTATGCTGTGATTTGGATTTTACTTTCAATAAAGAACGACTTATACAGAGTGCGGCAGTCCAGGATGATTTCCTCTCTCACGGTGGTCAAGGCTTAGCAGCCCTGATTTTCATGGTTAGTACAGAGAGGGCATAAAGGAAGTGGCAGGTTCAGGGAGGTTTTTTTTACAGTTTAGAGGGGGGCTGCTTTACGAGACCAGGATCTGAATTTTTTTTTGTTGGGGTAACAAACACTTTAAATACTTAGGATCCCAAAAAAATAAATACTTAAGATCCCATGGGTATCGACAAAGGATTGTAAGTTAGAACTATACTATAATTAGTTTGAGGTGAAGAGGATTTTTAGGAATTGTTTATTCATCTAATATGTTATAGTTTTGCTAGTCTCTTTTTTTAATCAGTTTTTAACCTCTTGACAACTGGGCACTTAAATCCCCTTAATAACCAGACCAATTTTCAGCTTTTGGTGCTCTCACATTTTGAATGACAATTACTCAGTCATGCAACACTGTACCCATATGAAATTTCCGTCCTTTTTTTCACACAAATAGAGCTTTTATTTGGTGGTATTTGATCACCTCTGCGGTTTTTATTTTTTTCGCTATAAATTAAAAAAGACTGAAATTTTTTGAAAAAAATGCATTTTTCTTCATTTCTATTATAAAATTTTGCAAATAAGTAATTTTTCCTCATAAATTTGGCCAAATATTTGTATTGCTACATATATTTGGTAAAAATAACCCAAATTAGTGGATATTATTTAGTCTGGGTGAAAGTTATAGGGTCTACAAGCTATGGTGCCAATTACTGAAAATTGATCAATTTGATCACACCTGATGTACTGACAGCCTATCTCATTTCTTGAGACCCTAACAAGCCAGTAAAGTACAAATACCCCCCAAATGACCCCTTTTTGGAAAGTAGACATTCCAAGGTAGTTAGTAAGAGGCATAGTTAGTTTTTTGAAGTTGTCATTTTTTCCCACAATTCTTTGCAAAATTAAGATGATTATTATTTTTTATTTTTTTCACACCAAATTGTCATTATAACAGGTTACTTCTCTCACATGGCATGTACATTCCACGAATGACACCCCAAAATATATTCTGCTGCTCCCCCCGAGTATGGCGATACCACATGTGTGAGACTTTTATACAGCCTGCCCACATACAGAGGTCCAACACTGAAGTAGCAACTTCAGGCGTTTTAGGAGCATAAATTACACATCTAATCTCTCAACCACCTATTACACTTTTGAAGGCCCTGGAGCACCAGGACAATGGAAACGCCCACAAAGTGACCCCATTTTGGAAAGCTAACACCCCAACGTATAATCTATGAGGCATAATGAGTCTTTTGAACGGTTCATTTTTTTCCAGAAGTTTTTGGAAAATGTGGAAAAAAATGAAAACGCAATTTTTTTACACAAAGTTGTCCATTTATAGGATATTTCCAACACATAGCATGTACACAGCAAAAATGACACCCCAAAATATATTCTGCTGCTCCTCCTGAGTATGACAATACCAAATGTGTGAGACTTTTATACAGCCTGGCCACATACAGAGGTCCAACACTGAAGTAGCAACTTCAGGCGTTCTAGGAGCATAAATTACACATCTAATCTCTCAACCACCTATTACACTTTTGAAGGCCCTGGAGCACCAGGACAATGGAAACGCCCACAAAGTGACCCCATTTTGGAAAGCTAACACCCCAACGTATAATCTATGAGGCATAATGAGTCTTTTGAACGGTTCATTTTTTTCCAGAAGTTTTTGGAAAATGTGGAAAAAAAATGAAAACGCAATTTTTTTACACAAAGTTGTCCATTTATAGGATATTTTCAACACATAGCATGTACATAGCAAAAATGACACCCCAAAATATTTTCTGCTACTCCTCCTGAGTATGGCGATGCCACATGTGTGAGCTTTTTTAACAGCCTGGCCACATAGAGGCCCAACATCCAAGAAGCACCATCAGGTGTTCTAGGGACATAAATTACACATCCAATTTCCTTACAATATATCACATTTTTGAAGGCCCTTCATATTTCTAACACAGCATGTACATACCAAGAATTACACCCTAAAATACATTCTGCTGAGTAAACGGTAAAAAAAAGATTACCTGTGGTTTTGGTAGTGCAATTGTCCACAGAAGGAGAGCCCTGATCCAGGCAGCAGGCAGGGACGTGGTCAGTGACAGTGAATTGAATTGTCCAGGCAGCAGACAGGAATATTCTCCATAGTCACTACAGGCAGGAATACTGTCCATATACAGTCCAGGGTCAGTGTAAGTAGAGACATTGCCAGCAGTGCCAAAATATTGGTCCTGGTAATCAGCAGGAACATGGTCCAAGTAGCAGGCCAGGAAAGAATGGGGACAGGGGTAGGGGCTTCTCCCACCCAAATCTCTTTGAAGCCCCCGAGTCTCCAGACCCTAATCCGGGAATGAGAAAACTAAAAAATAGTTTTCTTCATCCAGAAAAACAATTCTGGAGCCCCTCACATATGTGAGACCCCTGTGTTCCCACTAGCATAGCAGGGTAAAAGATCAATCCAAGAGGCAGGCAAAAAACGTGGTCAAACAGTCCAGGGTCAGTTCCAGAGCAGGCAGAGGTAGGTACAGTTAAGCGTTAGGCAGAAGAGTGGTCGTATAACAGGCCAGGGTCAGTTCCGGAGCAGGCAGAGGTAGGTACAGTTTAGCGTTAGGCAGAAGAGTGGTCGTATAACAGGCCAGGGTCAGTTCCGGAGAAAGCAGAGGTATGTTTAGCGTTAGGCAAAAGCGTGGTCGTATAACAGTCCAAGGTCGGTTCCGGAGAAGGCAGAGGTATGTACAGTTCAGTGCAGTGGCATAAGGGGTGTGGAGGAAAATGACAGGAAATGAGAATTGCATTTACCATACTTCCCTAATAGTGTAGAAACGTATGGTAACGGCGGAAACATTCGCCTATACAGAGGCCTGGTTGGGAAGGACAATCGGGACAATAATACATGGTGTCTCTTCGAATTCCTCCTCTGGAGCACACCCGGCATCTCTTCTGACGTCTGTAGCCTGTTTCGCGGGGGGCGGCTTTCTCAGGAAAGTGGCGCTCGTGGAGTCTGCTCACGGAATCAGAGCGAATAGTTTCTGGTGGGCTTTCAGGGTACAAAAGGGCGGAGATAACTTCTTCTTGGTAGAGTAGATAGGATACGGGGTTCTCTGTTGATTTTTTGTAAATAACATAAGTGTTATACATGGCCAAACTAAAAAAATAAAGGGACACTTTCTTATACCAGTGGCGGGATTTTCTTGTGGGAAGATAGGGTTCAATCATCTGATCGTTAAAGTCCACTCCCCCCATAAACAAATTATAATCGTAGACACAAGCTGGTTTCTGGATTGTGCCGTTTCTTTTGGGGACTTCCACGTAGGTGTCGTTGTGGATTGATGTGAGCATGTGGACGTTTTGTTTGTCCCTCCACCTGACAGCCAATATCTCCTGGTTCCTCAATGATGCCGCCTCCCCTCGTCGTAGCTTTTCATTGGCGAGTTTTTGTGGGAAGCCTTTTCTATTGGCTCTTATTGTGCCACATGCTGGGGTGTCCCTCCGGTAAAGATTGCGGAACAGGGGCAAGCTGGTATAAAAATTATCCACATAAAGGTGGTATCCCTTTCCAAGGAGTGGATAGATAAGCTCCCAGACCACTTTTCCGCTGACACCGATGTACTCTGGGCATTCAGGGGGATGCAGTTGGGAGTCCTTCCCTTCGTACACCAGAAAGGCGTAGATGTACCCCGTGGCTCGGTCACAAAGTTTGTACATTTTAACCCCATATCGGGCCCTTTTGCTGGGGATAAACTGTTTAATGCTCAGCCTGCCTGAGAATTTTATGAGGGACTCATCCACGGAGATATTCTGTTCAGGGATATATAACTGGGAAAATTTTTCAGAGAAAAAATTTAGGAGTGGCCGAATTTTATATAGTTTGTCAAAAGCTGGGTCATTTCGGGGAGGGCACTGGGTGTTGTCATTATAGTGGAGGAACCGCATAATCATTAGGTATCGGGATCTTGGCATAAGGGATGAGAAGAGTGGCATGTGGTGGATGGGTTTGGTAGACCAGTAGGAGTACAATTGGTTTTTTTTTGAGAGTCCCATACTAAAAGTTAGGCCTAGGAAAATTTTGAATTCCTCTACGGTAAGTTCTCTCCACTCAAAGGGACGGGCGTAACTAGACCCAGGGTTGCTTGCTATGTACTGCTGTGCATAGAGGTTGCACTGGGCCACAATGGAGGATAGTAAGTCTTCAGTGAATACTAAATTGAAAAAATCGAGCATGGAAAATTCATCGGTGTTCACCTGGACACCTGGCTGGGCGGTGAAAGGGGGGATATTTGCTGCTCCGGAATTAGGGGGAAGCCACAGGGGGTTTTGAAGGCCATAGGGAAGGCTGGCATGGCCCCTATCCCTTTGGGGCTGAGATGACACCCTATTGGTGCCTGGCCTTTGTTGCAGTGGCACTGCGCTTGGGGTGGACGGCACTGCGCTTGGGGTGGACGGCACTGCGCTTGGGGTGGACGGCACTGCGCTTGGGGTGGACGGCACTGCGCTTGAGGTGGACGGCACTGCGCTTGAGGTGGACGGCACTGCGCTTGAGGTGGACGGCACTGTGTTGCTGGTAGTAGGCCGCTTCTCCACGCCAGAACCCCTTGTTTTCACGGGCACACATTCCTCTTCTGATTCTGTATCAGACCCACTGTCTGTAACGGGTTCATAGGCCGAATCCGAATCAGACTGAGACTCCTCGCTGCTCTCATCGGTCATGATTAGACGCTGGTAGGCCTCCTCACAAGTAAAGAATTTTTTTGCCATGTTGGTGGCTGGTGAGGCTGCACTGCAGAGCACTGTGGTAGCACTGGTGGACACTGGCGGGCACAGGCGGCACTGATGTGGCACAGGTAGCACTGGTGTGGCTCTGGTTGCACTGGTGTGGCTCTGGTTGCACTGGTGTGGCTCTGGTGGCACACAGGCGGCACAGGCGGCACTGGTGGGCACAGGCGGCACTGGTGGGCACAGGCGGCACTGGTGGGGACAGGCGGCACTGGTGGGGACAGGCGGCACTGATGTGGCACTGCAGTGGCGCTGATGGGCACAGGTGGCACTGGGCACAGGTGGCACTGGTGGGCACAGGCGGCACTGATGGGCACAGGTGGCACTGATGGACACAGGTGGCACTGATGGGCACAGGTGGCTCTGGTGTGCACAGGTGGCTCTGGTGTGCACAGGTGTGGCTCTGGTGGGCACTGGTGTGGCTCTGGTGGCACTGGTGGGCACAGGCGGCACTGGTGGCACTGGTGGGCACAGGCGGCACTGATGTGGCACTGCAGTGGTGCAGATGAGCACTGATGGGCACAGGTGGCACTGATGGGCACAGGTGGCACTGATGGGCACAGGTGGCACTAGTGTGGCACTGATGTGGCACTGGTGTGGCACTGGTGACACTGATGTGGCTCTGGTGGCACTGGTGTGGCACTGGTGTGGCACAGGTGGCACAGGTGGCACAGGTGGCACAGATGTGGCACAGATGTGGCACAGATGGCACTTTTTGCACTTTTGGGGCACTTTTGGGGCACTGTTGGGCACTGCTGGGCACAGCTGGGCACAGCTGGGCACAGCTAAAAGTAGTAAAAACTCACTGTGTGGCACAGGGTTGCACTGATGTCTCTCCTCTCCTCTCACGCTGCATCAGTGTAAGGTGAGGAGAGAGATGAACTGCTGCTGACCCTGGTTTGTTTACATTGTGATCGCGCCGTCATTGGACGGCGCGATCACGTGGTAAAAGGCCGCTGTCATTGGCCATTCACCCCGATCTGTGTTGCTACGGGTCCGGTGGACCCGGCGAGCACAGTCGTTTGCGTGTGCGCGCCCGCGGGCGCGCACAGGAACGATTCTAAGGGAGGACGTTATATAACGTCCTCCCAGAGTTAAGCAACCACCTTGCCGCCGTTATTCGGCGGCAGGTGGTTGTTAAGTGGTTAATATATCACTCATCATCACTGTGGTTATTGTTTATCTTTGTCACGAGTTCATGTATATGTTCTTTCTTATTTATTAAGTCTGCTCACACAAACTGCTGCAGCTTGGGCCCCAGCAGCAATATATAGAAAACTTCACTTTTAATTATCGCTTAAAGCTTTTTTTTACTTGTTTATAATAGTGAACAATTAAAAAAAATATTTTATATGTATTGCTGCTGTACTCCCAGATCTCATTTCTTTTTTTATGGATAATATTGAAATGTCATGGCAGCCAGGTCGCAAGTGTTTTTTGAAAAAGCTATGTCAGCAATAGCAGCCTTCATATATATCCCTCAGTACAAGTTTAATTTAAAGTGGAAGTAAACTCCCTTGGTTGATTTTTACTTAATGGTAAGCCTCTAATAAGGCTTGCCTATAGGTACAGTAAATATCTCCTAAACGTGTGCCGTTTAGGAGATATTTCCTTGTGAAGCCGCCGGTGATGTCACCAGCGCATGCACTCTAAAGGAACAGCATACCCGTGCTGTTCCTTCAGAGCCCTGTGCTGTGAACAGTGACTCCTGCACGCATGTGCAGGAGTCACTCATTCATGTGCAGGAGTCACTTTTTATCCTCCTATGCAGGGCAACATAAAATATTTAAAATATTGTACATGTACAAACTTTCTATTTATAATTTTTCTTCATGAAAAATGTTTTATCTATGCAAATAATCTACTGCCAGATCTCAGCTACCGGCAGAGCTGGAATGTTTTTCCAATGGGAATAACTGGCATTTTATAAGCCTGTAAATGCATAACAGAGCAAAACGGGCAAAAAATTTTTAAAAAAATTCATTGCGGCTCGTTCATTTAAAGGGCCAGAGCCCGCGAACCAGGAAGGAAGACCGGGTGAAGACGGAAGCTCTGTCAGCGGTCACAACACAATGCTTGAGGGCTACGTTTTAAGGTAAATTTCCCATAACGTGCTAGCATGCAATGCATACAAGCACATTATAACACTGCCTTGCAGGAGGATTTTTTTTTTCCTTAACGAGTTTACTACTTTTTTTTTTGCTTGGACATATACAGTTTTTGATTCTTGTTCCTTTGTTGCATTGCTACATTCCTACATAATAATTATATTTTAGGATAATTGTGTATTTATCTACTTTATTAAAAAATATTATTTTAAGTGAAATATACCATTAATCTCCCTTTGGGATGAAATACATGTCCATTTGCTTGGATCTGATGATGATTCACAGTTAATGTGACTTGTAAGTTGTGCTGTCCAAATGTCACAGCGACCAGGACAAAGTTTACTTAACCTGTATGTTATCACAAAAAAGGGTAACTAAACAGTATCA
This sequence comes from Rana muscosa, assembly GCA_029206835.1. Classification (NCBI taxonomy): domain Eukaryota; kingdom Metazoa; phylum Chordata; class Amphibia; order Anura; family Ranidae; genus Rana; species Rana muscosa. The sequence goes on along the minus strand of CM055120.1, from coordinate 61,797,247 downwards.
TAAACTAAAATGATAATAAACAATAACCAACATTTAGAAATTATGCAGATTATTTATATGCGTTGATACACATTTTAAAATTGTTTTCTTTTCTACAGTATTTTTGATATTTAATGTACAGGATGGTGCCCTTATTTGTTTGCAAGGGTAATAGATTATGAAATTGTTGGCTAGCCAAAAGCGATAAGCACACTATAGCTTGCCAAAAGTGGTGTGTCCAGAGATCGTTTACCAGAGCTTCCACTATAAATACCCCAGGATGTCCTTAGTAGAATATTCACCATCATCATGAGGGGAATCATCCTAGCAATAGTGCTCGCTCTAGCGGGTCAGTCTTCCAGTATTAGCCAATTTTTTATCATTAATTATTATTATTATATGTATTCATTATGTATTTATTCAAATTATTTTTCTCAGAAAAATGTATTTAAATTATGTATTATTTTTTTTAATATGTGTCTATACTGTGTGTGTATATATATATATATATATATATATATATATAATTATTTTTACATAAAATATGTTACTGATTTTAAACACCTTTTCTCTTGGATTGTATTTACCATCATCATTTCTCTTTGTTTTTTAAACAGGCGCTGATCATGCCAAAATAGGTAAAAAAAAAATGCTTTTGTTTTTTTTCAACAGTTCAATTGTCTGTAGAATCAATTAATTGAATTCTAACATTAAAAATCTGGTTGTGTTAATTACATTGCAACTATATGTAGAAAAATACATATTTTTTTTTATAAAATGCGTAATTGTACAAATAAATATAGTTCTTCATTAGCATACAATAATTGCAGCAATAAAATAATAAAATGTGTAACTCTATTCATAATTACAAATTATATTTTACTTAATAAATATTCAACTCACTCATTTTAAAATAACATTGACTGATGAATATTAGCTTTAGATATTTTACTTTTCACATAATGCACTTTTTATCCTCTTTAGTTTTATACTCCTATGCAGGGCAACATAAAATATTTAAAATATTGTACATGTACAAACTTTCTATTTATAATTTTTCTTCATGAAAAATGTTTTATCTGTGCAAATAATCTACTGCCAGATCTCAGCTACCGGCAGAGCTGGAATGTTTTTCCAATGGGAATAACTGGCATTTTATAAGCCTGTAAATGTATAACAGAGCAAAACGGGCAAAAAAAAAATTTCAATTTTTAAAGTAGTATTATTCATTCCTTCATTCCCTTTTATAAAATATCAAATTTGTCATGAAAGGGAATTGGCCTTTAAGACATGTACAATAAAGACATGTTAGGTACAACTTATTTGCCCTGCCTTACCATCTGTACATTTTTTACTGCAGCAAAAGCAGTACATGCCCATCCCAACATATTTAATTAAACATAACTTGAACAATTTTAGCTTCTATTACTCATGGTGTCAATCCCCTGGCTTTAGGCTGGATTCACACCTATGCAGTTTTAGTGCTTTTTGCATTTTGCAGATTTGCACTACAGAACGTGTTCCATAGGAAACCATGGTAAATGGACTGTAGTGCAAATCTGCAAAAAGCACTAAAACTGCATAGGTGTGAATCCAGCCTAAAAGTGATTGTAAACGATCACCTTGTTACACTCCATGCACACTGGAATCTGTTCTCTTGGCAGAAAAAAAAGCTCATATAGAGCGTTTTTTGTACGTAGTTTAGGCGAGTTTAGGAGAGTTTTGCGTTTTTTCTGCCAGAAAGCTCCAATCAGAAACGTGAACCAGAAGAGATTTTTTTTTTCCCTGCATCTAAACATTGAGCTTAAAATATGCCTGTAATCATCCTACTGTGCATGGACACATAGAATTACATTGAGCTGCTTCTACAGACAGAACACAAAAATCAGCAATTTTTAAGCCAGTGTGCATGGAGCCTAAAACAACCCATTCAGTTTACAATAGAAATTAAATGCAAAACATTTTTGTATAGATATAAAAAAAAAAAAAAAACATTATAAATAACTTTTTTTCCCCTTTTTTAAAAGTGATCACATTTCCTCTGTTCTTAGCCGCATAAGAGCTGGGGGGAGGAGAAGCAACAGTACACTGAGCTTCTCAGTGAATGGCTGCACATCGGGGGGGTGTCAGGACAAGTATGATCATTGGAGGAGAAAAGGCTGAGTTCCCAGCATAGCTAGAGAAATGACCATGGTGTGTTCTCTTGCTCAGTGTGGTCAATTTTTAATAGGAAGGCAGAGGGATTAACAGGGATTTCACACAAAGGAAGCAATACAAAGAGAACAGGAAACGTTCTCATACAAGTACACGGTACAGCAGGCACAGACCAGAAATATGAAGTGTTTGATCATTGGAGGAGAGCATATTGAGTTCCCAGCACAGCAAAGGAACTGACCAAGGTGTGTTCTCCTGCTTAGTGTGGACGGTTTTTAAATGGGAAAGCAGAGGGACTAGCAGGAACACCAGGGATTTCACATGAAGGAAGCAATACAAAGAGAACAGTATCCTTTCCCATACAAGTACATGATACAGCGGGCACATACCAGGAATATGAAGTGCTGGGGTAACAAACACAATAATAAAAATATGTAAAAAATTATAAAGTTATAAAAATGGCAAGTAGTAATTATTCACATTTAACCTGACTTCTTCTGTAATGTTGAAACCATTTCACCACTGTTCCAAGTAGCCTCCTCAGTTCCAAGAACGTCATTAGAACTACTTCGATAAGTGGAAAAAGGTTGTCAACATAACAGAACTGAATGCAATTACAGTGGAACCTCGGATTGCGAGTAACGCGGTTAACAAGCGTTTCGCAATACGAGCAATTTTTTTTTTTAATCCTGACTCGGTTTGCTAGTGTTGTTTTGCAAAACGAGCATGATTCAAGGATCTGCAGTATGCAGTACCGCATTTGGCCAGAGGTGCGGGCCCGCCGGAGCCGTTCTGAAATACTTGGAAATGCTCAAAAATACTCCGTTCCTGAGTGTTTCCGAGCCTTTCCGAGGGTTTACGAATGCAGCCAAACGGTCTCCGAGTATTTCCGAGTCTTTCCGGCGCCCCACCCCACCTCTGGCCACATGCAGTATTGCATGCCATAGTGAAACAAATTATTTTTGTTTCCATTTACTTTTTTTGGGCAAACTCGCTTTGATATGCGAGTGCTTTAGATTACAAGCATTCTCCTGGAACGGATTATGCTCGTAATCCAAGGTTCCACTGTACTAACTATACCATGACCTGCATAACTAAGAACCTTCACATACATTCTGACCTTAACACTTCAAGTAAAAGAGGCAATGTCGTCATAAATATATAGAATGCAATAAATATATAGCGTGTCCTACCAAGTCCTGCCTTCATCTCGCAATCAACAAATGCTTTCTTCCACAGATCCTACATTCAGCCAGAATAAAATAACAATGTACAACTATGAGACCTTTACCATGATCGGACTTCCAGAAAATGAGTTTGGCCGAACTGGAATTAATCTGATTGCTAAACTGGAGATCAGGGCTCATGGTCAAAAAAGATACTTAATGAAGGTAATAAAAACAAATGAATCTAAAGCAATTGGGGGATATTATGGACCACAACATAAATGACCTTTATAGGCATGGACCACATTTTTATAGCATGTTTCGGAAAGTTCTCTTTTTTTTTTTTTTTTTTTTTTTACTCCTGCGCTGATAAATCCTAACCTTGTGTCTTTGCCTCCTAGGTATGACCATATACTCAAATCAAATATCAACTCACAGTGCTTTCTATAATCACCTTGTTTAATAATAAAAGAGCTGGTTGCAAAAAGCATGGTGGGTTCCCTCTGCCATTTGATTTGAGTGTATTGTCTTACCTGGGAGGCAAAGCCGCAGTGAGTTTAACCCTCTGTGGGAAGGATCGATTAATTTTCCTGGACAGTTTATGGTGATGAACCCTTGGCAAGAATGAGCTCTATTTGGACCTACAAATCACAAGGTCCCATATAATATTGTGCGAGCACAACTGGTGATTGCTAGGGGTAGAATCAAATCGCATTGGAGCACATTAGTACATTTTCAGTTTTGGGTGGAGTGTGAGATATGGGTTTAAAGGTGGCAAACATTACATGGAACATAATAGCGGTGAATCACAGTTCCCATATATTGGAGCTGGAGCACAGGATATTACAGGGATTGGACATTTAGCCTGGGTTCCCACATATGCAATGTCAGACATCGCATGTGATTCGCCCCGCATTGCTGGTGCCAATCACATGCGATGTCTGTGCAATGCGAGTTCAGCCATACAGTTGTATGACTGAACTCGCATTGAATTTGCATTAAAATAGTGTAGGAACCTGCACTGGAATCAGATCGCATGGGTGTTCACATCCATGCGATCCGATTCCTGTCTGATTCACAGTTCACACTGCGATCTGTGAACCGATCTGGGGGTGTCATTAACTTTGTATTGACACCCGCAGCGGTTCGCAGAGGGCAGTTTTAACTGCCAGCGAAGGAGATGCGATGCGGGAACCGCCACTGGAATCGCCCTGGTTTCCGCATCGCTATAGTGTGAACTGAGGCTGAAATGCAAATGTGCTGTAAACCAGGGGTAGGCAACCTGGGGCTCTCCAGCTGTTGCAGAACTACAAGTCCCATCATGCCTCTGGGAGTAATTTTAACTGCCAGCCTTGCAATGACTCATGGGAAATCTACCCCTGCTGTAAACAGAGTGCTGTTTTATATTTTCTTTTTCACAATTTGTTGTTGTTTTATATTTTATATGTTTGGTTTGTATAATTATTATAGCGCTACATTTATAAATATTCAAAATGTCTTGGAGAGTGAGTTTTTTTTTTTATTCTGTCTCCATGGCTACCTGTTATTTTTTATGTCAAATTTCGATTTGGTTTTAGTTATAGTCTTTTGACTAAAATGCCATTTTAGTTTTAATCGTAATTTGGTCATCTGAATTGTGTTTGTTTTAGTATTATTTTAGTCAACGGAAATATCCTCGTCAACTAAATTAACACTGATGGCTACATACCTTCTTTGTCCCACCTATTAAAGTTTTTTTTTTACACTAGGCCTAGGTCTAGGTGGCTTTTCTTTAAATTGTAACTCAAGCGGGTCCTTACATCAATCAGAATTTCCCCACCGTTATGACTAAACATCCAAAAAAGATTTTATTGTCTGACGCATGACATTGCTTGTGCTAAGTTTTGTATTTAACCAGTTCACGATTCAGTAAGCTGTGTATGGTGCTGCACTTTGTTTGGTTTGTATTGTAGCACTACATTTTTAAATATTCAAAATGTCTTGGAGAGTGAATTTTTTTTTATTCTGTCTCCCTGGCAGTGTTAATTTTGATGTCAAATTTTGATTTGGGTTTAGCTATAGTCTTTTGACTAAAATGCCATTTAAGTTTTAGTCAAATTTGGGTCATCTGAATTGTTTTAGTTTTAGTTGTAATTTAGTCAACTAAAATAGTGTTAATTTAATAGATGGAAATATTCTCGTTTACGAAATAAACAATGATGGCTACATATCTTTTTTGTCCCACCTATTCAAAAATATTTTTACTCTAAGACTAGGTCTAGGTGGCCTTTCTATAAATTGTAACCTGAACGGTTCCTTGTGTCAAGCAGATTTCCCCCAAGTTATGACTAAACATCCAAAAAAGATTTTATTGTTTACTTCAGTTATTTCTTTTTTTTAATCAAAAAGGTTTTTATTTAGAGAATACCAAGTACAAAAAAATAAAAAAAGAAGGAACAGGTACAAAAGCTTTTTCCATTTCATTATACCAGTAAACATAGCCATAAACAACTCACATCCGTGCAAATTTGGTACATTGGTAAGCTGCATCTCTGTCCTGCAAAGTTACCCATGTCACCTCCCCTTTAACCATCCCTATCCGCCCTTCCAAATGTATGGGAATTGAGTGATGGGTTTGTGGGACCCGCAGGAATCCATACGACTCATTTTCATCACTCCTATGTTGCCTGGGAGCTCCGAGTCTATACTCAGCCCGTGGGACATTGCAGTACCATCAACAGAACAAGCTCCCTTGGGGATAACCCAGGGACATTAAGCCATGGAGACCAGAGTTTCTCATATTTAGTAAGTTGACCCCTATGTTGATAAATTTTTAAAGGATTTCAGTGATTACCTCCATAGAGTGCCACATCCCTGGGTAATAAAGAACAGAAAGTTCCCCTAGAGGTGGGACTTTGAAGGCACTTTGACACATGTCAATTAAAGTAGATTCAAAATATGTATTTTTATTAAAACACAGATAAAAAAAAAATCATGGAAAGAATGTAACATATGTGACTATAAATGCACAGACTAGTAGAGATAAGATGACAACATGAGATGATCTCCACCCGTTGGAGTAGTAATAACAGTACAAATTTTTTATCTACTTTAATTGACCTGTGTCAGAGTGTCTTCAAAGTCCCACCTCTAGGGGAAATTTCTGTTCCCTATGTTGATTTATGTACATTTCCAAGAGGAGCGTGTTCCCTATATGAGTCACCCATGTTTTAACCGATGGGGGGGGGGGGGGGTATTGATTTTCAAGCTAAAAGAATGACCTTCCTGGCCTGGAGATAGCCACTCTTACTTCAGTTATTTCTGATGCATGACATTGCTTGTGCTATGTTTTGTATTTAACCAGTTCATCGTATAGTAAGTTGTGCATTGTGCTAGGCTTGTAAAAAAAAAAAAAATATATATATATATATATATATATATATATGACAGCTGCACTGTATCCACATTTTATTTAATCTCCATAAATAATTTTACTTAAAAAGATAGGTTAGAATAATCTGCTTCTTTCAATTGGTTGAAGTGTTGCCTTCATAGAACTACTGAACCCAACAAACATGACCTTTTATGCTATTTAATAGTTGTAGGTTTGTTATGTTATACATATTTCATGCACTTTTAGTAATACCTAAACTACTGATACGTTTCTCTTATAGGTTGTGTCTATTAACATAAAAGAGGTTACAGGTGTGTGGCCCAAAGATCCATTCACTCGCTCCTCTAGCCTGAGCCAGGTTCTGTCTGAACAGTTTTCCAAACACATTGAGTTTGAGTATCACGATGGACGTGTTGGAGACATCTTTGCCTCTAGTGATGTTTCAGATTCTGTCCTCAACATGTTCAAAGGAGTTCTCAGCATGTTCCATGTCAACATGAAGAAATCCCAGGATGTGTATGATCTGCAGGAGGTTGGTGTTTGTTTCTGAGATTTTGATAAGTCTTTGACATTATTTAGAGGAAATATAATATACGTTTAGCTCAACAAGAGTATTCGGCTGATATAAATATGAACATAGAGGTTTACAGTAGAAGCATTTCTTTCAACGATTCCTCATATATTCTATAAATGATTTAATAAGGTTGTCATGCATGTGAGGCACAACATACGTCTTCCACTTTAACTATCAGTATGGGATTACAAATATTTAAAGACCTAAACAGCTTGGGTGCACACATGTTAAAATATAAAAGAAGGCAATATAAGACAATACTTTTTCTTTTACTGAAATGTTATTGAAATTTTTCAGTAAAACAAGAGAAGTAAGAGAGGTACATAAACGAAGTGGAAACATAAAGTATCAATACACTTTGTATAAATATTGCTGTCCAAATGCAGAGTAAGGATGGCTATGGCCTTATAGTGTAATATGACATGGATAAAAGGGGGGGGGGAGTAAACGGCTAAAGCCTACACTGTTATTCCAGAGCCTGCAGGAGCTAAACAAAGAGTGGAGGGAGCAGGTAAAGACAAGCAGCAAGAAGATAAAAGAAGGAGAAAGAGAGGGAGCGAAGTAGAGAAGGGAGGCAATCGGGCACCCCAGGGGTTTTAGGCTGTACCACATGAAACCTTCACAGTTCTAGGAATCGGGAGGTCATTTGAGAAGGCGGTCTATCCAGGGTTTCCAAGTCCTTGAAATTTGTTGTAAATGTCCTCAAGGATCACGTCAATGTTTTGTCAATAAGCATCCCGTGAACACGGTTTTTAACCTCTTCAAAGCTGAGAAGTGGTGTTTTCCATGACCGCAATATTGTTTGCCTCGTAGACAATACTTTTTTTATTATGGGTAGAGTAGGGACTAATAAAAAACCCCTGTCAGTTTCTCTTTTCATCTGTGTCCTGTTGAAGAGATGTATCTTCTCTTCCTCTTGTAGAGACAACAGGAAGTGATAGGAAATCTTGCAATGTGAGAGAAATCCACTCTTAAGCCCCATACACACGATCTGACTTTTTGACAACAAACTTCAAAATGAGCAGGTTTTCAAAAAAATCCGACCGTGTGTACGCTCCATCAGACAAACTTTTTCGGTTTTCATCGGACAAAAGTTCGCTCTGCAAACGGACAAACTTTTCGGCAACAAAAGTCCTACAGTGCAAAGTCCTGCCGTGTGTACAGAAATCCATCGGACTTTAGTCCGAAGTACAAATACGCATGCTCAGAACCAATGTTAAAATCAACCAACAATAGCAGAAGTTAACCAAAGGGTGGTGGTAAAGAGCAGAGAAGAGCAGAAAAACCACGTAGTACGTCAATTACGTCACTACATTCATGTTAGTTGGCTGAAAAAGTCCTGTCGTGTGTATGCTATGGGCGTTCCCGGCCAACTCCCTTCGGACAAAAATCCACGGAAAAGTTTGTTTGAAGTCCGATTGTGTGTATGAGGCTTTAGACAGTTGTTACAAAACAAATGTCCCCACTGAAAATGTCCTCTCACTTTTCTGGTGGCACGGCAAAATTTTGTTTTTAGTCCCGGGGATGGTAGTCACTGTGACAAATACATAAAGTATGTCCCCTAATGAGGATATAGACAGCAATAAAAACATTTTAGATACACTTTAAGAATAGAAAATGTTTGAGGTTAACAGGCTTTTAATGTTCTATAATCACTTATCTGCTTATTTTTGTATCACAGTCCAGCATTGGGGGTGTCTGTCACACCAGATACGTGATCCAAGATGACAAGAAAGCAAAACAACTGGTTGTTGTGAAAACCATTGACTTCAACAGCTGCCAAGAAAAAGTGTTTAAGGATATTGGAATGGTTTTCATGGATAAATGTGAACCTTGCGAAAGGGTACAGTTTATTTATATTAAAAATCTATAGGGATAAAGCAAGATTTAAATGTGCAGTTAGAGTTTATAATGACCGATCAGATTCCTCATTTCATGTTCCCAGAAATGAAAAGATGGCTGCTAATTGGTCTCTATGGTCTCTACCTTTCTTAACATTTTATTTTCACAAGTTTTTTTTGTAGGTAGTTCCTTTTTTGATGACTGACTTGCTCTCTTTCCTTCATCTAGCTGCACAGGAGTATACGTAATGCTGCAATATCCACCATCAAGATGAGAGACAATGTTATCAAGGAAGTTGTCTTAGAGCACATCATAAATTACAGTCCATTACAGGAACGTAATGGTGGTGCCGTAATGGAAACCAAGTGAGTATTTATGAATAAAGAAATCCTTAATCCCCTTGCAAATTCACATCTGTTTAGCAACTATTATGATTAGGATGCTACCAGGAATAACCTAGTAATTACAATAATTTAACAGTGAAAATCTGTTTCAAACTGTATGACCCCATGTGGAGAGCTTTTCACTTTCAGTAAAAAAAAGTTGAAAAACACTTCATTATGGTGGCATGCTGCAAGATCATTAGACCAGACCTTCACCAATCATCTTTTTAAGGGCAGTTTGGAGCCTGATGAAGTGTTCAGATGTTTTTAACCTTGTTAATTTCTTATACAGTTATGACTTTGGAAAACCTCTTGTTGATGGATTGATGCTGTACCCTAAGAACGTCTTTGGTGTACACTGTCTCCACCCACAAAAGGCTGTCCAGATTTAATTGACAGCAATTTTGTCTTTTATACTAACAGTGGAAATCCCTTTAATAACACAGTGGGAACTGGAAGTAGCCATTCTATGACTTGTTTTTTTGCAAAGCCCCTAAAAAGTCAACCTAAAGTGTCTTTTTGTTTTTAGGCAAGTCCTGACCTATGTTGGAACCAGAAGCAGTCAATCAACCCTCCCTCAGATTCAGTTCCACAACCGCGGAAATATCTTTTACGTTTTTGGTGATGAAGTATACCAGATTCCTTTTGTCCTTGTTAGCAACAAGAACATTGAGGCTCAGGTAACATGCTAAAACCTGTTTTATTCTTTGCCTAGTGGTTTTAAATAAAACTAACATAATATAGTATGAAATGTACCCGAATTATCATTGTTTTCACAACTTATGTTATGGTATTCACACTTTACTAATCTGACCAGTTCTGTGCTTTACTCCTATCAGATGGAGCACATTGTACAACACATAGTACAAAACAACCAGGAGAAGATCCATCCGGATGTCTCAATTAAATTTGCGCAACTAATTCAGCTGATTCGCAAGTCTTCTCCTGAGACTCTCCACTCCATATGGAAGCAACTTGCTCCAAAACCAAGACACAGGTCAGCAAGCTCCTTAACCATTATGTCATAGCTCGTAGTGTATAATAGCTAAGCCAGGCATGTACTGGCCACCGGGACTACCGGGAATTTCCCGGGGGGCCGGTCAGGCAGTCCTGGAGCAGCTCCTCACTGACAGGAATGATCGCAATTTCATTACGGTCACCAAGGAGTGAGGATTAGTCTTTCTGCTCCCCCCAGCCTGCAGGGGGAGATAGACAGCCAGCAGACTTTTCTTCCTCTTCCCTCTTATCACTTGTCACATGACTGGAGAGAGGAACGAGAAGATTTCTTCATTCTGCAGAGCTGTGAGTACAAGGGAGTGCAAGGGAGACTTTGATGGGGGACACTCTGATGCAAGAGGGACTCTGATGGGGGACACTCTGATGCAAGAGGGACTCTGATGGGGGACACTCTGATGCAAGGGGGACTCTGATAGGGGCACTCTGATTGGGGGCACTCTGATGCGAAGGGGGACTCTGATGTGAAGCGGGACACTCTGATGTGAAGGGGGACACTCTGATGTAAGGGGGGTGCTGATGGGGACACTCAAAATGAAAGTGGGCTGGTCTGGAGTCCAGGGCCAAATTTTTGTCCCAGTCCAGCCCTGGGCTAAGCTCATGTTTTCTTAAAAAATAATAGATGCACATATTTTTGCAGTAAAAAATAAATGTTTATTTACTGTATTATTTTATGACAGGAGCCTGCAGAGCATTGTACCCACGATCAGTGGATCGCAGGTGCAATGTCAGGCTCCTGCAGACACTGAGTAGAGCTCTCTGTCTGTACCTCTGTATGAGCAGAGAGTTTCTGGGCTTTAGGCAGTGTGGATGAACTATCAGCATGCTGATCAGCACGCTCATAGTCCACTGATACTACAAGTCCGTCTGCCTTGGTGGTGGTAATAGTCTCAAGGTGGCGCCACAATGTATATCTATCTGCAAAATCTAAGTACAGTGCAGTGTTGAACGTTTCCATCCCAGCTTTCTGCTAAGGAGTTAGATATTTCAAAAACATAATCCAAACATTATCCAAACTTACTGGTTGCTCAGCAATGGTAACATGAATTTACAAAAGTAAAAGACATTTCTACAATATTTCCCAATTTCCCTTTGGGATTAATAAAGTATTTTGTATTGTATTGTATTGCATTGTAATATTTCGGCTTCATACCTTCCTCATAATGTCATATGTGTCAGATAAACGTCAGAGCCCAATTGAAGTTTAAAACTCTAGGGATAAATAGGTGTGCTGCGAAAAAGTTTTGGACACCTTCATTTTGTTTTTCAGCTCTAGGCATAGGTGTTCGCACAGCGTGTGTCAGGGCACACCCTAATCACCCTGTGTGGTGCAGATTCCCCCTGTTTAGACCTCTGATATTTCACCAAAGCCCCCTAATGAGGCTCCTAAAAAAATTGTAAAAATATAATTAAAAAATACAATTGTAAAAAATAAAATAATAAAAAATAAAAAACTTCTGACACTGTCCACTGCCCTACTGACACCAATGTCTCCCCTAATGACACCATCCACTGCTCTATTGACACCATCAGTACATATGCACACACATATGTGTTTGAGCTCTGGGGTGCACACCCTAATGCAATAGGCTGTGCATGCCTATGGATCTAGGCATATCAAAAAGTTCCAAGACTAGGGAGCTTACATCATAGGGGACTGCTGCACTCTGTGTGGGGGCAGGGGTCCGTCCACAGCTCTCCGGCATGCCTACCTGCTGAGTTGGACCAATAGCTCTGCAGTCAGCAAAGACCACATTGCTCCCATACAGGACACAGTGGTCCTCTCTGCAGTTTGCTGCCCCGATTTAGAAAGATGTTCTACCCCTGGAGCTGAACTATATAAAACATAAAAGTAAGGCATGTGCAAAACATTTTCTTTAAGGGAAGTCTATCAAGAGAAAAATCTGGAGGCTACCAAAGCTGATCTCCTCTGAATTATATTTGTAGAAGCGTGCAAGTAAACTTGCCACAGCTGTATATTAGACATCAAAAAATGTCCAATTATGTATTTACTGTGACATAAATCTAATTTCCTCCAAAATTTCTCTATTTAAAAGTCAGTATTTCCTCAACCCCTTTACGCCAACAGTATGCAAATATGCGGCCTCTCCGTGAGTGGGCCCTAAGGCTGAGCAGCCACATATTTGTGTACCAGATTGTAGATATAGCTGTGCCGAGAGCGTGCGTCCCGAGCACTCCTGGAACAGTTACCGGCGGCTAATGTAAAGATCCTGTTTGCTACTTCCGATCATGTGACCACTGTCACAGCCAATCACAGCGGTCCCATGGTCATAAACCCTGCCCCATCTCCCAGCATCTGAAACTACTTAAAGTGCCAGGAGGTGCAGGTGCAAAGGGGTTAAGCTTAAAGTGGAAGTAAACCCTCCTATCATTTTCAGGCAAGGAAGCTGCCATCTTGGCCTCTGTTTAATCTTCAACTGCCATGATGCTGCACATGTGATCAGTTATGACACCAGCCATTGGATGGTTTGACAGTTTGGTTGAGAGTACAACCAATGTGACAGTTGGCAGTCCCGGCATGCCGGGAATGTAACTGCTTTTTGAAACTGTTAAATCGATGGGTTTACTTCCGCTTTAAGGCTGTGACAGCTCTCCAGTCTAGAAATAGGTCACTCAGCACTGCATTGTGGGAGTGGGTGTACATTTTGGCTTCATATCCTGGAAGTGGCTTATTCTCAGAGGGCCTTTTAATGCTGCAAGGTGGCTTTTTGTTACAACAGTAAAATGGTCAGGCACCTTATGGTGCCTATTAGTTATCTTTGAGCTTACCTAAGTACTGGTACAAATTGACTTTAGGACTCAAGATCGTATATACCAGAGTTGTTTAATCTTTTAAATGCAACAAATCTCCCCTCTTTTTCCCCATTTCCTATCTTATCCCATGTTTTTTTTCAGGGTAAACACAGTGATGGTAACGATGGTAGCTAGCCCAACTTGAGACACTGAGCTAGATAGCAGGGGTTTATGCCTTGGGTGCAAGGGCCTATCACCAGCCCAGCTGTACATAGTTTATTGACTAGAAATACCTACGTTTTGTAATACTTCTTCTGTCTACCCTAAATCACTTTGTCTATTATGATTTACTATAGTCAGTTGTTTCCTCTCCTGCAGAAATTGGCTCCTGCAAGGTCTTCGCATGGGCGGAACTGCAAACAGCCTGAAGTTTATTCAACAAATCCTTCACAATGACGAAATCACTGATGCAGAAGCAATAGAGTTGATTCCCATTGCATTGCAAGTGACCAGAGGCAGCCAGCAGGCCTTACAGATCTCCAAAGTATGTATTGTTGTCCGGGTTAACATTTAGCAAGGATAACTTGCCACAAATTTGTGGCAGTGTTGAATTCTAAGTCTTGTTAACTTGCTGCACATTTTCACTGGCAAGTTGTACACTTGTAGCACACTTGAAGCACAAGTTCTAGTTGACACTTTTCATAATTCAGCCACAGTGACCCCTGTGGTGGGATGACTATTGCACAACATAACTGAACCAGAACTTGCAGCAGACTTGCAGAATGTTTGCGAAAAAAGTTGAGTCATGCAATACGGACTTGCTGCAATTGTGCAACAAACTTGAGAAGCCTGGCAAGTCTACCAATAGCTTAGCAAGTCATTTTCAAACTTGCAGGACAATTGCTTGCTATCTGGGCTCTATCTTCAAGTCTCAAGATGCCATGTAGCTAAACAGATTTTTGGCATAATTGCATACAGATCAGTAGCCACATGCATGTTCTCAGTGGGCTGACAAGCCACTTAGAAACTTTTACTCTGGTTTCAGATCTTTTAATTAATAATAATAATATGAGCATCAAAAACTACAGTAGTAACTATTTATGCATTGGAAATGTCACTCTATGCGTGACATAATGGGATATTGAACAGTCCCATCACTGCATGATCAAGCTTGACAATGGTCTTTCTACAGGTTTCTAGCTACAGTATTTAGACTTCTTATTGGTCAGTTTGCTTTTTTTCCAGGAGCTAATCAAAGACCCCAGAATCCAGAGAAACCCGACACTTCGCAAACTCACAATCCTAGCCGATGGCACAATGGTCAAAAAATACTGTGCTCACATGTCTACTTGCCCCGAGTCTGCTCTGGAGGTGAGTTATTCTTGACTAGTGAAGTACATTTTTTTGTTTTCTATGAAGAAAATCATATTTGTATCTATGATATGCACATTTGCTCCATATATATAATATACATAAGTCTGTTGTTAGCAAGTGCCACTCTCACTGCTGTCTTCCACCCATAGTAGGCTGCTATTGGAGGAAAGAGAGAGCAGAATCCTTCCTCCAGCAGCTATTGCGGCCCCTGCTCTACCTGACAGGAGTGACGCTGCCAAAGACCAGAGCGCCAGCAAGTTCCCAGCCTAATTTTTTTCCATCACATAAATACACCATGACTTGGGCAGCTGGGCCCTCCTCGTCCCAGCCTTGGCCCAATATGAAAAAGACCATACCCCTCAGACATGAGTTAGAAAATGTCTAATATCACTAAATGGGTCAAAGGTAACCTTTATTTTACTATAGTGTTATTAGTATGTAGTAAAGTAGTGATGGGCTAGTATCACAATATCACAATACATAGCTGTCAATGGACATAGATTCCTTGGACACCAGCAGTGCTGTTCCATCCTATGATAAGCAGGCACTGCCATATTTATACATACACTTTCACAGTAAACAACATCCCTCGTTAGGCTATGAGGAGCAGAGTTTTTTTTTTTTTTTCTTTACTTAGCTTACTTTGTAACCCAGACTAAAAGGGCAGACCAAGAAAGCATTAGGAACTCAACCACTAGGTCTCCAATATAACAATACTGTGTGTCTTGCTATTATTACAAAGCTGTTTTTCCTCTTTTAGACCCTCCATGATTTGGCTGCTGATGCCCTCAGCAAGGGCCACGAAGCAGACATGTCTTTGGCTTTGAAAGCTCTGGGTAATGCTGGTCAGCCTCAAAGCCTCAAAGGTATCCAAAAATTCCTGCCAGGAATTTCTTCCAGTGGTGCTCATCTTACAGTCAGGATCCAGGTTGATGCGGTCATGGCTTTGAGGAACATCGGCAGACGGGATCCAGGCAAAGTAGGTGAACTTTCTTAGGTTTTAAAATGTGAAATAATCCACTTATTTTTTTAGACACGTGATGGAATGAGACATGTGAATACCCTCTGTTTCTCAAACCAGCAACTGAATGGCGCTGTGTTGCGATAGGTACACACACACCAGCTAAATCACCAGACACCCCTGGATTTCAATGATAAATTTTTTATTCTGTTGATGAAGGGCCCAATTTCGGGCACCTGAAACACATTGGCTACGACACGCAATCAATAAACTTTTTTTAATGAATTTAACCTTGTGGTATATGTCTTCAATCTCCAGATAAGAGTTCAGTTTCACAAAGGTTTCACTGTGTCATGCACTGATTTGGTTAGAAGGCTTTTTGATTCCTTTAGTCCCTTCTCACCATAACTTGTATCTATACTGTCTTTTTAGGTGCAAGGAATCCTCATGAAAGTCTACATGAATCGTGAAGTTCACACAGAAGTGAGGATGGTGGCTTCTATGGTCTTATTTGAAACCAAACCCAGTCCCGCCATGGTCCTCAACATTGTAAATGTGGCCGTAGGAGAAAGCCAAGTCAACCTACAGCTTGCCAGCTATGTCTATTCTCAATGTAAAGCCTTATCTAGGAGCAGCATTCCCCAATTGGAACCTCTGTAAGTACAAATATTTTGAGGATTCTAAAAGGGTTTCATGCCCCGTGCACACGATCGGAAATTCTGACCAGAAAACCGTGTTTTTTTTCTGACGGAATGTTGGCTCAAACTTGTGTTGCATACACACGGTCACACAAATCTTGTCGGAAATTTCCAAACGTCAAGAACGCGGTGACGTACAAGACATACGACGAGCCGAGATCAATGAAGTTCAATAGGCAGTTCGGCTCTTCTGCTTGATTCTGAGCATGCATGTTTTTTTGCGCGTCTGAATTGCATACAGACGATCGGAATTTCCGACAAGAAATTTTTCCGTTGGAAAAATAGAGATCCTGCACTCAATCTTTTGCTGGCGGATATTCTGACAGAAATTGTTGGATGGAGCCTACACACGGTCGGAATATCCAACCAAAAGCTCACATTCAACTTTTTGGGACGGAAAATCCTATTGTGTGTACAGGGCATTAGTGTCAAAAAATTAATGCATGCTAGTATACGGCCTTCAATTTCTATTTTAAAGATATTTGTTAGGGATGACATTTTATAACTAACCAGACATCCTTCCACTAGAGCTGCTGCTTGTAATGTTGCAGTGAAGCTCTTCAACCCAAGCATGGATAATCTGGGATATGGCTTCAGCAAGATGTTTCATTTTGACCTATTTAAATGTAAGTATGACAGTAAATAGAGAGCACTAACTACATAATAATTGCTCAGATACCAAAAATGTTTTTTTCTATGATAGATTCCCTCATGGCTGGATTTAATGTACAAGTCCATATGATTAACAGTCCATACACCTTGTTACCTACATTCGTGATTATGAAACTGCGGTCCTACGTTGGCAATTCTGAGGTTGACGTAGCAGAGGTATGGCTATATTTTTGTTCTATATTCTTCCATACTTTAACTGTTTTCCAAATGTGAACATTAGATAATGAGGTTAATTTCCTAAAAAAGTAAAACACATTAATTAACCTTGCAAGTGAATGTGTTGAAAAATCACTTTTCAAAGAATACCCAATCACATGCAAGGAAAAAAAACAAGATATTTCTTTGCACATGATTTGATGATTTAGCACAGCAAGCTAAGTGAAAATTCACTTCCAAAGTGAACAAGAATGTTCTACCCCTTAAGTAAATCAACCACAATAAGTTTGCAATAGCCAGGCCCATCAATGGGGGGAATTTAATATTTCCCAGTCAAGCAAATTAAATTAGTTACAGTAAAACCCACTTAGAATCCTGAACAAGAGAAGTGACACTGTATAGTTGTCTATACTTATATTATACCTACATACACTATATTGCCAAAAGTATTGGCACACCTGCCTTTACACATTCATTTTAATGCCATTCCAGACTTTGCAGCTATAACAGCGTGAACTCTTCTGGGAAGGCTGTCCACAAGGAGTGTGTCCATGGGAATGTTTGACCATTCTTCCAGAAGCGCATTTGTGAGGTCAGGCACTGATGTTGGACGGGAAAGCCTGGCTCGTGGTCTCCACTCTAATTCATCACAAAGGTGTTGAGGTCAGGACTCTGTGCAGGCCAGTCAAATTCTTCCACCCCAAACTCGCTCATTCGTGTCTTTATGGACCTTGCTTTGTACACTGGTGCGCAGTCATGTTGGAACAGGAAGGGGCCATCCCCATGAAATTGTCCAAAAGGTCTTGGTATACTGACGCCTTAAGAGTTCCCTTCTCTGGAACTAAGGGGCTAAGCCCAATCCCTGAAAAACAACCCCACACCATAATCCCCCCTCCAACAAATGATTTGGAGGGGTGGCCCAATACTTTTGGCAATATAGTGTAGATGAGCGAGTTTGGGGTGGAGGAACTTGTCTGGCCTGCACCTCAACCCGATAGAACACCATTGGGATGAATTAGAGCAGAGACTGCAAGCCAGGCCTTCTCGTCCAAATCAGTGCCTAACCTCACAAATGCACTTCTGGAAGAATGGTCAAACATTCCCATAGACACACTCCTAAACCTTGTGGACAGCCTTCCCAGAAGAGTTGAAGCTGTTATAGCTGCAAAGGGTGGGCCAACCCAATATTGAACCCTACGGACTAAGACTGGGATGCCATTAAAGTTCATGTGCATGTAAAGGCAGGCATCCCAATACTTTTGACAATTTAGTGTATATAGATGATCAAACTATGACAAAAAGGAGTTGATAGACAGTATTGAAAGAGGAGAGTATTTTTACTTAGAAAATCAAGGCTGTGTTCCCTTCAATTATCTAATTATGTGAAAAGCAAGTTCCTGTGTTTTTGCACATGATTGGGTTTTCAGAGTGAACACAACTACCATTTATTAAGTGAAGATTCTCTCCACCTTTAGTAAATCAACCCAGTAGTGGAATCATGCAGAAGGAAGTATTGATATGGATTATAAATTATACCACCAGATGAAGGAAAGAGGTTTATTGACAGCGAAGCTAAAGCTTTGTTAAACGGTTCATGCTGACACATACAATAATTCAATGTGTTAAAGGGGTTGTAAAGGTTCGTTTTTTATTTTCTAAATCGGTTTCTGTAAGCTAGTGCATTGTTGGTTCACTTACCTTTTCCTTAGATTTCCCTTCTAAATGTTTTTTTTCTTTGTCTGCATTTCTCACTTCCTGTAAGCTTGCCCCCATCATCAGAGCCGTTCTGGCTGGGGGTTAGTCAGCGTGATATGAACAGCGTCTCCCTGCAGAGATGTAGTCCCAAGGGAGGGGGCGAGCACACTGACTAACCCCCAGCCAGAACGGCTCGGATGATGGGGGCAAGCTTACTAAGGAGGAACAGGAAGTGAGAAATTCAGACAAAGAAATAAAATATTTAGAAGGGAAATAAATCGAAGGAAAAGGTAAGTGAACCAACAATGCACTAGCTTAAAGGAACCTATTTAGAAAATAAAAAACAAACCTTTACAACCCCTTTAAAGTCAAGTACTGTGTAATTTTAATTTTGCAAATACCCAGTGAAAACAAGCAAAATTATTGCATGCCAAAGAAAGGTGCTCAAACTTCAGTTCACCTGAGATTAACTAGATTTGTGAATGACAATTTTTTTTTACATTTGTTTCTACTGTCCACAGATTGGTATAAGAGCTGAAGGACTCACTCAGATCCTGAGAAGACAAGATATTCAGTTTAAGCAATTGCCAGTATATAAGAAGATCGCCCAGATTGTGAAATTGGTGAGACTGACTTACTTTATTCTTTTATATCACACCAGCCTATTCTAAAGTGCTATACAGAGTTTATTAAAGTGGAAGTAAACCCATCGATTTAACAGTTTCAAAAAGCAGTTACATTTCCGGCATGCCGGGAATGCCAACTGTCACACTGGTTGTGCTCTCAACCAAACTGTCAAACCATCCAATGGCTGGTGTCATAACTGATCACATGTGCAGCATCATGGCAGTTGAAGATTAAACAGAGGCCAAGGTGGCAGCTTCCTTGGCTGAAAATGATAGGAGGGTTTACTTCCACTTTAAAGTGGTTTACAGCAGTTCCTGCCTCGTAGGAGTTTACAATCTAGTAAAAGATGTAGCTTAAATCTCAAGGCCCTAGGAAAAAAAATGAACCTTCCACCCACCACCACCACCACCACCCCCCATTTTCTAAGAAAAAGCTTCAGCTGTTCTTTTTATTTTTCAAGGTGCTGATTTGTAACAAAAAAACTGGGTTCATTTATATACTGTATTTATGATTTTATAAGCCAAGTGGGGACTGAGAAGAAGGAGAGGTTATGATTGGTACTCCTCCTGACCACATGTGACCAGGAGCAGCTCTACACTAGGCTTAGAGTAGATGTACCTACTACATTAATATAGACACAAAACCACTTTGGTCAAAAATGAATGACTATACCTGAATACTTGTAGAGGGAAACCAGAGCATCTAGAAACCCACACAAACATGGTAACAACATACAAACTCCAGGTAGACATTGAATCTCGTGGAACCAAAATAGGATTTTTATAACAGCTTACCTGTAAAATCCTTTTCTTGGAGTACACCACGGGACACAGAGCTAGTCATTACATAATGGGTTAAGGGTCACCAGCGGTGATTGGACACTGGCACAACCAATGGAAGACAGTTCCCCTCCATATAACCCCTCCCATCAGGGAAGTACCTCAGTTTTGTAGCAAAGCAGTAAGGTTCCCATAAGAAGGGGGGGACCTCTGTGTCCCGTGGTGTACTCCAAGAAAAGGATTTTACAGGTAAGCTGTTATAAAAATCCTATTTTCTTTATCGTACACCACGGGACACAGAGCTAGTCATTACATAATGGGACGTCCCAGAGCAATGCTCATATGAAGGGGGGGAGACACAGATCAAAACAGGCCGCTTGCGGACCAGAAGCCCTATACTGCTGCCTGCAGCACACTTCGCCCAAAGGCGGAATCCTCATGTCCTTTCACATCTATTTGATAGAATTTGGAAAATGTATGGACTGAAGACCAAGTTGCAGCTTTACAGATCTGAGCCATCGAAGCCTGGTGGTGCACTGCCCATGAAGCACCTATCGCCCTGGTAGAGTGCACCTTAACAGGAAAAGGAGGAGTCCTGTTCTTTAAACCATAAGCTTGAATAATTACTTGTCTAATCCACCTGGAAATGGTGGATTTTGATACCGCTTGGCCCTTCTTGGGCCCATCTGGTAAAATAAACAAAACATCTGTTTTACGTATCTGAGCGGTTGCTTGCAGATACACCTTTATCGCTCTCAGTAGATCTAGAGAGTGTAATAATTTTTCCCCCGCCGTCCGCGGGTTTGGAAAAAAGGAAGGCAGAACAATGTCTTGATTCAAGTGAAAAGCCGACACCATCTTAGGTAGAAAAGCCGGATGGGGTCGTAGTACGATTTTGTCCTTGTGACAAATTAGATAAGGCTCTTTACAAGAAAGAGCTGCTAGCTCTGATACTCTCCTAGCAGAAGCTATAGCAATCAGAAAGGCCAACTTCCTACTTAATATAATTAAAGGAATATGGCGAATAGGTTCAAAAGGTTGCTTTTGCAACACTGACAATACCAAATTCAAATCCCATGGACACAAGGGAGTCCTAACTGGAGGATTTATCCTCAGTACCCCCTTAATGAATGTCCGAACTAGGGAGTGAGATGCCAATGGTCTCTGAAAGAAGACTGATAGAGCCGATATTTGCCCTTTGATGGTGCTAAGGGCTAAATTCATATCCACTCCTAACTGGCAAAAAGCAAGAATCCTACTTATTTCATACTTCTGAGGATTCCAAC